>JACYFF010019584.1:102675068-102704762 GCA_017589665.1 Selenicereus undatus
ACCCCCCCCCCCCCCCCCCCCCCCCCCAAAAAAAAAAAGATGAAGGAGTGCAAGTGCTCATAATTAGTCGATTGAATTTCAGCTGTCATTCAAGAAACTGCAACTGCAACACCTCCAGTTCAGAAGCCTGAAAGCGAGACCTGAGCGCACAGGATTCCTCATATGAGAGAATGTGTCATATTAGGCCGCGCACATTACAGTTCCTAAGCGGAGTAAGTGCGAGGCAGATCCAGCTAGAAAATGGTGGTAGACCACTGACACTTATATTTTACTTTTTACCCAATTTTTGAACATATCAGATGTTGTTTTGCTGTATAAAGTCAGTGAGGGTTAGTGCAGTGGTAGAGTTATCTCCGTGTATTATCGAATGTATGTATGTTACCTCGACACAAGTGGAATTGCTGATGTGTAGCGCTCGAATGCGGATATTGTGTGTACAAAGAACTTCTGCTTGCATATTCAACATCCTATTTTTCCTTTTGTACATAATGGTTTAGCTCTCAGGCTGTAAAGAAGTCACATTTCTTGCTAAACTATGATCATCTATTTTTCCTATACAACTGGGAATTTCAGTGCATCTTTGTGCTCATTTCAGTGATCGCATAATTTGATTTCCGGTTTAATTTGCTTCAAGTTTCAGCATAAACTAGAATGCTTTTCGCATCCATGTTCGAACATAATAGGCTTAAGCATAAACTAGAGTGCATCATGCTTGTGTGTGCTAATCCCTAAAGGAGCTTTGAGTTTCTTGAACTCAATTAGTTTGACAGAAGAAAACGAGCTACTGGTCCTATATATTTGCTATTTGTCTTTCATGGGCTTGTAATGGCTCTCTTGTGGTTGTTTGATGCTCTTTTTGCGCAAATTATTAGGTAGTCTTGGGTTTGTAGAGAATAGACCCAAGCTTTTATTTATGATATTGTTTTTTACGTTTTTTAAAACTTACTTTCGATTTCTATGGTCTCCCTTTTCTCAGAAAATAAAATTTGTTGGTTCAAATCGCACTTATATCACTGGATCTAGAGTCTGTAAATTATAATATATGTGCTGCTTCTTTTGCGGTCTGAGAGTTGTATGCCTGCCAAATGCCAATGCTTTAAAAGAAAATAAATAAAAAGAGTATAAAATTGGGCCTCCTTTATTCAAGTTTGAATGGTAAAAGAAGCATTGTAGCCTTAGTATCATTTAATTGTACATTGCACTGGCCGGCAGATGCATACATTAGCCACTGGTGTCCCTTGGTACAATTATCTAGAAAAATTGTCTAATATTTTGTGTGAGAGTCTCAGAACTTTGGATGTAAACATGCATAAAAATTAATTAATAATAGTAAATCATAGAGAATTTACAAGTTGTAGGGATGTTTGATAACAACTTTTTGGAAAAAAAAAAAAAAGAGCTGTTTGGAGGTATTTTAGATATTTTGACCAAGTCAAACAGCTAAGTAGATGTTTGATAAACATCTATTTGAAACAACTCTTATTGAAAGGGTTGTTTCCATCAGTCTTTTCAAAAGAACTTTTTGTTGAAATAACACATTTGCCCAAGACTTTAAAGAAATTACATTACACGCCATTACAATATATTTACATAATATTATTTTATAAAATAGAAAGAGTATATAGTATTATAAAGTGTTCTTTAGTAGCATTCGAACCTAATTAGATCTTGAGAATTAATAAGAGTAAAAATGTTTTCTTTATTTATTGCTTTAGGCAAAAACAAAACATTGAAGTTACACTGTCTCTTTCATTGTTTGTATTTTTTTCTTAACCAAGTAGTACACCTTTTGGTGTAGGTTTTCTGATTTCGCTAGTATATTGTATCACGCTTATTTGGTTCTCCCGCCATGCACATTTATAAACGTCTAATATTTTGATATTTATGCTTTAGATTATTCAATGTCCCTTCTGATTACCTCAACAATGAGCTTTGGATCGATGTAAAATAATAACATTTGATACTATATATGTTTTGTATGAATTGAATCTAATGAAGATAAAGTCATTAGAAATTCGTATAAATTTCAATTTCAATTTATAAACAAAAAAAAATTTAAACATAACAAAATAACATTGTAAAACATTGACATCATTTACATAAGTACAAATTGAAAAGAAATAATATATACAATGAATGCAAGTTATGTAGAATTTAATAAGAAAGTAAAGTTTTATCAATGAAGTTTTTCTACTATTTTTTTGTGTAAGCACAAATGAAGTTAATTTATACCTATAATACTAATTTAATTCTTTTTAAAAAGAAATTGACCAATAAATAAAACAATATGTTCTATTAAGAACTAATTTAGAAACAAGGATATAAATGAAACTTTACTAAGTATCTTTGTTAGAAACAGCTAATTTTATCAAAAAAAATTTCTACAAACAGATAACAACTAATACAAACAGTTAACAGCTAATAGCTAACAGTTATTTATCAAATAAGGCCGTAGTTTGTAAGCATCTCGTCAAAGGCAAATTCACTCTTCTAAAATAAAAGACATGGGAAAGTGGACAAAAATGTTGTGCATGTTTGATGTGTGTTAGGTACATTACGTTTACGTGTTTTCCCAAATTATAACTACAAGACGAGAAACTCTTCTTGTTAACATTTCCTTTCTTAGGCCCTGTTCTTTTCAGTGAGACATTATGGGTGTGGGATGGGTGAATGTGGGAAAGGGGGCGAAGGAGTGGAAAAGGGGAAAAAGGAGTAGGATTTTTGTTTAAATGTGAGAAAGGGGGGTGGAGAAGTGGGCAGGAGTTGAATGAAGTTGGGAAGTGAAATGAAGTTTGGGAAAGGGGGGAAATGAGTGGTATTTTTGTTTAAGTGTGGGAAAAGTAGGAAGGGGGGAAGGAGTTGGTGGGTATGAAAATGAGTAAGTTGGGTTCATTAAACCACGAAAAGAACCGGGCCTTAGTCCAACATACAAACCATTTATTACAAATATCATTTTTCTTTTCTTATTTTAACATCTATGTATAATACAAGGGGTTTTTTTTTTTTTTAACTATTGGGCTACAACATTTAGGTGAAAGTATAACATTTATTGTAAGTTGCCCCATTGCTACACTTGTTTCATTAACACATGTGAACGGGTTATTTATTTAATTTCGAGTCAAATTATTTAAGTTGGATCATGATTGGATCAATTAGATCAATTTGGTTTCGATTCTGGTTTAGATTATTTTTTGGTTCGCATTGAATCTGAATTCGTTAGTGTTTCTTGTTTGTCCCAAAAAAAAAAAAAAAAAACTGCTATGGAAAAATATTTGGTTGAAATTTGATTTGGTTCGACTTAATAAACTTTTCTGGATTTATTGTCACTAAATATTTAGTAATAGTTTGAAAATATTTCTTAAATTCAAACTTTATAATATTTTTGAAATAGTTATAGTCAAGGATTATATTTTTTTCAACTAAAAAGTCAACTATTAGACTTATTTCACTAACCTCTTTAATATTTTAGTGCCCACCCTTTTGTTAGTTGTAAATTAGCTCGAATAACATCATGCATTTTCATTTATTTACTTTTATTATTCGCAAAATCAAGGTTGCATGACTGCCTTGCAATAGCCTGCTATAGATAGTGGTCGACGACAGAAACACCAACATCACCTAACTGAGAACGAAACTTCTGCCATTCACGCACTTGAAATACTTGAAATAATGAAATGGCAAAAAGATTTTGGTTGATAGGAGTTTTGAACCCTCTTAACCATAAAGCCAGGGAATCAAGCAACAAAATTAAGTAACATGGAAAGAAAATAAACGTATTATTACACAACACCGAGCAAAATTGCAATTTGTTTCATGGCTATTACAACAATAACAACCCAATCCGCATCTCGTGAATCCAGTCAAAGGAGGCTCTGATGAGATCCAAATATTTGTATCGTTTCCCCTGAAAAGTAAGATTCATTGGTTTGCCCTGTTTATTGAAGTTGAACCCGCACCGATTATAGAATAGAAGTCTAAGAAACTGTGTCACGGCAAAATCGATGATTTGTTTGGGGAGTTGGAAGATAGCCATGACAGCTCCCGCACTCATCTTCATCCCCTTCTGCAGTGAGTGACCTCTCCACACTCACAACACACAAATGGAGTGGTTTATCTTTTGCAAGCATCGCATTCAGAATCGCCTCTCCAATGTGGTTTCAGGTCCTCGAAGCTTTCCACAGCAAACCCTGAAGTTAATCCACTTACTGAACTCTTCTTCTGAGTGGGAGGAGCTTTGCCTCATTTTCCTCCATTTTTAATGTACCAGACCATTCTCTACAAATTTTGTTGCAAAGGCATGCATATAAACCCAACTATCCAAGTCCACCAAACTGCAAAAAACCAATCCTTCAACTTCGCTTAATAACAAATAAACAACTTCTGCTTTCATCCCGAACTGTCAGTAACTGGCTGTTGATCACTCCTCAGAGTCGACAAGGACCTCCTTAAAACATATTCATCATTCTCTGAGATTCAAAATCAAGATACTCTGCATTTGGAGGCATTGGGTGCATGTTGTAACCATACATGTCGAAAACACCTTCACTGGGACCTTTGAAACCTTCCATGGGTGAAGCCCATGCAGCAGGATGGTTTGAACTGGAAGCTTCCTGGTTTAGGCTGAAAGCAGCTGGGTTTTGCGGAGAATTTCCAGCAGTCCTCCTGCTGCTGGAATTAGCTGTTGTGAGAGAGATAGAATTAGATTGCTGTTGTTGCAGCTGCTGCTGATTTTTCATCGGTGATTTGGGCCGAAGAGCCTCTATTTCAGGTGTTGTCTGGACAAGATGAGGAGCCTCTGGGGGCGGATTACGTCCTCCCCCACCAAGCCAAACTTTTCCATCTTTGTCAGTGAAATTTCTGACATATGCCTGCAAAAAGTGCCCAAATCCTACATTAGCTTAGCTTTGAGAATATCCAATACCTCAATAGAAAGTAAGGCAGGCTTCCCTTCCAACCAAACCAACTTAGTTGAGTGCGGCTTAAGTTATTGCCTTACACCCCTCAAGATCAAGGTTTGAATCATGGTCGACATTTCCCCTAATTTTGTAAGGGGTTAGTAGAGTGTTCGTGGGCAGAGGCCTAGGGTGTAAGTAGGCTTGTTCTCCTTATGGCTCCCTGCCTGCCCCTTGAGCTCTAACCTGCTGTTGGACCACAGTGAAAGCAGTCTCCAGCCATCGTCATCAGACCACACCCAAGCCAAAACAAAAAAGCAGAAGAGAGGAGCAAGAAGTGCTTATTACATAAACATTGCTAATTCACAGATCCATAGACAAGTCACCAACCTAAGTGAACATGACTGACCTATAGATTCATCTAACGGTGTTCTATGCCACACGTCAGCCAAACAAGCGAGAGCAATAAGGGAAGGGGGGGAGGTTGAAGAATCTGCCCAAAAACATTTACGATAAATGGGCTGCGGTTGCGCTTGGTCACACATTTATGGTTTTGGGGGGCGGGGGGTTGGGCTCAAGAGGGTAACACCTAGGGTTGATCTCAGTAAGAAAGCACTAGAAACAGTGATTGAGGATAACTGAACTATTAGACCAAAACCAACCCATTGCAAGAACACCTTTACCATATACCCCCTACAGACAAAAGAAGGCAACAAAGGCACAACAGAATATCCACCTCCAGCCACAGCTCCAGACCTCAGTGTGTGCATGTAGAAGAAAAGAAAACATAAGAAGGTTCTCACCCCCAAGCAAACTGAAACAAGCAAGCTGATCAACAAACACATAACACGGGGGGTGGGGACCCAAAACACTTCAAGCGAAGCTAACAAACAAAAGCACTTAACAAAGGGTTTGTTCTTTTCATTGGGAAATATGAGTTGATAAATGGGTGAAGTTGGTTGAGATTGGTAGAAGTGATTTGAAGTATATTGAAATTGGTATTTTTTGTTGAAGTGGGTTGACGTGGGTTGAATTTTTTTTATTTTTTTTTTTTGTATGATGGTAGAAGTTGGTTAAAATAGTGGGAAGTGGGTTGAATTTTATTGAAGATTTGAAGTGTGTTGAAGACTTGAAGTTGGTTGAGGTGGGTTGAAGTAGGAATTTTTTATTGAAGTTGGTGAAGTGAGCTGAACTGGGTTGAGGCTGGTAAATTGGATTGACCAACGAAAAGAACAGGGCCTAAAAAAGCAGTGTTGCATGTAATACTAACCATGCATTACTGACTATAAGAAAAGTCCTTCACTTAACCCATAACTACAGCCGCACAAACATATGAAACGCATAATATTAACTGCCGAACCCAACTACACGCACTTCTCTCTGATACATGACAAATTTAATTTTCATGGGCAGAATTGAACACCACAAGAAGTTGCAGTTAAGCAACACTTCCGCCCCCCCCCCCCCCCCAAAAAAAGGGGAAAAGAGGAAAAAAAAGGCAGCAATTTCCCACATGGGGAGTGCTGGTGACGGGTGAGGCTTATCTTGGTATATGGGTTATTCCTTCGGCCATTCAAAGATCCACTGAACTTGACCAACCAAACTCCGTATCTTTTAATCCCCCCTCCCCCAAAAAAAAGAAAAAGAAAAAGAAAAAGAAAAATGAGCCTATCGTGTCCTTTTACATTCAACCAAACAAAATGCCAACATGAAATTTAGTCATGCTCCATATTTCAATTGATTTCACCTCGGCATTGAAGTTTGATGAGGAAAGTCCTTTCCCAACGGTCAGCCATCCTGTTCGAATGTTGTGGTCTTCCCCAAAGAGCTCAATCCTCCTACGACCAAGAGCAAAATGCTCTATGATGCGGTACATTTCATCAGGCTTAGCTGTAGAACCTGCACAAAGATTTGTCAACAGATTCCAGATAAAACTCATACATAAAATATAAAAAAAAAATAGTAAGATAGTGAAATGATTTTCAATAAATAATTTGAGGATACACAATCAACAAACCAGACCCTGCCCTCTGCAGCAACATGTAGAAAATTTAAGAACCCTCTATCACAACATTGGAGAACATGCATCGTGACTACATACTCCCCGTTCTCTGAAAAGGTTAGCAGAGTTTTGCATCTCCCCAACATGCCAGCTAACTTGAGATTAAGGCCCTGCTATTTTCAGCTTTAAGCATAGTTACGCTTAAAGCTTATAGCACCTTGCAACTCCTTACTCATAGCTTCTTATAACTCCCTAGAACTGTATCTCCTGTCAATGCAAGACCTGCAGCTCCATACAGTATAAGATTTCCAGTTCCTTGGAGCTCTTTACAGTTTCTTACCGGTTACCGCTTAACCTTACAAAGCACAGGGCCTAGCATCCAATATGCAATTAGACAGGAAGAGAGAAAAGAGTGGCTAGAAGAGTCCTAGCAACTACATAGTTTTCTATTCTTCTGAGGGAGCAAACTATTCAATTAGATTGCCATTTCATTTTAATCCCTGCGCCATTCAGTATGTTCAGGTTGAGTAAGGTAAGCAGTTGAACCAAACTCTTAAGATCAGAGACATGAACACAGGCGAATAGGATACCAAGAAGAGATGGTAATACTGACAGTATACCAAATATGGATTACAACTAAAATCCGAGACTTACATGCAAGCTTAAGATCAGACATGAACACGGGTGAATAGGATACCAAGATGAGATCATAATACTGACAGTACACGAAATACGGATCACAAGCACTAAAATACGAGACCTACATACAAAAACTATAGCTGATCTCGAAGAAGTGAGGAGAGGATAATATATGAATAAAGCTGCTAAACTCCAGGAGAAGGGAAAAAAGATGGCGTACAAATTACTGAGGAAGCTAGTGGAAATGATGGATTCACAGAACCAAATTGCAGATCTATGGCAGTAACAGAGATTATTAAAGAGTAAAGGGACAAGAACGGAAAATGACAAAAGTAGAATAGCAATATCCTCAAAGCTAACCCTTGTCTTTCAGCCAGCTGTGTGGTTAATCTAACTTGCTGAGAATGAAATGGTTATGTTCATTTCATCTAATCAGCAATCGAATAGATTTCTCAAATGTTGCCAGAGTCCCGAAATCTAGAAGAGAGATCAACTCAACTTAAAGGGAGTCAGAAATTTAATCTTAGACTATAAATTATAAAATAAGATCTGATCCGAACACTGGAAGTATTAACAAAGTCTATGCATTTCCTTGCTGTCTTTGTCTAAAAAAGCCCGCTTGAGGCACGCCTCGGCTTGCCTCGGCATGAGGCTACAAGGTTAGTGCCTCGGAAGGGATGAGGTGCGCCTCAAGGATGCAAGGCTATATTGTCCCCCTTTTTTTCTTTTTCTTAACCTTGCCTTTACCTTTTTTCTTCTTTTCCTTCCATGGGAGCTTAAAGGTGAGCTATGCTTGTACAATAACTGTGTGCATTGGGGAATTACAATGATAAGATAACATATCTCAAGGTTATTTGCAGTATTAGTAGTTATATTGATGTCTATTTACTTTTTTAATGCACTTAATTTAACTTATTTCTGCGAAATATGCTTTGTGAAATCTGAAAGACTTATAAAAAAAAATTTGCATAGAAGTGCGCCTCACATCCATGATGCGTGCACCTTCGCCTCACGCCTTGCACCTTGCACTTTGGGACTCTATGCGCCTTGCGCTTTTTAAAACTAAGTTTGCTGTATGAATGTCTTCAAACTTCACCCGCCCCTCCCCACTCATAGATTACCAATGGTCTCACACCAACTCTTTTAAGCTTCTCACTGTAAGCCTACAATGTGTACAGCATAGGCATAAACAGCAGATGAAAGTTCATGAACATAATGCAGATACCCAAGTACGCATACAGTGGACTGGTTAATTGCAGAGCACACAACCATATAAGAAATAAAAATGCATACCATAAGGAGGTTCCTCAGCAATAATAACATCTGTATCTATGTTGGCATGGATTATATGGCCATCAGTACTGCGACGAACAGTCCCTTTTATCCCCATCAAACAATGTTCCTTCAACATGATTGACAACACGGTTTAGGGAACAGAGCAATTGGTAACATTTGGAGTTGACGTTCCAGAGGAAACCTAAGACTAACCTTAGAATGCTGAAATAAAGTATGAGAATCATGGCGCAATCCTGGAGTAGCTGTATGTTTGTTTGTCTTCACCCAACATATGTCCTCACATCTCCTAAACCCCCACTGGTTCACAAAAATGAAAATCACAGTGAATAATATGCTGAAAAATAACAGCTAGTTACTGCTAGAAATGTGTCAATCATCCCATTTGTCAAAGAAGGGGGATGCAAATATATCAAATCAGTCATGTAGTTCACAACTGTTATGTTGGATCTTATTGCTTTTCTCCAACCTTCAGCAGCTTACCTTCTTGAGGCATTGTCGTCCTTGTTCAAGACCCACACCATCACCAACCCAAAGGAATATAAAAGAAGGCGTGTCTGCTATTGCCTGCAATTGTAAGTACACAAGTCAAATCAGGCTCTACATACAAGCAGCCATTTCCAAATCTGGCAAGTATGATGCAGCTCGGTTATGAACTTCCCTAAATTGTAGAAAAATGCAACTTTTTAGAAAGTCCTAGAATGAATTTCATCACATTGAAATAACATGTAAGTCGCACCCACAAAACATAATGATAATGGCTCATCATGCACGATGATGTAGCATGAATGAAGGGATCTTGTTTTTCGTGTACTCAAAGCTTACAGAGTCCACACAGTGAACAGTCATGAACATACGCAAAGACAGATATCCGTGCATGCCAGAAGAGTTCAAATTCTTATTCTTTTTCCTCTCCAATATGAAAATTTCTCCAGAAAATGCATGCTTAAATTAATTACCTCTATTTTGAGATTTATGATTTCTTCAAATGTCCAGTACTCCATGTGGTCAGTGACACCAGGTGCTCTATGAACATATTCCTCCCAAGGAGGATCAACAAGAATAACATCAAACTTGGTCCCAAAAAACTCTGATGACAGAACAAATTCCCGAAGATCACATTTATAGTACATGGGAGGCATTGCTGCATTTGCAACAATCTCGTCTTTCTTCTGTATAAGCTCCCTAAGCTTTGGATAATCCTCGACATTGGTAAGCTCCAGTTCCCTTATGAAATTCTGGGGCCGCATGCCAGTGTCAACAAAATTTTGAGAGTAATCATTTTGCTCTCCTCTAGAAGGAGCCTTACCAGGAGGCCCGCCACTTTTGGGAGGAACCCAACCTCCAGAGCTTTTATCATTAGAATTTCCTCGACCCACAGGCACAATGGCATTTAAACCCGGAGCAGAGGTATTTGGGGGCATCCCTCTTCCTTGGCCTGGTTGGTTGAAAAACAAGGCAGGATTTGGAGTCCCCAAATTAGGCGGAAACCGCTGTCCAGACGGCCCAGGTGGAAGCGGAGAAACACCAGGGGACACAGGCAACATGCTCATGTCAACCCCACGACCTCCTGGCCAAACCACAGGTGGAGAAAATGGTGAAACAAAAACACCAGGGGGAACTGGAGGACCTGGAGCAGGAGGCATACCAGGATTGAGGGGCTGTATTGGACCAGGTGGTGGCATACCAAGGTGCCCAAAAGGAGAGCCCATCATGGGTACAGGAATGTTGACCTGTTGGTTGTCCCTTCCAGGAAGCCTGGCCCTGCCACCTCTGCCTATCCTATTACCTTTCAGACCCTGCTGAATCATCCTGCCAGAGACACTTGGATCTTGATTACTATGTGAAGGCAAAGACCCTCCACTGGAACTTTGACCACCAGAGGATCTGGCAGGGAAAATCCCCTGCTGGCTTCTTGGTCTTCCTTCATCCCTCCATGTGTTTTGATCTTGGATGGTGACAGCCTCCACACACTTCCCGCTTGAGTCATCGCCCATTAATGGAGGCCCATGTCCATCGAACCTTGATGGATCATCTTGGGAATGTGCCCATTCATCATGTACTGTCGGTTTTGGACCATGTAATGGAACAGCTTCAGTTCTCCTAGCAAAGGCAGGTCCAGGGTCATCTCTTCCGTAGTCGAGAGGCTTAGGCTGGATCTCTATTACATCATAGTTCTCGGTAGAAATTCCGAAATTTGAAGAAGCCTTCACAGCTTCACTCCTGCCATCTTTTCTGTTTCCAGAACGGCCTAGAGGCCTCTCATTCTCCATCCTATCACGACCACGTCTGGGCAATTCCCGCTCTCTGTCACGATCATGAACTGAATCCACATCCCTATCACTGCCAGCTTGCTGTCTTCTTTTCCAAATATCTCTGGAGCCTTCCCTTTCTCGACTTCTATCACTCCAGCTACCTTCTCGGCTTTTGCCTCTATCATCTCGAAATCCATCCTTTTCTGACTCCTTGCGCTTTAAACTGCTGCTTCGTTCATATTCTACCTCAGAGTTCTCGGATTCATGGCGAAGTCTCCCACTCCTCTCAGGGGTTCTTGACCTTTGGGAATACCCAACTTCTTTTGAAATTTTGTCCCTCGTCCAGGAACCACCATCATCTTCCATGTTAGACAACCTATCTCGATTATCTGCAGCATCACGTCCAGTTCTTTGTTCCCTGTGTTTTTCACTTTTATCCTTACCTGCTCCATCTTCGCGGATCAAATGACTAGATTTAGAATCCTCTTCTACAGCATCTGATCTCTTGGACCTATCAGAATCAATCCTTCGCTCCTCCGTGCTGTACAATTCGCCCTTGTCACTTGCTGACTCCAACACTCTGTCCTTCCGCTCACCTGTATCAACTCTGGAAGATGAGCCCCTTTCACAGGAGCCCTCAAGCTTGGTATCAAACCCTATCTCGCTTCTTGGTTCAGGTTTTCCAGTGTAACTGATATTGACAGCTTTTGTTATGGCATCAGATTCATCCCATCTTCTCCTACTCCTTACATCTTCAGACAAACCATGGCCCTTCTCTCGATTGCTTTCCCTCCTTTCTGAATGATATGAATCTTTATCCAATGACTTGTCATCCTCGCCCTCACATGCTTTTTCATCCTTGCTCTTGCTTCTCCTATTTGAACCTTCATGGTCAGAGAATTTTGAAGTTGGTCTTCTTAACGTGTTCCTGTCACTATCATCAATCTTAGCATGGCTTCTGTTCCCAGACTTGTCTCCACCATCATGCCTGCTTTCCAATTCCCCATCCTGATACCAGTTGCTCAATTTCTCCAAAGCACTGGCCTCCTGCTTTTTCTTTCCCTGCTTGGAGCAAGATTCCTTCTTCAAATCATAATCACCTTCATCTATATCCCCTCTGCTTGATCCCCCAGACAGCCTTCGACTTTCATTTCTTTCTCCAGAGCTCTTCCTCCTTCCGCTTCCATCCCATCCATCAGTATCTTCTCCATTACTTGACTTTTTTGATTTACTTGGCTTATGCTTCCTTTTGCCATTTCCCTCCCAATCATCATCATCACCAGCCATATCTCTTCTGCCATCTGAACCATCTACTTCCCTTTTTGCATAACTTCGACCCTTTTCAGGAGACTCCATCACTAGAAGCTACTAGGTCTTCTTTGTCCCTCTTTCTTGTATCTTCGTACTATATGAAATGCTCAAACGGACAATCAAATCACCAATGCGACAAACTGAAATGAAGGGGGGAAAAAAGGCATAGAAGTCAAGATAAATAACAGTAATATAAAAAAAATTCCCCACACTCGCTAACAAATGAGAAATCACATCCGTCCCTGCCCCCCTCCCCAACTAAAGGAAAAAGTACAACCGTATTCCTCTTTCTGTTTGTTTTCTCAATTCAAAAATCATATACTTTAACCACACAGCTTATGGGTAAAAACAGAAGATACCAGGCTTGAAATTCATAGTAAATGCTCACTTGATTGACAACCCTATCTTCTACTCAGTTACCTTATTGTTTTTATAATTATAAATCCTAAAAGACAGGTACTAACGGGAACAGAAAAATGGTTGGTCAATGCATAAAAATTACCACTCAAAAACTTTTTGTACAACCGGTATAAGATCATCGCCATCCCCCTCTTTTTAGGAAGGGAACCTCACCTCACACAGAACATACCTTCACTGATAGAGAAATAAGACAACCATAAAAACCACATAACGTAAAAGAACACTTGACAAGTTACCGCACAAATCACAAAGCCCCCAGAGAGAGAGAGAGAGTTTATTCAAAAACTAAAACTAATAATGTTTGTCCTAAGACAGGAGTGTTATGCTAGACAAAATCATAGCGGGATATCATCTTACAGCAACAAACTTTAACATTCCACACATTTACAGAGCTAAATTCAATGTCTCACCAAAATACAGTAGGTTACCAGGTGTGCAATGCCGCCATCATTGCTCAAAATTAAACGACCGATCCACAAAGGAAAAACTGAGCAGTGAACAAGCAAATTAGAAGCAATTCCAACATAACCCTATTCCATTCATCCACTTTCTTTGCATTTTCCCACAGCTTCCCACACAAAATCCTCTCCCAAGCAAGCAAAGGGAACAGTTTCATTCAATGCGAGAAAAGGATTTCCCCTTTATCCAATTAAATGGAAGCATATGAACAAAATTAATAAGAATGCATATACTATGTGATATCTGGAAGGTTACAATTGAACACATAAGATTGGAAAAATCAATTAAGCAGACAAATTATAAGGAAATCAATGTAAAGATCCCATCTTTGGGGTCATCAATTTCCGTTAACACGCATATCTCTTCCTTCCGAACGAACCCCTAAACGAAAGAATGCACTGCCAACAGTCCGACAGATAGAAATTTTCCGTAAACACAGAGTGAGCTAGCCTAAAATACAAAACCCCTAAAAACCCACAAAACTTCTGCCATGCTTGAGAAACCCTATAAACAGAAATCAACACAGAAATGGTGAGAGAAAGGATGAGAAATTGACCTCGAACATAGAAGGAAGGCGGCAGACAAAGCCGCAGCCAGTGAAGGAAGCGCCGACACCTGAGCGAATAACGGAAATATCTGCGCCGCCGCTGATAAGCCCGCCACTACGTCGCCGGCGACAGCGATGTTCGCACCAAAGGTGCTCTAGTGGTTTTTGAGGACAAGACGAAGGATTTTCCAATTTGCAGTCGACAATCGGCACTAGGCAGTCTCTCGTTTTTCTTTTTTCTTTTTTCTTTTTTTGTTCACTTTCTTGGTTTTTTTTCTCCACTATTTTGTTGGGGGAGGCTGTGTAGTACAAGTTTTTTTTTTTTTTTGACCCTACGTGAGAAAAGTGGAATATAATAGGAATCTAAGAGGTTGGGTATAAAACTTGATTTTTAAACTAAAGTTTTTTGGTGAGAAAAGTAAAATAGAATGGAATCAAAATATGATATCAGAGAGGTTGGGTATAGAATTTGATTACTAAACTAAAGTGTTTAGTGAGAAAAGAGAAATTAGAATGGAAATAAAATAGCAATAACAACAAAAAAAAAAGGGTTGAAATGCGAGAAGAGCAAGAATGTGTGGCAAATCCAAGTTGGAGATGCAAAATCCAGATCAAAGAAGATCAAAATGGAAGGGGAAAAAATTTCTAATCGAAAAATTATATCAAAATGGAAACAAAATCTCATAATAGAATTTCAGATCAAAAAGAAAATCGATTCCAATGCTCTATGCTCTCTTTCATGATGTTCAATTTTGAGCGTTAGCTTAGCAAATTGTAGATCCAATTTCATGATGTCAATCACAGCCCAACATATCAAAAAGTATTGTCATCTTTTCTATTACCCATCTTCTTCACCTTCTCTTCCATGGCAGTCTTTTCTCCTGCCCATCTTCTTTATCTTTTCTATCAGGGCGGTCGTTTTTTGGGCATCTTAATTTTCCTCATCTTCTCCACCTTCATACGCTCTTTAATCGCAACTAAGATACTCACCTTCCAATAGCAAATTTGTTCTTCGTTTCTTACCGTCGCTAGAAACAAATATTGGGTATTGTGGTTGATTAAGGGGGTTGGAGCATATCCGCACTAGGGCATGAAGGAAAAAACATTTTTGTTGGTTTTTTCTTTTATTTTGTATCTTATGGGGGTTTAGGATTTGATCCCCTCCATGAGGAGGGAATTCAAGTTACAGGAACTTGGGGGTAACTTGACACTCTTGGGTTTCAAGCTTCTATCCCTTTTTGGTTCACCAAACAATAAGAAGTAAACCTTGAAACCTCAGGTTTCAAGTCTTAATCCTCTTTTAGCTCATCAGACACCCCCTTTGTTTTTCCTACTTGACATGAAAAATTGGTTGCTACTTATCTATTGTGGAGCCTCTAAAAAGAGATAAATGATGTCATGTTCAACAATAAAACCTTCAAGCCCATCTAGATACTTATTAGAGCAAAGCATGCTACTGCTGAATGGTGATCTCAATCATGGTTAGATCAATGGCTGAGCAACATCAACAAATATACAAGAACACCAAACAAGACCTGTGTTAACCGCCTTTTTCAGTCCGGTTAAGGATCAAGTGTTGGACGAACCAAAATTTCCAGTTAACCAAAAAACGGTTAACCGAAATTTTCGGTTTAGTTACGGTTCGAAATTTTTTGAACCGGAAAATCGGTTAACCGATTTTCGATTAACCATTTTTCCACACCCTTAGACCTGTGTATTGCACGGTATCTCTCTCTTTGGTAATTTCAAATTATGACTAAATGTTCAAATTAAAATGTACTAACTAAAATTGTTTAGTATATACAATATTTTACTTTGAGTATATTGATCTTAGTTAATGCTATTTTATTTTTCAAATAGAAAAATTTATCTGATGACAATAGTTGAGCTCACGGTTTGAAGGAATAAACTTCTACAATATGGCTTAGGTATGGATACATTTTTGAAGAAAATCAATTCATCCACATACTATAACAGAATTCATATATGCAACAAATAATCAACCAAAAAAAAAAAAGAACTGTAAACCATTTCAACATCACATAAATTGTAACTTTATATACTACATTAAATATATATAGTCAACTACCAATCCAACTCTTCAAACATTGTTCTTTTAGTAATATATATTTGTAAGAGACTATCTCACATAGGACATATTATGAGACAATAAGCTTTTATAATGATTTTAAATAATAATTGAGGTGGCTATTAATTCATTTAGGGATTGCGGTAACACAAATCATTACTAAATGAATCAATAGTCATTCCCGAATTAAAAAGTTATGTTAACATATATTATTAGTCATCTCAACACTTTAACAAATGACCCATAAATAAATCCGACTTACAACTCTTATGTGAGGCGATCTCATCCAAGAATTTGCATTGTTCTATCTTACCCATGCTTTAACAATTTGATATATTTACAAAACTAACCTTAAAAAAATATAATAATCCAAAATTACATCTTATGGTTCTCCAGAAATATGAATCAAACATCAACAACGGCGGTGTTCGGCAACAACATTTTGGGTAGCATTTAGTGTTTTAACTAATTCAATACACTAATTAGTTAATTTTTAGTGTTCGGTAAACTAGTGTTTTGATTAGCATTTCGAGTAGCGTTTAGTGTTTAAGCCGCATTTTTGAAAAGCTAATAGTCAATTTACTTAATTAGCTGACATAACAGCTAAATTTACCGAACACATTAGTTTCAACCCCTCATCTAAACAGTTATCCACTAACAGCTAAGTTAGAAACGTCATACGCTATCTAAACGGCTATCCACTACCTGAACCGCTATTCGCTACTTAAATAGCTAATTTTGTTGAATAGCAAGGCCAACATTGTCATGATTACATCAACTTTGAAAAATCAATACCTTCGGCATTGCAATTTTAGTATCCATGTAGGTCCTTGGCTTACCTTCATGGTCTACTAATCAATAAATTTCAACATAAGATTCTTTATTTTGTCTGTAAATTAGTAATTACAGAATTTATTAAAGCAATGTGTAGGATACTAGCAAAAATGGAAAGAAAGATGAAATTGTGTTATCCTCGAATGCTATATAAGTATTATTTAAATATAAAATTAGATTAAAATGTTAGGTTAATCCTAACCCTAGAATTTTTAGCATCAAGTTGGAGGTCTTTCACCAAAAATTAGTGAAATCATAACAAATTCCTGAAATATCTCAATTGAACTATCTTGTAAAGTATCAGTGAGGTGTCGATAGGCCATATATAACGTCAACAGATTGATACTAATCTTGACACCCCTTCTGTACAAACTAATTTTCTTACAAAAAATTATTGTAAAAAAAATTCTAAATTAGAAGTTTAACTTGGGACTAAGAGATATAGAAATAGAATGGAAAATTGGATGTTCACTTCCGAACAGAATGTTACTGCTTGAATCAACTGAAAGAATGTGAGAAATTAAGGATAGAGGAAACTAATAAATGTGTAATTGTTGCTTCAATAATTGAAAGAATGAGAGAAATTAAAGTTAAAAGAAACCAATAAACATGTAATTGTGTGATAAAGTAGTTACTTATATTAGTGCTTATGGATGAGAAAACTAATATTGCATTATTTGAACATTTTTTTTTCAACTCATGCTTATTAATTATGAAGTAAGGTATTTAAATCCAAAAAAAATTCTGATATAGGCCGTGTTCAGCAACAACGTTTTGTGTAGCGTTTGGCGTTTTGACTAAGTCAATACGCTCTTAATGTAATTTTTAGTGTTCGGTAACATAGTATTTTGACTGGCATTTCAAGTAGCGTTTAGTGTTTTAAACAGTGTTTCTAAAAAGCTAATAGGCCATGTTCGGCAAAATTAGCGGTTCAAGTAGCAGATAGCGGTTCAAGTAGCAGATAGCTGTTCAGGTAGCGGATAGCGTTTTTAATTTAGCTGTTAGCGGATAGCATTTTAGAAAAGCAGTTGAATAAAATGTGTTCGGTAAATTTAGTTGTTGGATTAGCTTATTAGTGTAAATTGACATAAAAGGATATAGATAATTTCCAAAGATAAAATTTCCAAATATAAAATTTCCAAAGGGTAATTTTTGGTAAAAAAATATGAAACGCTACTTTTGAATGTAAAACGTTAATACTATTAGCTTTTCAAAAACACTACTTAAAACGCTAAACGCTACTTGAAATGCTAGTCAAAACACTACGTTACCGAACATTACAAATTACGTGATGAGTTTATTGACTTAGTCAAAACGCCAAACGCTACCCAAAACGCTGTTGCTGAACACGCTCATAGTATTGACGTTTTGCATTTAAAAGCAGCGTTTCATATTTTTTTGCCAAAACATATCCTTTGGAAATTTTATCTTTGGAAATTATTCATATCCTTTTTTGTCAATTTACATTAATCAGCTGACTCAAAAGCTAAATTTACCGAACACATTTATTTCAACTGCTCATCTAAACAACTATCTACTAACAACTAAATTAGAAACGCTATATGCTACTTAAACAGCTATCCGTTACCCGAACTGCTATCTGCTACTTGAACCGCTAATTTTGCCGAACAGAGCCATAAGGTAACATATTTTTGGTATAATAATTAGGTAGTTACGAGTTTTCTTTACCAAAAAAAAAGATGATAATGGCTGTTAGCTTTAAAGTTGGAGATTTAGATGATTGTTTTTTTTTTTAACAATGGTAAGGAAGAAGAACCCCTGTTAGACGCATCTTCTCACAAGAGTACGCCCAACAACATCAGCAGTCAGAATTGTCCTAAGAGCTGAAGAGAAACATTTATCAGAAGACACCCAATCCGTGGTAGTATGCCCAAATTTAGAAAGCCAATCAGCGGCCATATTTGCCTCGCGAAAAATATGTTTAACTTGAACTTGCGTAGCACTTTGCATCCATGTGCGAACATCATCCATTATTGTGGAAATTTTCCAGGGGGTCCTGATGCTACCTTGGAGAGCCTGGATCACTGTGTGGTTATCTCCTTCAATACAGATTCTAGTGAAGCCGACCTGCCTGGCCGTCCGAACTCCATCACGTAGTGCTCTGGCTTCGGCAACAAGAACAGACGAATGCCCATAGTTTGCTGCACCAATTTTGAGGACCTTATCGGTCCAGCCCCGTAAAATGTACCCGTCTGCTGTTGTGGAGTTGATGCGTGAGCCATCAAAGTTGATTTTGATGACTCCTGGGGGTGGCGGGTGCCAGCGAACGAACTGGAATTTGTGAGAGGGGGAGGAAGAGGGCCCCCTTTGGGAAGTATCTGCCGACATGCGAGATCGAATTCGCCATTCGGCATATGCCTTTTTGGCCTTGATTAGGCACCTGACCGGGTTGAAGATTTGCTTATCAAAAACAACCATATTTCTCTCTTTCCAAATGTTCCATGTAAGGAATGCGAATTTTTGGAGCGTCTGAGGGTTATGTTCCCTCTGTACCCTATGTAGGGCATCATTCATATCATGACATCCAATGGGGGGAAACTGTTTAGTTAGCCATTGGTGGGAATCAGCCAGATCCCAAACCTTTTTGGTGCACTGACATTGACTGAACAGGTGTTCTACTGTCTCAATGTCATTCCGACAATTAGGACACCCTAGATCAAGGTGGATACCTCTTTTGAGCAAAAGGCCTCGGACCGGAATCGCCTTGTGACACATTTTTCATAAGAAGATATTTATTTTTGGCATGGTATCTATCTGCCAAATCCACTTGAGGGGCCATTCGGGCAGGTCATTAATATCTGGATCGTGAGCTATCCAGGTGGCAGATTTAGTGCTAAACTTTCCCGAGCTATCCAGTCCCTAGCAGAAGGAGTCTGGTGTGCTATGAAATGGGATAGGAATGCCTTGGATTTTGGCAATGACTGGGTGGTTGTTTAAAAGGGTCTTAAGCTTGTCACAGTTCCACTTTTTGTCTGGTTGGATAACCTCGGCTACTTTAGCGAGTGGGTTGGGTATATTTTGGGGATCGATCATAAGAATTTCGGTAAGGCTTTTGTTTTCTATCCAGTTGTTAGACCACAGAGAGATGTTCTCTCCATTCCCTACTTTCCAAATAATCCTTCTTCTAAGAAGTGCTCTGCAATTTAGAAGGTTTTTCCAGATTGGTGAGTCTGAAGATTTCTTTGTATAAGAAAGGAAGTTGGTGTCTCGTAGGTACTTTTGGGTCATTGTTTGGACCCATAAACTGGGTGTGCCAGAAAGAATTTTCCAGGCTAGCTTGCATTGGAACGCTTTATTAACAGCTTCCGTTTTCCGTAGGCCTAAACCGCCTTTACTTTTAGGAAGACAAAGTTTCTTCCAAGCGAGTAAAGGAAAACATGTTTTAGACTTAGAATGTTTCCAAAAGAAATCTCGACTAATTTTATCCAATTGGTGACAGGTTGTCGTTAGAAGTTGGAAGCATTGCATTGTATGTGCTGGCAAGGCTTCCAAGTGTGATTGGATGAGTACTGTTCTGCCTGCTTTGGACAAGCAATGTGCTTGCCAAGACTGTAGTTTTGACGTAGCTTTAGTGATGATCTCTATGAAGGTTGTTCTGGAAGGCCGACCCTGAAAAATGGGGCATCCCAGGTATTTTCCGAGTGTTGTTCGATGCGGAATATTAAAGGTGCCGATACCAATCTGCTGTTGGTGGGTGGAGGCATGATTCGAAAATGTGATGGCAGATTTATGGTACTTAATCAGTTGCCCGGAGACATCGCAAAAATCGTTAAGAAGGTTTTTCAATGTCATACAGCTGGCTGTAGATGTTTTGCAAAATAGAAGGCAGTCGTCAACAAAGAATAGGCCCGGGATAGTACTGGTTCGAGGGTAGAGTTTGATTCCAATTCCTGATTTGGTGTTGGTTGCCGCCTTGTGTAGCCATAGGCTCAATACTTCCATGCAGATAATAAATATATATGGCGAGAGTGGGTCGCCCTGGCGAATGCCTCTGGTTGGTGTGAAAAGCCCAGTAGGTTCGTCGTTGACCAAAACAGAGTATGAAACTGTCGAAATACATTCTTTGATCCACTTATTCCAGGTAGGATGGAAGCCTAGTTCCTGGAAGCATTTAAGGATGAAGTCCCATTCCATCATGTCATAGACTTTTTCCATATCTAGTTTGATAGCCGCCCAAGCGCCTTTTGTTTTTTGGTGCTTGAATTTGTGCATTATTTCGTGGGCAAGGAGAATATTGTCGTGGATGGACCTACCTGGAATAAAGGCGCTCTGTAGCGGAGAGATAATTTTGTCGAGCAATGGGCGTAATCTAGTAACCATAATTTTAGCGATGACCTTGTAAATCGTGGAGCAGAGACTGATAGGTCGGAAATGGTTTGTTTGCGTTGGGTTGTCGAGTTTGGGGATTAGTACTAAGAAGGTGTGATTTAATTCTTTGAGTAGCTTCCCTGTCTTAAAAAACTCACTGATACAGTTGAACAGTTCAGTTATGATGATTTGCCAGTAATTCTTAAAGAAACCTGCACCAAACCCATCAGGGCCTGGCGTTTTAGTAGATTCAATGCCGAATAGCGCATTCTTGACCTCGTCTAGGTTAGGGAGTTTAACCAGGGCGCTGTTTTCTTTATCAGTAATTAACCGGTTAAGGCCTAGATCGGCTAAGCTACGATGGGTGGCAAAGTTTGATGTAAATCGTTTTTGGAAGTCAACATTAAATTTATTTGCAATGGCCTTCGGATCATCAAGCCAAACTCCACACTCATCACGGAGTTTGATGGTGAGTTTCTTTTTTCTTTTATAATTTGCTCTGTGCTGGAAAAAGGTTGTGTTACGATCGCCCTTGACCAACCAGTCCTTTCTTCGCAGTTTACCCCAATATTTTTGGTTGAACAGCAACATTTTTTCTCTTTGTTTGAGAAGTCGTACTAACCATGAGTTTAGGCAGAAACTAGTTGGATTTGCTATCAGTTTTTCCTCAACATAGTCTATTTTATGAGAATTTGTGAGTAGTTTCTCATGGAAGTTGCCAACGTGAGCTTTTGCCCATGATTTTATGTCATGTTTAATGACTGTAAGCTTTTTCACAAGGTTGAACATATTTGTGCCTTGCAAACGTGTTCACCAGGCTTTTGCTACGATTATGTTGACTTGGTGGTATTTACACCAGAAATTCTGAAAACGAAATGGGAAAGCTTTGTGCTTGGGGATTACAAAGTTTGAGGACAGAATGATAGGTCGATGGTCAGAACACGTAAAGCTACCGTGTTCCTCTGGTGTGTTTGGGTACATGGATAACCAGTCCTTTCGGCCTACTGTACGATCTAATCTTTCGTAAATTAATTGCGAGTGCAGTCTCTTTTTCCAGGTAAATATGTTACCTTTGACTTGGATGGATTCCCCATTTATTGCGGAGAGGAAAGTGGTGAGTCTTTGGACTTTATCGACTGTGAGCGGTTGTCCCCCCCCTTTTTTCGTCGGGGCTACCTAGTTCATTGAAGTCACCCATCAGGCACCAGGGTTCGTCAAACACAGTATTAAGACAGGTGAGATTATCCCAAAAAAGTGGTTTATCACGGGCATGGGCAGGAGCATAAATTTCAGAGACAATGGAATTTTGGCTTTTTACAGGATCGTGTACAAGCACATGAATTGCCCTTGGCTCTTTCAAAAGAGGGGATGCATGAATATTACCATTATTCCAGAGCACCGCAATGCCCCCCGAGTGGTTAGTTGGCAGAACGTAGTCAAAATGTTCTAATCCCATTTGAGGGAGTATTTTGCGGATATTTTGTTCATTGACCATTGTTTCTAACAGGAAAATCATATCTGCCTTATATATTCTTGACAGGAAGTGGACTTCATTAACCACCTGTGGTTTTTTTTGCTCCTTGGGTATTCCAGCTAATGATGATCATTAATGGGTAATAGATGGGGATTCATATTTCGTATTATGTTGGGGGCTGTGAGATATTGGGCATGTAGAAGGATCACAGTGACACCCAAAACCCAGAGCCGCATCGCATAGATCATCTGAGCCAAACATAGTAAAAATTCGAAAAGTAGCAGTGAGCTGGAAATGATGGATTGGGAGGGATAGTCAATACAGAAAGACCTCCGGTTCCATAATGGGGGGTAATAATGATACCCAGACCGCGGTTGTCGGTTAATAATATCAGTAGGGATTTGTGGTATGGTCTTGCGAGGGAGGCAAACCACACTCACATTCCCCTTATCTAATCTATATTTATGCAATTTAGTTTTTCGAATAGTAAGGCATTGAGCAGTCGTCCCATAATTAGATTCAGTTGGATAATTACTAGTCCTCAGAACAAGTGACCCTAGCCAATTATCTTTAACAAAGCAAGAAACTATGGAATACAATGAAGTAATTTGTCTCAACCCGTAGGCAGTCGAAAAATAAGTCTTGGAAGGGAAAATCCCTTCACTCGCTACCAGATAAGATGGTGTGCCGTATGTAGCCTTTGGAGAGTGGACGATCCCAGTGTACTGGTTAGCATGTGTGTTACATTTTTCCTAACAAAACATGACAAATGTGTTACGAAAAAGGGCAAGTATGACTGGAGAAGAAGCAATCCTACATTCATAGCTATGTACTGGCGCAAGGTAATGGCAATTAGATCGACTCATTGTTAGCATGTAATTCGGGAAGTCTCAGCCTGAATGCTTATCATCATTGACTTCTTAGAAGATGGGCGGTATCGCCTTTTACTCCACTGGCTGCTCACTACTGTAACGCCCCGCCCGAAGGGGCAGGCGCGTCACCGCCATGGACGCTCAGACAGGGGCGCCCACAAGGCTCTAAGAACTTATTGACCTTAATAAACCTGATCATAAGCGATAGAAGCGGAAGCTCTTATAGAAATCTAATTGAAGTTCAGGAAGGTCAATCTAAAACACACATTACATACATACTTAAACCATATCCACAATGTTCTTACATATATCCAAATCAAAATACAGAACTGTATTTATTAAACATAATCCATAACGTATACATAGAACGAGCCCTCCAAGTCCAAAAGAGTTCTTTTAATGCTCCTATGGTCCCTCCTCGCTTTCAAAACCTGAAAAATGGTGAGGTCATGAGCTCCCCGAGCCCAGTGAATAACCCTTACCTTCCCCGTTGTTACACTTTGCACATTAACCGATTAACACATAAGCACACAGTACACGTATTTTATGACATAAAAACATAACATCTCATATATCATATAGGGGGCGATAAGAGGATACGCGTATGTTTCAAAAATAAAAAAAAATGCACTTATATCATTCATATTTAATATGGTCATAAATATCACAAACGCACACACATTTCTATTATGAGGTAGGCAATTAGATTAATTTAGCCGCACATGTCCCATACCAGGTACGTTTCAAGGACCCACGTTTATACTTGAGCCCTCGAACAAGCTTTGCTGTTAGTTTATTCACTAAACTAACCATGATTGTCCCATACCAATCATGTCTTTTGGGCTCATAGTCATCACTGGAGTCCAAAAGAAAGTAAAACCTGCTAAACAACCTAACGGCCCGCCCATAACCACAATTGGTACACACATCAAAGCAACTTTATCACAAAAGTTCACATACAACATCAAAACCAAATCCAAACGAAACTCAATTCCATATCATATCCAAAGTCCAAAAAATCCAAGCCAAAACCAATTGCACAACACATCACACATTCTTAACTGAATACAAAACTTTTAGTTTAGGGGAATTCAACTCATGACCCACGCAAAGAACCATCACAACACAGGGGTGACAAACACATCCTGGTGGTCCAGCTACGGCTCAAACATATGGTACCAACCAATGGTGGACCAGCCGCAAATCATACATATGGTCCCAACCAGGCACCCAACGCTCTGAAGGACGCAAACTACCCACAACACAAACCATGGAGTCGCATTCATATCCTAGTAAGCTTAGGCCGAAACCCTCCTCACTAGGGACCCACATGGCTCACACACATACACAAGACCGACATTCATATCCCAGGGGATTGGTTATAGCCTCTCCCACTAGGCGACCTGAACATAACGACAGTCACTACTATGGCCATAGCTCTAGAACGTTCTGTAATAGCCTCAGTCAAGACACGAATTTCTTTCCCCAAAAACATAATTTAATGAAATCGTATAACCCATATAATTACATTCTTGTTTCTCAAAGAAACTCGATTTCACAAACAAAACATAGTCGAAGAGAAACATAGTCTCATCCAAAATAACTTCCAACTTCCACAAGTTACTCATACTACTTCACACAATTAGAATATTTAGGAGGCTCAACAATGGCCTTTCCATATCGAATTCACAGATTAAACATACAAATAATCTATCATTACACCAAACAAGGTACTTTAACTCAAAAATAATGCATAACTCAGTCATAACTTTTAGCATACACAACCAAAATGCACAAAAGTTTACAAGCAATCACCCCATATCATGAGGAAGCTACAGTAATAATTTGATAATTTATCTCCAAACAAATCCTTCAAAATAATTAAAACAGTAACCGAAAACCATGCATCCAAAACAGGGCAGTCCCAATCAAAAATTCATAACTTCTAAAATACACATCCAAAATTCATGAAAATTTACAGGAATTTTCCAGTCATACTCAGAAGTTTACAGTAGAAATTTCATAAGTTTTAGCTAATCCAATAGCTCACGATAATTCAAACAGAATCTGATTTTTCGCACACAATAACAGGGCAGTTTCGATCAAAATTTCATAACTTATAAAATAAACATCTAAAATTCATGAAAATTTACCAGAAGTTGCTTAATATCATCGGTAACCTACAGTAAAATTTTCAGAATTTTTCAACTGGCCAATAATTCCCAGAAAATCAGAGACTACACGAGCTCTGCACAAATCCGAAAATTCAAGCCAGTTTTCTCCATTTTGTTCTTTGAATACAATCAATCAACCCAAAAATCCTAATTAGAACATGTATGTGGATGAATTCAGAACATAAACATCAATTAATAACATCCAATTATTCCAAAAAATCACAATCAATCACACAACTTATAGAAGTGAGTTTCTAGGGGGGTGGAATTATGACTCTAATTTACCAAACCCTAAAACATCAAATTCAAAGCTTCAATTCTAAATTGATATATCAAATTCGAACACAAATTATCAAATTAATCTTACCCTAATCAAATTTAGTTGAAGAAAACAAGAATTACTCACCTTAAATTTGTAATCAAAATCAAACCCCAAACTTCTTGTCCTTCTTCTTCTTCTCTTCTTCTCCTTCTTCTTCTCTCTGCCCCTCTTTCCCTCTCTGCCGTGTGTGTGTGTGAAGAAGAAAGCCAAACCAAAACAAAACCCCCTCCCCCTTTTTGTTTTGGATAACTCACGTGCAATTTGCAAGAAAACTCCCATCCCTTTTCTTTTCTTTTTTTTTTTCAAACCCACCTTCTTTGACTCCCTTTTCCTTTTTTTTTTCTTTTTTTTTGGCACAATTACTAAATAAGACATATCTAATTATTCTTCCAAAACATAATAATCATAATAACATCGAACACACACATGCGCATAAAATAAAAGACATTCAACATACACATAATTTACATATTGCACGTAATTCAAAATAAGTAACAAAAATTTCAGGGCGTTACAACTATGGTGGGTGGCAACACAATAGCCGGTATAGGAAGGCCTCACCTTGCTACCATCTTTTGATAGGGACAGAAAAGCAGAAGTACCAAGGTTCATGTGTGCAATCCAATTCCACCAACCATTCTGCGCAAAGGGGGGGAGGAAACAGAAAGGGTGAATCCACTGTCCACATACCAGTGCCAAGGGGAAAATACGCACCAACCAGGAAGTACAAATATATTACATATGCCTTGGTCCTCAGTACCAAGTACAACATTACAAAAGCAAAAGTCCATCCCATAATCAGGTGGGTTAGGTTGAAGAACTGTAATCTGAGTAACCCTGTAAACAGACAACCCTAACCAGGGAGGTGGCCAGTTATCCTGATCAACGTGCGAGTACCATTTACTGCGGTACAATAAAAGCAAAAAACAAATCTGCAGCATAATCAACAGCAAAAGAGCAGACACATCGCAGCCGGGACAGCAAGCTAGTTATGGGAGTTACACTCCTCACCTTCTTCTATCCTCTTCCTTTTGGAGGAATCTGTGGACATTTCAACATTGTCTTTATTACCTAGATTAAGGAACATATCAGCATCGTCGTATGCATCTATACCTTCTGCCTCCTCGTCGTTCAATTCATTGATGGCGGCCAGCCTAGGTGAGAGTCCCTCTTGGGAGTCTTCACCACCAGGGTTAGGCATTTCACTGTCAAGGGGGCCGGGTGGTGCCATTGTAGGTTCCTGGTTCTGCTTAGTTTGCATGGGGAGCGGAGGTGGGGTTGCACCAAGAGGGGGGTTATGGGGATTCAGAGTCGAGCATTTTTTGGTGCAGGGTCCAAGGACTGGTCGAACTCTTTTCTTTGGGGAGACCGTGACCCAACTATCATTCCCAGCTGGATGATTAGGGTTAGAAGGTGTGGCTACTTTATGGTCATGACAGTCACTAGTTTCATCAAATTTTTGGACCACGACTTGGGCTTTTGGCTGGGCCGGGAGCTTAGGACAGTTGTCAAGTTGGTGTGCTTCCCCCCTACACAATGGGCATACTTCATGAAGCCCCTTATAGATAAGGGGAACTCTCATAGAAAAACTACCCCTTGCAATGGTCAGGCTACCACGCAGCGGTTGGGTGACGTCTAAATTAAGGCAGACTCTTGCAAACTTACCTTTAAGGCGTAATAAGGTGTTTTGGTCCACATGAACAACGGGGCCCACTGTTTTGAGCAGGACAGATAGAGAGTCTAAATCCCAAAATTCCCAAGGCAACCTAGGCACCCTAACCCACTGGTCAATATGGGTAAGGACAACAGAAAAGGGGTAAAAAAAGGGGGTCCATTTCTGAATGACAAAGTTCAATCCATTGACATGCGATGGCCTGAGCTCAAAGGTCAGTCGTCTATCCTCAGCATTAGCAAACTGGATCATAATCCAATCATTACCAGCATCAATGTAGTCTATATGCCCTTTGACAAAATGCCAATCCTTTTTGGTTTTGTGGATAATGGCGGGGATCGGGACAGGGTCCCCCCAAATTTTCCCAAGCAAACAGCAAGCAAGCAATTCCTCCAAGTGGTTGGGGGGTAGTGGATTGGGTGAGGGAGGCTGTGGGGTAGGATGACTGGGGCAAGGTACAGTCGGGGCTACGGGAAAGACCCCTGGAGAATTACCTCCGGGAAGTTGAGCACAAAGTTCTGGTTCAGGTGGGGGGATTTGAGGATTACCATTACCCCCCATACTGTATTTGAGGGCAGCGGCATAGGGGTTGTGTCTGGCTGAATTAGGTTGGCTATGATGGTTAGATCGAACTCCATCCAGCATAGGTAACTTTCTAGATTGGGCAGAATAAGCAGTACTGGAAACATGGTCGTGGTGGTTAGGACTACCATTTGGGCTAAAGACGGGGGGGATGGGGGAGGATGATGGTAGGCTGGTCATGGGCGCAGGGTCGGAAATTATGGTAGGGGTATGTTCAGTGTGTGGGGGCTGGGCAAACACAACTTGCCTATTTATACAGGGGACCCAACTACTATAGCACTTATGGAAGGAGAAGAGATTCAGGTCGCAGGAAATACAGGAATTAAGCATGTATATGGTCATGTGGTTTCTAGGGGCTCCACGACATACAAAACAGTAAATTGAATGAAACCCTACAAGCCAAGGAGTGATATCACCTGGGATTTGTAGATCATGATGGCTAGCCCACTGTATCTAGGTTGGGTTGCTGTGCCAGCAGGAAGAGCTCTCCGCTTCGTACTCGCGTGTTCGTCTAGTTAAAGCTTGAGTCCTAGGGTCATGGGGGGTAATGTAGAGCGCAGCAGAGCCAGTCGCATCACATAGATCTGGGTAGTAAATGCACCCCAGTGGTCGAAATGACCAATCTCTCTCTTCATCATCAACCGTGCTTGGGCTATGGGGGCCGTCTTCTATCAGGCGAAAATTGCCCCGAGGACGAAGGGGTAAATTGGTCAAGAGATGGTCGGTATGGGGGTAGATCGGAGGCAGACGATCTTGATGGATGTCGTCACTACCATAAATACCGAGATGGCTTAGGATCTCACTTCGAGTCGGCAATCCTTGAAGGGGACAGATTGTTTCAGATTTGGCGGCGCCAGAGAGATTGGGTGATGGGACAGAATGGGGGGATGGGGGTGCGGATAGCCCCTTACTGTTCAGGGATGGCGTCAGGTGGGGGGAAGCAGGGGAGACGATGGGGCTGGTTCTTTATGGTCATGGAAGTTGGTTGGTAGAGGAAGATGGAAGGACAGGAGTAGACGGTCGGGAGGCTTCTTCATAGATCTGCTGATCTCTAGGCCTGCTTCTCTCAGTAGAGACTTTCTCCCTCTCTCTCTAGAGTTTTCTATGGATACACTCGATTTACATCTTATTTGTCTGTGCAAATCAACACCCTTTGCTTCCTCTTGTGTACTAATGCTTAAGGAATGGAGATTTAGATGATTGTTGATTTAACGGCGGTGATTTTTTTTCTTTTAATATTTCTTTATTTAAATTATAATAGTTTTTTAATAAATCTGAGGGTAATTATTAAAAATAGTGTTGATCAAATGGCTGACAACTTATAATTTTTGACAAATTAGATTAATCATAGGGTCCACAAGATTATTATTATGTATTATTATGTATTATTATTATTATTATTATTATTATATATGTTGTATTATATAATATAAACACATACACACACAGATATATATATATATATATATATATATATATATAGAGAGAGAGAGAGAGAGAGAGAGAGAGAGAGAGAGAGAGAGAGAGA
>JACYFF010019584.1:102704772-102716777 GCA_017589665.1 Selenicereus undatus
AGAGAGAGAGAGAGAGAGAGAGAGAGAGAGAGAGAGAGAGAGAGAGAGAGGGAGAGTTACTACTATCAAGTCAAAAGTTTGTCCAAATTGATTGCCAAGCACGATGAAATTTAATCGAGTACACAACATTATTCGTTTGATAAACAAGAAAAACAAGCGTGAAGTTTTTAATACTGTAACAAAAGTAGCAAATGTAGTGATACAAAACAACTAAGTCTCCTCACATCGTCTTGTATTTTCTAATAAGCCAGTAAGTATCATATATTTTAGCAATTTGAACTTGCAATAAATAAATAATAATAAAACATGGAACAGATAAGGAGACAATTTTGAGAATTTATTATATGTTGAAGTGCAACTAAAATTAACTATAAATAGCAACCAATTAGATACCAAACCGAGAAAAACAATTTTCTCTAAATCAAGTACACAAACTTGTCCTTGCAATGGCTTCAAGATACCAAGTAAAAGTAACAACAATCTCGACCCAGGGATTTAAAGAACGTAAATTGGTGTCACGGCCCATTTAAGCCATGTGTCAGTGTGTGGATCAATCCAATCAATAGAGGGTCTAGCCACATATACTAGAAATGTGACAAATGCCTCCATCTGAACCAAACGTTGATTATCGCCATTTGGTTATGTCATTGAGGATGCTAGCTTCTACATTGATGTCGTTCATGCATGTGTTGTGGAGGACACCAGTCGATTAATTGGTTTAACTGATATATCTCTTCGAGAAATCATTAAGGATGTTGGCATTGGATACCAAGTTGATCACACGGTCAAACTCAAACAACCTTGTAGTCGCCACTAGGGAAAAACAAATCTTAAGATTGTGATTCATGATTTAAACTGTCATGCTTCAAAGTCCTACATGTCACCTCATGGATTGAAGAACAAAGGAGCATACAACAATTAAGCCCCATAAATAGCTCTTTATCATACCCAAAGTACCTAACTTATCTGGCAATAGTGGCTGGGTACCTATGCAGGGAGCCTACGGGCTATACTCTACCAAATTACACATATGTGCAACCAATTTATGGATGTGGGCAAGTAGGTTGTGTGCAACCAACTTATGGATATGGACACCTAGGTCCAATGATAAAAGATATGAGTGGTGGCAAAAAGATTCGGGGAATGGGTGCATGAGTGGCTATGGGTGGAGTTACTGGGCCACTTGGACGACTTGTTTCGGAAGATGGGTTGGAAAAGATAATTGTCGGTTCACTGTTTGATTATTTGGCTCAAAAAACGTTGGCTCATTCCAATGCGTTGTGCTTTGGCATTTGATTTCCACGATTTTCCACGAATAAACTAATGATGCTTGTTGCATTATCATAACTTTATGCTAGTTGCCTTTTACTTATCTTATTAATGGATCTTATAAATTTTCAAATTGTTTATGCCATAACGATACGAGCATGGTTTTTCACCCTTTAAATCGCATCTCACTATTTGTTTATTGGACATCCCAACTTTCTTATTTGATTAGAGAACATAATGCTATCATAGACTCTAGACTCTTAGTGGGGATATGAGAACCATACATTACCATGCTAGAAATCAAATAGTTTTTCCCTCCTTGCATTATAATAGCCTTTAAGTGAAAATTAAATACATAAGATAACGTTAGTTTATGTATTTGTCCATTAAAAAAATAAAAAATAAATATGAGAGACATCTTCGAATGCTTTGCATCATAAATGATTTCACACATACTAGGCGAGGCTATATATTTTTCTACAAACTTATAGTTCTATGTACATAATCATTAGAATTGACACCACATGCTCAATTCATTTAAGAACGCGAAGGGACATCTCTTACGAGTCACTTATGATGTCATCTCTAATCTCTCAAGTGTCTCAAGTCTAAGTAATCACATGACATTAGTAAAATATCTAATCCAACAAAAGGAAAGGGGGAAAAGTGGCCCTACTTTAATTTTTCTCCTTTCGACATTGTGGTGTTTTTACATGAAATTATTACAATTTTATTTGTGTACGCTTGTTATAATTAACTTATTAAAATACTCAATAGAAGGTAAATAAATTGTTTAAATAAATATTAGATAGATTGTATTTATCATTTTTGTCATCTAGGTGTAGGCATTAAAAATCTAATAATATGTGCCTTGTCAAAAAATAAAAATAAATTGATTATTTTGGATCAACTCATTTAATTAATTTAATTTATTTAAACGAATTTGCCCAAATTGACTTCCAAGTTGCAGTCATCCAATTGACTATTAGGTCATCAATTAAAGGGAATGCAAAATCAAATGCTCAATCAACGACTTAAGAAATAAAATAAGTCACAAACCCTAATAGGAGCAGGGGGATTCTTTTCTTATAAATAGAACATTACTCCATCCTACTCAAAGAGTTGAAAACTTGTTCAATTCCAAGGAATTCTAAAGACCTAAGAGTTCAATTTCTTTGAAGGAAGACAATAAGCCACAATCATTGCTCATGTCATTTTACTCTCTAAAAGAATCAAACACTCTTCTTGATTAAGATTAAGCCTCTTCAACCCCTCTTTCAAGATCAAATTTATCTAAGTTCACCAAATGAAGTTAAATAAGTGAACTTGATCGAGATTCAAGTCAGTCAGTTGTAATGCCCCAACCATAGGGTTAGGAGTGTTAACGTTTTTCTTTAAATCCTAGGACGAAACGGACAGAGTTTTCCCTGAAAACTGACCATATTCTAGGCTTAAAGCTTTATATTAAATTCTCTGCACTGAAACACAGCAATAAAGAACTAACTAACTCAACGGCTATCCACCGGAGTTCACAACTCTACGAGCCACCTGTCCGGAGCACAGCCACGAATGCAGTTCAATGTTAAAACAAATGAACAATGCAAAATACAACTCCGTGGACCACACGTCCGGAGTATTGGGGTTTACATCCAAACTCTAAATAGTCTTAGCTAAGACATGATTGGCAACTTAGATGGTTGGCTCACATAGACATACAGAACGACTCTAGATGAAATGCAAAACATGTACACAAGGACTTAAATTATATAGAAATGAACTGTTACATCATAACACGACTTCACAGCACACATACAAGCTTATAGCTTCACTCCTAGGGCAACAATGCCTCCATCTCGACTTAAGTGGCCGACTTTTACCTGTTATTTCAGAAACCTAGGAAAGGAACAATAATAGATGGACATGAGCAACTACCGCTCAGTAGATAACCCCCTCTCCCAACAAAATACTTAAAGTGCAATAATAACATACGATAACAACTTACAAAGGTTGTTCGTAATTCCTTCCCTTTGAAGGACTCACTTGTAGTCAGGGGCGGAGCCAGAAATCAAAGCAAGGGGGGGCGAGATTAATAATATACACAATATAAATTTTAATAGTTTTAAAAATAAAGTGTGTAACTAATACATTCAAAAAAGTTGTAATCGATGAGATCTCATATTTTAAAAGTAAAGCATGATACCGTCCTTCGACTGATTTTTAAAAAAATAAATCTCAAAATAAGTACAAGGAACAAAAGTAGAAGAAACTTAAAGGGCACTCGCAAAAATTCAAAAGAAAAATATATAGAGGCATAGAGGGCAACAAGAGGAGTTGAACCCACAACCTTCCACACTGAGCAACAAGTAACCAACCACTCTACTATAAGCATTTTTGTGAAGTATTTAGGAACTAATTAATATATATCTATTGTTTTTCTACCAGAATATCCTACCCCTTCATGGCTTCGCCCATGCCTGTAGTATAATATATTCTAGCCACAATGCAGGGGAAAAAGTGCTCGTACCAACAAATTAAACTTAAGAATAGCCATACTCGATAAACATACCATAAGAAAATTCATATGAACTCATAAGCTCAATGAAAAGAAAGAGATATAACCCATAAACACCACTTGCTGGGATTTCTATTATGAAAGGCTTATAGGTTACCTATCAATCGCTAAAACTTGATACATAATACTCAATACATCATTAACGCTTATCCCATTTCATATAATTTATACCATACATAATCATTAAAATTCATTGAAGATGCTGTCATGTAATAGGCTATATGAACTTAGCAATTACACTAAAACAATCCTCATGCCTGATGCGATGCAATCATTAAACTGATGATTTTACTACATCATACTGTAACAGGTCATATGCAGGAGTAGATCTCCTCGCTAAAACACAGAACAAACCGTACAATAAAACATATAACTATGTCGTGTGATTAGTAAACAGCAATATGACATTTGAACTTTACATGCTTGTTTATTAAAGTATAACGTTTTGTAAACCGTCATATGAACTGGGAGTCTCCTTTGACCTTGTTTCTCTACTGACGGAGTTTTGTAATGTATGACTTTAACTCTGCTGCCTGTTGGCGGAACTATAATATTTATGGACTTTGAATTTTCTACCTATTGACAGAACTATAAAACATTGGACGTGAGTCTCCTAACTACCGGCAGAACTATGGAACATTAAACTTTGAATTATCCGCCTGCTAGTAGAGTTATGAACATTGAAGCTTCTGCCTATTGATAGAACAATGAACCTTGAACTTTGAAACTTCTGCCTATTGGCAGAGTAATGAAACATTGAACCTTGAATCCTCTGCGTACTGGCAGATCTATGAAACACTGAACCTTGAAACCTCTGCCTACAGACAAAGCTATGAAACACTGAACCTTGAAACCTCTGCCTACTGGCAGAACAATGAAACAATAAATTCTCATGTAACTTAGATGAAGGGTACTAGGTTGCCTAAATTGAGCCTAACAAATGATACGATGTAATCGAACGCTCATTACTTAAGACATTTTTAAAAGGACTCCTAGGCCTATCGACTGGTCACCTGTTGACTGGTCCCCTGACTCATTTGGTTTAGCAATTCAATGATTAAGGATTATTTCGTTACCAATGACTTATCAATTAAAACAGGCAACCGATAAACCTTTAGAAACGCTTTGAAATTGTGCGAATAAGCATTTACGACTTTTAAGGATCTCTAAAACTTGAAATCAGTGTCATCTCATGCATTCATCAATTCAGGAGAAAAATGGTTCACATAGTACGTATGATTACGTCATAAAATCATATTACCAACTTATTCTCAACATCATAGCGCAATCCACACGATTGCAATTAATTACAAACATTTCTTTGATATATATACACACACACATATATATATAAGCATAAATTCGGAGGCAACGTTAGCGGTGATATCGATGCCCTTAACTGTTACTCGTATAAAGGCTTAACTAGCCTTATTGGTTGATTCTTAATTCACAATTGGCATCCATAACTTTATCATTTCCATGTAATCATTATAAACAACAGATACATATAATCGATAAACATATATAATCGATAAGCTACATATAATCGATAAACATATGTAATCGATAAACTTCATATAATCGATAGCTACATATAATCAATAAACTTCATATAATCGATACGCTACATATAATCGATAACTACATATAATCGATAAACTTTACATAATCGATAAAAATATAAAATCGATAAACTTTTGTTGAGTACAATCAATATATATATATATATATATATATATATATATATATATATATATGACATTGTTCAGTTTACGCTATAATTTTCTCAAATTACTGATAATCAGTTCAAATCCAACCTGAACGAACTATAATCAATAAACTTTCATCGAAATTAACAATAAATAGAAGGAAGAGGAAACTCACCTCGAATCCAAGTATAGGACTCGTTTTAGGGCTTGACTTGGGTTGGCTCGGTGTGGGCTCGGTTCCTCCCTTTGCTGTGTCGCTGCCTTTCTCTTCCTCTGCCCACTCTGTTCGCCGCCGTGTCACCGACGTTCGGCGAGGGTGATCGTGCTGGTGGCGGTCACGTGGGGTCGAGGTCCCCAAAGCCTGGCCCCAACCTCCTTCACTCGCCGTCTGTCTCTCTCTGTGGCGCCGGTTTGGGGGTCGATCGGGGTGGGACGGTCGGACGTGTGTTGGCCAGTCGCCGGCGGGGCCCCCCCTTCGCGATTTGCCTCCCGAAAAAAAGGAGGGGCTTTGCCCCTTTTCCATTTTTTTTTGTTTTTATTGAGTCACTGATAAAACACCAACCCGTTGTACCGTACATCCAATTTCCGACCTCTATTCTTAAACCGTAACCATAAATGTAATCATTAGCCGGTTTATTCACCTTTTGATTATATTAAGGTTCGATTCAATAAATTGCAGGATCATTCCCAAGGTTCGACATTCTAATCATATTTGGGAATCTGCTCAATGTGGTGCCCGATAATAGTCCTTAATACCAATAAAACTAATAATAATAATAATAATAATAATAATAATAATAATAATAATAATAATAATAATAATAATAATAATAATAATAATGATGATGATAATGATGATGATGATGATGATGATGATGATGATGATGATAATAATATTCTTTTCAATAAAATCAGCACTCAAGTAGGCTACATCGATATTATTTCAATTTATCGAAATAACCACATACGATTTTATAATGATATAAAATAGCGCAGTTGGCTTATCGAAGGGGATTACATCCCGGGTGGTACATTAGTCCTCTTTTGAGTCTAAATTGGAGATCAAATTAGAGAACTTTTATTTGATGACTCACAACAAATACGTAGATATTGTACCTATATATTTAGAAATCAATACAAATTTTATTTTATTTACATTAGACATAAAGTTTGTGTTTACAAATTTTGGCGCACCCGATGGGACAATATCTGTCTCTCATCTCTTTCTCCAAGAGAACAAGCCATATGTTCTTTCGAAGACAACATGGCCTGCAAGAGTGTCATCCTTTAAACTTCAAAGAAAAAGCCTTTTGGGTCTGCATATGAAGGATCCACAAATTCAAGTGTTGTCTCTGATAATCGAAGCACTTGAGTGATGAATAGGAGCATGACCAAAGCTGGTTCCTTCATCAACCTAAAACCACAAGTCATGGGTTCAACTTTGTAGTCACACAAAACTCAAAACCTCTACTCCAACTTTTCTGCTGATGGGCTCAATTAAACTACTTGTTTCCCTAACTTGAAGCTGAAATCTCTTGTTGGCTTCAATATGAGGAAAACTCTACCTCATAGGATGGATGAATTCTAAGCCTACATCAATAATGTCTTTTAGCCTTTTGGTGTAGAGAATGACGACTATGATGGTTATGATTCTTCACTGACACTTCCAAGAAATTTATATTTATCCCAATCAAAAATTGAGTCCTCTAATACTATTTTCATTCCAGTTAAGGTCATAGGGTTTGTCAACTTGGAGGAAGAATTGGCAAGCATGACTGCCACAGTGAATAGGCTATATAAGGAGAGCGTAGAAAAGAATGCTCAAATCAAGTGTCAAACACAAGCAGGTTGCTGGTTTGATGAAAAAGCAATCACCATAAGCTTCAAACAAAGGCGAGGACTATGAAGAGTCTAACAAGGAGTCCATAGCGAGGACTATGATGATGAACACAAAACCAAAGAAAGGTTCATCATTGGAATCTATGTCAGTTGAGCAAATTTAAGACCTGATAGTTTATGTAGTGAATGTCCATATGGGAGGACAATCTTATAAAGCTCACATTCATACAAAACCTTATACAAAAAAGATCAATGCACTTCATATGCCTCATGACTATTAGCCGCCTAAGTTCCAACAATTTGATGGAAAAGGAAAACCCTAAGCAGCATGTCTTGCACTTTATGGAGACTTGCAACAACATTAGCAAGTAGTTCGTGCGATCTCTTAAAGGCGTTTCATTTGATCTCTTAAAGACCTTTCATTTAATTGGTACGAAAACCTTGCTTTTGAATCCATTGATAGTTCGGAGCAAATGAAAAATGAGTTCTTGAATCATTTCTATAACAGACATCATATGGTCAACATAAGTGAGTTGACCAACACTAAATAATGAGATAACAAGCTAGTCCTGGATTACATCAATCCTTAGTGTGTCCTTTCTTTGAAGTACAAATATCACTTGTCTGAATCTTCTGTTGCAAAGATGTGTGTAAGGAATGGAGTAGTTATCTTATATGCTTTGCAAGTAAACAATCCCAAGGTATTTCAACAATTAGCAACACCAGCTCATGATATGGAGCTTGCTATGAAAGACGGTTCAACGTGATGAATAGATGACATTGTCAAAAAATAGAAGCTCCATGATCAAAGATTCCGAAGAGAATGAATATCCTTGTTTTGAGTCTAATGCACCAAATAATGTAAGTCTTAAAGACTTAAGAAGGGAGTTATGAAACATGCACAAACAAAGCGTCGTGAAGATATTAGAAGAATTAATGATTCTCGATACTGCAAGTATCAAAAGATTATCAATTATCCTATACCTAAGGAAAAAATCATTTGAGGTTAGTGATGAAGTGTGGTCCAGAAAAAGGAAGTCAGGTAGAGAGACGCAGTCAATTGCGCAAAAAAGGATTTGGCCCTTTATTTAGGATTTTGGAGAAATACAACGACAATGCTTAGCAACCAAGGTAGAACTGCCTGCTGAGTTTGGAACGTCCCTAACGTTTAATGTTTCATAATTGAGCCATGTAGCACCCATAATAGACGCTTTAATGCACTGAAAACTTTCCCTTATGAACTCACCTTTCCGTGCTGCCCAACTGAACCAAGTTAGAACAAATCACCAAGTTACTGGTGGGACCCGGACCTCTGGTTCATGCAGCTTAATAGTTCGAAGAAAGCAGAATAAAGATGTCTTTGTATTTGTAAATAGCTGCTTGGCTTTGTTTACCAAGCAAGAAAGACAGAATAGGAGTCGAAAGCGTCAGCTCCAGTCCTCCTCATCTTCGAATCATCTTCTTAAGGAACAACTCGTGTAACTGACGAAAGAAGGAAAGATTGCATTAAAGGACGAAGATGCTGAAGAATTTGATTAACCATCTGTGAAGATCATATTGAAAGTGTCTTAGTAGAAAGATGGCCCAAAATGAGCATTTAGAGGGAAAACTTCCAAGTAACCACTTATTGACTCTCAATTCAGCCATAGACTCCAAAATAATTAACACTTTCAATTCATAAGTCTCGAAAACTAAAGACTCGGGAGTTTTGAAAAATTCAAGACTCGCAGGTCGTCAATGTTAGAGGCTCTCAAGTATTCAAAGTTAAAGACTCCCACATTATCGAAGTTAAAGACTCAATTATTCCAAGTTTATGACTCCTAAGTTGTTAAGGTAAAGACTCCTAAATCATCAAAGTTTACGACTTTCAAGTCCTTGAAGTTGAAGGCTTCACAATTTTCAAATTTCAAGACTCGCAAGTTATCAAAGTTAAAGACTCTTAAGTCATTAAAATTCGAAATTCCTAAGTACTGGAATTTCAAGACCGCCAAATCATCAAAATTTAAGGTTCTCAAGTCTTCGAAATCAAGTACTCTTAAGTCATCGAAATTAAAGACTCTCAAATCTTTAAAGTTTAAGACTCATAAGTCATCACCATAAAGACTCCTAATTCATCAAAAACAAGACTTTTAAGTCTTCAAAAATCAAGACTCCAAAGCCGTTAAAGTTCAAAACTATCAAGTCATTAATGTTATAGACTCCTAAATTTTCAAAGTTCAAGACTCCTAAGTCATCAAAGTTAAAGACTCCTAATTCACAAATAAGACTCCTAAATCCCCAAAGATCAAGAATCCAAATACATCAAAAATAAGATTCCCAAATCATCAAAGTTAAATGCCCCCAAGTTGTTAAAAGCAAGAGTTCCAAGTCATCAAAAATCAAGACTCCGAGTCGTTGAAGTTCATATGCCTCAAGTTATCAAAGTTTATGACTCTCAAAGGCACCAAGTAAACTCTTACGTTGTTTAAGTTGCAAAGTCTTGGGGACTACTTCAAGCTGGGGGTAATGGTGATGGAGACCTCTTCCTTTAAGCCGGCGATAACAGCAATGGATCCACCTCTTCCAAGTTGTCTACTTCCTCCTTTGAGGCAATATGAACGACTATTGGTAGCAATGGCGCATAGTCTCCTTCTTTGTGACACTAACATAAGCCTCCTCCAAATTGGTAGCACCGGTGATTAGCAATCACTTTCGTGTTGATGGCTAGGTCTCTTCCAAGTTGGTAGCACGGCACATAACCTCCTCCTTCACGGTGGCGACGTAGACCTCTTCCAAGTCGGAAGCAGCGACATAGCCTCCTTTTTCATGTTGATGGCGAAGCAAGTCTCTTTCAAGTCGGTAGCAGCCACACATAGCCTCTTTATTCATATTGGCGACACCTGCCTCCCTATGTTGGTCGCAGTAGCGACATAGCCTTTTCCTTTGTGTTAATGCGAAGAAGTCCCCATTCAAGTTAGTAGCAACGACACATAACCTCCTTATTCATGGTGGCGACATAGCCTCCTCCAATTCAGTAATAACAGTGCATAGCCTTCTCAGCTCCTCCTTTGTGTTGGCGACACAGGCTCCCTCCAGGTTGGCAAGAGTAGTACATTGCTTTTTCATTTGTGGCAGCAACATAAGCCTCATTCAATTTTGTAATGCCCCCAACCCTAAAGTTAGGAGTGCTACCATTTTCTTTAAATCCTGTGGCAAAACGGACAGAGCTTCCCCTAAAAATTGACCATTTACCCAGGCTTAAAGCCTTACAATTAACTCCCTGCACGGAAAATAACAGTAAAAACTGACTCAACGGCCACCCGCCGGAGTTCACAGCTCTACGGGCTACCCACTCGGAGCACCACAATCAATGCAATTCAGTGTTTAAACAAATGAACAATGAAGAGTAAAGCCCTGACAACTTAGATGGTGGCTCATACGGACATACAGAGCGATTCTAAATGAGATGCAAACCGAGCACACAAGAACTTAATTTATAATCATTACATTATAAAACACTTTGCAGCTCACGTACAAGCATATCACTTTACTTCTAAGGTAGCAATGCATTACTTTCGGCTTACTTCAGAAACCTGGAGGGCAACAACGACAAATGGAATGAGCGATAATCATACAGTAGATAACCCCCTCCCCTAAAAAACAATATAGCTTACTACCTGGCAGCATCTTTAACGACATCTTGACGAATATGTACGATTTACATTATATGAACTAAAACTAGTTTTGTTAATGTATTGAGCATTACGTAAAAGGTTTTAGCAATGGAGGAGCCTATTGTAACAGAGATTTCAGCGAGAGTGTTCCTGGGTTCAACCCCATTGTTTCATTAAGTTTATGAGTTCATATGAGTGACACATACTGTACGATAGGTGTGCCTTTCAAAAGGGGAGAAATTACGAACGACGGTCGTAAGTTATATTGTTTTTTAGGGGAGAGGGTTATCCACTGTATGATTATCGCTCATTCCATTTGTCATTGTTGCCCTCCAGGTTTTTGAAGTAAGCCGAAAGGAAGGCATTGCTACCTTAGAAGTAAAGTGATGTGCCTGTACATGAGCTGCAAAGTATTTTATAATGTAATGATTATAAATTAAGTTCTTGTGTGCTTGGTTTGCATCTCATTTAGAATCGCTCTGTATGGCCGTATGAGCCACCATCTAAGTTGCCTGGGCTGTACTCTTCATTGTTCATTTGTTTAAACACTGAACTGCATTGATTGTGGTGCTCCGAGTGGGTAGCCCGTAGAGCTGTGAACTCCAGCGGGTGGCCGTTGAGTCAGTTTTTACTGTTATTTTTCGTGCAAGGAGTTAATTGTAAGGCTTTAAGCTTGGATAAATAGTCAATTTTTAGGGAACACTCTGTCCGTTTTGCCTTAGGATTTAAAGAAAATGGTAACACTCCTAACTTTAGGGTTGGGGGCGTTACAAATTTGGTAACCACGATGCATATCATTCTCTTTCTAATTGGTAACAGTGACGAAGTAGGGCTCTTCCTTCAAACTGGGGGGCAATGACAACATATTAGTGCTCCATAAATGAACAGATTTCACCTTTAAATGAGGCATTCATATTCAAGTTGGTGACAATGACGAAATGGCCTCCGCCTCTAAAATTGAGA
>JACYFF010019584.1:102716787-102753579 GCA_017589665.1 Selenicereus undatus
TAAAAAAAGAAAAAGAAAACAGAAAGGAAAAAAGGCAAAAAAAAGGAAATAACAAAATGATGGTTGAGCATTGCCAACGTCGAACATCGATCCCTATTGAGATTATTTTTTTCAAAGTAACACCTCGAATTGTGTTCATCAGTTTAGAGATGACAATAATGATTGATTGTTGTGTTGCGATGGTCATGGAATTAAGAAACCACCAATTTATGGTATTTGTCCTTATGAAAAAGAGAAAATTCCATAATAGGGATCTTGTTGTCTTGATGATCATCATTGAAGGGCGAAGAGCCATCAAAGTCGCTCCAAATATGAACACCACTTATATCTTCAGTCACAAATCCCGATCATATGATATATAGAAAATGCTAGACATTATGTAAGAAGTAGAAGCAGTTAATGATGCACTAGCATTACATGCCTAGATTAGAGGTTATGATCAAAGGTTTTCATCAATATGGCTGCTCTGAATACTTGTAAAGAGCTCAAGGCCTAAAGAAACTCGATTACTTGGCAGATCTTATTAGGTAATCAATTAAAGTCAAGCAAAATCGACTTTGGTACTATAATAAGTCAAGTCGCAAGTACAATATTTTTTACAATCAAGCATTGAGACTCGACTGCATTGAACACTCTAAAGGCGTTCGTACAGCCAACTCTTGAGGGGTAATTTATAGGCATTGAAAATTTAATAATATGTGCATTGCCATAAAATAAATATAAATCAATTATTTTAGTAAACCCATTTAATTAATTTAAGTTATTTAAATGAATTTGTCCAAATCGACTTTCAAATAACTGTCGCAAATTGATTGTTAAGTCATCAATTAATGAACTGGCAAATGACCCAAAAAAGCAAATAAGATAACCCTAGCAAGGGTAGGGAGATTCTTTTCTTATATACAAAGCACCACTTCATCCTACCCAGGGGGTTGAAAACTTATTCACTTCCAAGACATTTTGAAGACCCAAGAGTTCAATTTATCTGGAGAAAGACAACAGGCACAATCAAAACTCATGCCGCATACTCTATAAAAGAATCAATGTTCTTCTTGACTAAGATTAAACCTCTTAGACTCTTCCTTCAAGATCAAAATTCATCTAAGTTCATCAAAAAAAGTCAAATAAGTGAAGTTTGTCGGGATTCAAGCCAGTCAACCTTCCTGTAAGTACAAATTGAGATCAAGTCAAAGAACTTTTATCTGTTTCTTGTAACAAATACACAAAGATTATACTCATATCGTTAAAAATCAATATAAATTACATTTGTTCATATTTATTATCTTATTTAATTTAGGCATGAATTTTGTGTTTATACTAGGAAGGGAGATTTACATTAAAAATCCATCATACAATAATATCGGAAGCAAGCAAGCGTAGGAGTCAATTATCCTATATGGTAAAGTATCTAACAATTATTATCAATAATTTTAATTTGGATTCCACTTACATTGACTTGTGCATTACATCTCCTTTAGCTCTGGGGGTGTATTTGAATCGAGCCGAGCGTAGGCTTGCCAACCTCAAAGCTACGCTCGCGAGCTTGTATTTGGGCTCGGGTTGGCTCATGGCTCGGCGAGCTCAATAAAATCAAACTTGAGCTCGGTTCGTTTAAGGTCTGGGCCTAGGTTTGGCTCTTCCAAGACTCGTTTAAACTTGAATATCCCAAAGCCTAATCTTGAATATCCCAAAGCTTTATCGCTTTGTGTTTAAACTTGACTTATTTAAGCTCGAGTAAAAGCTTACCTTTTAGAATTTAGATGCATACCTCACTTCTTAAAGTTAATTGGGATGCATAATGAAGCTCTCAGATAAATACAAAAGGATTGGTGAATGTATGTAATTAACCTATCTAGCCATAAAATAATCATAATAGTCTCTTCATTGATAGTCGTTGTGTTGCTAGCACCATTAATTAATGGATAATAAGGTTAGGAGTGCAAGCTTTCATAAATTATGCGATCACTCTAACTCTGCCTTTCCACGTGCCTATAAACACATGAACAGAGAAAAAATTAATTTGTAAAGAGGTGCAAGAGGAGAAAAAACGGAGAAAAGTTGAATTATGAGATAAAAACGAACTATGTTGTGGTGACGACCTCACCATAAACGGTTATTCTTAATCAAAGTAGTTTTCTTTATATATAAAGTTTAATTATTCAAACTATAATATTTGTTTCTTATGAAGGCTTGTGAAAGCTGGCTAGGCTCATTAACTTGGCCCGTTGGCCGGATTTGTTTAGGCTTGATGAACTCAGAGCAAACGTAGCGAACGCTTCGCGTGAGGAGAGAGAGAGCCGAGGGAGGAAGGGGTCAGCGTGAGGGGGTGCAGCGAACGGCTCACCATTTCGGCTCGGCGAGCCGCTGCGGGCTGCAAGGCAGCCTTGTCCAATTTTTTTTGTCCTTTTCCCCCCCAAAACGACGTCGTTTTGGGGGTTGGATAACTTTTTTTTTTTGCTAACAAAGCTGGGCAGGCGTGGGGGAAATTTGGTTGGCAAAATTGATAGTGGCATGTGAAATTTGTAAAAGCATATTTGATCAGCCAAGAATCTTGGCTTTTGATTTTTGATTTTTTTTTTGGCAACATGTGAAAGCATAGTGACACATTTATGAAGCATGAATTTGTGCATAAATATGTAGAATAGCTTGGTCGAGTTGGTTGACAGTCATGAAAAAAATTTATCTCCCCCTACGTTTTCAATATATCATTTTTGTTTGCATCTATATTCAGTTTTCACATCAAGGAAGAAGTAAAAGAAAGAGTAAAAATTTATATTGTTAGCTTCTTTAAATGTTTAATGCTTATATATTGAAATTGATATTTTATTTCACTAATATTGTTATTTTTGTGTTAGTAGAAAAACTTGTTGGTTTGTTTATTTTTTGTTCATATATTTATGATAATGAATATATGTTTTTAATATGGTATCTATGATTTTATTTTTCAAATGTTTTAGTAGAATAATTTTAGTGATGTTATTAAAAGATTTATGAGCATAAAAGTAGGATTCACTCTTTAGTGTAAATAAAAGAATTATATGTTAATGAATATGTTAATAAAGTGAAGAAATTTGTATAGTTTTATTCTCTGTGGTGAGACATTTTTAGCAACAATGAAGTGAAGTTATGAATTTATAAATTCATTTGTGTTAAATTCTTGATTATGTACTTTTGAAATTGGTAATTTTAGTTTCTAACATTGTTGTGGTTTGTATTTGTAGAGAAGTTTGAGTTGCTCTTCTAATCAACAAACAAGTGAAGAAAATTGTAAGTTGCTATTTAATTTTTAATGTGTTAGAAAAAATTATTATGTGGTAGTTGATATGTTAAATGTTAAGAACATTATATTTTATTAATATAGTAGCAATGAGATGAATAATATAGTGGACAAATTAATTTGAAATTTGTAAATATTATTTGTGTAAGTAGGAGATAATTAAAATTTGATTATATGTTATTAACTTAGCAATATGATTAAATGCTTTAGGAAACACTATGAGAATAATGTTTTCATATGTTTGAGCATGTGAATGAAGTTAAATAATTAAATTGGTGGGTCGGAAAATATGCGTGCATATTCTTCATCGGTTTAGTAATTAAATGTTTAAGTGAGGAGAAAAATGAACACATAATTGATTTCATTCGAGTAAATTGAGGTACGATACGGATCAAACAAAATTGTAGGAAAAAGTAGATAATGTACACATTATTTTTGTGCTTTAGTTTGTGAAATTTATGTATATATATTTTCTTGTTTGTGTACAGTTCATTTTGTAGTCATTTTAATCCATCATATCTCAAACTTGTTGGTTGTTGCTATCATTCAGCTGTCTACCAATCAACTTCAAAATATATACATGAGGTATTTATTACTTGTGATTTTCATGAGGATGACATTGGTAAACGATCATTGCGAAAAATCGTACAAGAAAATTTAGGTGTAATGTATAGAAAAAAGTTTATGTTCAACAATGGGTGTTGTTTCCGTGGGTCAATTTTTTTTTTTTTTTTGGGGTTATTCTTAAATATGGTTTTGGTCACCACCACAATCAGCAAACAGTATAAGTTAGTGAAAGGAATATGTTAGTGATTATGATAATTCAAATTAATATGTTAGTTAACAAGAAGGATTTGTATATGGTAATATGTTTATATGTTCGTATGATTATATGTAATGTCATGACCTTCATTTACTATAAGTCACTAATATATTGAACACGGTTAATTATAAATTTGTAGGTGGTAACTTGATCTGAAATATGGATCCTAACACTCCCCCATCATTTAGGAGTTTGCTCGATGGTAACGATTCACCCCAAACTGGGGGGAACAGTGCTACCCCAATCCCCGCACAGAATCCCCATGCGTCATACCCTCCATATGTACCACAAAACTACCTTTCTTATCCGCATCATTCATATTACCCACCCCACCTTAGCTCGAGGATTGTAGGTGGTTCGAGTCAGAATCCTCAGCCATATCCGCAACCATATCCTCCACCATATTACACATCAGTACCTAACGAATCTTTCAATGTGCACGGGAGTTGTAATAGTCCGACCTTAAATTCTGTTTATTAATCTCATTTCATTAATCCATGTGATTAATTTTATTTCATTTACATCATTTCTTTTTATTATTCCCATCTTTTTATTATTTCCATTTGGACATTTCTAAAGAGGCCCTTACTTTGCAATTCGGGGTTTTGTTCTAGTTAATTTTGAAAATCGATTTAGGCCTTAATATTTTATGAATTTAGCGATTTAATTCTTTTCATGACACTACAATAATTTAATCTCAAACTTTGGGAAAAAATAAATAAATTCGCAAACGCACTCGATTTTAGTTCTTTCGCTAGACCCAAGCCCGTTGAGGGCCGTTTGCGACGCAACAAGACTTGATCTTTATTTGTTTAGCTAAACTCTCTTAATTAAGCCTTAATTAAGCTTAAAATCCTTGACTTTTCTACTTTCATTTTCAGCAAAGTAAAACCCAGTATAAATTGTAAAATTTTCATTTTATTTTTATTTTACACCAAACATTCAAGACACTTTCTCTCTCTTCCCTCTCCTCCCTCTCCTCCTTCTCTCTACACGGTTGCCAGCACCAATTCCAGCAGCAAAAACACCCCTTTCAGCCACCTTTCAACCACCAAACATCCACCACTTACCACCCCCAACCACCCCTCTCACCCCCTCAAACATCAAGGATCTTTCTTACCACTTTTTCAATCACAAAGTGAGTGTTCTTTTCACCCATATGCTGATTTTTGTTTTGATTCTTGATCTTGTTGGTTTTTGTTTCTTATTTTGGTTGTTTTAGTGATGGATTATGTTGTTTTTATGGTATTAAGAATATCTTGTTGATGGATTGTGGTGGAGTTGAAATTTGGATGATGCTAGGGTTAGGGTTTCCTCTTGGTCATGCCAGTTTCTTGTTCAAGTGATGTTTATTGCTTGTTTTATCCTTGTTTTTGCTTATCTCTTGATATATTGAAGTTTGTTATGTTGTTTATGGTGTTTTGAAAAGTTAGGAGTGAGTTAAAAGTGACCCAAAGTTAGAGTTTTGTCCAAAATGCAAGATTTGGACCAACTAATGTTAAATTTGAGGTGTGTGTGGTTATGTGACTAGAAAAGGAGTTTTATTTGATATGAATATGAAGAGGAATTATGTATGATGTTTTTGTATGAGGTTGGAATGTACCAAAGTGTGTTTATATACTTTTAAGAAAGAGTTTAAGTTGAGGATTGGTGTAAAAAGTGAAGGAACAAACTAAAGCAGTGCTGCTGGAATTTTCAGAAAAATAGGACGAACTTTGGAACAAAACTGATAATAATCAACCCAGCCAAAAATTTTGATTTTTGGTGGGTAGATAGTTCTGGATGTTAGCTTTAAAATGGCCTTTGAATCGCATTAATCCGAGGTCTGTGGAGGAAGTTATGTTCATTTTACTGAACCTAGGCAGAATGGATTTTCCAGCACTAAAACCTGACATGTTGGTATTCTAACCCCATTTTATGGAACCTGTCGTGGAAATCTTGTTATGCCTTCAGGAAAGTTTTAGATGACCTCTTAAGCTTTACATATTGGGGTTTTAGGTCTCAATTCGAGGTCGGGAGTTTAAGTCTGCTTTATTCTTTCCATACCCTCGTCATAAGCCCTTACCCCCTAAACTCGCTACCGTGCCTTAACTAAGCATTTCTATACTTTATTTAACTTCAGTATTTTAGTTTAATCTATTAATTGGTTTGTACAAATTCTTTATAAGCCTTTTCTTTTTATTTAAAGGTATCCATTGTGCTAATTTTATTTAAAAGTATTCATTATAAAAATAAGTTCATTTCTAACTTCATATGCCTACAATGATTTTTGAACAGAATCAAGGCCTAAGCTCTCATTCTCTCCATTTTAGTGCATCTATTTACTCTATGAACTAGCTTTTAAAAACCCTAGGTACGTTCATTGACTGTATCTTTAGAAATCAGCACGTATTTATCGAAATTGTAATGTTGTGGTAAGTACATCAATGAATCAATTGAATCAGTGATTTATCACATAATTAGTGACTCCATCAGTTATCAGTTACAGGGCATTGCCCTCCAGTTACCCGCGCGGCTTCAGGCTAGATCTTCCGGTCGGCTTGGCAGGTGTACACCTATACATAGATCATAACAGTTACTAAGGGGTGCACTAACAGATAATAATTGGCAATTTAGTTTTATATACATCTCATTCCCTGTTTTAAAATCAAAATGAATTGCAAAGGGAACCCTCATAATTTCTTTTTCAGTGAATCTTTATTAGTACAGGGATGCATGTATTGAGCTTTGGCTCACAGTTCGAAATATTTTTATGTTTTGTTTTAGGAAAGTGTTTAGTAAACCGCTCTAAGGCGGGTAGGGAGGCTGAAAGTGATAAATAAGTCAGGACCGTCCATGTGATTGGCGAATAGAAGTGCTAAGATGCTTTCATGCCTTATTGTGGTGTATTTTGGTGTTCCGGCTGTATATCTTAACTGCAACATGTATTTTGGGGTTACAACTGTATAATTAAACTGAGTTATGTATGTTGATGTAACCTTGATGTAACCCTAGGAAGTTAGAATCATTCTTGTATGTAATTAAATGGTTTGAATGGACGTGATTGCCCTTTGAGGATAAACTTTGGTTTTATGGCTAAATTTTCATATTCAAGCGAAGCCTTGTCCTGACAGACGGCGGTAACGCCCATTCATTGATTTCTTGGTGTTAAGCTTAGGTAGGTAAATGCAGCTATGATTTATGTACTATTGGGGCGTTACATATTTGGTATCAGAGCCAGGTTGAGATTTTCTTGAGGAAAGTAGAGCTAGAAATTGTAGGGTGAGAGTGGTTGTTAGAAGGGGCTATCGCATATTGCTAGAGTGATATTAGGAGAATGTAAGTTGCTTTTATTTGCATGTTCCTTATTTATGGATGGTTATGGTTATGTCTGCCTCTCACATATGTGTTTTCTTTATTAGATGGATCCCTATGGTGTCAACATGTTACCGGGTGGATCAATGATAGCTCACATTGCGTTGCTCCATATTAGTATGGAGGCACACGCACAGGACCCTTACTCCGAGTTCCACAGTACCACGGTTCGTGCGCAGAGACTGCTAGGGTCCTTACCCCCGGTTGTCCTGTGAGTAAAGTTCAGGCATCGTTATTATGACTTTATGATGACAAGGAACCCATGCTTAGACGGGCCTAGGTTTCAGGCCCAGGGGGCTTGGATGAATCTCACTACGGAGTTGTTGTTAAGAGAGGAGTTTGAATTGAGGGGAATTACTATGGAAACTTTTCAGCACGTCTTTCCCCTCCATCAGATCCATCCCCCACCTGTGGCCCCAACACCAGCACCAGCACAGGGGCCACCCTCCCTGCCAGCACCAGCACAGAAGCCACCCATCCCACCCGCACCAGGCATCCCACTGATGCCTGAGAGCCCTGGGGAGGCCTACGTGGTGATAGACATCCCTGACACCCTAGACTTAATGGTGATTAGTTCTAGTTCTGGAGATGAGGACCACCAGGGGAAGGAGGACGATCCAGAGGAGGATGATCCCGAGGGGGATCAAGACAGTGATGAGATGGGGATAGAATAGCAAGGGGAACAAGAGGCGGACAAGTTGATGGTGAACTTAGAGGAGGAACATGAGCCACAAGTTCAACAGGAGGTCGATAATGCCGAGTCAGAGGCATCCACGAGCAGTTTCGACTCGGGTGAAGAACCTGACGATGAGTCTGACCCAGATTACGATCAATTTAAGGATCGTTAGGTGGTTCTAAGTGTCGATATAGTGGTTTTCATTTTGAGCCCTGTATGTAGATATGGTATGGTTGGATTGGATGGTTATATTTTATGTGGCATCTGACATTGTATATAGTTAGTCCAATCCTCTATGACCATGACGACATGACCCGTAACTCTTTTTGGTCATGTGACGGATCTAGTGTCTAGGGGCTGTTTAGGGTTTAGTGTTTAGGAGTCAGAACTAGGCTTGCTTACTCACCTAGGTGTTATATGCCTTTGTTGTTCATGTATATAAATCAACAACTACGTATGTAAGTAAGCAGTTATGAAATGAAATGATGACGCCTTGAGTTTTGAAATATTCCTTGAACCATTTCCTATGTATTTATTGGGCATGTTTATCTTATATGTCTGGGGTCCCAATGTTTGAATTGTTTTATTTAATGTCTGATCAAAATGTCTCAGTCAGTGCAAAACGACATTGAGGTGCATGTGGAGGACAATTCGGAGCAAGGCCAGGGATCGGGTGATCAAGCCTCGTGTCAGGGACCACCACATGGTGACATGCCATCGTCACTCTCTAAATTAGCTAGCAACTTAGGAAACCCGAGTTACTGGCCAACCTTAGTTGCTGAATTGATGAAGCGGATTCCCCAGGTACCTACTGAAACTCCTCGTAAGAAGGATAAATTGACAGATAGGGTAGCACGGCGCAACCCTAAAGTTTACAATGGATCTTATGATCCAGTGGTATTGGAGGAATGGATAAGGGGAATGGAGAAAATTTTTACAGTAGTTGAGGTACCAAAGGAAAAGAAAATGAACATTGGGACATATTATTTGTCAGGGGGAGATGACATTTGGTGGAATACATTGAAGGATAAGCTCATAGGGCCTGAATTCACCTGGAATAAATTCTTAGCAGAGTTGAGGGCGAAATTTTACCCAGCTGTGGTGCAAAGGCAAAAGGAGAAAGAATTTATGGAGTTAAAAATGAGCAGTAGCATGTAAGTGATGCAGTATGCTAGTAAGTTCACCGAACTATCTAGGTTTATCCCTGAATTTGTGTCATCTGAAAGGTTAAATATGAGAAGGTTTAAGGAAGATTTGGCCTTCTATATTCGAAATTAGTTAACTGGACAACCAATGCTGACTTATCAAGAACTATATGAGCCAGCAGCCGAAGTGGAAAGAGTGAAAACGGAGTTGAGGGCACTGAATCCAATCAACCACGAGAGAAAGGGGTTTGAGCGGGGGACTCCAAGTGAGAGTGTGAATCAGAACCAGCAGAACCAAAAGAAACAGAAGAAACCTACTCCTGTTCCCTCCAAGAGCCGTCCTGCAGGCTCGACAACACCTTGTACGAAATGTTGAAGAACAAATCACACCACTCCTAATGCCGCGTTGGCATCAACAAATGCATGTGGTGTGGAAGTCCTGAACATCTTATCGCTGCATGCCCCCGACGACTAAAAGCTGTAGACAAGGACGCAACGAAACCCTTGGCCCTGCTCCGCCAGGGACCTCCACCTTCAAGGCATGTAGTTGCAGGAAGGGCATTTGTGATGAACAAAAACGAAGCTGCTACCTCTGGTACGGTAGTCACTGGAACTCTCCTTTTAAATTCAAAGCCATTTTGCGTATTATTTGATTCGGGTTCCACTCATTCATTTATATCTATCTGATCTGCTAAACAATTGAGCCTTGAGAACAGGAGGATGACAACCAATTATAGAATCAAGTTACCCAATAATTCTGTGATTGGGTGCCCCATCTCTTATGAACTTGTCCCCATCACCATTGGTGAAACCACCTTCCATGTGGATTTGATTCAATTTGTTTTGTCTGATTTTGATATCATTTTGGGGATGAATTGGTTGCATTCTTATGGAGCCCAAATCGATTGTGAAGATCTTAAGGTTATCCTGAAAGATGAAAAAGGGAGAAAAGTGTGTTCTTATGGGCAGAGAGAGGCAAACTCTTGTCCTTTGATTTCTGCTATGAAAGCTAGTAAGCTGTGTATATCAGGGGTGTATTGGATATTGGTGTTATACTATCAGCACCCAAACAAAAGAAGAGGAAGTAGAGAATATACATGTGGTTTGTGAATTTGAAGATGTTTTCCCTGAGGAGTTAGCAGAACTACCCCCGCAGAGGAAAATTGATTTTGGGATCGAGTTAATTTCTGGAGCCCAACCTATTTCCAAAGCCCCATATCGTATGGCCCTAACTGAGCTTAAGGAATTAAAGATTCAATTAGATGAACCATTACAAAAGGGCTTTATTAGGCCAAGTGTGTCACCATGGGGTGCTCCAGTGTTGTTTGTTAAGAAGAAGAACGAAACCTTGAGGCTATGTATTGATTATAGGGAGTTGAACAAGATTACCATCAAGAACAAGTATCATCTGCCACAAATAGATGATTTATTTGATCAGTTACAAGGAGCAGGAGTGTTCTCTAGGATTGATTTGAGGTAAGGGTACCATCAACTTAGGATTAAACCTGATGACATTCCTAAGACAGCATTTAGAATCAGGTATGGTCACTATAAGTTCACAGTGATGTCTTTTGGTCTCACTAATGCTCCTGCAGCCTTCATGGACCTTATGAACAGGGTTTTCAGACTCTATTTAGACAAGTTTGTAGTGGTGTTCATAGATGACATCCTTATCTATTCTAAGGACAAGGAAGAGCATGCTGATCAGTTGCGGACAGTATTGCAGGCTCTGAGGGAGCATCAACTCTATGTCAAATTAAAAAAATGTGAATTTTGGTTGGAGGAAGTGGTCTTTTTGGGGCATATGGTTACAAAAGAAGGAATTAAAGCTGAACCCCAGAAGGTGAAAACAATCACAGAATGGCCAAGGCCTACCAATGTCACTGAGATTAGAAGGTTTTTGGGTTTAGCAGGTTACTACCGAAGCATTTTGGCCAAGGCCTATTATGTTGCTTTTGTTTTCAATGTGTTGTATTACACATGAGTTTCGTATAATCATGTTATGATATGAAATTCTGCACAACGGGTGTGTTTATTATTGTTTAATAAAATGATTATTCTTCTATACATTAATGTATAAACATTATTATGTTGCGCAGGCAAATTCTAATGGATCAATTTAATGTCGACACGCTGCCTATTGAGGAGGAATCATCGCCCTCCTCCTCAGCATCGTCTTCTTCATCACATGACGATGTCATGATCCCCGTCACGTCAACGTACCTTCAATATCAGCAACAAGTACAAGAACAAATGATGTTCCTTATAAAACTTAAGTAAGCAACAACAGAGATGACGCCATCGGCATCTACACCTTGGACAAAAAAGAGATGTATTAAGCGAGATAGAGAAGCTGCCCACAATCGCCTATACCAAGACAACTTCACCGAAGATTCACTGTACAACGAACATCATTTTCAGCGGAGATTCCGAATGCGGAGGCCCTTATTTCTCCGCATTGTCGAAGCACTCGGCAATTAGTCAGAGCACTTTCAGGTTAGGTATGATGGGGTCAGAAAGCGTGGGTTGTCGCCATTAACTAAGTGTATCGCAGCCATGCGAATGCTTGCCTATAGCGTAGCAGTTGATTGCGTTGATGAGTACTTGAATATTGGTGCAAGCACTGCAATTGAATGCCTGAAAAAGTTTGCCTCATGCATCGTTGAGGTATCCGGGGAGCAGTACATGAGAAAACCAAATCAAGCTGATGTTGATCGATTACTACAAGTTGCTGAAGCTCGTGACTTTCCCCGTATGTTGGGAAGCATAGACTGCATGCACTGGGAGTGGAAAAATTGTCCAACGGCTTGGAAGGCATCATTTCAAAAGCAAGTTCACAAGGTGCCAATAATCATCCTTGAAACCGTTGCATCATATGACCTTTGGATATGACATGCGTTCTTCGGGTTGCCTGGAAGTCTAAATGACATCAACGTCCTTGATCGCTCACCTGTTTTCCAAGAGATGTACGAGGATCAGGCTTCTAAATGTGAGTATGTTGTCAATGAGCACCATTACAACATAGAATACTATCTTTCGGATGGAATTTATCCACAATGTGCGACATTTGTCAAAACGATCCTACTTCCCCAAGGGCCGAAGAAAAAACTATTCGCAGAACGTCAAGAATTAGTAAGGAAGGACGTTGAGCGAGCCTTCGGTGTGTTGTAAGCTCTATTTGCCATTGTGCGTGGCTCCGCTTGTCTGATGGATCAAACAAAAATTGGTATTATTATGAGAGCATGTGTGATACTCCATAACATGATTGTGAAGGATGAGTGGGATAACTACGAGTTCGCATTTGACAACGACGTTTTCGAGGAAGCTGTCCCAGAGCCCGTTGTTAACCACAACCAACATCCATGCTATGAGACGTACTTTCAACGATCATGCCAAGTTCACAACTCCAAAACGCATTTAGCTCTCCAGGCGGACTTGATTGACATAATATGGAAACGAAATTCAGGTCGGCGGTACAGAGGATAGTCAATTGATCTTCATATTGTAATTTTTTTTAAATTCGTGAACTATTGTAGTTTTTATTCCGTTCCATGTCCACCAATGTATCTTATATTTTATTTACTATCTGACTCTTTTGATTTCTAATTTGAAGCATATGTGATTATGTATAAAATTCAATCTCTTGGGGGTTTTTTTCATTAGTTGTGTATGATAATTACTACGGGCACATTATTTTTTTCGAACCAAAATCACATCCAGCTAACCAACCCCCACAAAAAAAAATTAAGCAAAGTTATTTTTTTCCAACGACAATCAGTTGTCTTCATTCATCATCATATTGTAATTTCTTTCATTCACATACTCTAATTTTTATTTCGTTTCTTCTCAACCAATGTTTATTTTTAAATTTATTTATCAAACTCTTGTACTTACTATATTTAGGTATGTGTTAATTTCTTAATTGAAACTCTTGCACTGTTCAAAAAATACAACTATGACCTCCAATTAGTTGTGTTACGAAATTATTATGCGCAAATTATTTTTCCAATATAAATAATTAAACCATATAAACAACCACATAAAATAAAAATAAAACAATTAAATTTGATTAGGTGTGGGGTCCGTAGATATTATTGTATTTGGTGAGAGAAAGTGGTGAGCCTTTTATTGAAGATAGTAAGGATTGTGAAACAAAAAATTAGAGAGATAACTGTTATAACAGTAGTAAGGTTCAGCTGATGAGCAAAAAATTCTCTCACCATTGCTTTTGCTATCACAAAGCCGAATACATAAGCCAAGAAATGAACTGGTTCACGAGCCCACGCGAGCTGGCTCGGATCATCAACACCCTTATCAATTACACAGCAAACTATTTCGGAAAAAAAAATTGAAACTTAACGTTGTGCTCATATATAAAAGAAAATATAGACCAAAGTTTATAGTGGGTTTTCAGATGGCCCAAATATTCTAGATTCATTAGCCCAAAGCACTTGAGGAGGCCCAGGTGTAGGCGTTATTTTTTGCTAAAAAATGTCGGGTGTCTAAACCCTAAACCCTAAATTTGCCCTATTTAAACCAGCTGCCCTTCCTATCGACGGCTAACTCGCAGTCAGTTCCTAAAACCCTAACCACGATCCCTCTCTTTCCGTTTCCCGAAGATGAAGCCGCAAGGAAGAGGTATGACCATTTACAGTTTCAGCTGAAAGTTTTCAGAAATTTTTGATATTGTTCTAGGGTTTTCTAATCGAATGCTTAGTCATATAATGTTCATGCGATTAATCGTTACAAGGTGAAGTTCATGGTTTTAATTTGCTGAACAAGTCTGGGTGTCTAATGTATTGAACCTTTTTCTTTGTGGGTTGTTAATTTTACCTCAAATGAAAGACAAAATCGTTAAGCTTGATTAATCGTTCAGCGTTTTCATAAGTTCATGTGTTCATGGTTATTTCTCCGCAATAATTTTGATTTTCTGATATATTCAACCTTTATTTTTTTTACATCAAATGAAAGAGAAGAGATTCAAACTTGATATGATATGTTGTATAGGAGCATTTGTAATTTGTTTTAAGTTGCTTTCGACCCAAATGCAGGTTGTTTGTCGTTGAATTTGCTCTGACAATCTGAACTTAATACAGGAGGAAGAGGAGGTTTTGGAGGCCGCGGAGGAGGTAGAGGAGATGGGGGCCGTGGAAGAGGTGGAGGTCGTGGTCTTGGAGCTGGAGGTGGCATATCGAAGCCCCAAAGAGGCGGACGAGGTGGCGGAGGCCGTGGCGGTGGAAGGGGTCGGGGAGGAAGAGGAGGAATGAAGGGAGGAAGTAAAGTTATAGTTGAGCCTCACAGACATGAGGGTGTTTTCCTTGCCAAGGGAAAAGAGGATGCTCTTGTGACTAAGAACATGGTGCCTGGTGAATCTGTTTACAATGAAAAGAGAATAGCTGTCCAGGTAATTTTCTGCCCTGATATTGACAATCAATCTGTTGGGTTTTCTCATTCGTCTGCCCCATTTTGTGTTAATGATTTGGGTATGTAGATTTGTTTTTGTCATTTAACGCAAAGCTGCTAGTGTGTATAATTTGGTGGTTATTCTGATTTTAAACTAATTGGACTCTTATCTTTTATGATTCATTGTACTGCATGTTGGTCGTGGTATGGTGTTCACTGTCACATGGTGTTTGTCGATGTCTTTGTGTTTGTGCTTTGTTGTGCCGTTTGTAGCCTAAGTTACATATTTTGTACATTGTTTGAGATGCATCTCGTCTTTTGTAGCAAGAAGATGGGACAAAGATTGAATACAGGGTCTGGAATCCTTTCCGTTCGAAGCTGGCAGCAGCAATTATTGGCGGTGTTGACAATATTTGGATTGTAAGTTGTCTTTTTAGGAGTAGCATCTATTTGTTTTGTTTTCCATTTGGGTTTTGTGGTGTTCATATTGATTTGACTAATCTGTTTTCGTTGTTACAGAAACCTGGTGCTAAGGTCTTGTACCTTGGAGCTGCTTCTGGAACCACTGTGTCACATGTTTCTGATATTGTTGGCCCTGTAAGTCTCACAGCTAAATATGATCATGATCCAAAACAATTCGTTTTGTATTATGAGTTTGTTTGACAGAGTGGCTTCTTTGCAGAATGGTGTTGTTTATGCAGTTGAGTTTTCACACAGAAGTGGTAGAGATTTGGTAAACATGGCAAAGAAAAGAACCAATGTTATCCCCATTATTGAAGATGCTAGACATCCAGCCAAGTACAGAATGCTTGTTGGCATGGTTGATGTAATATTTTCTGATGTCGCTCAGCCTGATCAGGTATGCTGCTGAATCAATTTTCAATAAGCCATTGCTTTGTCTTCATGGTGACGGATTTTATGTTCTGAATAGTTGCCAGTTCTTTCATCGATTCGTCTTCTTGTGAAATTGCATGATTCTGGGTGTGTAAAGTCATATCTTTAGCTTAAACTTGTATACTGCATTGAATATTTTCTTGCTGAGGATTTTGTCTTCTATTTGATTCCTTCTTGTTTGTTCTCTCTTAGTTACCTTTGGACTTTAAATTGGCAGGTATTCAAAAATATTGCATATCTTCAAAGTCTTATGTTTGATATGTGATACTAATAATGGTTTATCTTGTCAAAAATTTTATATTCAAAGAATTTAAATTGTCTTGTGTTTTAAATTATGTTGCAATTTGTGAGGTATTTTCTTTGAAGTATCTCATACAGTACAATTTTTCTTTTACTTTTGTTTTTGGTTTTCTTCATTAAAGAAATGATATGCACATGATGAGTAATCTCGGATTCCCCTTCAAGACTTATTGGGTGATGTCAACTCCGAGTATCTGATGCGTTGAAATCAGTTCCTTTTTTCTCAGTATTTTGTCGAAAATGCTGAATGAATTCAGTTTGTATTTAAAGCTTTTTAAACCAAATTACCGTTTGAAAAAAATTGTTTTTCCAATCCAGGTAGTGGTCATATCTGTATTTGTCATGCTATTTCCTCTTCTTCCAATTTGTTTTGCTAATGATTGTACTCTGGTGTTCCTCTTACTTCCTATTTGCTACTAGTGCCACTTGAATTCTTTTCTAGAGGAGATAAGAGTTTTTCATCTTGCTTTGCATATTTTCTCTTCGAGAAGGTATTTAAAGTGACAATTCATGCTTGATTGTTATGAGTGGAGAACTTGGTACTTCCAGATATGTTAACACTATTACCCATTTGTGGTTCTTTTTTGGATGCCCTGTTGTGTGGAGTATTTGGTTGCGATGTTCGTCCATGTTACTTGCTCCTGATGAATCACATCTCCATTGTTGTCTAATTGGTAGGTGGCATTACTAAAGTTTCATGAAAATGCCTATTTATGTTGGGATGTGGAAGGTAGATGCTTGCGTTGAGAATTTTCTCTTGTTTCTGTGGCTCCTTTAAAGGTCAATGGTTCAAGTAGGAGCCACTTCTCTTTAGAGCACAGTTTAGACGGGTCTTCAGAATTTCTCGTTTAGTAGCATAGTAATTGTTGCATGCATTGTCATCCAGGTTACTCTGACCTGTTTTTGTTTTTTGCAACAGAGAATTTGGTATTTTTTACTCCAATGTTCACTTTGTATTGTAGAACTTATGAATTCCCTGATTCAAATGAATTTCCCACTACTCTTAATAAATGTTTTTAACTAACCAAATTCTGTAAAATGTCTGTCTACAGTGCAATGGCTCTTCTGCTATGCATTTAGATGAGATTTTAGTTGGACTACCTGATGTCCATAGTGGTCCATCGCTATACTGGCCTGATATCCTTGCCTTATCTCGTCACGTTTGAGTTGTTGCACTGTCAACTTAATTGCAAATGCTGTGAGGCTTGGCATTTAATAAATACAATGGAGGTTCAGTGTCTGTATGCTGTGCAGAGGTGTCAATATGTTACTCTTGGTTATGCAGCTGAATGTTCTTGCTTGCATGTTGGGAACAAGGAGCCTGCTGTATTTATCTGTCCTAATTGTTTTTCTCAGATTTGTTGTTTGTGATTAATATATATCATACTGGGTGCAATTGTTGAACCTTCTAGCTCATATGCTTTCATGATTGCAGGCCAGGATTTTGGCACTTAATGCCTCTTACTTCTTGAAAGGTGGAGGCCACTTTGTTATATCAATCAAGGTTTCGCCTTTTATCCCCGAGTAGTTTTTTTTTCATGATCTCAGACAATGCATGCTGATCTGCCTTGATAGTTTTTCTTGTACAAGTAATATTGCATATTGTTACCGGACCTTGTTAGCTGTAGTAGTTCAGCCTGGAAAGTTATGGGTTTGTCCAAAATCTTTTTTTCCTGAATTCAGGCATATTGTCCGTGTTTTTATTGTTTAGACTTTAGACCCAACCCAATCATGACCCCAGTAAACCAGCTCGCTATGATTCTGGGTTGGAGTGAAGTTGCTTCCCATGTAATATGGATGTGTTCTTGTTTTATGTTCTCTATTTAAATTTCTGATGTTCTGAGTTTGCTGTTCAACAACATAGGCCAACTGCATTGATTCAACTGTCCCTGCTGAGGCCGTGTTTGCTTCAGAAGTAAAGAAACTGCAGCAAGACCAGTTCAAGCCCATGGAACAGGTTACCCTTGAGCCATTTGAGCGTGACCATGCTTGTGTTGTCGGAGGTTACCGCATGCCTAAGAAGCAGAAGAATGCCGAGAAGTAGAACTCTCATTCATGATTAGAAGTTTAGAATAGGATTCAGATGCTGTGAAGCTTATTGTAATACTAAGTTTGGGCCCTAGAATTCTGTACGTGTCAGATGTTTTGCCCAAGTTTTCTTTTAGTATTGTCGAGCATAGAACATTCATACTTGTTTGCATCTACAGAGTGGTACTTATGTACTATTAAGCCAAGGCAGTTTTTATGCGTCACTTGATCTTTGTTGGTACCAGTTGCATTCTGAGGACTTGCTGCTAAAGATGTCGGCGCTGCACTACTGCAGGCTGCGTTGGTGATCGGACAAAACTTTCTATCTGCTCGTGCAAGTTTACCGTCTAATTTGATTATCACAATATAATACCACTGATAATCACAACATAATAGTGGTATGGACTGAGGTTCTGTTTTATTTTGCGTTTTTTAGGATTTAGTTAAGAGTTTATTTTTCCTTACAGTTTCTTATATCTTTTTACATTTTCTTATATCTCTTTACATCTTTTAGATTTTTTAAAACATTCATTTATTTTAGTTATAGAAATATGTATATTTTTTAATGATACTATTAATATGCAAAATTTATAAATATTTTATGAACACAATATTTACATAAACATAAAAACATAATATAACGACATAAATTATATTTGAGTTTCGACATAAAATATATATTATTATAGATGACTATACATTTTATTTATATTAAACTTTATTTACTTAAAATAGGACTTTATTTGAAGAGTTGTATTCAATTTTGTCAAAAAAATTTTATTTTTTTTGTTATACTTTACTTATTCGATCAAATTAATGTTCATATAAAAAATCACTACAAGTGGACGAAATTTTATTCACCAAATTTATGGGAATTAATATATTTTATTGTTGTGTAATTAATCTAATTAATTATTTATTTTCAATAAGTATATTATTTTAATATTATTTTTCATCCAAAACGTTCATTGTAAAACAAATTATACTATACAACTCTTCTACAATTCAACAACTCCTTATATCTAACCTTATAGCTCTTTACAGTTCCTTACATCTCCTTACAACTAGAGTTGGAAAAAGCTGACCCGACACGATTACCGACCCGAACCCGACACGAAGTTAAATGGGTTTGGGTATAAATTTTCGACCTATTTAATTAAATGGGTTGACACGTTCAACCCATTTAATTAAACGGGCTAGGTTCAGGTCGAGATTCTCAACACGAAAAAGTACCTATTTAACCCGTTTAATTAAATGAGTTAAATAAGTCAACTCATTTTTTCATTTTTTATTTATCCATTTACTTTTTATTAGATAATTAACAATATAAAAATTTTTAGAAATTATGAATTATGATGAATCTGGGGAATTTCAAAGAGTAATTATTTAATGTGATACGTAAACTTAATTTTTAACACTATAATTACGTATTGGTTGAAAATATTAAATGCATAAATAGTCAATTAAGCGACTGAACTTGACCTGTTTATCTTAAATGGGTTAAGTGGGTCAACCCGTTTAAAAATTAAATGGGTATAGGTCAAGATTTTTCAACCCGTTTAATAAACGGGTTAGGTTCAGGTTGAGGAATTCTCAACCCGTTTAAGTTCGACACGAGCACGAACCCGACCCGACACGACCTATTACCCAGCTCTATTTACAACTTCTTACATCTCCTTATATCTATCTATCCATCTAAAACGCGAAATAGAACAGACCCAGAATTGATTATTTAGAGGTTGTATTTGGTACAGAGTTTTTCTAAGGTAAAAAAGAGCCTTTTGATGTTAGTTGTTTGAATTTTGTCAAAAAACTCTTTTCAGTTATTTGGGAAAATGGTTGTTTGTATTCGCTTTTCATACTAAAAAAATGAATTTGTGAAAAGTTTTTTAGATGAGCTCTTTAGTCTTTGCAAGAGCTTTTTTCACAATTAAGTATGAAAATTATTATACTTTTTGACAAATTGGCATTTGATATTCAAAACAGAACCTTGCTCCCTTGCTTGCCTGGCGTGGGGAAATACAACGGACAACTGCTTCAGCTTCCTTGTCTTTTCCGTGCCTTTTATTATTATCTTGCCAAGTTATGCAACTTCTCGGAACCTTTTGCTGAGTGACATTCATGCATGACGAGCTAAACAAGCGCATCATGGTAGTTCAAGTAATCGATGCGGCTTAAGTTCATTACCTGATCATACATATCAATCTGCATGAAAATGCGACAAAGTATGAAGCTCTGAAGTACTTGGAATATTCTATTTTAGGAATGGTTTTATCATTGTGCAATTGCATCGGATGTGGTCGTCACATGATATGCATTACATTTATCAACACATTCAAAAGATTTCACAAATGTCACAACTTGGGTGTCAAGAATGCTGAGACAATCAGTATTTGGGATCAAAAGCCTTAGTGAATGGTTTGGAAGCCTCTTGATTGAAATCGAAGGCTAGCACGGAGCTCTCAATTAATCATCCCAACTATCCAAATACAGCTTGATAGCCTGCGGGCGCCATCTAGGCATCATGAGTAAAACATAGCAGTCATGTGTCTGTATTGCAGAGAGGTTGTTCCCCTTGAACCCTGTTTTGAATATGTCACCATAACAGTGCTGGGCCAGAATTGAGCGCGTGGTGGCGGTCGTGTGCAAAGTCGAGTGCTCTTTTTTTTTTTTTTTTACATATTCGATGTTGAAGTCCGTCTATTGTTTGAACACCTGCAACTGAAGTTTTGGTTCTGTTTTGCTGCTCCACATTATCCTAAGATCAAATATTTTTTCTCGCCTTCATATACAATGAAACCATAATTTGGATCATCAAATAATATACTTATTATAAACCCATTTTATAACACACAATCTCTGTTTTTTTTAAAAATATTTACGTAAAGAAGGAAAACCAAATTCGAGTGAAAGAAAATAGAAAAAAAAGGGAAAAAGGTTGCCCTGCAGTCCGGACCATCCCGTCATTTGATACCCATGCAGACAGTGCTCTAGAGATCATACGTAGGGGCTTGCAGCACGCGTTCCATCCCTTGCGGCTGTTCATATAATCATGACAAATTACATCCTAACTAGAAGTATATTCTTTTTTTTTTTAAAAATATTCTTTCTTGAATTTTGATATGTCCTATCATTTAAAGAGAATTTGTGATAAACATAAAGGTTTTGTATCGATATTTTATGTATAGAAAGTGCCTTTAGTGTTTTTTTTTTTTTTGGGTCTAATTCTTGTCGCTTTTTTGTTCATGTAAGTTTATCTTAAGTGTTGAATAGAAATGGTGAAATAGATAGACGGTTTTATTCCTATTTTTTGGTTGGAGATGAAATCTTATATCATGCTCCTATGATGGATAGTAATAATTTATCCCAGGAATTAGGGCAACTGTGGTGATAGGTGCATTGGTTTTCCAGATCTGAGTTCTAATAAAGTCTTTAAACTTTGCTAGCCATAGTTCAAAATTAAGGGACGAAGAAGTGCAATTTTCCAGACCAATTTTGGCTGTAGACAGCGCTTGAAGAAGCAATGCAAGTTAAAAAAGCTGGGAAAAAAATTGTCAGAAGTGGGATTTGAACCCACGCCCTCGTTAGAGGACCAGAACTTGAGTCTGGCGCCTTAGACCACTCGGCCATCCTGACCTCATGATGCCTGTTTACTTCTCACTACTTAAGTTTTGACTGTGCGTTCTGATCCATTTTCATAATTGATTTCTTCTTTAAAATTAGGTAAAATAATTATGTCTAATACAAATTATATTCATTGACTGTAAATTTTTCACTTTAGGGGTAGAAATTAGAAAATTTGTCATTCTTAATTAGAATGTGGATCCTAAATTTTTGATTTGCAGTACAATAACGGACCGTTCTGAAGTTTTGAAAGATTTTCTAATACCAATGAATTTTTAATTTCTTCGATGTTCACTTAAGAATTTTCACACAAGAATTTGAATAATTTTTTAGATTAATGGTGTTCGGGGACTAGTGGTATCTTCAGGTACATCTACCTTTAATTTATCCTTAAAGATTAATACTCGTAGATTACACTTCCAATAGAATTCATATGTCCATATTACAAATTTAAGAGGATTCCATAATATTAGGTTTGACTTTATTCATAAGTTACTCTTAAATTCATGTTTTGAAATAGTTCACACATACCACCTCTTAGACTAGTGGTTTATGTCATCTATTGTTCTTCCACGTTCCAGCTCTTAAAATTTATAGACTGAAAAAAAAAGAAAAGAAAAGAAAGAAGCAACCTACAATTACCATATGATAGATTGCTCATAGAAAGTACCAATGTTCTAGGCCAACTGCATTGATTCAACAGTCCCTGCTGAGGCGGTGTTTGCTTCAGAAGTAAAGAAACCGCAACAGGTCACTATATCACATAACTACAGGGAAGCTAATTTAGCAGCTTATTGTTTGGCAAAGCTGGACCACACTCTACCAGCCTTCACTACGTGGGAGTCCCCACCTTCTACCGAGCTTGAGAATATTACGGGTGTTGATTCAATGAGACGTGCTTTTGTGTGAAGGGGCGTATAATTTCTTGATTTACCACTTATCTTTGTAAAAGAAAGAAAGAAAAAGAAACTGCAACAAGATCAGTTCAAGCCCATGGAACAGGTCACACTCGAGCTGTTTGAGCACAACCATGTTTGTGTTGTTGGAGGTTACCGCCCGCCTCAGAAGCAGAAGAATGCCGAGAAGTCTAACACCCATTCATGATTAGAAGCTTAGCATAGGATTCAGCTGCTGTCAAGGTAATTGTAGCACTAGGTTTTGGCCTTAGAATTCTGTAACTGTGAAATATTTGGCCTAAGTTTTCTTTTAGTATTGTCGAATCAAGAACTTTCATACTTGTTTGCAGAGTGGTACTCAATGTATGAATACGCCATGACAGTTTTCATGTGTCACTTAACTTTGGCGTGTTTTCAATTGTATTATCTGAATTCTTATTGCTAAAGATACTAGTACTGTTGGCTGGTGTTTGATCGAGCAGTCTATCTGCACGACAAGTTTTACTACTATTTTGAATCTTATATTGAAAATCACAACGTAGTGGTGCTTGGACATGATTGATATCATATAAACACAATGTAGGATTATATTAGGACTTACCTCAATGCAGAAGCTTTGCACGAATCTTGTCTACTGAATGCTACCCATGAATTAGGTGGCTTCTAGAGTCACTAAGGAGTTCATATCCCAAACCCAAATATTGAAGATGGCTAGATTAGTGTAAGAGAGTGGGCAAAGAGTAGATTTGATCTAGAAAATGTTTGCTTCTCGGCTGTGCGTTTTTTGCTGATCTGATTACCTCCTTTTATAGTAGCACAAAACTAGTAGCAATGGGCTTGCCATTTTTGTCTTTGTCTTATGGCGGAAACTTGGCTACCGTCAAGTATTCTAGTAAGTCTCTTTCATTCAGAAGATACTGAATCTTCTGTTTCCACATGTCATAGGCAGTGCCATCTAACTTCTGACTAGTGAACAATAATTCACCAATTATTGCATTGTTCATTGCCATATCTACAAGTATACATTAAAAGATGGACATAAGGCACGTTTTCTTAAGCAATTAAATTATCAAAATTCCATCATCCATTTCATACGATCGAAAATTTCACTAAGCTCATAATAATCTCATACAATTATGAACTAGAAATTTAAATAATTCAATTATAACATTTCCATTAGGAAACACATTCATATGACCCATAAACAAATCAACATTCATTTGAATATCACATAGATATTTATTAAATTAATGTCAAACTAATTTACATAATAGTTATGCATTAAAACTAATTTAACATATGAAACTAATTCATATAACTTCCATCCAAATGATTATTTATAAATCACTTGACATGCTATTTTATAATTTCAGGTTGTTTCATATATAAAACAAATTTATATAACAAATTAGCATATAATATTCGACATTAAATATATTAATATTATAAGTTCACGCATTCTTAATCAAAACTAATTCAAAAGTATAATTCAACTAGATGAAAAAAATGGCCAAAGCCGCCTTTGTCGGAGGAGGGTGACCCACACACGCCACCCCTTCTAGCTATTCTGATGGTTAATTAGTCAAATTTTTTTCTTTCATTTCAACCTTTTTCTTGTTGGTTGGTATTTTGGGTTCGTGGGGTGTATAGTGTATCACAATTAAGGGCCGTTTGGGGTGGGGAAGTCTAGCAATTCTGGGCCCGAATCCAGGCGTCCAGATCTGAGGGGTTAAGGTCGGAGGGACTGGGTGTTAGGTGTTTAAGGATTGGTCTCATTTTTAGGTATGACATATTAGCATAATCTCATATCATACAGAATAGAAATAGCTTAATATGAAATAGCTTAATATGATAGATTCACCTACTTCTATCACACAGAATCATATTTACATGATATAATAAACTTGTTTTAGCAGAAATACTTTAGCATATTAGCATAGGTTCATGTTCTGGTATTACACAGATCAGCAACATCAGTGTAGCAAAATCATAACCGAGATTTAGGGCAACATGAATTTGTCGGGGCTAGCATCAAATAGGCAAGGCTCTGATACCGCTATAGGATTATATTACGACTTACCTTGATGTGGAAGCTTTTCACGGATCTTATCTACTAAATGCAACCCACGAATTAGGTGGCTACTAAAGTCACCATTCACCAAGGAGTCTACACCCCAAACCCAAATCTTAAAGGTGGCTAGATTATTGTGAGGGAGACGGCGAAGAGTAGATTTGATCTAGAAAATGTTTCCTTCTTAGCTGTATGTCTTCCTTGATATGATCACCCTCTTTTATAGTAGCACAAAGCTTGTAACAGAATTATAGAATTAAATTGGCTGATTAATACTGAATCAATCACCTTGTTACTGCTGAATCAATGGTGATTATGGTATAATTAGTAATTACTATGAGATTAAGTGACCGTTACTCATTGTTGAACACACAAAATGCTGGAGTGATTGATCTTGAAACAGTATTGAATGAGAGTGTATTATGAAAAAAGCCTATAAGAAAGAAGGGTGTCTAGAAGAAACGAGTAGATTGCATCGAGGAGCATGTTCTTAAGCGGTACAATGATACTATTGGTCTGATTTGGCTAGTTAAATCACCTAGAGGGGTTGGCTAGGGTGATGATTGTTAGGCGATAAATTATCCCATTTTATGTGCCTCTTACACCCACTTTTAGCTTGTATAATAACTTAATCTTTAGGATTTTTACTTGTTTTATTTATGTTTTGCAGGAAATAACTTCAAATCGAGCAAACGTCGCAAAAAGGAGCGAAGACGGGACAAAGCGAAGAAAAACAGCAAAAACTGGCAAAAAGGGACGACAGGGGGTCGAGCCACTGTGCCATAAAAGTCGCACGGTGGGGTTGTGCCACCTTGGCACGGTCGTGCCTCTCTCCCTGTTCGTCGTTCGCTCGATTTTCTATTTAAACCCCATTCGGGCGTTTTTGCTCGAGGGTCGTTCGGGGGGTTCGCTTAGGGCTTCTCTCTGGCGATTTTTAGAGCAGTTTAGGTTAGGTTTTAGCAAATAAAACCTCAATAGAAGGATTATGTTAGGATTGAAGATTGTAATCTTAGATTCAACATTTGGATTTCAAGTTCCTCCTATCAATTCAAGACTAAGTTTTCTTCCCCTTTCTCTATTTATTTCATTGCTGTTCTTGTTTATATTTTGTTGGTTTAATTCTTGTATTTGATTTGTTTAAGTTTATATGTTTAGTTTTCATTGTTAATTTATGTTATTTAGTTGTTTAGATTCGTTTTACTTCATTCTCTTTGTTTTGTTCTTCAAGTTTATGTTCTTATTTGTTAGTTTAGGTTTTGAATTGTTTGTGATGTTTAGTTGGTAGATTGTGTTGGCTTGGATTGTGATTAGCCTCTTGATGGCTAATTAGTCTTGTATTTGGCCTAACCATACCCAATCTATATCTAGAACTTAGAGTTTTCTCTCACGTCCGCCAGGTGTTCGATTAAATGCTTGAAAGAGCTTTCATTCATGTTTTTGGGCGATTGACTTATGCCGAGAGGTGATGTCAATTAGCTAGTGTGGGAAAGGAAATAGCTGAGTTTGGGATATGAAAATAGCATCCGAATCGAGTTAGGTCCGGGGGTTGCTAGTTTTGTGGTCTAATTGGGCTAACCCCATGAAAATAGGTGGTTAGGTTAATTAGACTAGCTCATGACCATTGAGAGAGGGCTTGGGTGGTATTCGATGGTGCAACCAACCATCTCTAGTTCGTGATGTAGTTTGGGTAGGATATGACTCATCTCAATTAGTTGGTTCGTCTATTGGTCAAATCACAACTCCAAGTTGCTTTTTCTATGTTTGTTAGCGTAGTTTAGTTTTTCCTCTTTCCACTTCGATTTTTCCCAACTCGAGACGCTTTAGTTAGCCCTGGTAGTTGGAAACACAACTCCCTGCGGACGACACCCCAAGTACTCAACGATACACTTTGTACTTGGGGTTTATAAATATTAAAACTCTGTTTTTTCCTAACAAGGTTTTGGCGCCGTTGCCGGGGAGTTGACGTTTTTTCAATATTGGCGTTTACTTGAGCATTCGAGACTAGGCATTTTAGAAAATCCAAAAAAATTTAAAAATCAAAAATTTCAAAAAAAATTCAAGATGGTTATTTTTCATTTACCTCAGTTTGAGCATAAACCTTTTTGGCACTACTTGTCTAGGTTGAAAGATTATCGTGCTCAATATGTGCTTTTTGAGTATGCAAAATGAAAAATATTTGATGTTGTGTTTGAGGGGATAACACGTGAGACCCGAGCCACCCTTGAGTCCATGTGTTATGGTGGTTTATGTTCTTTAAATGCTGATGAGATGTGAGACCTGTTTGAGTCCTTGGCCTGGTATTAGTGGTACAATGAGATTGCTAGTGAGTCTTTTGAGTGTCTTTCCCCCACTTCCTATGATTTTCATGCTTATTCTCCTCTTGTGTGCTCTTATTGTCACTCTTTGGACCATGATGCGAATTCTTGTCCTTATTCTGATATTTTTGGTGAATGTTATGCTAAGCTTAATACCATGATAAGGACAATGAATGAGCGACTTGAGTGTTTTGTAGGTAAGATGAGGGAAACTGACCTATTACATGAGACCGACCTTAGTCCATCTTCTCCTAGACTTGAAGTCAGTCTTCATGATGATTATGAGTCTTCCCTTTCCTTAGAGCCTGATTTTATGGCTTATTCACCTTTGATCGGCCTAGGGGAAGTGATTGATCCTTCCTTAACATCTTTACCATTTGTCGCTCGATCCTTGCATAACACACTTAGAGACACTACTGAGGGTGTCTTGTGCTTACTTTCCACTCCCATCCCTTTAGCTCAGTGCACGGGGTTAGAGATGGGTGAGTCTCCTTGGGGTGACGCTAGTTTTGTTGAGGATGATTTGCTTGATTGGTCGGGTGATATTGTACTATTAGAGCCTTCTTATGAGAAGTTGTATAGTGATGATGTGAGGGTTGGTGCAACTCCTAGCATTGAGCATATTGATCTCATTTGCATCGAGCCACTTGACTTGACCCCCATTTCCTCCCCTTTACTTCCCACCCACCCCTCTATTTGCCATGCATTTCATGAGTCCCTAGGTGATATTAGCGGGTTTCACCCCTCATTTGATCCGTATTGCACATACCTAGAGGACGTGCCTCCGAAAAGCATCTAGAGTTCTTTCTTTGATCATGATTTCGATTTTTCTAAGGCATTTGATGAGTTTAAGAGGGCACTAACATTGTTTGCTCCATCTTTACTAGTGTTCTCTTATTCACACCATTATGAGATGCATGCAGTAGTGCACGACAAGCTTCTGAGGGCGTTGACTGCGTCCTAGTTGACAACTCGCATCTTGAAAGACAAGGAGTGGTTGATGGTCCTTGCGCTCTTATGGCATAGTTTGGGTACATTTAATACTTGACCTGGTATAATCGTTCTAACTCTTCTTCCTTCTTTTTATTTTCTTTCTTTTTCTTTTTGTTTAGTTGTGGATGTTAGGTTGTGCTTAGTTGTGAATATTAGGTTGTGTTTTTGTTGGTGATCATTTTGCAGTGAAATTTGGGATGTTGTTGAGCCATTGATGGCTATGATCACCATTTTTGTGTTTTTGTGGATATTTGTGTTTTGTGATTGGTGGTGTTGTTGGATTGATATATATTTGTGTTTGGTGGTGTAAGTCTTGTATATATTTGTTGTCTTGCCGTTGATTTGGTGAGATTGTGTTTTTGAGAGAGTGTGTTAGTTTGTGTATATGTGTGTCGGTTTAGTATTTTTGCGTGTGTTTGTTTTTGTGTGTTTTATGGTTGGTGATGACTCTCACCTCCCAATGAGGACATTGTGAGATTTAGGTGTGGGGGTGGGGTTATTTACTCTTTTATTCTTACTTTTGTGAAAATTTTTCTTATTCTTACTTTTGTGAAATTTTTTCATTTTTGTGCAATTTTTTTTTCCAGTTTTTCTCCTTTTTTTCATATAGTTTTTCTTTTTGTTGGATTTAGGGGAGTTTTGTACTATTTTGATCACCCTTGATCTCTGGTACCTTAGCTATTGGCTCGTATATAAATATAATGTGCATGATAGATATTCGTCATCAGTCTATCATTTTAGGCTTCAGTTTTAACCCTAACAGTCCATTGTGATTTTGCAATCCAGTGTTGATTTATGTATTATCATTATCTTACATTCTTAGTCTTCCATGATTGGCTCTCGCACTTGTCTACTGCATAGTTACCCTTGTATGTGCTTGCACCCCTTTTACAAAAACAAAAACAAAAACAAAAACAAAAACAAAAACAAAAACAAACAAACTGGTGCGCTTCTAGGTGTATCCCTTTGAGGCGTGACAAGAGTTTGGAATGACAAAGAAGAAGAAAAAGAAAAAAAAGGGGGGAAGAAAAGAGTTTGGAATGACAAGTACCCCTTTAAGGCATGTGTTACCGGGAGCTACCCTTTGAGGCAATACTGCTATTGGGGAAACTTGTTTTCCATATTAGCAAATCAATAAGGTAGCTTGTGTCAGTAAAGCGGGATTGAGTTTGATTTTTGGTAAACCAAAGTCTTAGGGTGATGATATACTTGCACACCAGGCACCAGGACGGATTCAATGTTGTCATGCGTTGTGGGGTGAAAAGCTGATGTTTGGATGCCATTCTCTGGGATGATATGTCCTGAAATGCATATACTGCTTGTGTACATACTGATACTTGAGTTACTAGGGGGTTTTGGTTGATCCGATTGTGTACAGTTTACCCCGATGTATTTTTTGTGTTTTGTCTTTTTTATTTTTCGATTTTTGTTTCTCTTTTCTTTGTTTTCTTTTTCAAAATTTTGTGGGTATATCTTCTGCAAACACTCACAAGACCTCACTCGTCCACTCGGGGGAACCAAGGGTTTTAAAGAGCTTGTTGCATATGCTAAATGCAACCGTGATTTCTACGAAAGTGTGTCAGGTTCTTAGGTTAGTTTTTATTTTGTTTTGCTCGAGAACGAGCAAAAGATAGGTGTGAGGGTATTTGTTAGACGATAAATTGTCCTATTTTACGTGCCTCTTACACCCATTTTTAGCTTATATAATAACTTAATCTTTAGGATTTTTACTTGTTTCATTTACGTTTTGTAGGCAATAACTTCAAATCGGGCAAACGTCGCAAAAAGGAGCGAAGACGGAACAAAGTGAAGAAAAACAGCAAAAACCTGCAAAAAGGGACAACAAGGGGCCGAGGCATTGTGCCAGAGAAGTGGCACGGCCGTGCCACCCTGGCATTGTCGTGCCTCTCTCCCTGTTCGTCGTTCGCTCGATTTTCTATTTAAACCCCATTCGGGCGTTTTTGCTCGGGGCGTTCGCTTAGGGCTTCTCTCTGGCGATTTCTAGAGCAGTTTAGGTTATGTTTTAACAAATAAAACCTCAATAGGAGGATTAGTTTAGGATTGAAGATTATAATCTTGGATTCAATCTTTGGATTTCAAGTTCCTTCTATCAATTCAAGACTAAGTTTTCTTCCCCTTTCTCTATTTATTTCATTGCTGTTCTTGTTTATATTTTGTTGGTTTAATTCTTGTGTTTGATTTGTTTAAGTTTATATGTTTAGTTTTCATTGTTAATTTATGTTATTTAGTTGTTTAGATTCGTCTTACTTCATTCTCTTTGTTTTGTTATTCAAGTTTATGTTCTTATTTGTTAGTTTAGGTTTTGAATTGTTTGTGATGTTTAGTTGGTAGATTGTGTTGGCTTGGATTGTGATTAGCCTCTTGATGGCTAATTAGTCTTGTATTTGGCCTAACCATACCCAATCTATATCTAGAACTTAGAGTTTTCTCTCACGTTCGCCAGGTGTTCGATGAAATGCTTGAAAGAGCTTTCATCCATATTTTGGGCGATTGACTTATGCTGAGAGGTGATGTCAATTAGCTAGTGTAGGAGAGGAAATAGTCGAGTTCGGGACATGAAAATAGTATCCGAGTTGAGTTAGGTTCGGGGGTTGCTAGTTTTGTGGTCTAATTGGGCTAACCCCATGAAAATAGGTGGTTAGGTTAATTAGACTAGCTCATGACCCTTGAGAGAGGGATTGGGTGGTCTTCGATGGTGCAACCAACCATCACTAGTTCATGATGTAGTTTGGGTAGGTTAGGACTCATTTCAATTGGTTGGTTCGTCTATTGGTCAAATCACAACTCTAAGTTACTTTTCCTATGTTTGTTAGCGTAATTTAGTTTTTCCTCTTTCTATTTCGATTTTGCGTAACTCGAGACGCTTTAGTTAGTCCTGGTATTTGGAAACACAACTCCCTGCGGACGACATCCCAAGTACTCAACGATACACATTGTACTTAGGGTTTATAAATATTAAAACTCTGTTTTTCCCTAACAATGATCAAAGTTACAAGATAATCAAGATAAACATGCAGAAAATATAAATGTGGACAGAATACAAGTATTTATAGAAGTTCGGTTACGCCTAATCCTCTACCCATGGACGCCCCTCGCCGGTGGGATTTTGAACCGCTTCCTTGTATTAGGTCGGTCGATTACACAAGATTCACTAATCAATCAAACCCAATACAAAGAAAGATAATAACTATAAGAGACACTTATTTGGTAGAGAATAAAATAAATATGTCAATGTAAGCTCAAATTTTTCTCAAATTCCTCCTCTTGATTTGTAAGTGTAGCTCTCTTTCTTCTTCTTTGCTTGTGCTCTCTCTTGTGTACTTTCCAGCTACTAATTCCTCTTATTTTTATAACCAAGAGGTGTTGAAGAGGTTGGAGTAAAGCTTGGTAAGTGATAATTGCACTAAACAAGGCAAGTCAATCTTCCATACTGATTCGAGGCCTTGAACCTAGTCTTTCAAGCCCTTGAATTTCACTGTTCTGCTCAACAATTTCCTTATGATTTTCAACGGCTAGTTCCCTTAATTTTAGTAGAGGATCTTCACTGAGAGAATCATCCAGAAGTTGGTTTATTTTGCAGCACAATCTTTCACAATATTATATCAAAAGATAATATCATATTTTAAGCAAATCTTAGCACTTGATAAATATAGCATCACAAACTCATATTCAAATTTGAATCACACAATATAATATCATAAAGACAACATATTCAAATTTGGATACTAAATCGCCTCAAGATATTGTGGCAACTTATATCAACTCCATAAAACAATATGCACTAGCATGCTAATATTCACTCAAAATCATAACATATTTAAACAATATAAATTTCAAGATAATTCAAAATGATGAATATATCAATTGATTAATCTCTTTTTTGTCATTCATCAAAACATATTAACAAACACATTATGAGCTTCAAGAAAGCTAACACAGATACCATTGGCAAAAATCGTCGTGGAGACGTAAGCCGTGGTTCGTAAGTGACAAATTCAACCGGTGGATGTGCTCATGGGCAAAGTTGAGTGCTTAGTGCTTACCAATGAATGGGGCATATTCGATGTTAAGCCTTTGTATTGTTGGAGCACTTGCAATCAAAGATTAGTTTTTGGAATTGTAGGTCCACATCATCCTAAGATCAAACATTTTCCCTCACCCTCATATACAATGGAAATCCAATTTTGGATCATCAAATAATATATTTATTATAGACCCATTTCACAATACACAACTTTTTGTTATAAAAAGAAAAACAAAATTTAAGCAAAAGAAAAAATAAAAAAAGGGAAAAGTTGCACTGCGATTTGGACCACCCCAACGTTCATTCCATTCGGACTATGCTCTGCAAGTACACGTGGAGATCATAAAGGGGGGGGGGGGGGGGGGGCTGCGCCATGCATTCCATCTATTGTAGTTGCACTTACAATCGTAGCAAATTACTTCTTTAATAGAAGCATATCCTTTCTTAAATTACGATATGTCTTATCACTCACAGAGGGTTTATGATAAACATAAAGGTTTTATATTGAAATTTTATGCCTAGAAGGCACCTTTGTTTTTCTTGTCTAATTCTAAAGTTACTTTTTTATTGATGGATCTTATATACTTATATAGGTTTATTTTAAGTGTTGAATAGAAATGGTGAAACAAATAGACGGTTTATTATTTTTTTGTTGGAAATTAAATCTTATATCATACTCCCATCATAGATAGTAATAATTTAACCGAAGAACTAGAGCATAAACTCTGATGATAGGTACATTCGCTTTTTCGACCTGGCCTGTAATCAAGTATTTAAACTTTGGCAAGCCGCAGTTCAAAATTAAGGGATGAAGTATAACCATTTTTGATTGTGGAAAGCGCATGAGTGGAGACGTGGAGGCCATATAGAAGTGATGCAAAGTTGAAGAGGGGACAAAAACTTGTCAGAAGTGGGATTTGAACCCACGCCCTCGTTAGAGGACCAGAACTTGAGTCTGGCGCCTTAGACCACTCGGCCATCCTGACACCACCTGCCCCTTAGAACAAACGATCAGTCTACTTGGTTTTGCTGTTTCATTTCCTCATCAAAATTAGGTCAAATAATTTTGTCCAATAAAAATTACATTCCTTAATTAAAATGCGGATCAAAAATTGCTTAAGAATTGTGACCCATTTTGAAGTTCTTAAATACATTCTAATACCAGTTAATTTTTAATTTCCTTCAATGTCCATTTAAGAATTTTTATACAAAAATTTGAATAATTTTTCAGCTTCACGGTGTTCGAGGACACTGGTATCTTCAGGTACATCCGCCTTTATCCTTAATAAGTATTGGTATTCTTGGATCACACCTTCAAGAGGATTCATGTGTCCATAATTTTTCAGGTTTTGAAATAGTTCATGCATATCACCTGTTGGACTAGTGGTTTATGTCACCTAGTAGTCTTCTACCTCTGAAAATTTATAGACGGCAAAAAGAAAAAACGAAAAGAAAAGAAAGAAGGAACCTACAATTACCATATGATTGCTCATTGAAAGTTCATTGGATAAACATTATTCCATTTTGAAGCAAAATTGCAAAATTGATGGAACTAGCAGTTCAAAAGTACAGGATTGGAGAGCTCAAAGCAAAAACACAAGAGAGGGCGGGTCATTAGGGACTAGGGCATTCTCCAACACAGCCCTTTGCTACGGTAATTACACTGAATCAATATGCCCTCTATGCATTAGGACTCCACGAGGAGGAATGTACCAAGAGATCTTAAGGCACTTGAAAGAATGATGCAGCTGTTATGTCATAGTCTTATGGAGCCACTGCCATTTTGAAGAACTTGACCTTCAATCGCGAAATATTAATGATAATCACAACATGTTGAGCCATGAGATCCGATGACAGAATCAGGTTTTAAGTGTAGCCTCAAGCAGTAGCTGGTACTGAAGTATTGGTAGCTAATTCATCATCAATCTTATTTGTTTCGATATCCTGACCTCCCCACTTCCTCATCTGGTTGTTTGTTTCGTCCACCTGCATCAATGTTACTTAGTCGTGTTTGAATAGCAATTTTTCATGCAAGGGGGAAGCACAACTCCTTGTTTGTCCACTGACGCAATGTAAACAACCCAATGCAGAGGTAGACTTAGTAAACAGATTGTTTGGATTGAGTTCTAGTTGAACAAATTTAGGGTCCGAAACTATGGTGACACTTGGGATGCAGTGTCTTCAAAGGTCAAGGGTTCAAGGAGGAGCCATTTTTCTTTATTGCACAGTTTGGATGGATCTTCTGAATTTTCCTCTTTTAGTAACATAGTAATTGCTGTATGCATTGTTATCCAGTTTACTGTGACCCGTTTTACTTTGTTTATATTTTCTAGTTCACTGTTTACTTTGTATTATAAATCTTATGAATTCCCTTATCCATATGAATTTTCCACTACTCTCTCTCAGTAGATGTTTTAACCAACCAAGTTCTGTAAAATGTCTGTCTCTACAATGCAATGCTGCTTCTGCCATGCATTTAGATGAGATTTTTAGTTGGACGACCTGATATTCTTGGCGGTCCATCACTAGACTGATTTGATATGCTGGCCTTATCTTTTCACTTCAGAGTCGTTGCACTGCCATCTTAATTGCAAACGCAATGCTAATAGTTTTGGCATTTAAATGTGATTGAGGTTCAGTGTCTGAATGCTTTGCGAGGGTGTCAATTCTGTTGCCTCTTGGTTATGCAGCTGAATGTTCTTGGTTGCATGTTGGGACCAAGGAGCCTGCTGGATTTATCTTTCCTAATTATTTTTATCAGATTTATTTTGCAGAACCTTCTTTTTCATATGCTTTCATGTTTGCAGGCCAGGATTTTGGCACTTAATGCCTCTTTCTTGAAAGCTGGAGGCCACTTTGTTATATCAATCAAGGTTTGCCTTCTCTTAGTGAGCAGTGGTTTTTTTGTTTATCTTGGATCTGAGATGGCTCATACTGATCTGCGCTGATAAAAACTCTTTTGTACAAGTAATATCGCAAAATCCAACCTTGAAACTTGTGGGTTTTGCCCAATTTTTTTGTCCCTGCATTTTAAATTTAGGCACAAGAGTTTTCCGTGTATAGTGTTAGATCCAATCATGACCGAAGTTAACCAACCATTCCAGTTTCTGGATTCTCAGCTGTCGATGATATCTGGAATGAAGTCGATGTATTTTCCTTCTCCTGTAATATGGTTGGTTTCTTGTTTTACATTGTTCTCTATTTAAATCTGGTGTCCTGAATTTGCTGTTCAACAATATGGGCCAACTGAACTGATTCAACGATCCCTGTTGAGGCAGCGTTTGCTTCAGAAGTAAAGAAACTGCAACAAGGCCAGTTCAAGCCTATGGAACAGGTTAGACTCGAGCCATTTGAGCGCGAGCATGCTTGAGCTGTCGGAGGTTACTGTATGCCTAAGAAGCAGAAGAACGCCAAGAAGTAGAACTTCCTTTCATGATTAGAAGTTTAGCATAGGATTCAGGTGCTGTCAAGCTTATTGTAATACGAAGTTTTGGCCTTAGAATTCTGTACCTATGAGATTTTTGCCCAACTTTTCTTTTAGTATTGTCGAATCAAGAACTTACATGCTTGTCTGCATCTAGAGAGCAGTGCTTAATGTATGACATGGTAGTTTTTATGTGTCACTTGTCTTTTGTGTGTTACCAGTTGTAGTCTCTGAATTTTTGCTGCTAAAGATATCGGTACTGCTAGCTGATGGTTGATCGAGCAGTCTATTTTACTACTATTTTGACCCCATTTTGAAATCGCAACACAATGGTGGTTGAACAGATTAGTATCATACAAACACAAAATGTTAGTGATTGATCTTGAAAGAGCATTGAATGAGATTGTATTATGAAACAGGCCCATGAGAAATGAGGATATCTAAAAGAAACGAGCAGCTTGCATCGAGGAGGGGGTTCTTGAGCGTTATTACGATACCATTGATAGACAGTGTCGTGGAGACGCAAGCCATGGTTCGTAAGGGACAAATTCAACCTGTTGATGTGGTCGTGTTAGAAAATATTTAATAAAGATGGACAAATATGTATTACTTAATAATATCTCATGAGTTTCATCTTATTCACTAAAAAATAATAATATGATAATATCTCATATACAATATCATTTGGGAGTGAAGTATACATCAAAAACATTTATTTACGTGAAGCATAATATATACTAGAGCACAACATCAGTTTTATTTATCAGTATAGTACTTGCTTTTGTTTTTCATCATATATCCTGCTTTTCCTTATTCATTGAACAATGAACTTGAGCTAACTGTGATGGTTTCTTATGTACTCTACTTCTCACTTTTTGGTTAGGTTGATATGATAATAACTCTTACAAAGTTGAGAGCATCCGCATTGGTGATCCAAGAGTTTGGATCACAAGTGGGGGTCCACACCCTCCACATCATCCTACAAGTCAATTTTTTCCTTCTTCTCTACATCCCATGGATCACCAAATAAAATAATGCTTAGTGGAATCCACTACTAATATATCATTGGTCAAACTTTTTCAAAAAGAAGTTTAAAGCTTACTTGGCAAAAAAATAAAAACAAAAAATGGTGGTGAACGGATCATGGCCACGAGCTGGACCGTAGGGCGAGCTGAAAGGATCACCATTGTATGTAATTTTCTAGACCGCGGGCAGAAATTTTGGCTCACAATCCTAGCAATGCAGGTGCTCTGAGTTGCTTGCGACAGTAAATCAATTATGAAGCATATACCTATGACCTATCCTGTGCCAAAGATTGAGTTGAGCAAGCTGTAATTGTGATTGTTGGACGGGCCTAATTAGATTAGGCCCGACGGCCACTTAAGTCGCCTAGGGCGACAACCCTAGCTACCCCCTAACCTATATAAAGGGGTTTTAGGGGGTTAGCCTCAAGGGTGATGAATAGAACACTCCTCCTTCTCTCCTCACGGTTACCCTACCATCCTTGTCGGTATTCGGGTTTAG
>JACYFF010019584.1:102775414-102787206 GCA_017589665.1 Selenicereus undatus
GAGAGAGAGAGAGAGAGAGAGAGAGAGAGAGAGAGAGAGAGAGAGAGAGAGAATACAGAACTCTTGTTTTATATTGAATGATTTGAATTAATTCTGGTACATGGATTAATATCTCTTATTTATACGTACCCAAGCTATAAGAGAGATATATTCTTCTAACTAATTGCTGACCTTAGCATAACTAACTCTAACAAATTAATAACTAACTATCTGTTGTATTCTGCTGCTTCTGCTGAGTGGTATTTCAACATCCCCCTCAAGCTTGGGATGATGAGGAAGCATACCAAGCTTGTGTAATAAAGTCCAATGTTGTTGGGAAGGCAAAATATTGGTAAGCACATCAGCAAGCTGAGAATGTGTGGGTAAATAACTCAGTTGCAGCAACCCTTTCATGACTTTATCTCATATAAAACGGCCATCAACTTCTATATGTTTTGTTCTTTAGTGAAAATTTGGGTTACGAGCAATATGTAGTGCAGATTGATTATCATAGTGCAAAGTCACAGGCTTGAGGTGTGAGACACCTAGTTCTTGGAGAAGACTAACAAGCCAAGTTACTTCAACTGTAGCCTGAGCTATGGCTCTGTATTCAACCTTGGCAGAAGATGTAGCCACAGTGGATTGTTTCTTAGGCTTCTAACTAATAGGAGATTTATCTAGAAGTACTATGTAACCTGTCACAGATCTTCTGCTCATGGGACATGAAGCCCAATCTAAATATGAATAAGCTGATAGTTTTAGAGAATCAATTCCCTTCAATAAGATCCCTTGTCCTGAGGTTCCAGAAATGTAAATTAGTAGATGATCCAAGGTTGACATATGAGATGATGAACGATTTTGCATGAGTTGACTCAAGGTTTGAACAACAAAAGAAATGTCAGGTCTTGTATTGGACAGAAAGTTCAATTTGTCAATGAATGTTCTGTATACACTAGGGTCCTTCAATGGGATTCCTACATCAGCCATGAGTTTGCAGTTAACTGGGAGTGGAGTAGCTATAGGTCTACTATGTAAATGGCCAGATTCTTTCAATAAACCTTGAGTAAATTTCCTCTGAGTTAAACTTATCCCATCAGGTAAGTGAGAAACCTCAAAACCCAAGAAGTAATGTAACAACCCTAAGTCCTTGATACCAAAGATTGCATGTAAGTTATGTTTAAGTGCTTGAATAACTTCTAGACTTGAGCCTGTAAGTAATATGTCATCAACAAAGACTGCCACAATAGTCAAATGCTACTGTGTAGTCTTTATGAAAAGACTGTAATAATTCTTAGACTGAGTATAACCCTGAGTTTTGAGAAAGCCAGCAAGTTTTGAATGTCATTGCCTTGAAGCTTGTTTTAACCCATACAGAAATCACTCTTTATGAAAAGACTTTAATCATTCTTGGACTGAGAGTTTTGATTACAGTCTTTATGAAAAGACTGTAATCATTCTTGGACTGAGTATAACCCTGAGTTTTGAGAAAGTCAGCAAGTTTTGAATGCCACTGCCTTGAAGCTTGTTTTAACCCATACAGAAATCACTTGCACACTTTGTTGTAAGGATTTGAAATTTCTTCAGGCATTTTCATGTAATCTTCCTCATGTAAATCCCCAATTAAAAAAGCATTGTTGACATCTAGTTGAAATAAAGACCATTTTCTAGTAGCTGCTAATGCAAATTTAGAGCTGGTAAAAACTGATACGACACGATAACACGACACGAACTCGACATGAAATTAGGTGGATTTGGGTCGAGATTCTCAACCCGTTTACTTAATTGGTCGACATGCCTAACCCGTTTAATTAAATGGGTTAGGTTAAGGTCGAAACTTTCGACACGAAAAAAATACATACTTTAACCCATTTAATTAATTAGGTTAAATAGGTTAACCTGTTTACCCGTTTACCCACTAACCCATTTATTTTTTAGTATTAAAAAAAAAACTTGTTGAAATTAAAAATTATAGCAATTGTAGAGAGACAATGAAAATTGAAAATTCAAAGGAAAGGGGAAAAATGGGCATTTAGGGTTTAGTGACTAACCCTAATTTGCCCTCATATATAAGCCTCCTTACCAGCCTTATTTCACAGTCACCCTCACAGCCTCACTCACTCCATCTCCCTCTCAGCCTGCCCCTCTTCTTGAGTATCGATTTCCCCTGTCCATTTCCCACTGATCACATCTCTCTCTGCATCTCGATCTCTCATTCTGCGGCTCTCACATCTCTCTCTGCATCTCAATCTCTCACTCTGCAGCTCTCACATCTCTCTCTGCATGTCGGTTTCAGATTTTCAGGTTTGTTTCGTTGTATTTGCTCTCAGGTTTTTGCTTCTTTCGTTGAATTTCATCTCTAATACTCCCAATCTCTCTCTTTCTCTCTTTCCCGATTTCAAATCTAGGCTTTCTCCCTTTCTCGATTTCAAAGGTGTGAATTGTTGCTGAAAGTTTCTGTTTTTCAATTGCATGGTTTTTCTTCACTGATATGTCGTTGCTTTCTTCCTTTTCAAATTTACGATTCTACGTTGTGCTTGCGTTCGATCTCCATTCTCTCCTCATACAAGTTGACTCTGTGGCTCTGTGCCAAAGGTATGAATATATGATCCGAATTTTCTGATCTGAATGTTCTTGCTCTGTTATGAATTTTCTTGTTTTGTTATGAAATTTTCTTGTTCTTCACTGACATAAAGGTTTTTGCTTTTGGATTCCTTAATTTTAATGATTAATTCTCTCCATTCTTTGATCCGAATTTTCCTGCTGATATGAATTCTCTTGTTCTGATATGAGTTTTTGATTGCATGGTTTGATTGCATTGTTTTTTTTTTTTTGATCTGAATTTTGTTGTTCTGCTTTTAGATTCCATGTTCTTGTATTGTCAGATGGGATCATATCACCTCTAATTACCAAGACAAAATATACATACAGCCCCCACATTTTGGATATATAGAAGAGAAAAAATGTTCTTGTACTATCAGTTGGTCTTCGCATGATGTTTATGATACTTAATTTGATTTCTTTTTTTCTGATCTAAATTTTCTGAATTGCAAGGTTATGGCTTCGATTTCAAAGGATGGTGAACCATCACCCATTCAAATTGACTCAGTTGCTAAAGAGGTGGATAGCAAGAATGCAAAAAAAGCTGGTACTTTGAGAACCGGGGCATATAAGGCAGCAGCTTGTGGTAAGACCTGTAAACGCCAAAGAAAATTAACTAGTACTATTTGGAAAAATTATACTTTCTTGGAGCCTGATAAAGAGGGTAATTTGTGGTGCAAATGTAAGAAATGTGGGCAAGTGTATAGTGGGGTTAGCAAGCATGGGACTGGGAATTTGAAACAACACATCCTAAGTTGTAAAAGAAAGAATGTCAGAGACGTAGGCTAGCTTTTGTTGCAAAGTCGTTCCGGATCCTTAAGCAATAGGCATCCTAATTTTGATATTGGAATGTTTCGTGAGTTGCTGGCTTTATGTGTTGTGAAGCATGATTTGCCATTTCAGTTTGCTGAGTATGATGGAGTTCGAAACATCTTAATTTGTATACTTGAATTCTGATGTGAAAGCGCTTTCAAGGCATACAACTAGGAATGATGTCTTAAAAATGTTTAAAAGGGTAAAGGAAAGATTGAAAGAATTCTTTCATTCTATTCCTGGTAGGATGGCCTTTACTTCAGATTGTTGGGCTTCAATTAATGCAGATGGCTACATTAGCCTCACTGCTCATTACATTGATGATAGTTGGCCTTTTTAAAAGAGAGTTTTGAACTTTTCTTTCATGCCTCCACCACATAATGGGATCTGCTTGGCTGAAAAGATCTTGTTATTGATGAAGGATTGGGATCTTGATAAGAAAGTAATGTGCTTGACTCTTGACAATGCATCCTCAAATGATTTGTGTGTGGGCATGTTGAAAAGTCAATTTAAGCTTTATGCGATGGTGAGTTCTTTCATGTTAGATGTTGTGCCCATATCCTAAAATTAATTGTCAAAGAAGGTTTAAAAGATGTGGATGAGGTTGTGGTCAAAGCGAGGGAGTGTGTTAAGTATTGTAAAGGTTCTCAAGTGCGGAAGCTTAAACAAAGGCCTGCGACAAGATGTCCCAACCAGGTAGAATTCAACATATCTTATGCTTGAGAGTGCCATTTACTATAAAAGAGTGTTTAATCACTTGGAGGCTATTGATGGGAACTTTACTCATTGCCCTAGATTTGATGAGTGAGTTAAGATTGAAAAAATTTGTGGTTTCTTGAAAGTCTTTTATGAAGTGACTTGTGCTTTTTCTGGATCTAAATATCCCACTTCCAATCTTTGTTTTCCTAAAGTGGTGAGGATTAGATTAGTTTTGAAAGATGGATTGGAGGGTGATGATGCTTTTATGAGGAATATGGCAGCTAAGATGTTTACCAAATTTGACAAGTATTGGGCAGAATTCAGCACTATCATGGCAATTGCCGGTATTTTAGATCCTCGTTATATGTTCCAATTTGCTGATTAGGCTTATAAAAATATTTATGTTGGTACTCATTATGCTCAATTGGGTTTATTAAAGGATTAGTTGTTTTCCTTATATGATAAGTATGCAAGGCTTTTAATTTGACCTCATCTTCTACTCCATCTACTGCTGCTCATGTCTCTCCTAATGGCCAACAAGCTGTTACTGATGAGTACTTTGAGGTATTTGCTTTCAATCTAGATTAAGTTGATTTAGAGTGTTTTTATTTTTCAAGTAAATTGACTTTTTTTGTAATTATCAAAGGACTTTGATAATTATTCAAGTGAGGTGTTTGCCTCTGTTTTCAAGTCTGAGTTGGAAATATATCTTGAGGAAAAGAAGCTGCCTCGTGTTGAAAACATGGATGTTCTTAACTATTGGAGTACTAATCAGTTTCGATTTCCCATTCTCTCTCAAATGGCACATCATGTATTGACCATACCATTGTCTACTATGGAGTCCGAATCTGCTTTTAGTGTTGGAGGAAGGGTACTTGATGCATTTCGTAGTTCTCTTAAGCCACAAACAGTAGAAGTAGTGATTTGCTTAAGAGATTGGGTGTTTGGGCAATAAGGTGATGTTTCTCCTTTAACCTTATTTAATTGTTTATGTTTTACTTCCTTATAAATTTTTCCTCCTTTTCTAATTCATACCTTTATTTTCTTAAATTAGTGGTTATGCCAACATAATTCCATTTGGATGAGCTGTGTGGAGATGTGATGAATATGAGCTTGAATGATGATGAAGATGGAGATGTGCCATCCAAGAGAGGAGGGTCTTCTAATGAGGTTGCTGGAAGTGGTACTAAGCAGAAGTCCAACTTGCTTAATTAGCCTACTTGACATGTGCCTTGGTTGTGTGGTGTTGGACAAATATTTTAAGTTGGTTATGTTTGGTCTATCAACTTTATTAACTAAGTTTCTGGTTTGTAAATATTTAAATAGCTTGTTTTGTTGGTTGTTGGCTTGTTGGCTTTGAAATGCCTTGGCTATGTTGATTTTGTGAACTTCGACTCCTAGAATCATCCTTTGGTTGTTGCCAGTTCCATAAAAGGGTTGCTTAATAGCTTTCCAATAACTTGCAGATGCAATCTAGATTTAAATAGGTTAACAGGTCAGGTTCTGACCTGATTTTTACTCGTTTACGTTAGGCGGGTAAATGGGTTGAAATCAAATTAACCTGTTTAGTTTTTAGTCAGCTTCAGGTTGGCATACCTCAACCTGTTTATTAAATAGGACGGGTTCAGGTCATGGGCATTTCAACCCGAACACGAACACGACGCAACCTGACCTAATTATCAGCCCTAAATGCAATGATTGTTCTTATTGTGGTCATTTTTACTACAGGAGAAAAAGTCTGAGTGTAGTCTATACCTTCTTTTTAAGTATTGCCTCGGATAACTAATCTAGCCATGTATCTTTCCAAACAACCATATGCCTTAAGCTTGACTTTGAAAACCAATTTTGAGCTAATGGCTCTTTTGCCAAGAGGTAAATCAACTTTAGTCCAAGTGTCATTACCTTTGAGAGCATCTATTTCAGCTTGTATATCCTTGACCAAGTGAGAATGCCTAGGCTTGTATATATTTGGTTCATGTAAATGATCGAGCTGATGAATGTGCTTGAGCAGCATTCAGAGGAGAAAACTGAACCAAATTGCACCAATAAGTAGAAGTAGACCCTGTAGACTGAGAACTATAGGAACACATATAGTCTTGTAAGCATGAGGGAGTCTTAACTACTATTGTGGACCTTCTAGGTTGCTGTTGAGCAACCTCCACATGATCTGGTGACAGGTGATAGTGTAAATTTGAAGATGTGTTGTATGTTTGACAAGTAGAAGGATGTGACTGATGAGATGGTACATTTGAAGAGGATTAAATAGATCTGTTGTCTGCTTGAGAAGTAGAAGGAGATGGAGTATGATGTAAATCATGCTGATATTCAACATTGTGAGAAGATAGGAAAAGCTTGTTTGGTAATACTGTATATGAGGAATGAATAAATTGAAAAGGGAAATAAGATTCATGAAAGATGATATCTCTGCTATAGTGAAATCTCTTGGTGACCACTTGTATACTTTATATGCTTTCTTGGTAGAAGGATAACCCAAGAAAACACATGGTTGTGCTCGATCTACGATCAAATTTGGTTTTGCCTTCTTTTAGAGTTGATATGAAACAAAGACATCCAAAATTCCTCAAGTGAGAATAAAAAGGTTGTGTGTTAAGCAACAACTCATAGGGTGTTTTGTAGCCAATCACTGAATTTGGCAGCCAATTTACGAGGTAAGTTCCTATCAAAATACAATCACCCCAAAATTTCATAGGTACTTTGGACTGAAATAACAAAGTCCTAGCAACTTCCAATGACTGCTTATGTTTTCTCTCTACATCCCTATTTTGTTAGGGAGTCTCTACACATGAGGTCTGATGTATAATCCCTTTGTCCTTGTAGAAAGCCACTACATGATTGTCTCCAAACTCTTGACCATTATTAGATCTAATTATCTTTACTTGAGCATGGAACTGTGTATGAACATAGGTAATGAAGGATTCCAACATAGAGAAGGCATTACTATTATGAGACAAAAAAAAAAAAATCCTAGTAGCCCTTGAATAGTCATCAACAATTGAAAGAAATAACTTGAAACCATCATATGTAGGTGTCCCATATGGACCCCAAATATCAACATGTAACCGTTCAAACACTTTATTCACTCTAGTAGTACTTAAAGGAAATGAAGATCTATGATGTTTGGCTAAAGGACAAACAATGCAGATTATAACTGGTGCTTTGCAAGGTAGTGCTTGAACATGTGTCATATGCTGAGCTGAAGAATGTCCCAATCTACAATGCCAGAACTCTGAAATGGACAAACAACTTGTACTCAAATTCTGTTTTTGAGAATATTTGATTATTGCTTCTGAGTCCACCAAGTATAAACCACCTTTTTCTTTATCAAGAACCAGTTGCTTGCTCCTCAAAGGGCCTTGAATATAACATGTTGCCAGGAGTTGTATTTCCAAATACCAGAACTAGCTAAAGCTTCTCAAGTTAGGCAAAACAGTAGGGATAGAAAATAGAACTAAGCTACTAAGACAAAAATAAAGATTTTGATTATGATTAAACCTGAGATAAATCGACTAATCAAGTCGAACCTTAACCTTTCCAAGTTATGCTAGTATTCAGAGATGATCGGTTGCATCATTAAAGACCACCCAAGCCCTCTCTCAGGGGTCATGAACTAGTCTAATTGTTCTAACCTCCTATTTTCATAGGATTAGTGCAATTAAACTACAAGATTAACAACTTTTGACCTAGCTAATGACCAAGACTATTCTCATGTCCGAATCTCAGCTATTTTCTCTACCCACATTAGACAATCAACCTCACATCTCAGCATAAGTTGAATGCCCCAAAACATGGACGAAAGCTCTTTTAAGCATTTCATCGAACATTAGGCAAACAAGAAAGAAAACTCGAAATTCAAACATAAACAAGATGGGTCAAGGCCTAAATAAGAATCAATCGATCTTCTTAAGAACAAATCACAATCAAAGATTAAGGCTTTAAGTCATAAAAAAACAAACCAAAGCAAAACAATAATCTATTGAACTAGCAAATAAACTCAAAAACATGAAATTAAAGAGAGAGAGAGAAAAGAAGAACTTAGCATTAAATCTTGAAATCTATCTATTTTCTACAAATTATACACAAAGCTCACCTAATCTAATCCCCCTAAAAGGGGTTTTTATTGGCTAAACCTAAGCTAAGAACTCCAAAAAGTAGCGAAAGGAGAGCCAGGGAGATCCTGAACAAAAGCGCCCGAAGGGGTTTAAATAAAAAATCGGGCTAGTGAGCGAGCGGGGAGGCCGTGCACGACCGTGCCACATTTATGGCATGGCGACACGGCCTTGTCTTGTCGTCCTTTCTTGCCTTCTTTTGCTCTTCTTGTCCGTTTTGGCTCCTTTTCGCAACGTTTGTTTGATTGAGGTTATTGCCTACAAAAGTAAATAAAACAAGTAAAAATTTTAAAGATTATATTATTATATGAGCTAAAATTAAGTGAAAGAGGGACGTAAAATAAAACAAATTAGCACCCAATTAGTGCCCAACACATACTATTCTATAGATAAAGTATGCTATCCTATGGGTTCTGCTGAGGAATCATTAAAAGTCATTGGCTCTGTTTGGCAAATAGTTATTAGCTATTTGTATTAGCTGTTAGCTGTTAGACGTTTGAATTAGCTGTTTGCATTAGCTATTTAAATTAGTTGTTTGTAGAAAAACTATTAGGTAAAGTTAGCTATTTCTAATAAAAATGTTTGGTAAAATTCCATTTATATCCTTATCTCTAAATTACTTCTTAACAGAACATATTTTTTAAATTTATTGGTCAATTTTTTTAAAAAAGAATTAAATTGGTGTCATAGGTATAAATTAACTTCATTTGTGATCACACAAAAAAATAGAAGAAAACTTCATTGATAAAACTTTACTTTCTTATTAAATTCTACATAACTTACATTCATCGTCTATATTATTTCTTTTTAATTTGTATTTATGTAAATTATGTCAATTTAATGTTTTGTAATGTTATTTTGTTATTTTCAAAATTTTTTTGGTTTATAAATTGAAATTGAAATTTATACGAATTTCTAATGACTTTATCTTCATTAGTTGCATTAGTTTGTTGCACAGATGCTGTCATTCTAACCCCTGAGTCTTTGTAACTTGTAGCGTTTGTCAATAGTATGCCCAGGCTTTCTACAATAATTGCAAGACACACTGTTTCGTCTTGGACCAGTACCATTTTGATAGGAGTGTGGAAAAGAAGATGATTGTGAACAGTGTCCAAGTTGTTGTGTATGATGATTAGAATGGAATTTATTTTGAAAAGATTGCTGCCTTTGCTGAGATAAGAATGCAGGTGAATCTATCTCACTGTAATGAGCAACAGGGCCTCTTATTTCTCTTTGCTGTTCCTCTTGAAGTATAATGCTGCTAGCTTGAGCCACAGAAGGCAAAGTTTTTAACATGAGGATATTCATATTACTGCTCACCACTTGATATTTATCATTTAAACCCATCAAGAACTGCATCAGTTGTTGTCTTTCAATAAGTTTCATTGCTGGACCAGTTGATTCACAAGAACAAGGAGTAACAGAACTATATACTCATCCCACAACTGTTTACATTTTGTAAAATAGGCAAAAATAGAGAGATTTTCCTGTGACAGATTGCTCATTTCTTTTTGCAGCTGATAAATCTTGGTCCCTTGACCAAAACTGAATCTCTGAGTCAAGTCTTTCCAAATTTGTGCAGCAGTAGGTGTACATATGATGCTCGAGGCAATCTCTTTATCCATAGAATGTAATAACCAAGAAATGACCATGCTATTGCAACGTTCCCAAAGGGGAAGAAGAGGAGAATTGCTTGCTGGTTTTTCATAATCCCTAGTCACAAAAGACATCTTGTTTTTGGCACTAAGAGCCACCTCACAAGATCTTTTCCATTAAGCATAATTTTTTCCACTTAATGGTTCACTGGACAGACTACAATTAGGACTGTCTGAGTGATGCAAATACAACACATGTCCAGGATCTAATGTATGATTGTTCAAGGTAACACGATTTTCTACATTTTGCGAAGTAGAAGCCATTTTTCAGAGAATGAACTAACAAGATCTAACAAGATTCTTGATCAGAAGATTGACAAATCAATCAATGGAATTCAATCACAGATTTCGCAAGAACTGAATACTCTCAAATGTTAACAGGAGAATTACATAAGAGATCGATTGTAGAACCCAGCCAATAAAATGAACGAAAGAGAGAAGAAAGGATCAAACTCAATCAAGCTCTGATACCTTGTGAAATTCTGCAAATTAGGTCAGAATTTCTTCTTAATCCTAGACCTCCATTGATGCATATAGCCAAGAACATGAGAGAGAGAGAGAGAGAGAATACAGAGCTCTTGTTTCATTGAATGATTTGAATTAATTCTGGTACATGGATTAATATCTCTTATTTATACACAAGCTATAAGAGAGAGATATATTCTTCCTCTAACTAATTGCTGACCTCAGCATAACTAACTCTAACAAATTAATAACTAACTCCTTGCTGCTGTATCTGTTGTATTCTGCTGCTTCTGCTGAGTGGTATTCCAACATCCTCATCCGGTTGTTTGTTTCTTCCACCTGCATCAATGTTCCTTTGTCGTGTTTGAATAACAATTTTCATGCACGGGCCGGGAAGCACAACTCAGTGTTTGTACATTGGCACAATGAAAACAACCCAATGCAAAGGTAGACTTAGTGAACAGATTGTTTGGATCGAGTTTTAGTTGAACAAATTTAGGGTCCGAAACTATGATGACACTCGGGGATGCAGTGTCTTCAAAGGTCAAGGGTTCAAGGAGGAGCCATTTTTCTTTAGAGCACAGTTTAGATGGATCTTTTGGATTTTCCTCGTTTAGTAGCATAGTAATTGTTGTATGCATTGTTATCCAGATTTTTAGTTGGAGGTGCTGATATTCTTGGCGGTCCATCACTAGACTGGCTTAATATGCTGTCCTTATCTCTTCACTTCAGAGTTTTGGCATTTAAATGCGATTACTGTTCAGTGTCTGTATGCTTTGCGGGAATGTCAATTCAGTTACGCCTTGGTTATGCAGCTGAATGTTCTTGCTTGCATGTGGGAACAAGGAGCCTGCTGGATTTATCTTACCTAATTATTTTTGTCAGATTTTTTTTTTGGGGTTGTAATTAGTATATCATACCGGTTGCAATTGCAAAACCTTCTTGCTCATATGCTTTCATGTTTGTAGGCCAGGATTTTGGCACTTAAGGCCTGTTCTTTTCGTGGGTAAATTGGGTGAGTCAAAAGGGTGAAGTGGGTTGAAGTTGGTTGAGGTGGGTTGAGATAGGTTGAAATTGGTATTTTTTTTTTAGGTGGGTTGAAGTAGGTTGAAGTGGGTATATTTTTTATGTGGTGGGTTGAAATGGGTTAAAATAATGAGAATATAATTAATGTGTGATAATTTATGAAGTTATCCAAATTTTGTTAAATTTTTGTTTTTTATTTTTTATTTTTTTGATTTTTAATTTTTAATTTTAATTTTTTTGTTTTTACTTTTTAATTTTTTTGTTTTTACTTTTTTTTCTTCTTTATTTTTTATTTTTTATTTATTTATTTTTTTTATTTTTATTTACATTTATTTTTTTATTTTTTTATTTTTTTATTTTCTGTTTTTTGTTTTTCAGTTTTCATTCTTTTATTTTTTATTTTTTTATTTTTCATTTTTCATTTTTCATT
>JACYFF010019584.1:102812206-102834158 GCA_017589665.1 Selenicereus undatus
AGCTCCATATCCCCTCCATAAAACCAAGACGCCGGAGAACTTGCTGGCGTTGGAACTTCAACATTCGCGACTTGCTTCTCTTCTGATGCAATCTTCCTCTTTTGTAGGAGGAAGACAATGCTGCCTACAATAATGATGCTGATGCACATGAAAAAGATGTCCCATAGACACCAAATACCAAAGTTGTAAATTGCGTTTGTATTATGGTCAATTGGGTAAATGTGATATTGAGTGACCATGGCAAGGAGGATAAGGAACAAGATGAATGAGGAGGAAATAATGAGGCAAAGGCAGAGCCAGCTGTTGGGTCCCAACACTGGGGTGATGGGTGAGTCTAATCGGCTTGGCTTGAACCATTTGGTTTGAACCAACTTCTGGTCATTGGCTTGGGGAGGTTGAGTTTCTTGAGTCACATAGGCTTGGATTTGGAGTTGGATGTTTGAGAGGTCAACCGGGCTGATCCCATTTGGCAGCAAGAGATCGAGCATGGTTAGATCAGCTACGTGCTTGAAGGCACACACTAGGAGGATGCTCGGAACTTGGCCTTTTTGGGTGTTGGATTGGTGGAGTAGCTCTCGAATTATCGATATGAATGGGGTGATCCCACTACCTCCACTGATCAGTACAAGAGATGCATGCCTGCATGGAGAAATCGAACATGCCCACAGACATCAGGAAAAATTATTTGTCAGGTTTCAAAATAAAACATAAAGGGAGATCTAGATAGAGAAAGCGAGTCTGCACTTTAGGAAACTATTTGAAGCAGGACCATAGGGTCCTTCAACCGAGACTTCAAGCCTGTCTAAAGAAGACGAAAGTTCTTTATATATCTTTGTCGTCCAACTCCCTTCAGCCCTGAACGCAATGCTGAGCTTGTCGGGCTCCATATTATCACTTGAAATCACAGTGAAAGGGTGCCATTGTAACTTGGAGATCTTAGGCACGTTCAGAAACAAGTTACTAGCTACATTGTAACGTACCCCTACGGAACCCAAAAAAAAATAAAATGAATACATGAATAACAGAACATAAGAAAGTGCTCATGGTTTCATATACATAAGTTAATAGTTTGATCACCTGGGCTCTTTGCGAAAGTCATTTCAAGAGTTTCACAAGGAAGAAGACGAGCTGAAATCAACCTAGCACGAGAGCGTGACTGCAAGAATCTCAGGTAACGATCAATGGTGAAGAGGAACATCCCGGGAAGAATTTGACATAGCCATGGAACCCCAATGTGCAAAACGTAGAAGAAGGTTGCAAGGGTATAAAGCTGGTGGGTGTAAAAGAAGAGTTCAAAGTTCCTCCTCCTAGTATAAGCAAAGCTAGTTACCCAAATTGCCATTAAAAGAACCCATGATATTTCTCCTGCTATGTTTGAAACCCAGTCCGTTGCCCATTCTAGCAACTGCATGTCGAAACACCAACATTAAAAACAAAGATGATGGTGCGGGCTTGGCAGACTTATCTATGCTTAGACTAATCGACCTAGTTTCTAGATGGGTAAATTTTTACACATGCACACAGCGTAGAGAGCACCAAATGCTGATACTCCATTTGGAAATCAGTCATTCTACTCGACCCAGTTAGGCTACCATAACTTAATTTTTCATGACTTGAAGTTTGTCAGAACGATGTTAATGATCTGTTCCCTACAAACTTTTAAGATAAATCAGAAGTGGCCATTTGAAACGTCTTAATTCAAATCTAATACGAATTTGTTAGGTTTACGGAATTCTGGCAAGATCAAAATGCCAAAGAAAATGACTCAAGTATAATCTTCGTGATGAGATCATGTAGATGCAAATACCTCAGACATGGTGTTGACCATTGCCCAGTAGATAACAAAGCCAATACCGTGTAATGCTGAAAGCACCATCACCACTTGCCCTATCCATATATGGTACTTGATACTCGACTCAGAAGTGAGACCAACGAGAGGCAAAATCGAAGATAATCGAGTCACAGGAAAGAAGAGTAATGCCCACGCCATATTTCCCGCATAACCAAGTCGCAATGACACACTCCGAAACCTCCTTTGCCACCTGCAAAGTTTGATTGTCCCCAAGAGATTATAGGCTCATCGTCTAGGAAATTACAAAAATCACATATTTGTCCTAATATCGATGTATAAGTTGCTTACGTTGGTATAACAGTCATATTCGGCATCATGAAAGGGTGTTTAATGCTGACATAATAGTAATTGCCAAAATGCCAGCTCACAAGTGCAATAAACATGGTCAGAAAAATTAGCTCCATTGATGTAACAACCCCTAGAGGTCCCAACACAAGGAGAGGGCGTCTCAACTTGGCTAGGTTGTGTCTCGTAGGAGAACTGCAATACACACATATGCAAACATGTCACACTGGTCAATATCATTTCTTCTTATCAATTATATTATTGATGGAAAATTTTGACTCAAATGTTCGATACCAATCTTTAGAGATGTTACCACCAAAACTAGATGACACTTTCCTTTTTCTTTTTTCGGGCGCCCCCCCCCCCCCGGGGTTCTAAATGTATATAAACATAGACAAAATATGGATCCTCATAATGCAAAAAGTAACGAACCTTCTATAGGAGGACTTCATTTTACTTTTAAGATGAAGGTAGATGCAGCCCAAAACAGAAATTAGCATCACAGGAAATGTAAGCAAGAAGAGGTTTGTTCCTACAATCAAACATCAAAGTCGTGACAAATACTTACTAAAACCAAAATATAAAAATCTAAATTTATATCCATATCAGACGAGCCCCACCTAGATGTAATAGCTTCCTCCTGAATTATAGAAAGGTTGATCCGGTTAGACCCCAGCCCGCCCCCGGCCCCCCCCCCCCCCCAAAAAAAAAGAAAAAAAAAACTTCTGATAAATGGGAGGTTAGATAATAATGACAACCTTGGCCTCCAATATATGTAGGGTTGAACCTCTTTGATAGCTTTGGGGTCCAATTATACTGGAAAAACTCCATGGGAAGCACAATCCAAACCACCATCCACGCCAGGAACACAAGGAGGCTCACAAGCTTGATTAGCTGAAGAACAATATTACCCATTTTCCTTCTTTTCTACTAATAGAAACTTCAGAATATCTACGATGTTTTATGTTTAGATATGTTTTTCAATAATGGGCCGTGTCATATACTCATATATATAGCTCAGGCATCTTCATGCATCAACATAAATCTTGCAGGTTTTGCTAACATGAAAGGCATGTTCCTTGCAGCTTTTGAGCTCAAGGGTATGAGAATTTAACTAGTTATAATTAAATAAAATAAATGAAATACAGAACGTTCAGTGTCAACCATTTCAATTATAATATCAAATTGTGTTAAGTCAAAACAAAGAGCAAAAGTTTATCTACTATCAAAGTTTAATTCGATAAGTTTAAATCGACGGTTGAATGTTAAAGAACACATTTATGATATACTAAATGGCTTTTTATGTAACCTTTCTTTGCACTTGATTCTCGATGCGTGAATACTGTACAAACCTATACTTCCAAGATACATAATAATGTATAGTTTGAAAATCAGTGAAAATAAGAAATTTTCTTGAACTTCTTTTAAAAATGGGGATATCTTCGAATCCTCTTATAAAATTATTTTAATCTAAAATCATCAAAACCTTCATCATATTCCCAAAAACAAACATATCATGAATATCGACTATTTTCCTAGATTGAGGTGAATGCTATATAGTTTTCCTTTTTTCGACATGTGAGGTATATCAATACTTCTTAAAAAAATATGGAAACATTAGTTAACTACTCAAAACTTATATGATAGATCCAACGCTGTGGACCTAATGACATGACACATTTTAAGCAAGGAAGCTATTATTTTGAAAGAAAATCATGAAAGTAGTAGGTAATATTTTAAAAAAATTAAAACAAATTACTATATAAAATGCTTCCAATATATAGACTCGAAACTACAATGTAATTTACTGTTAACTAGTTTAATTTGTACCCGTACTCTTGCAGATATTTTTAAAATTAATATTATATGTAATAGTTTTCAGTAGCTTGTCATAGAAAGATATATCTATTTGGGGTTTAGAATGAATTCTTTTATGATAAAAAAGAAAGTTAAAACATATTTAGTTGAAACTAAAATTAAATTTAATATCTAGTTTAGTTTAAAAGAATATAAACTGTCTTTGATATGCTCAATGACAATTTTTTTCCCAGACTTTTGCTCAAAAATTTAAATGAAGAAGGCACATAAAATTAAGTTACAATAAAAGTTAGTGCTTAGCTTGTGACAAATATGAGAATTACAAATTATTAAAATAAATTAACCATATATTAATTGAAAAAAAGAATTAATTCCTTTCAAACAACAAAAAGTAGTTCCATAAAATTAATTGAGTTGTCTTCAATAACTTGTGATTATGACAGAAAATTAAATATATTTAGCTGAAAAATAGAAAGTTTAGTCATACTCCTTTTTTTGGTGTAAAATCGTATTATTTTCAAAATGAAATATTATGACCCTGTTTGGCAAACAGTTGTTAGCTGTTAGCTGTTTGAGTTAGCTGTTAGCTATTTGTATTAGCTGTTTGTTGAAAAACTGTTCGGTAAAATTAACTGTTTTTGATAAAGTTGTGAGACAAAAAGTTAATTCTTCCAAAAGCTCTTTCAGAAAGCTCATGGAATTAGCTTTTTCAAATTAGTTTTTTCGATCAAAAAACTCTTCTGGAAAGCTCTTTTACCAAACACCCAGATTAGTTTTTTTACTTGGTCAAACAACTAATTTTGATCAAAAAAGCTCTTTTTTGCAAAACAATTCTTCAAAAGACTGTTTGTCAAACACCCCCTATGTACAAAGTAGAAGTTTTTTTGACTTCATAGCTGTCCTACTGATAAACACTCCTATGCCCTTAAGTTACATATTCTAACCTAGCTCCCAAATACAATAGAATAAGTTCTAAATTAAATGCTAAACCTTAAGTACACATAGTTGAAATTAAGTTTCATATTTGATTTTTCCTAGGCACAGTTACTTATATTAGTTTTTTTTTTGATAGAAAGTTTTTTATATTAATTGACACAAAAGAATAGAGAGTTAGCTAGATGACCATACTGATATTTTCATGACCAGGTTTTTATTAAATTTTGTATGAAAATTTAAAGCGAAGAAGTGAAATACGCTTGATGGCTAATGCCAAATAAAAAAACTTTTTGGATATAAAAAGTTAATCTAAAAAGCTAATCAACCAAACACTCTAAGGAGCTTTTTGGAGTATTAGTTGTTTGATTCTGGTCAAAAAGCTCTTTGAAGTGCTTGGCTTATTAGCTTTTTAAATTAGCTTTTTATACCCAAAAAACTCTTTTACAAAAAGTTCTTTGTGATAGTTTTTCAAAGAGTTTTTTGATGTTTACTATTACAATGCCTATACTAGCCTTATAATTTGGACAAATTTGCGTTAAATGTCATTCACAAATGATATTTCCGAATGTTCGATGCTTACGCTTTAAATTTTTCAATTTATTTCTTTTTCTCTTTTGGGACAAGAGTTGTGGATGGTCATGATGTTAAAGATAATGCTTTTAATTTTAACGTTTTCTTAATTTAACAAATAATTTATGTTAGTTAGTTTTACATGATATATAAATATTTTTTATGTCACATAATTTCAATTGCTATTAAAAAAGAAAATATTTAACATTAAAAGGATATTTTGATAATAAGTACTAAAATTAGGAAAAAGTATAAATGTAATTTTATATATTGCATTATCTTAATTCATAATTCATATCAAAAAGAAAAATAAATATCCAATGAAAAATTGTTCTGTTAGAAAAATAATGAAATTGAGTAGTGGGCAAAATAGCTTTTTTAGAAATAGCTTTTTTAGAAACAGCTAACTTTACCAAATATTTTTTTCACAAACAGCTAATGCAATCCGTTAACAGCTAATAGTTGATTGCCAAACAGTGCCTATATTATTGGAATCATGCATAACAAAATACAACAAACTATTATTGAAACTATATTATTGAAATTTCCAAAATTTTCTTATTTTCACTGATTTTCAAACCATATAGGGAGTGTTTGGTTGCAAGAGTGTTTTGGAGAACAAGAGCTTTTGGGGAGTTTTTAGCTGTTTTGAATAGTCAAAATAGTTAAATTGGTATTTGGTTGAAGAGCTGTTTGAACCCAAAAAGCTCTTTGACAAAAGGCTATTTTCATTAGCCTTTTGGTAATAGCTGTTTTTAAAAATGACAAAACTATCTAGGAGTTTGAAAAAATTACACCATATGCACATACACAAAGCTTGTGCACCATTCTCCTAACTAAAAAAACCTAAAACAAAATAAAAGCAAAAATAAAATAAAACAGAGAATAAAACTCCTAAAATCATAACTCTATATACAGAAAATTCCACACAATCAAAAGGAACATAAATGTAATTTTTTTACCATTTTTTTCTATTCCCAAATACTGCAAAAAAATCCAAATAGAAAATTAATTCCAAAAATCACGAAAAATTTCAGATAGTCCCAAAAATTCCAAAAAAATTTACACAAACTCTAAAAATTATACTGAATCTAGTACAAATATCAACACAACAAAAATCACATCAGAAAAGCTCCAGAAAATTCAAATAGAATGTGAAACTATAGAAAAATCTGCATTATATTGTTTTTTTTGGGGGGGGGGGGGGATTAGTTCTACCTTGATTTTACTGAACATAAATCAAATTTATTAGTACTATTTTTTTCAGCAGTGAATAACATCTAAAAATCAAAATGAATATAATCTCAACAAAAAACAAAAATCAAAATACTAACATAATTCAAAAATCAAAACTAAAATAAATTACTAAAATGAAATAACAACTTAATTAAAACTAGAAAATCACAACTATAAAACTAAAACGAGAACAACTCAAACGACTCGAATAATTAAACTACGACTAGATGTAACCAAATTTCACAAAATCATTCCCGGCAACGGCGCCAAAAACTTGTTGTAATTTTTCCGCAATCACACGGTAGTCAGTTGTAGCACTTGAGGTCGGTCCATAGAGATGAGTTATGAAATTAGATTGCAACTAAACGAGCTTGTAATCTTATCAAATAAGAATAAAAATGTAATAGCCCAACCCCAAATCATGTTTATTTATTTAATTAAGTTGTGTTATTACTTTTTCGCACTTATTTATCTCAGTTAATTATCCCAATTGGGAGAATTCAATTTTGGGTCCCACTCTGCAATTCAAGTTTCATTTATCGTATTAATTTCGAAAAAATTGATAGTAGGTCTTGATATCTATGATTTAAAAGATTAAATTATTTTTCATGATATCATTTAATCTCGAGTTTTGGGGGAAAAAAAAAATTCAAGCGCACTCGGTTTGAGCTAGTTTTCGAACCCGAGCCCGTTTAAGGCCAATTTTAGCCCACCAAGACTTAACCCTATTTATTTTCCTAATTACCCTTAATTAGGCCTAATCTTTACTTAGGAAAAGTGGCTTTTTAAACCATCAATTTCAGCCAAACATTTATTTTCTTCATTTTCCACCAAGAATTTACAAGACACTTTCTCTCTCTAGTTTTCTCTCCTCCTTCTCTCTACCCATGGCAGCAACCCCCTCCCAGCCCTATTATAGTGTTTTTCGGCCACTCTCCGGTAAGGATTTCAATCCCCAACAACCACCCTTCATTAGCTACCATCTTTCATCCTCAAAATCACCAAACCTCTTCTCCACCTCCACTTTTTTTCAAGATCAAAGTAAGCAGCTTTAATCTTGTTCTTTGGATTTATGATTTTTGTTTCTTGTTTTGGTTGTTTTAATGATTGATCATGGTGGAGTTGAACTTGGATTATGCTAGGGTTAGGGTTACTTCTTAATCATGCTAGTTAAAGTTTAAGGTGATGGATTTGGATCATTTTGTATTTGATTTTGCAATCCTTATCATTATAAATGATTATGGTAATGTTTCTGTGGTTTTGGATGAATTACAGGGTGATTTTAGTGGGTGGTTACATGAAGAAAAGATGAAACTAGGTGATTTAGGGCTAGGAAACAGACCCAAAAAAGGGTTTGTTTATGAATAAACTGGTATTTCGTGGGACATGGAAAAATTATGATTTTTGGTGTGAAGATACCTCAATGAGTTAGCTTTCAATGGACTCTATAATTACATAATTCCGAGTTGTATAGACAAAGTTATGGCCACTTTACTGAAGACTACGCAGAATACATCGAAACTGGGAGCAATTTTGAACAGTGGACTTTACGAAAATACTGGTATTGATTGGCTCATTGAAAATTTGTATTTTTGGTGTGTGGAAAGATCAATGAGTTAGCTTTCACATGCTTTTTGAATCACCTTAATCCGAGTTCTGCAGAAAAAGCTATGGCCGTTTTGCTACGACTGCGCAGATTAAACTGAAATTGTGCACGTCTGTGTTCTACACTAATATTAGGGACCTTACTATGTGAATCATGCTTTGTGTCCTACATAAAAGTTTTAGTGGAAATTATGAGCTTTTTCATATTGGGGTTTTACATCTTATTTGGAGGTCGAGAGTAAAAGATATGGATTTTCTAATGCAGACCATCAAACAGTAACATGAGTGAATACAGAAATCGTGACATTTGAAAATATTTTCAGAAGTTTTTATATAATTATGGGTATTGTAAGGAAATTACAAAGTGTAGTGAGTTTAGCAAGTGTGTTTATATATAGAAGCTTACTTGGGTTTGGAAACCGAGTTAAGTGAGCATGAAAATGAAATTTGAGATGTGGGCACAGTAATAACTCAAATTAGTGTCTATTGGATCAATTGAGGTTATTTGAGCTTTTTATAAACTTCACAACACCTCTCATGGCATTGTACCTTCTATTATCCATTTCATAGGCATTAACCATTCTACTATCCATTTCAGAAGCATCACATTTTCTATTATCCATTTCAGAAATATTAGAAACTCATATTTCATTTATATCAATTAAAATCTTTCTATTATTACCTCAATCATTTCCATTTGGTCTATTTTACTTCACTTTATTATATTTCAAGTTCGATAACCCTAACTGATTCATTATTCAGATCTTTTTGGTTTAACTTGTCTTATATTGAATTAAAATCATTTCATTTTGGTTTAACTTGTCTTATATTGAATTATTGGAATTGTAGAAGTCTTTTTAAATAAATCAATTTCTATTAAAGTTGCAAATGATGTCAGTGAATATGGTTTACCAACTACATTTACCTATAATTACATTTATTTAGTAGAACCGGGGCCTACTCTATCGTTTCCATTTTGCATAAGTATTATCAAGTGAAATATTATTTTAAAGACTTCAGGTACGTCCATTGCCTGTATCTTTAGAAATCAGAGTGTATTTATCAACGTTATCATGTTTTGGTAGGTACATCAATGAATCAGTTTGCATAGTGATTTATCAGTTAATTAGTGACCCCGTCAGTTATCATCTATAGGGCATTCGCCCTTCAGTTACCCGCGCGATTTCAGGCCAGGTCCCCAATCGGCTTGGCAGGTGAACACATATTCATAGATCGTAACAGTATCAAGGGGTTCACTATCAGATGATAACTAGTAATGCAGTTTTACATTCATCTCATTCCCTGTTTTAACTTAAATTGAATTGCAAAGCGGCCGCCCAAACAATTTATTCAGATATCATTTAACAATTCCAGAATGTATGTACTGAGCTTTGGCTCACAGTTTGAAATGTTTTTCGTGTTTTGTTTTAGGCAAATGCTCAGAGAATCGTCTTCATGATAGTAAACCAGCGGAAGAGAATACGTTGAGCAAGGGAATCTGGATGGATCAACACTGACACACTGTATGCATGTTTTTAGAGCTGCATATTGAAATCTTCAGTGGATGGAGATGCAGATTACATGGCGAATTGTTTTTACTATAGCGTAAAAATCTTATGTTGGTTAACAGTTGATTATATACGAATTGATAAGGTGTGTATGTGTATGATTGAAGCTATGCTTAACTGTGTTATTTATAACACTCATATTTCAAGCCTTGTCCTTTTGGACGGCGGTAATGCCCCTATCATTGGGTGGCTAGATGATAATTAAGGGATTTATTAAGGAAAACACAAGCAGTGAAATATGTTTAATTTGGGAGCGTTACAGATTTGGCATCAGAGTCAGGTTGAGATTTTCTTTATGGGATATAGAGTATGGAGTTAAGACACTGAGAAATTGGTTAGTGAGAACTGAGGATTATTATGATATCCTTGGAGATTTGTGGCACTGGTAATGTCTGCTTATCTCACACATATTCTATTCGTATATTCTTCTTTGTCAGATGGATCCATACAATGTATATATAGTTTGATCTCAAGCATCAGATTCTACTGTGATTTTGAACAACAAGTTAAAGGTGTTCTAATGCATTTAGGTATATATGGTCGTATGAGCCACCTAGCTGAATGGTATGCCATTCTTTTAGCTTGAATTGTTTATTTTTGGGATGCAAACCCTTGTACTCCGGGCGTGTGGCCCGTAGAGTTTTGATATCCGGTGTGTAGTCGGGTGTGTGGCCCATAGAGTTTTGAGCTCCGTTGTGTAGCCATTGAGCTTGATTTGATATCCTTTTATACTTTTATTCAATGCAGGAGATGTGATGTAAGGCTTTAAGGCTGAAAATGGCCAGTTTACAAGCGAAACTCTGTCCATTTCGCCCCAAAAATTTAAGAATCACTAACACTCCTAGCCCTAGGGTTGGGGGTTGTTACAGATGTGTCCTATGAAGGGCCCTTGACTCATTTTTTTAAAAAGTTAAATGCTTAGGGAAAACTAAGTATGGGTAGAATACACAAGTTCAATCAACTTGACAGTTTTGATCAGTGCACAAGGACCGACCTTGAAGTAACTTTTGTCCATGATCACCATGATTTACGCAAGGTATCCTATCCTGACTTTAAGTTTAAGGAGATATCTTTCATATGAAATAAGTTTCAAGTGGATTAGAGGTCATTTGATTATTCAAAACTATTAGACAAGTCAAAGTCTGCAAATTGAGCAGAATCCTAATGCACATGGTCTGAGTTTAGTCCACTTGCAGCCTATGCATTCCATCAGATAGAGATGTTTTAGTTAGTCTATATCAAAGTTTAGAACGTAAGCTTTCCAATGACCCATGTTGCAGCACATTGGGAGACCAGTGGTCAATGAAATTCAGCCTAGAAGTCTGGTGGTACAGACTGTTCAAGTCAGTGGGTACCTACAACTTTGAGCGTATGCTTCCTCATCATATGGGTGTCATTTTGTGCAGGCAACTCCTTTAATATGCTTCAATAATTATAGATATATTTTCTTCTATAACCCAAGAATTTTATCTAAGCGAGCTATATGGGGGGGTTCTTCATGTAGTATCCCTTGAATTGTCAGATTTTAGAGAGGCTTATTCTGCTATACATAAGTTTAAAACCATTGACTACCGACTATTCCATAGAAGAGAAACCAAGGACACTTTAGAGATATATTGTGCTTCAATCCATTGCAATTCAAGACTTGCTCAAATTGTTCAAACTTTTGCAAACAGTCCATTGACTCCACCTCAATCTGTGAAGCAGGCATTACTCGTGAAAATATTTCACTGCAGTTTCTGGTAACATACCATTTACCATTGTCTTGGTTGGATTATCAATTGTTTGGATGTTCCTCGCTTTGACCAGGGGCTTCGTCTTTTTGTCTTCGTGGCATCTTCCCATCCAGTTGCATCACCATTCATTCTCATGTCACATCTTTATCAGTCTTGGTCACTTTCTCCTACTTTTAAGAGCCTAATCGCTGCTAGTAGCTGGTTTATGATTGGGTTGCACCCATGTCAATAGAGAATAATTTTATAGCACACTTGAACATAAGGTAGATCTTAACTACACTTTGTGTAGAGGTTGATTGTTGTCTAACTTGTGGGATCCATTGCTAAGGGAAACGCGATGTGTCTACCCTTTTGGGCTGATTCAACCTCAGTTTCCTATTGAAGATCACTTGCATAAAGCTTAAGTTTGACAATCAAAATCTTTGCTATGCATTTGGATTGCGTTAGTGAGAATTTTGATGGGTTATTGCCCCTTGGAAAGATACCTTCAGCTGATTCATACTACAGAACTCTAGAGTGAAAAGTATGACACAGTGGAACCTTAAGAATGGATTCGAGGAGTGGAGAAAATTTTCATTGTAATAGAAGTTCCAAGGGATAAAAGGGTGAACATTAGAACATTTTATCTAACTAGTGAAACCAATATTTGGTGGAACACTATTAAGAATAGGCTCTTAGAGTTTGGTTTCACTTGGAGCAAATTTGGGAAGAATTAACCACAACACTCCTGAGTGCCGAGTGGGAACTAACAAATGTATGTGGTGCGGTAGCCAGAGCAACTCATTATTGCCTATTCCTGAAGACTGAAGGTTGTAGATAAGGTTCTCACTTTCAAGGCCCGCAGCTGTAGGAAGGGCTTATGTGTTGAGCAAGAAGGAAGCTTACCACCTCTGGTGCAGCACTGAAGCTCTCTTTTAATTTCGAAAGCCATTTTGTGTATTGATTGATTCAGTCGCTACTCATTCATTTATATTCACACGAGCTACCATGCAAGTGAACCTTGAGGATAAGAAGGCAGAAACCAATTATGGAATCAAGTTATCCAACGACTTTAGAGTTAAGTGTTCTACATCTCATAAATTTGTTTCAATTACTATTAGTGAGATAGTTCCCCCTGAAGTTCTGATTCAATTTGACCCGTTAGACTTTGATATCATTTTGGAAATGATCTGGTTGTGTGCTTCTAGGGTAAAGATAGGTTGTGACCCTAAGGTTATTTCAAGAGATGAACAAGGGAGAGAAATATGTTTTATGGTCAAAGAGAGGAAAAACCTTGTCCTTTAAATTCTTTTATGAAAACAAGTGAGTTCTTATGTCAAGGGTATATTTTGTATTGGTGTTATGCTAGTAACATTCAACCGAAAGAAGAAAAAACAAAAGATATCCCTATAGTTAGTGGATTCAGAGATGTTTTCCTGAAGAATTACAAGGAGTGCTCTGCAAAGAGAAATTGATTATGAGATCGAATTAATCCCTAATGCTCAATCTATCTCCAAAAACCCCATATAGTATGGTCCCAATTGAGCTTAAAGAACTGAAGTTTCAGTTAGAGGAGTTATCACAAAAGAGATTTATCAAACCATCCAAGTATGCCATCATGGGATGCCTAGTTCTATTTGTAAAGAAGAAGAATGGAACCTTGTGGTTATGTATTGTTTTTAGAGAGCTGAACACGATCACCATAAAAAACGAACACCCATCACCCCAAGTAGCTTGGTGACTTATTCGATCAACTGTAAAGAACATGAGTCGTATAGAATATTGATTTGAGTTCATAGTACCATCAACTTAGCATTATATCTGAATACATTACCAAAACCACACTACGAACCATGTATGGGTCATGATGACTTCACTGTGATGCCTTTTGGCCTAATCAATGGCCCCGCAGCCTTTACGGATCTTATGAATAGAGTTTCAGACCATATCTAGACAAGTTGTGGGGGTGTTTATAAAAGATATTTTGAAATACTCCATGGATAAAGTGTACATATTGTTCATTTGATGATAGTGTTATAGACCTTGAAGGAACATCAATTACATAGCAAATTCAAGAAGTATGAGTATTGTTAGAAGCAATGGTATTTTGGGAATATATGGGTTCAAAGGAAGAGATTAAGGTTGATTTGTAAAAGGTGAAAGCAGTTACCAAGTGCTCAAAACCCACCAATGCACTGAGATTAGAAACCGTTTGAGTTTAGTAGGGAATTATCGAGTTCAGGAAGGATTTGCACAACTATTGTCCTCCCTGACCAATTTGTTGAAGAAAGCTCTAAAGTTAGCAAGAAGTTAAACTAGTGGCTTATGCCTCCCAACAACTCAAGCCTTATGAGAAGGATTACTTACCCATGATATGGAGTTAGCAGTCGTAGTTTTTGCAGTGAAAATTTGGAGACATTACTTATATAGAGTACCATACAAAATCAATACTGACCATCAAAGCTTGAAGTACATCTTCTCTCAAAAGAAGCTCAGTCTACATGAAACATCAGTTGTGGCAGATCCAATGTCAATCAAGATAGAGAAATATTGTGGCATATGCCCTGAATAAGAAGGCACAACATATCTTGAACACTGTAGTGATTACTCAACTGAATCTCTTGAGAGGGCTTGAGGACTTAAACATTCAATTAGTACCGCATAGAAAGGCGAATGTTCAACTAAATCTTGCAGCCCTCCCTAATGAAGGCGCATGGACTTTGTCATGGGATTCCCTCAGATATAGTGTATGACCGAGATCAGAAATTTCAAGCCTGTTATGCCAAGCACTTCAAAGAGCCTTTAGAACTAGATTGAACTTTTACAGTTCTTATCATGCTGAAATAGATGGGTAATCATCTAAAAATATCAATGGATCAACTCTTCTAAGTTGGAGCTTGTGGTGCTTCACGACCTATGACCAACATTTGCATTTGAAGAAAGTATGGAACTCCCAGCAGCCAACGTTGTGATAACACTGGCAGAGAATCCTTCATTAAATATCAGGACAAACTGACGGCAGACATTGACAACAAATCATCTTATGGGTCATGAAGATCTTCTCCAGCGTTTAATAAGGTGACACATGTCAGACGATTCCTAAAAAGATCCTATTGAAAGCGACAGAAAAGTTATATTGATAAAAGAAGGAGATTCCTGGACTTTCATGTATATGGCGAGGTTCTTCAGAAAGTTTCATCAATTAGGGATGTAGGGATGTGAGGAGGTTGAACTGCAAACTAAATTGCGGTCACGATCTTTTAGACCATGTCAGTTTATGAAAGGCCGAATTGCATAGCTTGTCTACCAGGTCTGCCTATATAGCTCAAACACGTGCATGACGTGTTCCTTGCCTCACAACTCAAGCAGTACATTTCATATCCTAATCACGCTATCATAAGCAAACCCATTACAGTCATTGCGGGTCTTGTGCTTCAAGAGCACCCAGTCCAGATGTTATATCACAGGATTAGGTAGTTGAGCATTAAGCAGATATCTTTAACCAAATTATTTTGGGCAAATGATACCTCCTCATAAGCTACTTGACAAACTGAGAGGCAAGTGAAAGTCAAGTACCCATACTTATTTGAAATAACCTTGCATGTTTTGACAAAGTTCATAAGTTTCGAGGACAAACCTCTTTAAGGGGGGAAGGCTGTAATAGTCCGACCATAAATCATGCTTATTTATTTAATTAAGTTGTGTTATTACTTTATCGCACTTATTTATCTTAGTTAATTATCCCGATTGGGAGAATTCAATTTTGGGTCCCACTCTGCAATTCAAGTTTCATTTACCGTATTAATTTCAAAAAAATTGATAGTAGGCCTCGATATCTATGATTTAAAAGATTAAATTATTTTTCATGATATCATTTAATCTCAAGTTTTGGGGGAAAAAAAAACTCAAGCGCACTCGGTTTGAGCTAGTTTTCGAACCTGAGCCCGTTTAAGGTCAATTTTGACCCACCAAGACTTGACCCTATTTATTTGCCTAATTACCTAATTACCCTTAATTAGGCCTAATCTAAACTTAGGAGAAGTGGCTTTTTAAACCTTAAATTTCAGCCAAGCATTTCTTTTCTTCATTTTCCACCAAGTATTTACAGGACACTTTCTCTCTCTAGTTTTCTCTCCTCCTTCTCTCTACCCACGGCAGCAGCCCCCCTCCTAGCCCTATTATGGTGTTTTCCGGCTACTCTCTGACAAGGATTTCAATCCCCAACAACCTCCCTTCATTAGCTACCGTCTCCCATCCTCAAAATCACCAAACCTCATTTCCACCTCCACTTTTTTTCAAGATCAAGGTGAGTACCTTTAATATTATTCTTTGGATTTATGGTTTTGGTTTCTTGTTTTGGTTGTTATAATGATCGATCATGTTGCTTTGATTAAACTAAGAGTTATCTTGGTGATGGATCATGGTGGAGTTGAAGTTGGATTATGCTAGGGTTAGGGTTACTTCTTAATCATGCTAGTTTAAGTTTGAAGTGATGGATTTGGATTATTTTGTATTTGATTTTGCAATCCTTATCATTATAAATGATTATGGTAATGTTTCTGTGGCTTTGGATGAATTAAAGAGTGATTTTAGTGGGTGGTTACATGAAGAAAAGATGAAACTAGGTGATTTAGGGCTGGGAAATAGACCCAAAAAAGGGTTTGTTTATGAATAAACTGGTATTTCGTGGGACATGAAAAAATTATGATTTTTGGTGTGAAGATACCTCAATGAGTTAGATTTCAATGGACTCTAGAATTACATAATTCCGAGTTGTATAGACAAAGTTATGGCCACTTTACTGAAAACTGCGCAGAATACATAGAAATTGGGAGCAGTTTTAAACAGTGGACTTTACGAAAATACTGGTATTGATTGGCTCATTGAAAATTTGTATTTTTGGTGTGTGGAAAGATCAATGAGTTAGCTTTTACATGCTTTTTGAATCGCCTTAATCCGAGTTCTGCAGAAAAAGTTATGACCGTTTTGCTACGACTGCGCAGATTAAACTGAAATTGTGCACGTCTGTGGTCTACCCTAATATTAGGGACCTTACTATGTGAATCATGCTTTGTGTCCTACATAAAGGTTTTAGTGGACATTATGAGATTTTTCATATTGGGGTTTTACATCTTATTTGGAGGTCGAGAGTAAAAGATATGGATTTTCTAATGCAGACCATCAAACAGTAACATGAGTGAATACAGAAATCGTGACATTTGAAAATATTTTCAGAAGTTTTCATATAGTTATGGGTATTGTAAGGAAATTACAAAGTGTAGTGAGTTTAGCAAGTGTGTTTATGTATAGAAGCTTACTTGGGTTTGAAAACCGAGTTAAGTGAGCATGAAAATGAAATTTGAAAAGTGAGCACAGTAATGACTCAAATTAGTGTCTATCGGATCGATTGAGGTTATTTGAGCTTTTTATAAACTTCACAACACCTCTCATGGCATTGAACCTTCTATTATCCATTTCATAGGCATTAACCATTCTACTATCCATTTCAGAAGCATCACACTTTCTATTATCCATTTCAGAAATATTAGAAACTCATATTTCATTTATATCAATTAAAATCTTTTCATTATTACCTCAATCATTTCCATTTGGTGTATTTTACTTCACTTTATTGTATTTCAAGTTCGATAACCCTAACTGATTCATTATTCAGATCTTTTTGGTTTAACTTGTGTTATATTGAATTAAAATCAGTTCATTTTGGTTTAACTTGTCTTATATTGAATTATTGGAATTGTAGAAGTCTTTTTAAATAAATCAATTTCCATTAAAGTTGCAAATGATGTCAGTGGATATGCTTTACCAACTACATTTACCTATAATTACATTTATTTAGCAGAACCTAGGCCTAGTCTATCGTTTCCATTTTGCATAAGTATTATCAAGTGAAATATCATTTTAAAGACTTCAAGTACGTCCATTGTCTGTATCTTTAGAAATCAGAGTGTATTTATCAACGTTATCATGTTTTGGTAAGTACATCAATGAATCAGTTTGCATAGTGATTTATCAGTTAATTAGTGACCCCGTCAATTATCATCTATAGGGCATTCGCCCTTCAGTTACCCGCGCGGTTTCAGGCCAGGTCCCGAATCGGCTTGGCAGGTGAACACCTATCCATAGATCGTAACAGTATCAAGGGGTTCACTATCAGATGATAACTAGTAATGCAGTTTTACATTCATCTCATTCCCTGTTTTAACTTAAATTGAATTGCAAAGCGGCCGCCCAAACAATTTATTCAGATATCATTTAACAATTCAAGAATGCATGTACTGAGATTCGACTCACAGTTCGAAATGTTTTTCGTGTTTTGTTTTAGGCAAATGCTCAGAGAATCGTCTTCATGATAGTAAACCAGCGGAAGAGAATACATTGAGCAAGGGAATCTGGATGGATCAACACTGACACACTGTATGCATGTTTTTAGAGCTGTATATTGAAATCTTCAGTGGATGGAGATGCAGATTACATGGTGAATTGTTTTTACGATAGTGTAAAAATCTTATGTTGGTTAACAGTTGATTATATACGAATTGATAAGGTGTGTATGTGTATGATTGAAGCTATGCTTAACTGTGTTATTTATAGCACTCATATTTCAAGCCTTGTCCTTTTGGAGGGCGATAATGCCCCTATCATTGGGTGGCTAGATGATAATTAAGGGATTTATTAAGGAAAACACAAGCAGTGAAATATGTTTAATTTGGGGGCGTTACAAAAAAGGGTAATGAACTAACATTCACTAAATGGAACTAACACTAACACACGAATCAACACATCTAAGTATAAAACCAATCATCGTTGCTTTCAAATTTCTAGAATTGACTAAATTAATGATTCAAAAGTAACAATCTAATGCCCAAGCACTACCATAAAATCGAAGCCAGTAGAGAAATATGTTCGAGGGAAATCACGATTGGAGTGTAAGAACCCTCTTCATTCAACAATCTATCTCTGCAAGAAGTAATCCCAAAACTGCAAGGGCAACCCAAACTAAATTGAGTTGAATTAGCAACTCAGGGATTTGAACAAAATGGAATGAGGGAGAAGAGCAGAGCAACTAAACCAATAGATAATCAAGGCAAATTTGAACCTAATTGCTTATAAATCCAATATAATTGAAATAAAGCTTACTCGAATTCAATAAAACCAACCCGATTGTATAATTTCAAAATGTTAATTTTTGGATTTGAAACTGAAAACAAACAAAACTAAAAAAAAAAACAGAAAGAACTACTAGAACTACTACTCCACTCTATGCCACATGCCTCCTGTTTCCCGTCCTCTGTTTCAACTTTTGTAGCCAATCAATTCCATTTACTCCCCTATTGAAAGCTCTCATAACTGTCGTCTCTTCGATGGTGATAATGATGGAGTGGATGGGAAACGGTCGTTGATGATATTGGGACATTGAATGTCAATGATTAAAGGAGGGGAGAGAAAGAAACTCCATGGCTAAACTCGAGAAGATGAAGTAGCGAAAGACTCAGTGTTTCAGGTAGGGCTATAAAAGTCTGACCCGACGAGATAACCCGACCCGAACCCGATCCTAATTTGCTTAGAGAAACACAAACCCGACCCGACCGAAGCAATTTTGACTTGAAGTCAACACGATTTGACCATTTAGTGTGAAAACTTGTTATTTTTCAATTTTGAGCAAATCTAAGCTATTTTCAAGGTTGACACGAAATTGACCTGTTTATTAAATGGGTCGATCCAACCCGACCTGTTTTACAGCTCTAGTTTTAGGTTCTAGGTTTAATGCTGAGGAAGGAAGAAGAGAAAAGGAAGTGGGGAAAGGTTGGGCTCACGTGCACTGCACATGGAAAATAAATGAAGGAGACAAGAAAGGGGGAAACGGATGCCTGGAGTGCCTGGGTCCGGCCCAGTGAGAAAGAGAAATGAGGGAGAAAGCAGGATAAGCCACGTGCGCTGCACGTGGTCGTTTAAATGAAGGAGGCGTTTGGGCTGGGTCGCATGTATGGGCCAATAGGGCAGGCTCCATAGGTGATGGAGACCATCTTGTCCAAACCTCTAGTGCTGCTAGTGAGCTCAAAGAATTTCAAAAGAAACCTAAGGAGGTCAAGGAGATTGCGCTTATGTTAAGAAAAGTCGTGGAGTTCAACCCCCTTCTAGTGCCTAGCTCATCCACGCAAAGGCCCGGTTTTGTAAGTCTGCTGCAGAAAAAAAATAATGGGCAATTCTCATGAAGGCCTTCCCCTTATTCAAGCTTAAAGAATAAGCTTTCCAACAAGACCAACCACGTATTATTTGGAGTCCATTTGGTTGGTCATCTTTAGCCCACAAAATCAAGTGCCGAAATGCAGTCCAGTTCTGGGCAGTCATCACTCTTCGGCCCATAACTTTAAACGGTTGATCCAAATACAATGAAACCACTTCCCTTAGAAACTAGAATCTTCCAGATTTCCACGTAATCAAGAATCATCGAATTTGGATCACAAACTAGAGAGATACGCCCATTTGAATCTGGCTAAGCTGCAAGTGTGAACGCATTAATAACTATTTGGTCTCTTCGGCCCGTTGCTGTATCCCTCCCCTTCCAAGCTGCATTCCCCCTTCTCTCACAAGTTCAAAATGTGTGTGAACAAGAGGGTACATGCATGTCATGGCTACTAAGGTGCATTTCACTCAAGACACTCCAAGAGACATACCTCTTCACACCAAAACCGTGTACAGCTAGTTACATGTATTTGCTTGTTTTTCTCTCATGCCTTTTCATTTGAAAGCTTGTATCTTTTCATGTACACGACCTACTCTATATAAAGGCCTAGCACCAAGTTGTTTCGCATGATCCAATTGAAGAAATACAAAAGCAAGCTCAAGCATTGAATGCTCATTCACTTCTTTTCTAAACCCTAGTTCTATATCTTGAGTTGTGGCATTCTCAAGTGGGTTCTAGGTCCCTCTTTCTCAATTAGGTGGTGATTAACTTCTGTATCCTAGCTGAGTTAAGGGATTGCCCAAGTCCTTGGCTTGAGTGGCTCCATTTGGATTATCTCTTGTCGAGTTCTTGAACTATCATATCCTTTCCTTGCTTTTGCAACTACAAAAACACAAACCTAGCCTTGCTTGGTCATTTGGGCGCTTCTATATACATCATTCGGTATCACAGCCAAGGTTGCCCTTTGACCAAGTTTTTTTTTATCCAAAACACATTCCCTAAAGCACGACCATGCCACCTTTTTCCCCCTTAAACAGCCTTTGTTCTACTCTAAACACCTTACAAAATGTCTTCTAGCCATTCTTAAGAGCAAATGAACGAACAAGTAGCAGAGTTGGAAGCCCAAGTGAAGTATCTTCGAACTCAACTTGGCCAACTCCTGGAGGAAAAGAGGAGATGGAATCAAAGCCCTTCCCACTCATGCACTTGTACTGACTCGGATGAATCCGAAAGAGAAGAAAAAAGCTACCATGCCAACTCAAGTGAGGAGGATACTCCTAGAAGAACTCAACGAAAGCATGGAGGTAGCCTTGGAGATTTCCGAGTTGACATTCCAGAATTTGAAGGCCAATTAGACCCGGACCATTTCCTAGATTGGCTTTAAATCGTAGAAAGGGTCTTTGAGTACAAAGATATCGCCGAGAATAAGAAGGTAAAGCTTGTAGCCCTCAAACTTCGTAAATATGCATCCATTTGGTGGGCTAATCTTGTGGCAAAAAGAGCAAGAAACGGGAAAGGGAAAATAAAACCATGGGCTAAGATGAAAAACAAGCTCAAATCAAAATTTCTTCCCTCTCACTACATCCAAGACAACTATTATAAACTCCATAACTTAAAGCAAGGGTCTAAAAGTGTGGAGGAATACACTAGGGAGTTTGAACAACTCCTACTCAAGTGTGACCTAAGGGAGGATGATGCCCAAACCATAGTAACATACTTAAGTGGTTTGGACGAGTCCATTGCTCATGTGATCGAATTACATCCCTACACTTTATTAGATGATTTGAGCTCTCTAGCCTATAAAGTGGAACAACAAAAGAAGGCCAAAGGTAAGGGAGCCCTATCTAAACCCACTCCTCATCCTTTCACCTTTCAAAAACCCCCTTACTTCCCTCCAAAACCTCAAACCCCCTCACAACCCAAAAACACCCTCCTACCACCCCTATACCCTCCACAAAATTGCCTTCGAAACCAAAAGACAAGATCCGGTGCTTTAAATGCCAAGGTTTAGGACATATTGCATCTGAATGTCCTAACAAAAGAATAGTGTCCCTTGCTGAGTATCAAGCTTCCTTTGAGGAGCCACATGAAGAAGAAGAAGAAGAAGAAGAAGAAGAAGAAGAAGAAGAAGAAGAAGAAGAAGAAGAAGAAGAAGAAGAAG
>JACYFF010019584.1:102834168-102844409 GCA_017589665.1 Selenicereus undatus
AGAAGAAGAAGAAGAAGAAGAAGAAGAAGAAGAAGAAGAAGAAGAAGGATCCGAAGAGTACTTGGCTGGAAATGTTGAAGAAGTTGAGGAAGGCCCTGACGAAGGAGAATTGTTGGTGATTAGGAGAGCTTTAAGTGGCTTTGCTACCCTAGACAATTTGGAGCAAAGAGAGGCTATTTTTCACACAAGGTGCACTATTGAAGGGAAGGTTTGTTCACTCGTCATCGACAGTGGAAGTTGTGCCAACGTCGCCTCCAAGACCATGGTAAGGACATGCAAATATCTTCCCGTTACCTCATCTCTCTTTCCATTGGCAAAAACTATAGAGATGAAATTTGGTGTGACATAGTGCCCATGGATGCTTGTCGCATCCTTTTGGGTAGACCATAGGTCTTTGATGGAAGTGTCATCCATGATGGCCGGATGAACACTTACACCTTCCATAAAGACCATAAGAAGATCACCTTGACCCCTCTCAAAGCCACCCACTCCCCTAAACCCAAAGACAACCCTCACATGGATGTCTTTCTCACCACCCTCCTCAAGCCCTAATATCATGAATATGAATCCTTTAAGGACTTGATCTTGTTGCAAACCGAGCCGGAACCTACTACCCACGCCCATCCCTTACTTTCTCCACTCCTCTAAACCTTTCAACACGTCTTCCCACAAGAAATTCCCCATGGCCTTCCCCCACAAAGATCCATCCAACAAAAAATAGACCTCATCCCTGGCTCTACTCTTCCCAATAAGTCAGCATACCGAATGACTCCTCAAGAGACCCAAGAGATCCAAAGACAAGTGGATGATCTTTTGTCTAAGGGATTGATCAGAGAAAGCCTAAGTCCTTGTGCTGTCCCGGCCTTACTTGTGCCAAAAAAGGATGAGAGTATGAGAATATGTATGGATAGTCGAGCCATCAACAAGATTACCATCAAATACCATTATCCTATCCCAAGATTGGAGGACTTACTAAATGAACTTCATGGAGCCACTATCTTTTCTAAGGTTGATCTTAGAAGTGGCTATTATCAAATACGTATATTTGAAGGGGATAAATGGAAGACCGCCTTCAAAACCAAGGGAGGCTTATATGAGTGGCTTGTCATGCCTTTCGGTTTGACTAATGCTCCAAGCACTTTCATGAGGCTTATGAACCAAGTTCTGAAGCCCCTCACTAGCACATGTGTTGTTGTCTACTTTGACGACATTTTGATATATAGCAAAAGTGAAGAAGAACATGCCCATCATCTACATCAAGTCTTGAGTATTGTATCTCAAGAGAAGTTTTATGGGAATCTTGAGAAGTGCCACTTTTTCACTTCCCAAGTTATATTTCTGGGCTATGTTGTCTCGGCCCAAAGCATTCACATCAATGAGAGCAAAATCAAAGCAATTCAAGAGTGGCCGATGCCTACCTCTATTCACCAAGTAAGGAGCTTTCATGGCCTAGCATCATTTTATAAAAGATTTGTACGAGACTTTAGCACCATAGTTGCTCCTATGACCGAGGTGCTAAAAGGCAAGGACTTTGTGTGGACCAACCAAGCACTAATTGCCTTTGAAGAGATCAAGAGGAGGCTCACAAGCGCACCCATTCTAGCCTTGCCTAATTTTTCCAAGATCTTCGAAATGGAGTGTGATGCTTCCGGGGTTGGGATTGGTGCCATTTTATCCCAAGAGAAGAGGCCCATAGCTTTCTTTAATGAAAAGCTAAATGAAGCCAAGAGGAAATACTCCACATATGACAAGGAGTTTTATGCCATCATCCAGGCATTGGAGTATTGGCGCCACTATCTAGTAGGAGGAGAGTTTATCCTACATTCCGATCATGAGGCCTTGAAGTACATTCAAGGACAACACAAGCTCAACCCGAGACATGCTAAGTGGTTGAATACCTCGAGTCATTCCACTTCATCATTCAACACAAGGCTGGTAAGCTAAACAAAGGAGCCGATGCACTCTCCCGGAGGTACTTATTACTCTCCACCTTAAGTACAAAAGTCCTTGGATTCGAAATTGTGAAAGAAATGTACCAATCTGATGAGGATTTCAAAGAACTCCGTGAGAAGTGTTCCAAACACGCTTATGGACTATTTCACTTGGAGGAAGGATTTTTATTCAAAGGATCCCAGCTTTGTATTCCAAAATGTGGATTTCGGGAACTTCTCATTCAAGAGCTTCATGAAGGAGCTCTACCTGGGCATTTTGGAGTTGAGAAAACATGTGCTATGCTCAAAGAGCACTATTATTGGCCACACATGTCCAAAGATGTGGAGCCCTTTGTAAAAAGATGCTCAACTTGTCAAATGGCCAAAAGCCATGTCCTACCTCAAGGCTTGTACTCCCCTCTTCCCATACCTGAAGCTCCTTGGGAGGATATAAGTCTAGACTTCATCACGGGGTTGCCTAGGACCCAACGAAACAAAGACTCAATTATGGTGGTGGTAGACCGGTTTTCTAAAATGGCACACTTCATCCCATGCCATACCACCAATGATGTTTCTCATATTGCCAACCTCTATTTTAAGGAGATTGTGAGGCTTCATGGCATTCACAAGAGTATGGTGTCTGATCGAGATAGCAAGTTCCTTAGCTATTTTTGACTTATCTTATGGAGGAAGATGGGAACCCAACTAAAATTCAGCACCACTTGTCATCCCCAAACCGATGGGCAAACGGAGATTACTAATAGGACTTTGGGTACCTTGCTTTGAGTCCTTGTCAAGAAGAACATCAAGAGTTGGGATGAGATGCTAGCCCATGCGGAGTTTGCCTTCAATCGAGCTCCAAGTAAGGCAACTCACCTCTCTCCATTTCAAGTGGTATATAGGCAAAACCCAAGGAGCCCAATTGATCTCATTCCCCTTCCAACTCCCACCAAATTTAGTTGGGAGGCCGAAAAGAGAGCTAAAGAAATCCAAGACTTGTATGCTCAAGTGCGAGAGAATATTGCCAAGTCCAATGCAAGAGCTATGCAATACGCCAATAAGCACAAGAAAGAGGTCCACTTCCAACCAGGAGACCTAGTGTAGATCCATTTGAGGAAGGAAAGATCTTCTTCCAAACACAAGTCCAAGCTCATGCCAAGGTCCGATGGCCCATTTGAGATCATGGAGAAAATTGGTCCTAATGCCTACAAGGTTGACCTTCTTGGTGATTATGGCGTCTCTGCCACCTTCAATGTGACCGACCTCAGCCCATACTTTGATGAAGATGAAGAGCTTCCGAGTTTGAGGTTAAACTCCCATCTAGTCGGGGAGAATGATAGAGACCATCTTGCCCAAACCTCTACTACTGCTAGTGAGCTCAAAGAAGTTCAAAATAAACCTAAGGAGGTCAAGGAAATTGCGCTTATGTTAAGAAAAGTAGTGGAGTTCAACCCGCTTCTAGCGCCTAGTTCATCCACGCAAAGGCCCGGTTTTGTAAGTCTATTGTAGCAAAAAATAATGGGAAATTCTCCTGAAGGCCTTCCCCTTATTCAATCTTAAATAATAATCTTTCCAACAAGACCAACCGCGCATTATTTGGAGTCCATTTGGTTGGTCATCTTTAGCCCACAAAATCAAGTGCCGAAATGCAGTCAAGTTCTGGGCAGTCATCACTCTTCGGCCCATAACTTTTAAACGGTTGATCCAAATGCAATGAAACCACTTCCCTTAGAAACTAGACTCTTCCAACTTTCCATGGAATCAAGAATCATCGAATTTGGATCACAAACTAGAGAGATATGTCTATTTGAATCTGGCTAAGTTGCAAGTGTGAACGCATTAATAACAAAATGTGTGAAGCCTATGTATTTGGTCTCTTCGGCCCGTTGCTGCATCCTTCCCCTTCCAAGATGCATTCCCCCTTCTCTCACAAGTTCAAAATGTGTGTGAACAAGAGGGCACATGCATGTCATGGCTGCTAAGGTGCATTTCACTCAAGACACTCCAAGAGACATACCTCTTTACACCAAAACCGTGTGCAGCTAGTTACATGTATTTGCTTGTTTTTCTCTCATGCCTTTTCATTTGAAAGCCTGTATCTTTTCATGTACACGACCTACTCTATATAAAGGCCTAGCACCAAGTTGTTTCGCATGATCCTATTGAAGAAATACAAAAGCAAGTTCAAGCATTGAATGCTCATTCACTTCTTTTCTGAACCCTAGTTCTATATCTTGAGTTGTGGCATTCTCAAGTGGTGTTCTAGGTCCCTCTTTCTCAATTAGGTGGTGATTAACTTCTGTATCCTAGCTGAGTTAAGGGATTGCCCAAGTCCTTGGCTTGAGTGGCTCCATTTGGATTATCTCTTGTCGAGTTCTTGAACTATCATATCCTATCCTTTCCTTATTTTTGCAACTACAAAAACACAAACCTAGCCTTGCTTGGTCATTTGGGAGCTCCTATATACATCAATAGGGTGAAAAGAGGAAGGGGAAATCAAGGCCACAGTGACCAGGAGTGGCCCACTCATAGCCGGGCCTTTGGTTTGTTCATTTTGACTTCATCTTCTTGATCCAACCTTTGGTAAATCCATCCCATGCTTGTTATGATCTAAACCCCTTATGAGCATTATTTATCATTTTTCTCAAGTTTTTCCAATTTCCACAAAATGAACAAAAATGTTATTAAAAATCTAATTAACCAATTTATTTCGAGTAATTATTAGATAATAAAAAGGTATGAAATATCATAATTTTTGGTTTAGCAAATACCCCCACACCAAAGTTTTGCTCGTTCTTGAGTAAAATAAAACTAAAAATCCTAAAAAATTTTAAAAAAATCTTAACTCATTTTCGTATGAATCACGGTTGCACTTAGCATGTGCAACAAGTCCTTTAAACCCCTATGTTACCCCTAGTGGACGAGGAAGGTCCTGTGAGGGTTTGCAGAAGATATAACCAAAAAATCTATAAAAGAAAACAAAAGAAAAGAAAATTGAAAATCTTTTCGATTTTTCACAAAAATTTATATACACAACACTAGGGAAAAATATATACACTTTCTAAACAATTACATCACTCAAGTAACCAAAATACTAAATCGCATATAAACACAATGCACACTTCAAGAAACTCTTAATCCCCACTGATGATATCTATACACAATCTTTCACCCCACTTAGAAATTATGTACAACTGTACAAGTATGACCTGTAGAACCTCACTTTAGGAAAATGTGGAATACTCCTACTCATGTGTTTAAAATATATAACAAAGTTCACTCAATTCTCTTCCAATCAAACAAACTACCATAGGCTTGATAAGATTCTCAATTCTCTACTACTAAAATGCAATATACAAAACAATAATCGAGAGGACTTTTGAAGGTTGTAATGGGGCCAAGGGTTAAGGGTCAGAGATGGACAAATGATTTGGGGAAATGGGGAGCTAAAAGCTAAAGCAGCTAATGAGCAATCAACACTTACACCAACTATATCTCATACTCTCCCAAAAGAAGATAAGAACATATCCCCTTAGAAATTATAAATTGACCTTTGAAAATGAGTATACATAATGAAAATCCATCCCAAACACTCTTATTCACAACTCTTTTTCTTTTTTCTTGAGGTTTTTCAACTTTTTTCAGTTTTTTCCTTAAAAACTCTTTGATCTCTTTTTTTTCATTATTTTTTCATTTTTCTTGCTTTTTTTTCCTTTTTTTCCCTGAAAGAAAATGAATTAATGGCATGTACAAGAACGATACAACTCAATTTCCAAATGATCACCATGATACATCCCATAACCAAGATCAACCACCTAACTCACAAAATACCCAAAAGTTACCCACCAAATAATGAAGTGTCGCCCCACATTAGCCTTAGCTTAGGTATAGGAATATGTGTTTAAGCCATGGCTAAAGTGAAGGGTTCACAATTAAAAAAAGTCAAAGCTCAAACAGACTAACAAAGGGTAAGCATTCACACAAGGGTGGTAATTTGGCTATGCAGCTTACAAAAACAAAGAATGTCTCTATCATATTATCATAATGCACATGCTAAATGTGATTTTAAAGAGAATCAAAGCAAGTTTTAGAGATGAAATCATGGAAGAGACACACATAAAAGAAAATATAAGACTAAAAATGATGAATTAGCCTATAAGGTTCAAAATCTCAGAGGTTAATCTACTAAAGTCAAGCTTGCATCGAAATAATGTTGGGGGTTCAAATAGTATACAAACATCACACTTTAGGACTAAGTTTTATCAATGCACACCACATCTATATGCAATATAATACTAAGGTACAAGAGAACATCATCAATCAGAAATAGAACACAAATTTTCCAAAATAAAACAAAAATCTTTTTGGATTTTTAATTTTTTTCAATTTTTTTTTATCTTCTTAAATTTTCAAAGTTTCTTCACCCCCACACCTAAATATCACAATATCCTCATTGGGAGTGAAAAGAAACATAAAAACCCAAAACAAGAATGTATATACAAGAAAACATGACTCAAAAAGAAAGAAAAATGAAAAGACTCCAAACTTGAAATGAAAATATTAGAACTAAAACAAGGTAACAAATATAGACAAAAGAGAGCAAAATAAAAAGAGGAGATAAATACAAATGTTTATACTAGGTTAAGTGCAAGAATACACCTAAGCCATAGCCTCCAGAGATTTGTTTAGATAGAGGCTCATGGAGCATTAGCCATTCCATATTAAGCTGAAAAGTGCTACTCAAATCAAATCTCATTAGCATACGAAGTAGCTTATCAAATACGGACGACCAACTCTCAATAACATAGAAACAGTAAAAAGTATAGAGTTAGAGCCAGAAAGAGTACATCCACTAAGCCAATAAAGCACAAGTAAGGACCTGTTTCAACTTGTCAAATTGTTGGGCCAATCAGGAAAGAGATAGACTACTCATAATGAGCCTGCAAATAGGTCATTTGCCTAGAAATTGTATCATCATGACTGAGCGGTCTAGGCAAAATAGTGGGTTCGAAATCTACAAGTCCCTTAATATCAAAATGTGCAAGAATCGGGTCTGAAGCAAAAGTCATAGCGACAATGGTCTTAGACTCGATAAATTCAGACTTGCGATATTAAAAAAGGAGGCCAGTATTGATGGGTTCAAAAGAGAAGGATTCATATTCAACACAAAAACTCTTATCAAAAATTTCATCGATATCAAACCCACATGAAAGATTCATATTCCACAAAAAGAATATCATCATTAAATTACAATATAGTTGGCTCAATTACCTCCTCGCATGGCTCCGGTAAAGACATAGCCTTTGACTTATCTTTATCATGATGCTCATTGTAAGTCGTGAAGCTGAAATCTAGCTCACTAGGGTTCCCAAGGTCTTCACGCACCTCAAATTCACATGAGTGATTAAAAGGGGCAGGTGGGTCGGTGTAAACTAGGACATTTTCAGTGACATTCTTAGGTGAGCTAGTGTGGGGTGCAATGTCAGGTGATAGAGACGCAGGGAGGCTACTCTCTTGCTCTAGGATAGGCAAAGGCTTAACATCTTGCAAATTGGACCTAGATTGATAAAAGGGCTCAAAATCATCATAGAGACTAACTTTAGATTTTGGAGATCCTAAATTAGAGTCAGTCTCATAAAAGTTTATATCCTCCTTACTATGGTTGAAACAATTAAAATATTCAGTAATTCTCTGTTTCATAGTCTCTATCATTTGATTAGTCATTTTTCATTTATCTTCTTTTCAATACTTGTACAAGGAGCATCCACATAATCATGATATGGACAAGTGTGAACATCATGATTAGATGACTCATAGTAATCAAAGAAAGCAAGAGACACATAAGACTAAAATGGGTCATATGAGTTCATAAAGTAGTCCTAATGGAAAGGATTAGCATAAAACAGACTCGCCATGAGTTGAGCATCTAAAATTCTCTTTAGCTTGTTCAAATGCATAGGTATCCCAAGCCAATTTTTCAAAGAAATTCCAAACCTCATCTTGAGTTTTAGACAATAATCCTATTAAACTTCCAGGACAAATAGACTCAACATAACCCCTAGACACAGAACTCAAACCCATAGCAATGACCTCACAAATTTTTCATTTTTGAAAATTTTGATTCAATTGAGCGCGATAATCATAAAGTCGCGGTAAATAGCTCCAAAAAGGTTTATGCCCAAATTCTGGGAAATAAAAAACTAGCATTCTTGAATCTCTTTTTTTTTTTCAATTTTAAGAAATTTTCAATTTTTTGGGATTTTCAATTTTTTCCTTTTTTTAAGGATTTTTGTTTAGAAAATAGGAAAAACAAATCAACGACTCTTATGACACTAATTATGGACTAATGATTAAAACAAAAACAAGAGACTTAAATAATTAAGTTAACCACACAAAATAAACCAACAAAAATAAAAATATATTACAAAAAGAAAAGAAAAACACAAAAGACTCAATCAACAAGAGTTGACCTAACACAAAAAACGAAAAAGGAGCACATATACAAAGCTTGTGCACCATTCTCATAACTAAAAAACCTAAAACAAAATAAAGGCAAAAATAAAATAAAACAGAGAATAAAACTCCTAAAATCAGAACTCTATATATAGAAAATTCCACACAATCACAAGGAATATAAATATATTTTTTTTACCATTTTTTCTGTTCCCAAATAGTGCAGAAAAATCCAAACAGAAAATTAATTTCAAAAATCACAAAAAAATCCAAACAGTTCCAAAAATTCCAGAAAAATTCACACAAACTCTGAAAATTATATTGAATCTAGTACAAATATTAACACAACAAAAATCACATCAGAAAAGCTCAGAAAATTCAAACAGAATGTGAAACTGTAGAAAAATCTACACTGTATTGTTTTTTTTTTTCGGATCAGTTCTACCTTGATTTTGCTACACATAAACCAAATTTGTTAGTATTATGTTTTTCAGCAATGAATAACATCTAGAAATCAAAATGAATCTAATCTCAACAAAAACAAAATTCAAAATACTAACATAATTCAAAAATCAAAACTAAACTAAATTACTAAAATGAAATAACGATTTAATTAAAACTAAAAAATCACAACTATAAAACTAAAACGAGAACAACTCAAACGATTCGAATAATTAAACTACAACTCGATGCAACCAAATTTCACAAAATTATTCCTGGCAACGGCACCAAAAAACTTGTTGTAATTTATTCGTAAGCACACGGTAGTCAGTCGTAGCACTTGAAGATCAGTCCACAGAGATGAGTTATGAAATTAGATTGCAACTAAATGAGCCGGTAATCTTTATATATTAAATGCTAGGATGGGTAAAGTGCTGAGATTTCAGAATTCCCTGTTTGCTGCTCTCCTGTTCACTCCCGCCCAAACAGTAAATACACTATTACTTTTTATTTTTTAAACCTTTTTTAAACCAAGCAGTTACACTGAAATTGTGGGGGTGGGCAGCTAAGGCTCACGGTTACACCCACTAACACATCCACAATCAGCAAAATTGAAAACCTCAATCAGAAAACCAACCACTGCAAACTTGCATTCTGAAACTCTCTGTTCATCAACCGGCTTTGCAATTTGTTTTGCCACTCAGCGATACTATCTTTGCAGTTAGCGATTCTGTCTGCAAAGACAGATTGGGATCGACTCATTGAAATCAAAGTATATCAGAAGGTAACACCGCAACAAGTTTAGACATTGCCGTCTTTGAAACGATGAATCTGCCACCATTCTTATTTGTGACTACCGGCATTCTAATTTGTGAGTCTTTATATGACAGATTGGAATCAACGTATGCAAGTTTGGGGGACACCAGGTACTACCATTTCACTTATACATTAATTGCAGTCACCGTTTAAACAAAAATTCTGCACTTACGGTCATTACTGTTTTCCTTTTCAGAACAGTTTAAGCAATAAACACACGCTGAGGGAACTTTGGACAAGACCACAATCACATTACTATGAAGAGGTATGACAGCGCCCAACCCCCAACCGAATTAGATTGTTACTGCATATCATACACTCACTGTGGTATGAATTGATGGCGCAGACTACGGGGACAACACAGACACCCCCTTTCAAGTGTTGCATACCAAATCACAACATCAAGAGACACTGAAATTGGTCAATCTTCAGGTATGTCCAACCTTCCATACCTCCACAAACCACATGTGTATTCCAATAAATAGGTAGGACATCATATGTAAAATTATAAATGAATGTGTATACATATACACACATAAATATAGATACATACATACATACATATATATATATATATATATATATATATATATATATATA
>JACYFF010019584.1:102875528-102917220 GCA_017589665.1 Selenicereus undatus
CCCCCCCCCCCCCCCCCCTAAAAAAAGAAAAAAAAACTTTTGATAAATGGGAGGTTAGATAATAATGACAACCTTGGCCTCCAATATATGTAGGGTTGAACCTCTCTGATAGCTTTGGGGTCCAATTATACTGGAAAAACTCCATGGGAAGCACAATCCAAACCACCATCCACGCCAGGAACACAAGGAGGCTCATAAGCTTGATTAGCTGAAGAACAATATTACCCATTTTCCTTCTTTTCTATTAATAGAAACTTCAGAATATCTCTGATGTTTCATGTTTAGATATCTATTTCAATAATGGGTCGTGTCATATATATGGCTCAGGCATCTTCATGCATCAGCATAAATCTTGCAGGTTTTGCTAACATGAAAGGCATGTTCCTTGCTGCTTTTGAGCTCAAGGGTATGAGAAATTAACTAATTATAATTAAATAAAATAAATGAAAGACATAAAGTTCAGTGTCAACCATTTCAATTATAATATCAAATTGTGTTAAGTCAAAACAAAGAGCAAAAGTTTATCTACAATCAAAGTTTAAGTCGATAAGTTTAAATCGATGGTTGAATGCTATTGAACATATTTATGATATACTAAATGGCTTTTTATGTAACTTTTCTTTGCACTTGATCCTTGAAGCGTGAATACTGTACAAAGCTCCAAATATACTGTAGGACACGCGCACTAACATGGGATAGTTGACTTGTGGTATATTGTCAATCCCAAGTCGTTATTTTATTGGTCATGGTGCAAATTTCGGTAATTACTTGGTAGTTGGTACGGATTCACAGGTCCCTCAAGATCCTCCCCAACATAATAATATTTTGTGCTAATTCGATTCAAATTGCATATAAAACTTCTCACTCTACATTCTGTCAATGTCAAATATCTCTTGGTGAGAATTATTCACCGTAACTGCTGAGAGCTATTCTGTTTTGGACATCTTGGCTGTACCTTTAAATTTAGCTGTGAAAAATGATCATCCAATGGAAATGTCTAGACTCTTGACTCCCTTTTCCTTGCACGGATTTATGCCATTATTATTTATTTGTTTTTCTGATTTATTACTTATGTTTTTTAAAGCCTGAATCTACTACTTATGAGGTCTGGATTCGTATTGGAAATTTTTTTACAATCAATGAAAAACGCTCAGGCTCAATTAGAAGAAGGATTCCATACTTTAATTGGGCAACCTATTAAGTGGGGTCCGACGGCCACAAAGTGTTGCCCGGGGCAACAACCCTAGTAGCCCCCATAACCTATGAAAGGAGGTAGGTTATGGGGGGTCAGCCACTAAACACAAAAAAAAGGGACTCATCTCTCACACTCTCCTCCCACTCCCCACGGTTGCCTCACCATCACTGCCAAGCATTCGGGTTTAGGAAGTGGACAGCCATAAGGCGACTCTGGTAGCCGCCCCCTCATCACTAATTCGTGGACTATCCTCGACAGTCATTTCCGCATCCAAGTCAGTCCTAATTTTGTCCTACCGTGGTATCAGAGTCAAACTGATCGGTTTTAGCCCCGTCTATGCGTTGAATGATTTGAATGATAAACATGCTTGATTCTTTAAATATGGCTATACGATTAGTTGTTTAATTTTCATAATTATGCAACTCACGACATGCTTCTGTGATTCTGATATCTCAAATTGACTAAAAGATTGAATTTTTAGTCCTAATAACTGAAGAACACATGCCCAGAATACAAACTACATCATGTTTTTCCAAATTGCTTGTAAAATGATACAAATTATGGGATTATGTGTTAATTATGCCAAGATTATTGTGCGAGTAACATGATGAGTTTATTAACCATCATTATTTATACAATTAGAAAGCATGATTCCTTATATTACTAAAAGTAATTGAGTTTTTCTATGAATCTGATTCATTGAAATCCGTGAAAGTTGTGTCTACAAGTATGATTGTTTAACAACTCATGATTCAACTTCATGCTTAAACATGCTATTATTCTCCAAATATGATTGTTTAGATTTCAAGAACATGTCTTATGCTAAATCATAACATCAAACATAACATGATTTCAAGGAACATGTCTTTATGATTTCATGTCTTATGCCAAGTTAGTATGATTGTGGATGTGTATGCGTTATACTATCATGGTGTTTAAACAATCGTACTTGACTTGAGTGCTAAATTGTGAAAGGCATTTTTTTTGAAAAAGATCCAACCCCACTCGACTGAACCCTAATCACCAAGATCGAAAACCCTAACCCCTCTCTGCCTGAAATTCGACCTTGGCTAAAACAAAAGGGGGGAGGGGGGAAGGAAGAAGGGGTAGAAAACGGAAACAAGAGACTTGAACCATACCCATCAGACAAACACCGCGGAGAGGTGGCGTGTGACTGTCATGCGCTGCCGACGAAGGTCGTTTCACGTTCTTCTTCCTCCCAAATCCCCTCATCATCGCCGATCTACACAACCTTGAGGAAACGGAGCCGGGAAAACACCATTTTAGGAAGCGCGTGAGACCAAGCGCCACCGCCTCAGTGGCGCATCTGGCGCGTGGGCACCTTCCCCATACTCGGTTCGGCCGATCTACACAGTGATGTCCTCGGTTCTCATCAAGCTAGGGTAGATCGAAGGCTGAGAGCTTTTCTGTGTGGTGGTGTGGTGGTGGTTCATCACTTGGGTTTTTTTTTTCTTTCCTTCGTGGTACGGTGGCCATGTAGAACCACCGTTGAAGACGGTTGCCGAGGGGAAAGTGATGGAGCTCAGTGCTCCAATTTTAGGGCCATGGCTACCTAAGCATAAAGAGAGAGACCGAAAATGGGGTGGAGAGATAGAGAGGAGAGAGAAAGCTCATACTAGGGTTAGGATTGGGGGGGGTAAGTGAGTACACTCACTTATAAAAGGGGCGCCCCCCGGTTTCCTTTGGGCTGAATCATCAAAGAGAAAAAGGGAGGGGGTCCTGGTTCAGTGGGCCATTTTTGGGCCCAATGTTTGTTTTTTAATTTGGGTCGCTTTATTTGGGTCAATTTTGTTTTTGTTTGGAATATCAAATATATGCTCCCATGATCATATAAATTTGTTTTATATGTTGAAAGTGACCATTATTTTTGTTATGAGTTATATTTTTGGTCTTTATTCTCATATTATTATTGTTAATAGTATGATATTTTTGAAGTTGATTATATAACTTTGTGTTATATATATTAAAACAAAATGAAGTTATGTTAGATGAATTAGTTTCATAAAAATTATGTAAATATATTTACGTAATTAAGAGTGAATATCTTCGTGATAGTCACTGGATCAAAATGTTAATTAGTTTAACAAAACCTTTAAGGAAATTAAATAAAGTTAAGTTAATAATTAAATTAAAGGAACTCCAAAGTTCATATATATACATGATTATTATGAGCTTGGCGAAGTTTTCGAATGTATATTATGAATGATGGGGTTTTCTTTATAATTTAATTATTAAAACAATGTCTAACAACTAAAGTATACCCTTTCAGATATGGCAGCTAGAAACATGATAGGTTGTATGCAATCTGATGATAAAGTGAATGGTTCAAACTATGACGCCTGGCATCTGAAAGTCCAGTTCTACTTAAATAATGATGACATGCTAGACCTCTTGACCTCCTCTATGACTCCTCCGGCTGAAAAAGATGAACAAGGTGGAGATATACTGCAACTGAGTAGTGCAAAGAAAACCTAATTGCGTACCAGGCATGGTTCAAACGCGATCGTTCTGCACGCTACACTATGCTGTCTTGCATGCAGGACAATCTCCTGGGTGAGTTTGAACGCTTCCGCGCTGCTAAGGACATGTGGACGTAGCTTAAGGTTAGGTTCAGGCAGACATCTGCTACAAGGTTGCGTACCTTGTAGCTGAAATGGATGCAGTATACTATTGACTCCAGTCGTAGTATCTCCAAACACCTTCGAACCATGAGTGCTATGGTTCAAAACCTTAAGGCTGCAGGGCAAGAAGTTTCTGAGGAAGAACAGGTCCTAAATGTGATTAGAGCTCTTCTCAATGACAATGAACACTGGAAGAGTTTTAAAGTATTCATGACACGCAGTGAGACATCAAGACCTTCGAGGCAATCTCCAAACAGTTCGAAACGGAGGAAGAGCGCTTAAAATTATATGCGCCTCCTAGTGTGGCATTTGTTGCCAAAGGATCGGGCCCCAAGGGCATGAAACCTTACCGTGGTAAGAAACCTAAGAAGGGCAACAACCAAGAAGCATAAGGCCAAGGGCAACGGAGCTGAGAATATGGCACATGTGAAGTGCTATAACTGTGGAAAGAAGGGCCACTTCGCTCGGGATTGTCCTGAGCCAGCCAAGGTACCTTCTTCCACTAAAACTGCTGAATTATATATTTGTTCCCATGCATTCATTGCTAACTCTCTTCCTTAATGGATTGTAGACACGGAGGCAACAAAGCACATAGTTCAGGATAGGGCTGGATTCATGGAGTTCCATCACTAACCGATGGGTTCACGGACTGTCATACTGGGGAACGGTAGCGAAAAAGATGCCCTTGGAGTAGGAACATATCAGCTCAGACTCTGTGAAGAAAACAAGCTGCTTCTTCATGATGCTCTCTATGCACCTGGGGTGCAATGCTCCTTAGTTTCTTATGTTTCTTTAGTAAGATTAGGTTTTACTTTTGATTTTTGTCCAAATGGTTTAGATTTGTTCTACAATGGCAATTTGTTTGGCCAAGCAACTTTGAAAGGAGATTTCATTGTTTTGGATTTGGATGATAACTATAATAATATATCCTCTGCTCATGTTTCTTACTTTGACTCCAATTCTGAATATGTTAAGTGGCATGTTAGACTTGGCCATGTGGGTCAAGATAGGATAAATGGGCTAGCTAAAAAAGGTCTTCTAGACCGACTCACTAGGGTTAAGTTACCTAGGTATGAGTCATGTTTAGCTGGAACGGAAACAATAAAGCCTTTTGGTAAGGCCTCGAGAGCATCTAGTCCCTTAGAATTAATCCACTCAGACACATGCGGATCCATGAACGTTAAAGCACGACATGGGGCTATCTATCTCATTACTCTCATAGACGATTATTCACGATATGGGTATGCGTACCTATTATCTCATCGCTACAAGGCACTTGATGTGTTCAAACGCTTCGTAGCAGAAGTAGAGGCTCAATTAGAACATAGGGTTAAGATCTTTCGAACTGATCGAGATTGTGAATACCTCTCTGATATGTTCAAGAAGTTCTATGAGGAAAAAGGTATACAAAGACAGCTAACGATTCCACGCACCCCACAACAGAACGATGTTGCGGAACGCAGGAATCGTACATTGCTTGACATGGTCAGGTCAATGATGACACATGCTAACCTCCCAATCAGTTTTTGGGGGGATGTGCTGCTTACGGTAGCCTATATCCTTAACCGTGTGCCGAGCAAGAGTGTACCTGCCACACCATATGATTTATAGTTTGGAAAGAATCCATCCTTGGACCATTTACGCCCATGGGGTTCGGCAGACTATGTGCATTACCTAACCCACAAATAAGGAAAACTTGGTCCAAGAGCCACAAAAATGGTCTTCATTAGGTATCCCATACATTCTAAAGGATATGTGATGTACGGGGAATACCCAAATAGTGGCATGAGAAAAATAGACTCCTGCAATGTCGATTTTCTCGAGGATGAGTTCCCGACTATTGGTGAAGTCAAGAAGGATGTCGAACTGCTTGACTTACAGTAAAACATCCAACCATCATTCGGGGGGGAATTTGGAATCTAACCAAGTCACCGAAAATGGTATGCCTCCTCTATCCGAAAGGAATGGGGGAGACTTGTCTGCCCAGGAGACTGAGATTCATCCTTGATCTCCTATGCATGAGGAAAGTCAACCTGCGAATGAGGTCTGTCCTCAATCTCCAGTTTCGGAACATGCAGTTAGTCCACATGTTCGAGATCCCACGCCCAGAGGGATAGTGGGAGCAACTCTCCATATGCTCAGGGTCCCACACCTCTTAGAGAAAGGGGGAGGGATGCCTCACCCAGGCAGATAAACAATGAAGGCCCCCAGGCTCCGAAAGAGTGAGCGTTGAAGAATTCCTTGATGATTTTTCCAAATCAAAGAGAAAATATTCCTATGCACTCCCTTGGAAGTTGAGGAGTCTACCTCTTATCAAGAAGCAATTGACTCAACAAACCACAAAGAGTGGATGGATACCATGAGGGATGAGATGGACTCGATGGCAAAAAACAAGGTTTGGGAACTTGTTGATCCTCCACCCCAGTGTAAGTCTATTGAAAACAAGTAGGTTTTTAAGATGAAATGCCCAACAGATGGTTTGATTGATAAATACAAAGCCCGTTTAGTGGCGAAAGGGTTTACAAAAATTGAGGGTGTAGACTATAAAGGGACATTTTCTCCTGTGGTGAGATTTGCCTCTATTCACCTATTCTTAGCCATGATTGCCCATTTGGACTTAGAGTTGTTTCAAATGGACGTAAAGACTGTATTCCTTAATGGTAGCCTTGAGGAAGAGATCTATATGGACCAACCCATTGGTTTTGTGTCAAAGGGACAAGAGGACAAGGTGTGTCGTCTTAAAAGGTCCATATACGGTCTTAAGCAGTCTTCCAGATCTTGGTACTTAAGATTCTATGAAGCTATAATTTCGTTTGACTTATCCATAGTTTTGGAGGACCACTGTGTGTATGTCAAAAGATCAATCGGGGGGATTATGTTCCTTACCCTGTATGTTGACAACATACTACTGACTGAGAACAATTTGGAAATGATCAAAGCCACTAAGAAGTGGTTGTCCTCCGTCTTTGAGATGAAGAACATGGGTGAAGCCAGGTATTTCCTAGGCGTGAAAATAAAAGGAATCGTCCTAAGAAATTTTTAGGTATGAGCCAGGAGACATATACCAAGAAAGTCTTAGAACGATTCCGCATGCGTTATTCTAAACCTGTAGACACTCCAGTTGAGAAGAGTTGAACCTTGAGCCTCGACCAATGCCCAAAAACAGACAAAGAAAAGGAGGCCATGAGCAATGTCCCCTACGCTAGTGCCGTAGGAAGCTTAATGTACGCCATGTTATGTACACGGTCGGACATTTGCTTTGTGGTTGGTTTGGTAAGTCGTTACCAAAGCAACCTAGGACAAGCTCATTGGCAAATTGTCAAGAGAATCATGCGCTACCTTCGTGGTACCACCGACTTGGTCCTATCCTATCAAGGAGGGGACCTTAAGTTGAGAGGATATTTAGATGCCGATTGGGGTAGTGACCCGGATGAGTCTAGGTCAACCTCAGGATATGTGTTCACCCTGGGTGGGGGAGCCATATCATGGTGCTGTAATAAGCAAGACAGAATAGGTCTATCAACCATGGAGACAAATTATGTCGCATGTAGCCTAGCCACGCAGGAAGCAATGTGACTTAGGAGTTTCCTCCAGGATCTTAACCTCACTTCCAGAGTAGATGATCCTGTAGAGATGTTATGTGACAACACAGCCACCATCTAGTTTGCTAAAGATCCGAAGTTCCATCGAAAGACCAAGCACATCAAGAGGCGTTATCACTTTGTACGAGACGCCATAAAGACAAAGGAGGTTGCCATCAAGTATATACCTACTAACAAGATGATTGTTGATCCATTCACTAAGCCGATTCCTAGATATGCGTTTAAAGCACATTCATTGAGTTTAGGGCTTCGTAGAGTTTAGTTTTTGGATAGAATCTTGTTATGTATGACAGATACGTTCTTCATGTAACGAGCATTTATGAAATAAAGATTAAAAGTTCTTTTCCTAAATGCTTCGTGATTTATCTATTATACATGTTGAAATGTCACAGGCTTCTAATTGCCCTAGTCACACCGGCAATCGCCCTGATGCTTGAGTAGCGGGCAGGGTGAGACAAAATCGTATTGGCACTAGGTGTGCAATATTGACTACTCATACTAGAAGTGTATGAGTGAGAAATACTCAACTTAGTAAGTCTAAGATGATATTCGAGGGAGTCGAATATGAGACATGATTTCATATTGAAGCCTTAAAGCCGAATCTTGAGTCTCAAGATTAGCATTTAGTATGTTAATCTAGTGGCTCAGGTTAGATTTTTTGAATGAAAATCTAGACTGGCGATTCGCACGGCATATAGAGTGACGATCCCAAGTAAGTGGGAGCTATGTCATGACACACATCTCATACTGTGTGTGCTTAAAAAACGACCATATACGGAGTGACAATTGACATCTCTATCTCTTGTCACTGTGTGACCCTGTAGGCGATAACCCTTTTGACTTAAAGCTATGATACAAAGTCAAGGTTTGATGTTGCTACTTTAATGTGTTTCCCAAGAACCACGGTGTATATGGTTCAGCGAGAACATGTTAGGAAAGCAATTAAGCTAAGATGCAATATCATGAGTGTTTAAGGAAAAGTCTATCCGTCATCACCAATATCAGCCTGGGCGATTATATTGAGTATATAATCATATGATATATCATGGCATAAGGGATTAGAAATGTCACTGGTGATGTTTAGGATGACTTGGGGTATTGCGTTTCGTGAAAGTGTTATGTTAGTTAGATGGTAACTTACTATAGCACTGCTTGTTACTTTTCGATCGCATGTCCTATTCCCAATATGAAACGTGAGGAGTCATGATTCGTGGAGAGCATATGTTTGCGGCCTTTGTGGCCGAGTGGGAGCTGTTGGCCGGGCCTATTAAGTGAGGCCTGACGGCCACAAAGTGTTGCCCTTGGCAACAACCCAAGCTACCCCCCATAACCTATAAAAGGAGGTTTGAGGGGTCAGCTACTAAACACAAAAAAAGGGACTCATCTCTCACACTCTCCTCCCCCTCCCCATGGTTGCCTTACCATCACTGCCAGACATTCGGGTTTAGGAAGTGGACATCCATAAGGCGACTCTGGTAACTGCCCCCTCATCACTAATTCGTGGACTATCCCCGACAGTTGTTTCTGCATCCAGGTCAGTCCTCATTTTGTCCAACATAAATGAAGTAGCAGACTCAGTTAATGCAAGTGGGAAACAGGTAATTTGTTGAATGATGCTGATGCTTGTAAAATGTCCTTATTAATAGCTGAGCAATGAAAGCAGCCCTTTTGTTTGTTTTTCCTTTTTGGCTGTTGATATCTCTGGTTGTTTGATGTATTTTGCCTAAAACTCCCTAATCTTCTATGCATCGTGCCTATTGTGGAAAAATAACTTCCTGGTTTGCTTCAGCTAATAGTGGTATGTTAAAGCTTGTGTGCATGTATTCAGGGGGTTTTTTTCCCCCTAATCGATTGTCGTGCCCGCAGTTTTGAAAGGAAAGCCAATTAAATTCATCCCCAACCTAGCATTATGGCCTCATTTGAGCCCATCATTCGGATGGATGAGAACGCATATAGAGCTCCTGAGAAAATGTGGCCAAAAGTGGGCAAGAAACCCCTTGGAGATGTGACCAACTCAAGCAAGCCACTTGCCAAAAACAAGTTGTCCGCAAAAACTTTTAATGTTTCCAATCCTCAACTGAAGATTCGACCTTCTAAGGTAGGCAAGAAACCGCTGGGTAACCTAACGAACTCAAATAAGCAATGTGCAAATGAGAAGTCATCCAAGAAGAACTGCGCTGAGAATCTTTCTGTTGTTCATGAAGAGCAAGTCCCTAGTTGGATTCTGAATGAAGGTTTCCTACACAATCACGATGAGTGCATAAAGGCACAGAGGCAGTCCACGGCTACGAGCATGGACCATTTCCTTGAAACTGTTGGACTTAAAAAAGGTGACTGAACAACATTCTGTTTGGCTTGACTATTTGGTTATTGTCAGTGACCTTAATATGGATATGTTGCTCAATTGCAGATCCCTCTTTCTCACTGTTTCCTGAGCTCTCTGAAATGGCTACGGCAGAGAAATTAGAGGTATGCCCAAATGTGTTTATGTCACATGGCTCTCTTTGTGGTTTCCCTGGCCCTGACCTATTCTACCTCACATACATTTGTGCCATACAATTATAGCCGAGTTTGAATAACATTTCCCTGACTCACTTTTCTTCATGAACTGTGCATCTTCTTTTTTTCAACTTAAGATTCCTTGGGACCTTGATGAGCTTGAGTTAGAAATGATGGATGTCTCTTATAGAAAAATTGGGTTGAATGTGGTACAGAATAAACCAAGTAAATCGTGAAAAGGAACACTTTCCTTAAGACTTATTTGTTGTACCACAAATAATCTTAGGGATAATCTACTTGGTAAAAACAAGTGCGTGTTTCAAGGTTCTCTCAAAAGTTAATCGATGAGGGTGCTGCAGTCACTCACATTGATTTTTTTGTACCCGTGATTGTGATTTCACTCCTCCTTATATAGAGGAGTGATTATGCCTGAAGAGGCACCAAAAATGGATATGGCGGTTAAATCTTGAAGATGTACCATACTTATCCACCTTTTCACCGAAAGGATTGGATAAGGTGACTAAACCTGAAAGGGCACCATGTTTATCCACCTTTTCACCGAAAAGATTGGATAAGGTGGCTAAACCTGAAAGGGCACCCTACTTATCCACCTTTTCGGATAAGTACTATAAAAACCTGTCATTTTTATTTTATTCTTGAAAAATTCCAACAATCCCCCACCTTTTCCAAGATATAGAACAAACCCCTGCCATTCCAATAAACACACAATCACAACCGAGAACACAAGGAGATTTATGTATAAGAGAAGTATCTCGCGATTTGAACTTGCATTTAGTGAAATATAATTTCAATTAATCTGAATGTAAATAGTAGACAAGTCTTTGAACTATTCATCCTCTTTGATTAATTGGATATATTTCACACACAAGTTTCATTACACACTTAAAATTTGACACTATTATATGGCCATGTGTCCATATCCATCATGAGTGCATCAAGCCAGGCCCTATTGCTCTTTAAAACGGCCACACTTCACACTCACTTAGGTAGACCTTAGAAATATGCTCCTGTAACACAAGCCATTCAGTCAAGATCTATTAAGAGTATAAAAATCACTCTCTTATAACATTACAATACTCAAGCACTGTTACCTAGGGATAAAATATATTAGTGCTTCCAATCACTATGCAAAGTTGTCACTCATTAAACTTAGAACGTGATGTCATACCACGAATTAATTTGAGGCTTCCTTGCCAGTACTTGTAGATATGGGCTTAAGACCCATCCCCCCTTGATGTTCTCAACACCAAGTCTCTTGCTAGACCCCTAGTTAAAGGATCTGCAAGATTTTCATGTGTTTGCACATAATTAACTGTGATCACTCCATCTTTGATCAACTGATGGACATAGGCATGTCTAAGTCCAATGTGCCTTGATTTTCCATTATAGACATGACTATAAACCTTGGATAGTGTGGTCTTGCTATCACAAAGTATGGAGAGTGGCGACATTGGTTTTGGCCATAAAGGCACTTCCAATAGCAAATTCCGCAGCCACTCTGCCTCCTTGCTGGCTGCAACCAAAGCTATAAACTCAGCAGCCATAGTGGAGTCGGTTATGCAGGTTTGTTTCTTGGATGCCCAAGATACTGCCCCTCCACCAAGCAAGTATATATAACCTGATGTAGAGGCATAATCCTCTTTATCAGTTATCCAACTTGCATATGAGTATCCTTCTAAGACTGAAGGATAACCTGAATAACACAGAACACAATCTTGAGTTTTCTTTAAGTATTTCAAAACTCGACGTATTGCATGCCAATGAAACTTACTAGGGTTACTAGTATATCGACTTAACTTCCCAACGGCAAATGCAATATCTGGCCTTGTACTTGTCATGGCATACATCAAGCACCCTATGACCTTTGCATACTAAAGTTGTGCGACAGGTCTCCCACTATTTCGAGTCAAGTTATAGGTTGGATCTAAAGGAGTGGCCACTGGGGAGCAATTTTTGTAATTGAACCTCCCAAGCACTTTTTCAATATAATGAGATTGGGACAAGTGGATTCCATCATTATTTCTAATGATCTTAATACCGAATATAACATCGGTCTCTCCCATGTCTTTCATGGAGAACTTGGAAGATAGAAAACACTTGGTTTTCTCTATTTCCTCTAAGTCAATGCCAAAAATTAGCATGTCATTAACATATAAGCATATAATCACACTTTTTCCATGTTCAAACTTAGAATATACACATTTATCAGATTCATTGATACTAAACCCATAAGATAGCACTACTTCATCAAACTTTTGATGTCATTGTTTAGGTGCTTGTTTTAAGCCATACAATGATCTTATGAGTTTGCATACTTTGTTTTCTTGGCCTGAAACAACAAAACCTTCTGGTTGTTTCATGTACACCTCTTCCTCTAATTCACCATTTAAGAATGCTGTTTTCACATCCATTTGGTGAATTACTAGCCTTTGAATTGCAGCAAGAGCAATGAGAACTCTTATGGTTGCAATCCTAGCCACCGGTCCGTATGTGTCAAAGTAGTCAATACCATGTTTTTGGCTAAAACCCCTTATGACTAACCGGGCTTTAAACCTTTCTATGGTACCATCTACTTTCCTTTTTCTTTTAAAGATCCACTTTGATGTAATAGGCTTACATCCCAGGGGTAAATCAACTAAGACCCATGTATTATTTTTCATGATTGAATCTATTTCATCTTGGACCGCTTCTTTCCAAAAAGAAGCATATTGAGATTCCATAGCCTCTTTAAATGAGTTAGGATCCGAATCAATGCTATAAACATAGTGTATTTCATTTTCAATGGAATCCATTGTTCCCTCTATCAAATAGACAAAGAAATTAGAACCAAAGGATTTCTCCTTTCTAATCCATTTACTTCTCCTTACTTCCACTATGTCTCCTTGTTCTTGATCATTACTCGGAGTCATAGTAGTTGGAATAAAATTATTTGGTTTAGGAATTGAAGAGAATCTAGTTTTATCAAAAATGGCATCAATTGATTCTATCACGGTGTTCACCGTAATAGAAGCATTTGGTTCTATGATCAAAAATCTATAGGCTTTGCTACGTTCAGCATAGCCTATAAAGATGCACTTAATTCCTCTTTCCCCCAATTTTCTTTTCTTGGGTTTCGAGACTCTTACAATAGCCCTACACCCCCAAACTCTGAAATAACTCAGGTTTGGCTTTTTCTTATTCCGTAATTCCTAAGTAATTGAATTCCTTTTATTAGGAACCCTATTTAGGATGTAGCATGCTGTGAGCATCACTTCACCCCAAAAGCCTTCACTTAAACCGGATTTAGAAAGCATAGCATTGATCATTTCAGTTAGTGTTCTATTTTTCCTTTCCGCCACACCATTTTGTTGTTGTGTATAAGGTGTTGTGACCTCATGGATTATACCAGCTGATTGAAAATAATTTAGATCATAATATTCACCACCCCTATCCGATCTTAGTCTTTTAATGAATATTTCACAATGCAACTCAGATTCATTCTTAAATATCCTAAACATGTCTAGTGCTTCACTTTTAGCATGTAAAAGGTATACTTGGCAATATCTTGTAAAATCATCACTGAAAGTGACATAGTATTTCTTTCCCCCAAAAGAGGGAGTGCTATGAAAATTACTTAAATCACTATGAATTAATTCAAGTAATTTAGTGATTCTTTGAACAGTTGGAAAAGAACTTCTAGTGATCTTTGTTAACATGCATGTCTTACATTTCTCTATGTTTCCATCAAAATTAGGAATTAACTCAAGTTTTGACATCTCTTTTAATCTTTTATAATTAACATGTCCAAGGCGATTATGCCATAGAGAAGATAAAGAAGACACAAGCATGTAAGCAGAATCATTCATCTTATTACCACTAGAAAGAGTAATTACATTTAACTTAAACATGTCACCACTAGCATAACCCTTTCCCACAAAGACACTCCCTTTAGACGGGATAAACTTATCGGCCCCATACACTTGTTTGAAGCCAAACTTATTAAGAAGAAAACCAGAAATAAGATTCTTTCTAACTTCCGACACAAAATTTGCATCATTTAAAGTAAGAATTTTGCCGAAAGTTAAGACTAACTCTACTTCGCCTATTCCTTTAACATCAACAGTAGATGTATTGCCCATGTAGAGTACTTTTCTATCTTTAATCGACACAAGAGTCTTGAAGAAAGAACGATCCTTACACACAGGCTTGGAAGCACCCGAATCAACCCACCAATCATTGTCACTTTGAACAATGTTGATTTGATCATTGATCATGGCTACAAAGTTGTCCTTTGCCTTTGCCTTTTGGTTGTTCAAGCCATATTTGCGCTTTCAAATGCTACAATCTCTTTTCTTGTGGCCTGGTTTGTTGCATTCCCAACAAACCACTTTAGCCTTCTTATTGCTCTTGTTGGTGTTGTCCTTATTAGGCCTCTTCTTGTTTCCCTTTGGCACTTGACTCGACTCACCATCTTCAACAATATGAATCTTGGAGACATGCTCTTTTGACTCATCCTGCACACGTAACTCTTCTTCTATTTGAAGATGGTTAGCCAATTCCTCAAGTGACAATTCTTCTTTCTTATGTTTTAAAGTTCTTTTAGTGTCTTTCCAAGAGGGGGGAAGTTTGTCCACTATAGAGGAAACTATAATAGTCTCATCCATGTGCATTTTATGTTGCTTGAAGTGACTTAGGATTCGTTGAATTTCATGCAATTGATCAAGAACATAACGTCCTTCGACCATCTTATAGTTATTAAATTGACTTACAAGGAAATTCTTGCTAGAGGCATCTTCTGTCATGTATTTGTTCTCTAGCACCTCTTATAATTCCTTTGCCGATTCCATGCCTTGATAGATATCGAACAAGGCGTCTGACATGCTATTCAAGATATGGCCTCAACAAATGTAGTCATCGTTCTCAAACTTGGATCTTCGGCGGGCTTGCTCCAAAGTCTCATTTTCCGTCTCTATTGGGTATAGAGTGTTGAGCACACACACGACCTTCAAAGTTGTAAGAAGGAAATGCATCTTCTTTTGCTAGCGCCGGAAGCCCACACCCTCGAATTTGTCCAACTTCTGAAAGTTGGATGTCATTTCACGAATTGACGCCATCTCAAATAAGTCTTGAGATTAATAGAAAAATTGGGTTGAATGTGGTACAGGATAAACCAAGTAAATCATGAAAATGAACACTTTCCTTAAGACTTATTTGTTATACCACAAATAATCTTAGGGATAATCTACTTGGTAAAAACAAGTGTGTGTTTCAAGGTTCTCTCAAAAGTTAATCGATGAGGGTGCTGCAGTCACTCACATTGATTTTTTTATGATTGTGATTGTGATTTCACTCCTTATATAGAGGAGTGATCATGCCTGAAGAGGCACAAAAAATGGATAGGATGGTTAAATCTTGAAGAGGTACCATACTTATCCATCTTTTCACCGAAAGGATTGGATAAGGTGGCTAAACCTGAAAGGGCACCATGTTTATCCACTTTTTCGGATAAGTACTATAAAAACCTGCCATTTTTATTTTATTCTTGGAAAATTTCAACAGTCTCTCCCCCAACTCCCCCTGCACTAAAGTCGCCTCTGACACCCAAATTCCCTGGATCGCCGTTTTCAATTATCGACCGGAAGAATCTCGAACTTCCACCTTTGAAGCTGAAGGAGTCACCAACCAGGGATTATTAGGTTCACTTTATGAGGACAAGCATTTAGTCCTTACTAGTGCTTTGTATCTGGCATAGTTTGGTCCTTTCATTGGGAGAATGGCTTGAACTGCAGCACTTTTATTGCTGGAGGGAGATAAATACTTCCTTGTTATCCCCTCCTCTCAGTTAGTTTGCATATTACAATCTGATTTCAAATTGAATCATTCTGTTCTTCATGATCAGTTGCCTAAACACTCCATATTTTCTTGGAATGAGGACGCATAACAAATCGAACACAAGTATATATACATCAATCGTACAAGTATGATTACACAATATCTTCTGTATAATTTCAGTAAGATTCCCATTCTCCATTAAAAATAAATAGCACTCGAAACTGTCAAGGAACAACCAAGTTAATCAATATAATTAACTTTGGAAAAGCACTTTTCAAGGTAAAATATAATACAAGAGCCATACAGTGTTCAAAACTCGCCAAATCACCAATCGAAGCTTAGATACTCGAAATGCAAGTTCTTGGCACCAACAGATGAACAAATCCCAGCAACTTCATGCCGCATGCCCCTTGGTCCAGAAGCGAGGACGCCGATATCCTCTCCTTTGCATTCTGACAGTATTTCTGCATCACGCATCAAACTAATTTAACTCAACATACACAAAATACGATCCAATTTCTCTACCGAAATATGTCAGCTACTTACTTTGGAGATTAGGCCTCCCTCCGTAGTACACTTGAGTAGCTTGAACTAGAGATTGATGAGGAAGATTCTCGAGCTCCATATCCCCTCCATAAAACCAAGACGCCGGAGAACTTGCTGGTGTTGGAACTTCAACATTCGCGACTTGCTTCTCTTCTGATGCAATCTTCCTCTTTTGTAGGAGGAAGACAATGCTGCTTACAATAATGATGCTGATGCACATGAAAAAGATGTCCCATAGACACCAAATACCAAAGTTGTAAATTGCGTTTGTATTATGGTCAATTGGGTAAATGTGATATTGAGTGACCATGGCAAGCAGGATAAGGAACAAGATGAATGAGGAGGAAATAATGAGGCAAAGGCAGAGCCAGCTGTTGGGTCCCAACACTGGGGTGATGGGTGAGTCTAATCGGCTTGGCTTGAACCATTTGGTTTGAAACGACTTCTGGTCATTGGCTTGGGGAGGTTGAGTTTCTTGAGTCACATAGGCTTGGATTTGGAGTTGGACGTTTGAGAGGTCAACCGGGTTGATCCCATTTGGAAGCAAGAGATCGAGCATGGTTAGATCAACTACGTGCTTGAAGGCACACACTAGGAGGATGCTCGGAACTTGGCCTTTTTGGGTGTTGGATTGGTGGAGTATCTCTCGAATTATCGATATGAATGGGGTGATCCCACTCCCTCCACTGATCAGTACAAGAGATGCATGCCTGCATGGAGAAATCGAACATGCCCATACATCAGGAAAAATTATTTGTCAGGTTTCAAAATAAAACATAAAGGGAGATTTAGATGGAGAAAGCGAGTCTGCACTTTAGGAAACTATTTGAAGCAGCACCATACGGTCCTTCAACCGAGACTTCAAGCCTGTCTAAAGAAGACGAAAGTTCTTTATATATCTTTGTCGTCCAACTCCCTCCAGCCCTGAACGCAATGCTGAGCTTGTCGGGCTCCATATTATCACTTGAAATCACAGTGAAAGGGTGCCATTGTAACTTGGAAATCTTAGGCACGTTCAGAAACAAGTTACTAGCTACATTGTAACGTACTCCTACAGAACCAAAAAAAAAAGATGAATAAATGAATAACAGAACACAAGAAAGAGCTCAGGGCTTCATATACATAAGTCAATAGTTTGATCACCTGGGCTCTTTGCGAAAGTCATTTCAACAGTTCCACAAGGAAGAAGACGAGCTGAAATCAACCTAGCATGAGAGCGTGACTGCAAGAATCTCAAGTACCGATCAATAGTGAAGAGGAACATCCCGGGAAGAATTTGACATAGCCATGGAACCCCAATGTGCAAAATGTAGAAGAAGGTTGCAAGGGTATAAAGTTGGTGAGTGTAAAAGAAGAGTTCAAAGTTCTTCCTCCTAGTATAAGCAAAGCTTGTTACCCACATTGCCATTAAAAGAACCCATGTTATTTCTCCTGCTATGTTTGAAACCCAGTCCGTTGCCCATCCCAGCAACTGCATGCCAAAACACCAACATTAAAAACAAAGATGACGGTGTAGACTTGACAGACTTATCTATGCTTAGACTAATCGACCTGGTTTCTATCTAGATGGGTAAATTTTTGCACACGCGCACAGCTTAGAGAGCATCAAATGCTGATATCCAGTTGGAAACCAGTCATTCTACTCGACCCAGTTAGGCCACCGTAACTTAATTTTTCATGACTAGAAGTTTGTCAGACCAACGTTAATGATATTTCCTCCAAACTTTTAAGATAAATCAGAAGTAGCCATTTGAAACGTCTTAATCCAAATCTAATCCGAATTTGTTAGGTCTACGGAATTCTGACAATATCAAAATTCCAAAGAAAATGACTCAAGTATAATCTTCATGATGAGATCATGTAGATGCAAATACCTCAGACATGGTGTTGACCATTGCCCAGTAGATAACAAAGCCAATACTGTGTAATGCAGAAAGCACCATCACTACTTGTCCTATCCATATATGGTACTTGATGCTCGATTCAGAAGTGAGACCAACAAGAGGCAAAATCGAAGATAATCGAGTCACAGGAAAGAAGAGTAATGCCCACGCGATATTTCCTGCATAACCAAGTCGCAATGACACACTCCGAAACCTCATTTGCCACCTGCAAATTTCGATTGTCACCCAACAGATTATAGGCTCATCGTCTAGGAAATGACAAAAATTACATATTTGTCCTGATATCGATGTATAAGTTGCTTACATTGGCATATCACCCATATTCGGCATCATGAAGGGGTGCTTAACACTGACATAATAGTAATTGCCAAAATGCCAGCTCACAAGCGCGATAAACATGGTAAGAAAAATTAGCTCCATTGATGTAACAACTCCTAGAGGTCCCAACACAAGGAGAGGGCGTCTCAACGAGGCTAGGTAGTGTCTCGTAGGAGAACTGCAATACACACATATGCAAACATGTCACATTTGTCAGTATCATTTCTTCTTATCGATTATATTATTGATGGAAAATTTTGACTCAAATGTTCGATACCAATCCTTAGAGATGTTACCACCAAAACTAGATGACACTTTCTTTTTCTTTTTTTTGGGGGGGGGGGGTTGTAAATGTATATAAACATAGACAAAATATGGATCCTCATAATGCAAAAAGTAACGAACCTTCTGTAGGAGGACTTCATTTTACTCTTAAGATGAAGGTAGATGCAGCCCAAAACAGAAATTAGCATCATAGGAAATGTTAGCAAGAAAAGGTTTGTTCCTACAATCAAACATCAACGTCGTTACAAACACTTACTAAAACCAAAATATAAAAATCTAAATTTATGTCCATATCCGACGAGCCCCACCTAGATGTAATAGCTTTCTCCTGAATTATAGAAACGTTGGTCCGGTTAGACCCTAGACCGACTGCAACCCCCCGTCCCCCCGGCCTCCCCCCAAAAAAAGAAAAAAAAAAAACTTCTGATAAATGGGAGGTTAGATAATAATGACAACCTTGGCCTCCAATGTATGTAGGGTTGAACCTCTCTGATAGCTTTGGGGTCCAATTATACTTGAAAAACTCCATGGGAAGCACAATCCAAACCACCATCCAGGCCAGGAACACAAGGAGGCTCATAAGCTTGATTAGCTGAAGAACAATATTACCCATTTTCCTTCTTTTCTATTAATAGAAACTTCAGAATATCTCTGATGTTTTATGTTTAGATATGTATTTCAATAATGGGTCGTGTCATATATATAGCTCAGGTATCTTCACGCATCAGCATAAATCTTGCAGGTTTTGCTACCATGAAAGGCATGTTCCTTGCAGCTTTTGTGCTCAAGTGTATGAGAAATTAAGTAATTATAATTAAATAAAATAAATGAAAGACATAAAGTTCAGTGTCAACCATTTCAATTATAATATCAAATTGTGTTAAGTCAAAACAAAGAAAAAAAAGTTTACCTACAATCAAAGTTCAATTCGATAAGTTTAAATCGATGGTTGAATGTTAAAGAACATATTTATAATATACTAAATGGCTTTTTATGTAACTTTTCTTTGCACTTGATCCTTGAAGCGTGAATACTGTACAAATCTCAAATATGCTGTATTACACGCGCACTAATATGGGATAGTTGACTTGTGTTATATTAATCATATTTGGAAAGTATATAGTATAGTACAAGTGTAGAAATGTACTGCAAAATTCCGGACAACTACTAAACAGATAAGACTCCACCTATGATCACTTCATAATGAGAAAATGACAGAAAATAATACATTATTAGAGGACAGAATGTAATAATAATAGAGAAGTATTAATTCGTTCTGCCACTAAAGATCATACACATTGACTTGGTATTACTCCCTGGATTAAGCAATATCTTGTGATTTTAAGTAACAAATCAATTGAATAGCAACTTATGCCTTTAAAAAAGCCAAAGTGACTTTTTTTTTGGGGGGGGGGGGGTAAGGGGGGTGTCTCTGTAATAAGGTGACTAATTAAAAGCCCATAGATGTTGTACTTGATTTGTACATGAGCCTTCACCTTCCAATTTAAGATCCTGTTTTTTTCGTTGGTAAATCCAAATTTATCAACCTCAATCAACTTCAATCCATATCAACTCACTTCAATCCACGTCACGAACTTCGATAAAAAAAGTACCAACTTCAACACACATCAATCAACTTTATTCCATTTTAACCCACTACCCTCTATTTTAACCAACTTTTATCCATTATACAAAAAAATAATTCAACTCACTTCAACCAATTTTAACCCACTTTAATAAAAAAAAAATACTTACTTCAACCCACTTTTACCAATCTCAACCAACTTCACTCATTTACCCATCCATATTTCCTAACGAAAAGAATAGGCCCTTAGGACACGTATTGAAGCCAGTTTCAAGTAATATGTTAAGTTTTGTTATGCTTGAAACTCTCTCTTATCAATTACTAGTTGCCATCTCCGTTCTATTCAATTATACTTGGTAGGATCGGTTAGGAATTGAATGAACAACAAAAGAATCACAAGTACAATAATAATACCAAGACAGCGAAAAACAAACACAAATTAACACTAAGAATTTACTGGAAACCCGAAACGGGAGAAAACCACGAACGGCGATGAGCAAATAATCCACTATAGAGATGGGACAGTACAAAACTGATCTCAGAGCGATATGCTATAGGAAGATATCAGAAAGCGAGTACAAATCACTCAAAATGCTCTCTCACAAAATAGGAATAGCAGAAATCTAGCTCTTATGGATGCTTATGTTTTATGTTATTGGGATGATTATTAGAGCCTAGGCTATGCCTTTTATATAAGGTTTAGAGGTATCAGGATGCAAAACCCTAGAAGTAACCCTAGCCGCCAATATCCCAAACTCCTTGAAGCCCGTGGTAGATAAAATAATTTTGGGCCATTGAACCTAACAGTCTCCACCTTGGACCAAAATCACTAACATCTATAGAGAACATCGTCAAAGGAACCCCGAAGGGTGGAGCCCCGTAAGGCGAAGCCCCGAAGGGCATCATGCGAACCGACCGCCTGTTGAGTTCAAGGGATTCTTGAACTTTGAACTGGGAAGTGACTTGTGTAGACTTTTCTCCTAATGTGCAGCGGAAATACTATTAGAAGAAGAAGAAGCAGCAGCATCAGGACCTTTCACAGTAGATCCTTGCAAAACATAGAGAGTCCCACGTCTCAAACCCTCTAACAGAATTCGAGTGCCATTGAAAACCTTCAGAACTCCACCTTCAGCTGAGCATTTGCACCCCTTGGATTCAAGGATGCCTAAGGAGATGAGATTACGCTTCAAATCAAGAACATGTCGAACATTCAATAGAGTCCTGATAGCACCATCATGGGTCTTGACTTTGACAATACCAATTCCAGCAACATTACATTGGGCATTGTTGCCCATGTGAACAAAAGTAGAATTAACTGGGTCATATGTAGAAAACCAATCCTTATGAGAACACATATAAAAGGTACACCTCGAATCTAGAACCCAATCAGAAATGCCCCCCTTTTTAGTAGATGTAGCAAATAAAACGTCACCGTCAGAATCAGACTCAACGAAGGTGGCTGTAGGAGGTTCATTGGAGTGCAAAGGAGTATTATTTTCTTCTTTCTCCCTCTTGCTTTTCAACTTAAAACACTTAGAAACTACATGCCCAGTTTTCCTGCAATAATGGCAAAACTTGTTGGATCTAGATCTTAAATACTGTGATTTAGCGGTCTTTCCTTTCCCATTGGATTCACCCCTAACAAACAAGCCTTCACCTTTTTCACCCCGAGCTTCAAGGTCAAACCTTTCTTTGAATAGTAAGTTAGCCTTAACATCTTCAACAGACAAGGTATCATTGTTACTATATAACAAGATTTCCTTGAAGGTTTTATAGGAAGGGGGTAAAGAGACAACCAACAACAATGCCTTATCTTCATCCTCGATTTTAACATCCACACTTTCAGGATCAATATAATAGAATTGAACGTCAAGGTGGTTTTTAATAGGAGTACCTTCCGCCATGGAGAATGTATACAGACGTTCCTTCAGACGAATTTTATTTGCAAGGCTTTTCGTCACATATAAGGACTCTAGCCGAAGCCAAAGATCTACTGTGGTAGTCACATCCAGAACTTCACGGAGGACATCAGTTGCCAGGCACAACTGAATTGTCGAGAGAGCCTTTTCATCAAGCTCCTCCCACTGGTCGTCTATCATGGTTTCAGGTTTCTTCTTCTTTCTACCAATGGCTTTCTTCAACCCAGTTTGGGTAAAAATAGCCATCATCTGGACCTTCCAGATATTGAAACTCATCTTGCCATCGAACTTAGGGATATCGAACTTCGTGATTGTTGTCATTCTAAACCAATGCTCTGATACCACTTGTTAGGATCGGTTAGGAATTGAATGAACAACAAAGGAATCACAAGTACGATAATAATACCAAGATAGCGAAAAACAAACACAAATTAACACCAAGCATTTACGTGGAAACCCAAAACAGGACAAAACCATGGACGGCGATGAGCAAATAATCCAATATAGAGATGGAAGAGTACAAAACTGATCTCAAAGCGATGTGCTATAGGAAGAGATCAGAAAGCGATTACAAATCACTCAGAACACTCTCTCACAAAATAGGAATAGCAGAAATCTAGCTCTTATGGATGCTTGCGTTTTATGTTATTGGGATGATTATTAGAGCCTAGGCTAGGCCCTTTATATAAGGTTTAGAAGTATCAGGATGCAAACCCTAGGAGTAACCCTAACCGCCAATAGCCCAAACTTCTTGAAACCCGTGGTGGATAAAACGATTTAAGGCCATTAAATCCAACAATACTCAAATGAATTTTTTTAAAAAAAGCTATTTTTATTGTCGAACTCTAAATAGTAAATACATGATTATCTTTTCACCTTAAGATTTTATCTGAATGGATGGTTCAAGTTTCTGAATCATGTACTTGAAAAAAACTTTGATCACTATAAACTTTTTGCGTCATATATGAATAAAATATAATCTAAAGTCTAAACTGAAAAATTCGCTCAAAGTGATTTTTAACTACTTTACACGCTCGCGCGCGCGCACACTCACATATATATATATATATATATATATATATATATATATATATATATATATATATATATATATATAAACAAAATACGAAACAGATAAAGATTACAGAAATTATATTTGCACTGGGGGAAAAAAAGCACCCCAAAAATACACCGACTCAATGTGATTCGTTCATTTTGATATTTATTCTCAAAACCCCTATTTCATGGTAATATTCTCTAATTAATTATGCCACATCATGTTAGTATTGATTGATCTTGGTTAGTTACCAATCCTTTTTGGGCATGTGAGATTTACAATGGATTGCAGGAAGTTACTTGACCCTTGTTGTTCTTTTCAGTCAAAGCAGTAGATTCATAAGATTATGTTTAATCTTCTTGTTGAGTAGGAATATTGTATTTTGGTGGAGTCTCTATCATGTTTAGATTAGAGTTTGGTTAATCAAGAAGGCATATTTTAGGGCTGCGTTTGGAATGTCACACCATAAGTTTTTGTAATGGAATAAGTTACTCTTAGCTACACCAAGGAATCACAATTATTTGCACAATGCTATGAGATTATCTATATTAGTATGTAAATGGTGCAAGTATCTAGTTATTGCCCTTTGTTCTTTTCTCCACCTTACTGCCAACTCTCAAGCTGACTTATTATTGCTAAAAATTGTTACGGCGAGAGGAGGTGAACTATTTCAATACAACCTCCAGGCTCCAAGGCCATTTATCTGACCGGTCCATTGGGATCAATCGAAACAAATACTCTGCAATATTGATTGATCATGTTAAACTTTGCCCTTGTTCTTGTTTTGGTAATTCTGCTCACCAAGATGAATGAAATATGAATTGGAACTTTTTATTCTCAATGTTTTTATGAAAATCATTTGCTGGAATGTACAAGGTGCTAAAAAATCCCAATTACGGAAAGAAATAGAATTATTAATCGTACCATTAAGCCAGACATTCTGGTTTTACTTGAGCTATGGTTAGCGAACAAAATACAGAATTGATTAGAGATTTTTTGCAGTATGACACGATCGCCACCTTCAAACATGGGGGTGGAATTTGGTCTTTATGGAATCTAATCAACATTGAAGTCAATGTTATAGCAACAGAAAATAGACCTATACACTACCATGTTATCGAGAAAGTTAATAATAAGCAGTTTATTCTGTCAGCAATTTATGCTCCTGTGCGGGAGAAAGGTAACGATACTTTTTGGCAACATCTTAAACAGCTCAGTAATTCGATTAATTACCATGATGTATTATGTGTGATTTTAATGAAATGCTTTGTTCATCGGATAAGGTTGGAACTGTCCCTTTAACTATTTCTAGAACACGACGGCTTAATGATTTCTTAGGTCACACTAGAAGTATTGATACAAATGTCCAAGGAAGAGTTTTCTCTTTTAAGAAAATCTTGAGAGGATAATTTGTTTATGAAAAACTAGATAGAGTAATTTTCAAGGAGGATTGTGCACAATTGTTCCCTCTCTATTTAGTTAGTAATGGTCTATTTATGTGTTCTGATCATGCTTTCATGTTGCTAAATACGGAGCCAGCACATCCCTCTAGATGGGGCACTAATTTCAAATATCAACACTCTTGGACGTAGTACCAGGAAACGCATAGTATGGTAAAAAAAAATGAAAAATGAGAGTTTAATGTACTCCTACATATCGAGCAGCACAGAAATTGAAAAAAATCAAATTGGTTCTTAAATCATGGAGTAAGAGTACCTTTGGAAATTTCAAAAATAAACTTGAAAGGAATGCGGAAACACTTCTACAAGTCGAAACAAAATTAGTGCAGGATCCAAATAATGCTCAATTAAATAACTAGCATTACAGACCTATCAAGCAAAGAGAAATTATGCATCTTTCTAACTAGAAATTTGGGGGGGGGGGAATGGCAAGAAAAGATTGGCTCATGAATGGAGATAGAAACTCTAGCTATTTCCATCAATCTATAAAGGCAAGAGAGTCAATAAGCAAAATTATAAAAATTAAGGATACTTCAGGAGTGTGGGTTGATGAATTTGCCCAGATTGAAAAAATGTTTATCACTGGCTTTACTACCAGATTTAAATTAGCTCAGGCAGTCACCTCTAATATTGAGATGGAAATGTCTAACTTAGAAAATGTAGAGGACAATCGAAGACTATTAGAGCCTATTCAAGATTCAGAAATTAAGGAAGCTATTTTTCAAATGGACAAATTTAAGGCTCCCGGGCTTGATGGTTTCAGAGTAACTTTCTTTCAAGATTACTGGCATATAATTAAGGATGAAGTTTGCAATGCAGTAAGATCTTTTTTTGAAGAGGGAAGACTCCTTAAACAAATCAGTCATACGCTTATGGCATTAATCCCGAAAGTGAATCGCCTAGCAACAACTACTCACTTTCGACCAATTAGTCTTTGCAATACTATCTACAAGAATATTTCAAAAATTATAGCTAATCGGATGTGATTGATTTTGGAAAAGAATATTGATCCAATTCAAAGTGCTTTTCTGCCTAAACTTTCCTTTCACGATAACATTCTACTTACACATGAAATCATGACTAAATTCAAAAATATGAAAGGAAAGAAAGCCTGGGTAGCACTCAAACTGGATTTGGAAAAGGCTTATGTTAGACTAGAATAGGACTTCCTATTCAGTGCATTACATAAATTGGGTTTTCATTCCGGGTGGGTAGAATTTATTAAAGCTTGCATTTCTACAATTTCGTACTTTGTGATTGTGAATGATAACGTATGTGATTTTTTTTACGCCTACTAGAGGCATGTGACAAGGGGACCCCCTCTCCCCTTATCTTTTTATCTTATGCATGGAAATTTTGTAACGCCCTGCCCAAAGGGAGCAGGCGCGCCACTGCCGTGGAAGTCCAAGAAGAAACATCTACAAGGCAATCCAAACTTCTTAACCATAATTAACCTATTAATAGGTGATAGCAGCAGAAACTCTTATAAAAGTCAAACTAAAGCTTGGGTAGGGTGATTCTAAAACATGCATTACATACATACTTAAATCGTATCCATAATGTTCTTATACATATATAATCCCAAAAATACATCCATGCTTATATTTAATGAACATAACTCATAAACACAAACAAATAACAGGGTCTGCATTTCCAACTAAGTTCTTCAAAATTATTTCACAGTTAACTAGCTCTTTTAATGCTCCTGTAGTCCCTTTTTGCTTCCAAAACCTGAAAAATGGTGAGGTCATGAGCTTCACGAGCCTAGTGAATAGCCCTTACCTTCCCCGTTATTAGACTTTGCACATTAACCGAATAATACATAATTACACAGTACACGTATCTAATGACATATAGACAGAACATATCATATAGCATATAGAAGGCGATAAGAGAACATGCTTATGCTCTAGAAATCTAAATAAACTCATATCTTTCATATCCAACATGTTCTCGAACTTCACAAGCACACACACATTTTTGTTATGAAGTAGACAATTAGACTAACTTAGTCGCACCTGTCCCATACCAGATACGTTTCAAGGACTCTCGTTTTCACTTAAGTCCCTGAAAAAACTTTACTGTTAGTCTATTCACTAAACTAACCATAGTTGTCTCATACCAACCATGTCCTTTGGGCTCCTAATCCTCATTGAAGTCCAAAAGAAAGCAAAGCTGGCTAAATCATGTTAATGGCCCACTCGTAACCATACTTAACAGATACCTAAAGCATATTCCATTCAAAAGTCCACATACGTGCTTTAAACACATCATATATTTCTTTAAACATATTTATCGATCACACATATGGTTCAAATTGATCACAATTTCATAAATATTCTGAATGATTCTTCAAATCCAAAACCAAGTCCAAATCCAAACCAAAATCAATTTCATATCATATCCAAAGTCCACAACCAAGCCAAAATCAATTTCATAACGTATCCAAAATCCAAATCCAAGCCAAAACCAATTTCATAACATATCACATATTCTTAATTAAATGCAAGCCTTTTTAGTTTAGGAAAAATCAACTCATGACTTACACAAAGAACCATCACAACACAGAGGCAATAAACACATCCTGGTGGTCCAGCTACGGCTCATTCATATGGTACCAACCAATGGTGGACCAACCGCAACTCATTCATATGGTACCAACCAGGCACCCAACGCTCTAAAGTATGTAGAGGTCCTCAAATCACAAACTGATGAGTCACATTCACATCCTGAAATACCAGGGACCCATACAGCTCCCACATAACACAAACTGAAGAGTCAATTGGCGAACCGGACAGTACCCACTCAACGTACCAACCAATGACTCACACAGCTTCAAACACGGAGACAATTACTTCTATTGTCATAGCTCTAGAACGTTCTGTAATAACCTCAGACAAGACATGAACCTCTTTCCCCAAAAACATAACTTAATGAAATCATATAATCACATTTTTATTTTCAAAGAAATTCAATTCCACAATTTTAACAAAAGCATAATCAAAACAAAGCATAATTCCACTCAAAATACTTTTCACAAGTTTTCAATAAATCATAACCACATTTTACTGTTATAATGCGTGAAATCATCACAAGCGTGATGATTATTTAATTTATGCATACGAATAACCTATAATTACATCAAAAATAACGTTTCACTCAAAAATTCGTAACTCAAAGGATACACATATAACATGAACAAAAATTGGTAGACAATTAAAAAATAATATCATTCATTCACTATAATATTTTCATAATTTTATGCTGACTCAATTCTCCATAATAATCAAAACAGTACCAAGAATTATGCTTTAAAACAGCACAATTTCAATCAAAAATCCAAAACTCATGAAGTACATCTCCAAAGTTCATACAAATTTCCAGAGAATTTAAAAATATCATATAGAACCCATGTTAAAATTTTCACAGTTTTATAGAAAGCCAATAATTACCAGAAAATTCAAACAGCAACCGAACTTTGGGCACTAAAACAGGGCAGTTCATCAAAAATTCATAACTCACAAAGTAAATACCCAAAATTTATGAAGCTTCACATGAAACTGAAAAATAACATGAATATTCTACAGTAAAAATTTTATAATTTTTCTCCAACCCAATAGCTCACAATAATCAAAACACTAACTGAATTTCAGCACGAAATTACAGGAAAGATTTAATAAAAAATTCATAACTCATAAAATAAGCATCTAAAATTCATGAAAATTTACAAGAAATTGGCCAACAACATAGGGAACATACAATATAAATTTCAGAAGTTTTCAATGCTGTAATAATTCGTAGAAATTCGCACAGTAGCATGGTCTTTGAAAAAGCCAAATATTCAACTTAATTTCCATCATCTTGTTCGTCCAATACAAGCAACCAACCCAAAAATTCATATTCTAGCATACAAATGAGCAAATTAACAGTATCATCATCAACCCACAATATTCAATTCATCCAAAACTCACAACCATGAAACTTTTAGGGGTGGGTTTCTAAATAGTAAAATTAGTGTTCTAAACTACTAAACCCTAAAATTAAATTCATAATTTCAATTCAAAATCAATTCCTCAAATTCAAACATAGATTTTCAAACTAATCTTTCTCTAATCAATTTTAAGTTAGGAAAAACAAGAATTACTCACCTTGATTTCCAAACAAAATCAAAACTTCATTCTTTTTCCTTCTTCCTCCTTCTCCTCCTCCTCCTCCTCCTCCTTCTCTCTCCTCTCTGCTGTGCGTTTCCTCTGTGTGTGTGAATGTCGTGATATTTTGGGGGAAAGAAAAGCCCAGACACCCCCCTTTCAACGTGAATCAAAAAAATCCCCCCCTTTTCCTTTTCTTTTCCCTTTTTTTTGGGTCAAGTTATATATTTTGACTCTTCCTTCCATTCTTTTTTTTTTGTTGGCAAATACTACTAAGTGAGACATTTTTTAATCACTCCCAAAAACATAATGATAATAATAACGTGAAACACACACATGTGCCTAAAAAATAAAATGCAAACAACATACACATAATTTACATATTGTATATAATTCAAAATACGTAAGAAAACCTCGGGGCGTTACAAATTTTAACTAGAACCCTTCATAAGGCGCTGCGCAGAAAAAAAGTGTGAGATTGGTATTAAGATCTCTCCAAGAGCTTCTAAAATCCAATGCTTGAATCTTGTCGTGAGCTTAGTTCTGTACTGAGTAATCTCTGTTAAAATTTTGGTCAACTCATTAATTTTCATAAATCGCTACTAACATTCTCTTGTAATGTAACTATCCATGACAGGCAAATTGTGTCATCTATCTTCAACATTACACACCGAGATAACCTTGGTAAGTACCTTGGATGCCTAAATTTCAAGGGTAGACCAAAAATAGAAACTTTTTTAGAATTAGTCAACAGAACAATTGAAAATTTGCAAACTTGAAAAACAAGACACATCTCTAAAGCAGGGAGAGTGACACTTATCCAAGCAAACATAGAATCAATGTTTGCACATACAATGCAGTGCTTTCAATTAACCAAAGAAGCTAATTGTCAGATTGATAAAGTTAGTAGAGATTTTTATTTTTTTTTGGAAAGAATCAAATGAAAATAAGGGACTACCTATGGCATCTTGGAACAAAATATGTTAACCCAAAAAGGCTGGGGACTTGGACTTACGAAAATGGAAGCAATTAATAGTGGTTTCCTCGGCAAATTAACCTGGAAGTTGTTCCATAACCAGAGCCTATGAGGGGAATAAATGCAGGTGAAATATCAAATTGACGAAATTTTTTTTGTTATAGAATCCAAAAAACAAGACTCGTGGGTATGAAAGTGTATACTTAAGAATCAACACCAATTTGAAAAGAAGTGAGATTGAAAGTTGGTAATGGAACAAATATTAATTTTTGGCTTGAGAATTGGTCTGCAAATGATAGTTTGGCCAATTTATTCAAGGTAATAGATCTTTTCCTCATTTATACCTCCCTTAAGGTATCACAGTTTAAAACAAAGAGTAGAGAATGAGATGTTGCAAGACTTAACTCCCTAATAAACTCTGTCCACTTACAGTTGATTCTTGCAATACATATCCCTGCTAATTCAATCCCCGATTCTGTATGTTAGGGACTCTCTTGAAATGGTAATTTTTCCACCAAGACAACAACGTGGGCGGCACATGGGTTGGACCTTGTAAATCCACTTGTGTTGGAGTATAATTGGATTTGGAAATTAGACATCATGACAAAGCTTAAAATTTTTATTTGGCAACTTTGTTGTGCATCACTTCCTACTAGAGGAATTCTGGTTCAAAGAGGTACTAATATTGGTTCTCGTTGCCCTTTTTGTCAATTTGAGACTGAAGAAATAGATCATCTGTTCTTGGGATTAACATTTCACATGATTGTTGGAGATTAGCAATTTTTCATAATTGGATACACACAAATCTCCCTCTCAACAGACAAATTTGTGTATTACAAATGCTTAATAGTGTTAGAGCTGTAAGCGCCGCAATCAAAATGGGTAGAATAGTCACACTGTTATGGAATATATGGAAAACAAGGAATAACATGGTGTTTCATAGTGAAACACCTAATCTAGGAGCAACATTGATAAGAGTAAAAAAAAACTAGCACAAAATGACGTATTAGACACAAACTCACACAAACAATTCAACCGCCAAACTCAAATCTTTTAACCATCAATCGGAAGAAAACATACTGGATAGCATGGAGGAAGCCACAAGTTGGATTCATCAAAATCATCACAAGATGTAGCAGGAAGTTTCATCATTCGTAATTGAGAAGAGAAGTTTATTCAAACATCAACATTCAACTTGGGAGCATCATCAATCTTGATTGCAGAAGCAACAACTATGCGAAATGGAATTAAAGTCGCAGTATAAGCAGGTTTCACTAATATCCATATGGAAGGAGATAATGAAACTCTCATTCAAGCAGTTCAAGATCATATTCAATCGCCATAGGAAATACAAGTACTCGTACATGATATACTCACTTACACTTAGTTATGCAACTAGGTTTTTATTCATCACATTTTTTGACAAGGAAACTGTGCAACTGATTGACCGGCAAAATTTGGACTTTCTCTATATTCCATAGTTGTGTGGAATGTGGTTACATGTAGGGACCTTCTTTCTTTTTTTCTATCGGGATAATCTAGGAAGAACCCTTAAGAGAAGGGTTGTTAGATTGTATTGTTTACCTTTTTTACAAAGAAAAAAAAGTTAGTATAGATTGATGTTCATTTTATTGGTATATTTAGGCCGTGTTCGGCAATATCATTTTGGGTAGCGTTTAGTGTTTTGGCCAAGTCAATACACTAATTAGTTAATTTTTAGTATTTGGTAAACTAGTGTTTTGATTAGCATTTTAAGTAGCGTTTAGCGTTTTAAGTCACGTTTTTGAAAAACTAATAGTATTAACGTTTAACATTTAAAAATAGTGTTTCATATTTTTTAGCAAAAAAATATCTTTTAAAAATTTTATCTTTGAAAATTATTTATATCTTTTTATGTCAATTTATATTAATCAGCTAGCCTAATAACTAAATTTGTCCAACACATTAGTTTAAACGGTTCATCTAAACAATTATCCAATAACAGCTAAATTAGAAACGCTATTCGTTATCTAAACAGTTATCCACTATCTGAACAACTAATTTTGCCGAACAGGGCTTTAGAATGATTGAAAAATTATACACTAGTTCTGAATTTTGTATATTTTGATTATTATATATGATTATTTTTTATTTTTCTAGAACACTCCCTATTTTTATGATCTCATTCTTCATAAAAAGAAAAGAAAAATTTCTCGTTTAAATTACGAACATCCTCGCCTTCCTCCGGCTTAACACCAGCAGATCTATGGAGCCAAATCTGTGATGTAACTGGTGATAGATGGTTACATAAATGCCACAAGCAGCCATGCTGTTGACAGTTGGACGACTGCAGTAGTTGACTAGTCGCTCGTCGTCAACCTCTATCCCCCACTCTCTCCTCCTTCCTTCCCTCCCCTTCTCTCTCTACCAAGCCGCTATAGATGGCACTGAGGTTGGCGGCCCCGCCACATTCGCCGCCGCACCGGCCACCGCGTCCAATTCGATGCTCGAGCTGCAACCTGTCGACAACACTTAACCGAGTTGCGGTGAATTCCAAGGATTATCAAAACCAATTCGAGCATAACCTTTTTGTGACTTCACCATCAATTTTGACGAAGAATCCAAAATTGATTAGACCAGTGGCTGTGAAATCAGCGTTCGTATTGAGGTCTCCAATCGTGTCTCCTACTGATCATTGGGGAACTTGGACTGTGCTTTTCGCCACCGCGGCATTTGGTTATTGGTATGCGCTGTTTTCTAACTAATATGTTGGTTCATTTTAATTTTTATCGTATTTTCATGGTGATATTTTGTAAAAGTAGAGGTTGGTTAGTTTTAATATATCAGATATGGTGATAAAGGGAAGGAATCATGGTGATTGTTGTTGTTCAGGTCAGAGAATACGAAGATTGGGAGTGCATTGAGTGGTCCATTGGTAGCTACGCTAGTTGGGCTTGCAGCAAGTAACCTGGGGATTATTGCTAGTGAAGCAAAAGCTTATTCGATCGTGCTCGAGTACTTGCTCCCATTGGCTGTGCCATTGCTGTTATTTAGAGCTGATATACGTCGTGTGATACAATCTACTGGGAAATTACTCTTGGCATTCCTGATTGGATCAGGTAATAAATGAAGGCAACTCGTTATTTATTGAAGGATGGTAGTATTGTGAGTTCATTACCCATAATAACACTCAGTTATCATCCCCCCCCCCCCCCCCCCCCCCAAAAAAAACTAGCACTAAGTTATTTGCTTTCTGTCTAATAGCACTATGTTATGATTTGTTTTGCCCAAATAGGATTCAATAACCCATAAACCTATTATGGTAGGTAAATTATTTTTTTATGTACTTAAAAAGCATTGTTATGTTGTTAAAAGAATCTTATTTTAGTCCAAATAAATAACAAGAAATAAAAGAATTATCAAAATCATAAAAATGAAGGGATAAACTTCTTTTTGAACAACCACGAATAGCCATTATTATTATTATTATTATTATTATTATTGTTGTTGTTGTTGTTGTTGTTGTTGTTGTTGTTGTTTAGGAATCATAAACAAAGGAACCTTATTAGAATAAGTAAAACCATAAAAAGAAAAATAAAACATTGATTATTATCATTATTAATTATCACCATCATCATCAGCACGACTACCCCGCTCCACCGGTGCTGCAACCACCACTGCTCCTGCCACCGGTGAACTGCGCTTCGTCACCGACCGAAAAATTGGCCGAGTAACTCGAGCCACGGGCCTCTACCACTCTCTCCCATGGCAATTAATCCACTCGGACCACCAACGGTGTTCACAGTCGGCCACAAACCACCAATCGACCATCACCAACCCACCACACACTCATTGGAACCCCCCGTCCACCAACGGTGTTCATTGTCAGCCACAAAGCACCAGTCAACCACCACCAACCCACCACCCCCACCACTTGATAGGGCTTTCTAGGAAATCTTTGGATTTCGAGGAAAAGCAAAAGGATTAAAGAAGAACATAATTGATAGAGTGAGAAATTGATAGATTTTTCATTTATTAATCACACACAAAATCACCACCAGTTTCCCCTATGTCCACAAGTAGAAGCAAGCTCAGTGATCTCTCTTCTCTAACTACCTTCAACAAACTGGGCCCCACCTCCTAACAAACTAAACAACTTCTTAAGCTGTTTATTCCCACCCTCAAACGCATTACCTGCACATGACTTCAACAGACCTATATCAAATGGCTCCCCCTTAGAGAAGCTTGTCCTCAAGTTGATAAGTCAAGATTAGGAATCCTTTGCTCAAAATCTGTCTACAACTCGCAAGTCGCTTCCTCCTTTGAGGAGTTAGCCCACTGCAGCGGAACAAACGTCACAGCTTTGTGGCCTTGCTTTCCCAACTTCCTGTCCAAAACAGCAATAGGTTCAGCCCTAATAAGACCAGCCTCATCTATTTCAGGCAATGTATTTTGGACTGGTCGGCTGCCGACATGCTTCTTCAGCTGAGAAATATGAAGAACAGAATGAATCTTGGAAACTGCAGGCAATTGTAATCTGTAAGCTACTGCCCCAACATTGGACTCCACAGGAAAAGGACCGAAGAATTTGGCTGAGAGCTTCTGAGATGTCCTGTGAGCTAAGGACTGTTGTCTAAAAGGATGCAATTTAACAGAGACCATATCCCCAACTTTCAATGATTTACCTAACCTATGTCTATCAACTAGATGCTTCATATGATGCTAAGCCCTTTTCAAGTGGTACTTGAGCATTCTAATGCAATCTTCTTTAGCTTTGACACTCCTGTCCACTGCTTCCACTTTGCTGTCCTCAAACAAGTAAGGAATATGCATGCTGGTGGTTGTCCACGGACTGCTTCAAATGGAGCGGCTCTAGTGGAGGAATGCTTGTCTGAATCATAGTTGCCTAGAATGTGGTACGCTCTGGTACAGGGGACGGATTCGGGTACGTGATTCGCCACATAGTGGAAAATCCGATACGCAAGGTTCATTATTAATACATCTAGCCCTTCAATTCAAAACTTCACATATCATAGACATTCATAAAATGATTTAATAATAAGAGTTCTCTCTCTTCCCCTTCCCCCCATGTAGGATAACATTTTCTCATTAATCCTTATTTCTTTCTCTCTCACTCTGTCTTCTTCTCATTTTGCTTTGTAAAAAGCTTGCTCATTCATGGCAACCTCAAAAGTCCTTTCATTTTCTTAAATATTTAGCCTATGAATCACGAGAATATGCAGTAGCATTGTTGTAGGAGATGGGTTCGCTGAATTCGTCATATTTGGGGAATTGGTACCCTAAAGTATCACATTCTAGTTTGCACGAATTAGTTCGCTATACGCTGAGGGGTTGAGAGAATCCAATAACTATGGTCTGAATTATACCACCACTCTGACAACAGTAACCACAGCACTCATTCTAATGGTTTTTCCCCTGTCATACACCTCAAGCAACCTTCAAGACACCTATTGACCTCTTCAGTTTAGCCATCACTCTGTGGATGGTATGCAGAAGACACATGTAGAGCTACCTTCAATAGAAAATTCTTGCCAAAATCTACTTAGAATCTTGTTCCTATCAGAAACAATTGTTGTTGCAAGTCCATAAAGCTTAGAAACATGCTCAAAATACAATTGAGCCATTGTGGCAGCTGTAAAAGGATGAGACAAGGTTGACAAGTGAGGATACTTACGTAATTTGACAACTACTACTAAAATTATATCCTATCCCCTGGATTTTGGCAATCTTTCAATAAAATCCATGGATATATCCTCCCAAATTGCATTAGGAATGGGCAGAGGCTGGAGAAGTCCAGCTGGTGCTGACAGATTTGGTTTATATCTCTGGCAGATTGTGCTCTCGCATAGTTCTTGACATCCCTACTCAATCCCTTCCAAACCAGCCAATCTCCTTTTAGTAACTTATGCTCCTGAGTGACCCCCCAAAGAAGAGACATGAAAGTGCTGCAGAAGATGTTGCCTTAGAGCAAGTAGATTGCCTACCTCAACCTTTCATCTCCTACCCAATGTTCCTTGTTGCCAAGAATATTTGGAGCGTTGTTGACCAGAAGATAAAGATTGAATGAGCTGTTGCAAATTTGCATCCAGAACCAAACAGTCTTTGATGGTAGCCAAAAGATTCGAGTGTAAGGTGCTCGAGTGTAAGGTGCTCAATACCATATTAGTAGTTGAGCCCCACATGGCTTACGGTGAATAGAGATGCTACTATTGCAGATTTTTGCCAACGCGAGCCTAGCACTATTGTGTGGTCTCCTGTCCTCATCCGTGATGCTTTGGTGGATGACACTAGCCTTGCCACCTTTCTCAGTAAGTTGAGTGAGATTTCACTTTATGGCTCACCTGATGCGGTTACTTGGGATCTCAACCCTAAAGGTTTTTTCATTGTTAAATCTTATTATCTAAAGCTCCTCTCTAATTCTACCTTCGCTATGGAGTCTAGATTTTTGGGGCAGTTCCCTTGGAGAATCATTTGGAAGAGTTTGGCTCCCTTGAAGGTGTCAGTTTTTGTGTGGGAAGCTTCACATGGGAGGATGCTGACATGTGATAATTTACAAAAGAAGGGAATTATTTTGGTGAACAGATGTTCTATGTGCAAAGACGGTTTGGAGTCTCCTAATCACCTACTACTACATTGTCAATTTGCAAGGGCTCTGTGGGAGTTATCCCTTAGTTGCTTGGGAGTCTCCTGGGTTGTTTCGAATTTTGTGAGGAATCATCTTTTAGATTGGGAGGGTGCCTGTGGTAGGAAAGATAAAGAGAGAAGCATCTTATTGATCCCACATGTGATTTTTTTGGCTATTTGGCGAGAGAGAAACAAAAGAGTCTTTGAAGGAGAAGAGACGCCCCTTCAACGAATCAAAGATATTCTTATCATGACTCTTTTTTTCTGGGATAGTGGGAACTTTTGCGATTCTTCTTTTGATGTAATTGATTTTGTGGATAGGCTCCATCTAGGGTGTACATAATCCTTTTGTAGGATGCCTGCTTGCATCCATCCCTTTGTACATTTTTCAGTTTAATATATTTTACTCTTTTTCCTTATAAAAAAAAAGTAGTTGAGCCCCACATACCCTAGAGAGTCCATCAGCACCCACATTCTTCTTACCATGCCTATAGATGATTTCATAGTTATATACCATTAGTTTGGGCAACCATTTTCTCTAAAAGGTAGTGTTCTTTTGTTCCAAAATATATTTAAGACTGAAGTGATCAGTCTTAATAACAAAGTGTCTTCCTAGCAATAGGATCCTCACCTCTCCACAGCCAGTACTACTGCACTACTGTCATCAGCTCCTTCTCATATGCTGACAAAGCTTGGTGTTTTTGTGATAAAGCCTTACTAAAGTAAGCTATTGGATGTCCTTTTTGCATTAGAACTGCACCAACCCCTGTCCTAGAATATCAGTTTCTAACACAAACGGTTTAGAAAAATCAGGCATTGATAAAACAAGAACTGAAACCATGGCTGCCTTTAATTGTTCAAAAACTTGTCGTGCCTCTTCTCCCCATTGAAACGCATTTTTCTTAAGTAATTCAATGAGTGGTTTACTGATTTGGCCATAATTCTTTACAAATGTTCTGTAATAACCACTTGAGCTAAGAAATCCTCTAAGTTGTTTAACATTTATATGTACCGGCCAATCTCTCATTGATATTACCTTCTTAGGATCAGTTGCTACTCCCTTAATAGAGATCATATGACCCAAGTATTCTACCTCCTTTTCCCCAAAGCTAAACTTGCTGATTTTTGCAACAAAAAAAAAAGGTTATTATGCCTGAGAACCTCACAAGCTAACCTTAGATGGTGCAAATGTTGATCATAGGTTTTCCTGTATATGAGGATATCATCAAAGAAAACCAGTATGGATTTTCTCATATAAGGTTTGAAAATATGATTCATAATAGCTGAGGATGTGGATGGGGCATTAAATAACCCAAAGGGCATAACCAGGAGTTCATAGGGTCCCTCATGAGTCCTAAAAGGTTTTCAGCACCTTAGGTTTTCAACATCTTCAAGGTGCATTCTGACTTGCCAATATCAAGACCTCAGGTCAATCTTTGAAAAATACCTAGCTCCATGAAACTCATCCAAGAGCTCCTCTATTATGGGAATCGGAAAGCTAGCTAACACTGTCTGCCTGTTTAATTGCTTGTAGTCCACACAGCCTCCAAGGTTCATGTCTTTCTTCTCTAACAGGACAATAGGAGAAGAATAAGGGCTTTGAGAGGGTCTCACTACCCCAGCTTGCAGCATCTCTTGCATTGTCTTCTCTATGATATCCTTTTTGTAGTGCAGGATATCTATAGGGCCTCACATTTATAAGTGAAGTACCTTGGTTGAGAATGATCCGATGATCATAATGTCTATGAGGAGGTAAGGCTTTGGGTTCCTCAAATATGTCAGAATATTCAGCTAGCAGTTTAACCATTTGAGGTTCAGATATCATATGTGGTTGTAGAGATGTTTGTGATAACATAGGTTGCACATGTAATGCAAAGATATGTGCAGATTTTTCTTGCTTCTCATCCATTCCAAGTCATATTTCCGAGTTACCTTCAATACTACTCTCTTCCCCTTGTAGTTGAACTTCATCTTCAATTTCTCACAATCCCACAAAATCGGCCCCAAGTTTGATAGCCATTGAACTCCCAAGACCATTTCACAGCTTCCCAAAGGTGCCAATATCACATCTATCTTAAACTCCTCCCCCAACAAGGTCCAAGTGAAATCCCTGCACACAGAGTTACACTGCAACTGATGACCATTAGCTACAGCAACCTATAATGGGGGCATTTTTTTGATATCGGAATGTCCAAAAAAATGTGAGTACTTCCAGAATCCACCAAAATGTGCAAGGGGATTTTATTGCATTTACGAGCGATCTTCATGGTTTGGTACGTGTAGATGTCATTGAAAGCATTCAAGGATAAATGAGGACTCTCAGGCTACATTTCAAGTTCTCTTCCAACAACATTTTTCATATCATGTTCCTTTCCTTCTCCTTCCCAAACCAATTCTTCTTCATCAATCACCTCTAACCTGTAAACTTGGGCCTTGCATTTGTGGCCAGGAAAGTATTTTTCATCACAAAAGAGACATAAATTCTTTGCTCTTTTTTCCTCACTTTCTGTGGGACACAAAATCCTCCTTGAACTCTTCGTTTAGAAGTGATTGAACCAGTGCTAGAAGCTGAGTTACCCTTATTGACTGACTGAGAAAAAGAGTTATCTCTGAAACTAGAGCTCTGAGATCCTTGTGGTCCTGAGACAGGGGTTTAAATTAGGGCTATCAAATAGGTCAGGTTGGGTCGAATTCGTGTTCCTGTCAAACTTAAACGAGTTGAGAAATTCTCAACTTAAGCCTAACCTGTTTATTAAACTGGTTGAAAACCTTGACTTGTACCCGTTCATATTTTAAATGGGTTGACCTGAAATTTACTCATTAACCCATTTAATATAAACGGATCAGATTCAGGTTATCCAGTTACCCATTTACCCGTTTTATATTTTGACTAAAATATGATTACTGAGCATTATAAATCAATATTTTGATTTTAATATATCATCATAATGCATCCATTGTCTATGATTCACAAGATTCACGATCACAAAACAAATATCAACTTGATCAAATCTCACATTTTCACAATTTCCCCTAAAAAGTATATGGTAATTGGATAAACTGATCAACTTATTTAATCCATTTAATTCAACGGGTTAAATATGTATTTTTTCATGTCAAAATTCTCAACCTGAACCTAACCCAATTAATTATACAGGTTAAACGTGTCAACCCTTTTAATTAAACGGGTTGAAAATCTTTACCCAGCCCACTTAATTTCATGTTCGGTTCGGGTCAGTAATCGACTAATCGTGTCGGGCTAACTTTTGACAGCCCTAGTTTAAATTCAAACCCAGCACGTTTAGCCAGAGAGCTAGGTCTGTCTAACACAGTTTTTGTTCTTCTAGGGTTGCTTCTTGCTGTTTTGCCAAACAATAGGCATCATGCATTGTTTGTGTTTTAAACATCCTCACAGAATGTTGTATCTCATCATTCAAGCCACTGGGGAAGCTGCTAATTGCATGATTCACAGGTAGCTCAACCCTATTCAGCAAGGAGTCAAATGCTTCTTGATAGTTCTCAATAGTCCCAATCTGACTTAATTTCATTAATTCTGCCAAGGGTTCATCAAAAGGTCCAGCACAAAATCTGGCTAAAATGGCAGACTTATCTTCCTCCCAACTAGGCCAACCCTCACTTTGTCTATTATTCATAAAGGATTGATGCCACAATAAAGCTTTGTTGCTCATATGTATTGAAGCTGTGTTCACTTTCATGTTCTGTACAGTACCATCTACTTCAAAGAACTGTTCACATTTATAAATGCACCCTTGCACATCTTCCTCATTAGGTAAATCAACTCTAGAAAGTATGGTAAGAGAGTTATTGGGATGACCGATTGAGGTCTCCCGTGTGACTCCTGAGTTGTTAGCGATCTGCAACACTTGCCTACTAAGTCTGGTGATGAGCTCTCTGATTTGACCATTTACCGGTTCCTGCTGTTCTTTGAACTCCTCCATAGATTGCTGCATTTGATTGTATAGCTCTTCCCAGCTATGATCATCATTTTATTTGGTATTGTCTGAAACCGCCATTGAAGATGCTTCAAGAACAAGAGATCCTGAAATCTTTAGGGTTTAAGCTGGATTATTGGGGATCCAAACCAATAATTGAATCGCATGAGCACTTGTGCTTGTTGATGTTAAAGCTGGATCGAATGGAGAAACTAGCCAATCGATCGAAGAAGAAGAAACTAAAGTGAAAAAAAAATCGAGATCTGGAAATTAATTGATCAGGCCAACGAGTGGTTCTGATAATAGGGCTTTCTAGAAAATCTTTGGATTCTGAGGAAAAGCAAAAGGGTTAGAGAACAACAGAATTGATAGAGAGAGAAATTGATAGATTTTCCATTTATTAATCACATAAAATCACTACCAGCTTGCCCTATTTACACAAGCAGAAGCAAGCTAAGTAATCTCTCTCCTCTAACAAACGCATGACCTGCACGTGACTTTAACATATTTGTATCACAACCACTGCACACTCACTGCAACACTCGTAACTCTAATTCCCAAATTGTTGATTTTCAAAACCCTAAGACCCCAAAACTCGGCCTCTAGCTAGGAATTTCATACAAAATTGACCAGCTCTTCAACCTATACAGCCAATTTCATCCCCAAAACCCATTCTAGTTGTGAAATTGCACTCATTTGTTACTCAATTGAAGAAAATCGTACAAATTTTGACACTTAATTCTTGGCAGCTCTGATTGATAGCTGGGACATTAGCAACCGCCCGGATCCTGCTGGGGGTGTGTTATTGGAGCGCCGATGCTTGAGCAGCCGTCGGAGAAACACTAGTGGCATGATTGGTGGTGGTGGCGGGTTTGATGGGTGAGAGAGGGGAGTATTGTGCTTGGGTGGTATTATTATTGTTGTTGTCGTTGTTGTTGTTGTTATCGTCGTCGTTATTATTATTAGTACTACTACTACTACTAAAATGACTTGAATTAAGTTTCTCAAGCACAAAAAATAAAAATCTAACGATTTACCTGCTATACCAGGTTTGTATGTAACTACTTCGGCAAGAAAAGTATGACATAGTGCTATTGTGGAAAAAAAAAACGACTCAATGCTAGTTTGGAAAAAAAAATGATAAGTG
>JACYFF010019584.1:102917230-102927361 GCA_017589665.1 Selenicereus undatus
TAGGTAATTATTGTATGGATTTGGTCAGAAGTATGGTGGAATGCCTACTAGTTTTTAGGTTTTACTTATATGGGTGTGCTTATAATCTTTTGTTTACAATTGGTTTGCTTCTAAGGTAGTCTTTTGCTGAAAAATTTTCATCTGACTCTCTTTGCCTAAGTTGTAAGTTGAAGAGAGAGGAGAGTCATGTGGATTCTCGATGCTGGTTTGGAGCTTATAATATGCCTGCATTCTGTTTCCATTCTACCAGTTCTGTTGGAAGTGTTTCCTCCTTCATATTTGGGCTTAGCAATAGAAGAATAATGGTCTTTTTCCAGTTTTGCTACATGTCGGTCTTAATAATCACTTTTCCTGAAATAAGCTGAGCTTTAAGAAGTGATATCATCCATTACATAGTTGTGGATGGCTACATGTCTTATAGTTGCATGGGGATTTTTGTAACTGAATGGACTTCATCAAACTCAGTGATTTCTACACAGAATAATGAGGGAAGGGGGGAGGGAGGGAGAGAGGATGAGAAAGAAAGCTAGCTTCTCAGTTGCTTGGAGTGTAAGACAATGTCTACAGTATATACAGATACCTTCCTATGATTGTTGGGTGCTTTGTGAACCACTTCATGTACTTAATCTGTCCTCTCTACTCAGTGATAGAAATTTGCATTTCCTGGGAGCCCCTATTTGTTGCTTGTGTTTGTTGAAACTAAATCATGCTTGAACTCGCGTGTTTATTCATCTTTCTGATAGCGACCTTCAAGGTTACTCATGCTGATTGTCTAGGAAGTTGCTCCTGGTCATTATGCCTTCTGTGCTTACTCTTTTTAAACACTTCAATTACTAGTGAGTTATTCTGAAATATTAGATTTGTGATGATACTGATGCTCTGTTGCTTGTTTTGTAGTTGCAACCACTGTTGGCACTGCAGTGGCATTCTTTTTGGTGCCAATGCAGTCACTTGGTCAAGATGCATGGAAGATAGCTGCAGCTCTCATGGGTAGACATATTGGGGGAGGTAGTGTTCTAAAATTTTACCCTTATGTGTTTCTAACAAAATGTTTGTTTATATTTTTTTGTCCTTATGCTTCACTGCCTTTCCTGGAAGGATTATTCTTACCACAATGCTTAAAAATGATAATTTAACTCTTAGTTTAAAAAAGCCCGCCTGAGGTACGCCTAGGCACGCCTCGGCGTGAGGCTACGGGCTCAACGCTTCGGAGGGGATGAGGTGCACCTCAAGGATGCGAGGCTATATCTTACCTCCTTTTCCTCTCTTTCTTAGCCTTGCCTTTACCTTTTTTTCTTCTTTCCTTCCTTGGGAGCTAAAAGGTGAGCTAAACTTGTACTGTAAGTACGTGCATTGGGAAACTACAATGATAAGATAACATATCTTAAGGTTATTTGCGGTGTTAGTAGTCATATCGATTTCTAATCACATTATTAATGCATTATCTAACTTGTTTCTGAAAAATATACTTTGTGAAATATGAAATACTTTTAAAAAAAAATTTGCATAGAAGTGCACCTTGCATCCATGATGCGTGCGCCTTGCTCCTCACGCTTTAGGACCCTATGCGCCTCAGTACGCCTCGCGCTTTTTAAAACTAAGATTTAACTAGCTCCAATGTTCATGTAAATTGAACTCTTCAAGGCCAAGTCACCTGACATCTGTCTGTGGCTGTTTTGTTGTTTGGTTGGACAAATGGCTTACGTGATCTCAATCACTAAGAGGGCACTGTTTTAGGGCATAAATTTCTCATTTTTAATGCCAGATTTGAGACTCTTTTAAGTTCATCATTCTTCTGGTTGATTTCTTGCTGCTAGTAACTTATATCCTGTGCAAGTTATTTGTGCAAAACATTTCAAATCTAAAGCTTGGTCGTTGACAATTTGGGAGTACATTCCTGCTTACTTTGCATTTGCAGATTCACATTGTGATAATTGGAATCTGATACAATGATATAATCTTATTTGTCAATATAGAACTGTTGCATCTTGAAGCTGTGAATCATCGTATGACCTTGTCCTTGTTGGTGCAGCTGTCAATTATGTTGCCATTTCAGAAGCTCTTGGGGTCTCTCCCTCTGTTTTAACTGCTGGGCTTGCTGCCGACAATGTTCTGTGTGCTGTATATTTCACTACTCTGTTTGCATTAGCTTCCAAAGTACCCCCAGAGCCTGAAGCATCAACTAATGGTATGTTGGTGTTTCTTATTAATTGATTGTTGCTGGCATCATCCATGAGGAAATATGAATCTGTTGAGGTATTAATTTTGGTTCTTAACAGTAAATGACTATTTTTTACCGGACTTTTTTTGAAATTTGCATTTTGTTGGTATTCCAAAATTATTAGAATCTGTAACTCTTGGCAAGAAATTTGTGGCCTCCTGAGTGAGACTGTACCCTGATCAGATGGCATGATGGACAAGGGACCTGAGGCTAGCAACAAGCTCCCCGTGCTACAGTCTGCAACTGCTATTGCGGTGTCATTCGCCATATGCAAGGCTGGTAATTTGCTGACTAAATATTATGGAATTGAAGGTGGCAGTCTTCCCGCAATAACAGCGATTGTTGTTATGTTGGCAACTTTGTTGCCACGACAGTTTAGTCATTTGGCACCCTCTGGTGAAGCTATTGCTATGATCCTAATGCAGGTATTTTATGGTTCTAAACGACTGTAGTTATGTTAGTAACTGAATATCTAGACTTTGAAGCGTCACTTTGCTGAAGCCTGTTTCTTGTCTACTCTGTTACGTGATGGATATGATATTTCATGCTGCTAAATTATTTTTGAATCTTGATCTCTTGAAAAGTACTTGCATCAGCAGATTCGGCTAGGCATATGCCTCTTATTACTCTGTGTAAACAGTAATTAGGTGGGGCATGTGAATTGGATGCATTTTATGCTGGTCTATAGTCTCTTGTTCATAGATGTGGCTGTATATAACGAAGGTGAGTAGGCCCAAGCGCCCGCACCAGAACTATTAAAAAATATTGCAGATTGTGTGTTAAGCGCACCCATGATGCAATTTTTTATTTTCTTTAAAATTGAAGTGACCAACAGAAAATCCCACCTACTTGCTCATACACTGTACTGTACATCAATTTTTCAGGCTGCACCGCAGCATCCTGCCCTGCCCACCCATGCTAGCTGCACTTGTATTATGTTCCCTGTACATGCTGAAGCGTTGTGACTCGCTGCTTCTATTATCGATAGCCACAGTATGAGCCATGCAACTACTAACCTTACCTCAATCGTGTGTTGCGCATTAGTCCAACATTTCAGAAGTACATTTGTGCTAGTTAGCAGTTTATTGTGATCCTTTCTGTGGTGGAAAAGGTGATAAAAAAGCTTTTCTAATCTTTTTCCAGGGATAATGAGAAACTTTGATGCTATCCTACTTGGAGATTTGATGAATCATACAATGATAGCATTTCCGAAGTTATGTAGAATCTGACAGCATTTTTGTTCCGTTGCTTTGGACACAGGTATTTTTCGCTGTGGTGGGGGCGAGTGGGAACATTTGGAATGTCATAACCACTGCACCTAGTATATTCTTGTTTTGTCTCATCCAAATTGCGGTCCACCTCGCTGTGACTCTGGGATTGGGGAAACTGCTTGGGTTTGACCTGAAGTTGTTGCTGATCGCATCCAATGCCAATGTTGGGGGTCCCACAACAGCCTGCGGAATGGCAACCACCAAGGGGTGGAGCTCCATGGTAGTTCCGGGAATCCTCGCTGGAATTTTTGGCATCGCCATTGCAACTTTCCTAGGCATTGCATTTGGATGTAAGGTTCTTAAATACATGTGAACGACTTAGATTTTCAGAGTCCAAACTGCGGTGTAACCTTGATGAGCATGTAGTTTCAGACTTGCTGCAGAGATTTTAATTACCACTCACACGCGTTGTTTGTTATACTAGAATGAGCAGAATCTCTAATGCGTCAAATTGATGTTAGAAAGAGAAAGCCAGGAAACACCATTCATCTTTTGTTGACTTCCTGTCCCTTTTCTTCTGTTCTTTTTTTTTTAAGGCAACTTGCAGCCAGGGCCTCTTTGGCTTACATAGTGTAGTATAAAAATCAAAATATTGTGTATTTGGTTCAAGTAAAGAATTGAGAGTAAATTGAGCAACAGGCCATGCCTAAAACCTAAGGGATTTGAGGGGATAAGCTGGCAAAGTTTCGAAGACAACTTGATTCTAGGAATCTTAAATAGAGTTGGTTTCTAATACCTGAAGTTACCATACGTCATTGCACAAAGAGCATAGCCAAACGCAGCCCTCGTATCCAAATGGTGTTTATCATTATTTTTTTGATTTGGATAAGCCACAAAGGACAATAAAATACAATGGGAGAGGGGAGAACATCATATAAGCATCCCCAATCTTCACCTGATAGATAAGCAATATATAGCAATATCAGATGAGATATCCTTAATGTGAACATCAGAAGCTCATATTCCTACTATCAAGCACTTCGTACTTCATAATAAAAAGTGTGTGAGATTAGGCAGGCTTCCGACGCTCACTGCCATCAATTCATCATCAGCATCGAAACATTCACATGAAAGATTATACATCCATGTGCTCTAGAGGCACTAGCTTCTGCATTCAACCTCACACCAATCGGCATAATCAACCGACAGGGATACCTGCAATTGGTGTCTGACATTCAGAACCCAATTGGTGTTCAACATCAAAGTCCACCATCAACTGATAAAACAAAACTCATATTAAGACATTCTCTATGAAATGCTATCAAGTTGTTTTGGCTTCTTGGATCTACTGCCATCTTCTTCCAATGCTTTCAATTTGTTCTTTATTGCCGCTATCTTAGCACTCCGACTCATTTGCATAGAACTGCTGCTGGAGCTAGTTGATCTGTTAGTTACTCCTGATGTCCTTGCTGAATTTTCAGCGGTCTCAACTGCAGACTTCTCACTAGCCAGCCGTACAACCAAAGGACGTCCACAAGCCAACTTCCCATGCATCTTCTCCTTTGCCAGCCTAGCTTCCTGCATGCTCACTTCAATGAAGAGAGTTAGAAAATTGCTTACGTAAGAAGAAGTTTTGTACAATAAGTGGCTTACCTCCTTTGTGCTATATTGGACAAAAGCAAAGCCACGTGGTTCTCCTCGCTTTGGTCCCCGGGTGTGCAGCAAGAAGTCCTCTGATTCTATCTTCCCAAATGGAGAGAACATCTTTATCAGCGTGGCCCTGAATCGAGAATTATTAATGGTCAGGTTAGACTAAGGCTTCTTTTTTTGGGGGGGGGGGGGTGTGTTTCACTACATAATAAATAGCCCTTACTCTGAAATCCGATGATCAATGTTGCCAACGTAAAGTCTTCTCTCAGAGCTTTCATCACTCATACCATTTGAATCCTGATCATGACAAATGCCTCGTAAAAATCCTCATCAAGTAATTGCATTAAAAATCAAAGACGCATACAACAGTGCATAATGACTTAACTTTTGACAACCAAGTGCACAAAAAAGCACATAAAACCTGTAATTCAAGAGCACACACTAATAGCACTGCCAGTCATATGAGAGGCTCTCACCATTGCTTATGCTAAAGAATGATGTACCAAAGTACAACAAACATTTACAACTATGACACATATCTTATATGTATAAGAGTGGAAAAATACAGTACCATAATCTTGGCTGGAGAAACCAATGAAACAACTGCACACAACAGCAGCAATGATTAATCCAATTTGAAGCACCACAATTCGTTGCACCTGCATTTGAATCAATTCAATTTTAATAAGTTCTTCTATCTAATAGTATCTATGCCCATTGCAATAGATAATTAAAAATTTCGGGGGAGGGGGGGTTCAACGCAATGATAAATATGCAAGCAAAGAAACTGGAATCACATCACTTGCTTGACGCATGTACATGAAGAAGCAAGTCCCAGTCAGATGTTCTCAACAACCATCCAATTAACCGCATATACATAAACAATTTTGAAGTTTGAATTATTCGAAGGAGAACAGTCAGCTCAACCTGATGCATCAGGTGCCCCTCATTTTCAGTGTTAGGGACTAAAGGGGATAAGAGATACCTATAAACTACCCATTTTTGCAGGCATTGCCAACCTAAGTGCACAACAAATTCCAAACTAGAAGAATAACACATTTAAACATCACTTGGAAACCATGAGTTAACTTATCCTTATCCAACCCTGCGACTATCGGAAACTAAAGCAATAAGAAACCATGCTCTGATTTACAGATTTCACTCAACAGACTTCTTCATCCTCTATGAAGCCAAAGACATTTGGTAATTGGTATGAACTTCAATAGGCTTCCAATGATAAGCCGAAGAAGGTGAAAGGAAGCACAATATGAAGAAATTCAAAAATAATCCACTTGAATTGATTGTACAGCATATGAACAGATATCAATCAAAGGTCAGATTTGGTTGTTCTCAATGATTTGACATTTTCTGGTTTAGCACAAAATACTTAATCGTCATATTGCACAGAGATTTCCAATGATCGGAAAGGGCTAAATGCAGTTGACCTAAATCAATACCACACTACAGCATCATAGTGCAGATCATGAAATTAACCTCCAATGTGAAACAGTTAAAAGAACCCCTAAACTAACGAAAAATCATCGGAGTAGCAATGTATACTACTAATTAGCAATTGCCCATGGCAGTTTGGAAACCCTAAACAAAAGAGGTATAAAATTAGCAGCGCGAACAGAGTAAACCTTAATCAGGCCAGATTCAAGAGCTAAAGTAGGTCAAACGCAGTGATCAAACTCCCAAACGCAGATTTAGGGGTCAAAAGATGAAAAATTCAGGGGGAATGCCAAGCAGAAAACTCGAAGAGTGCAGTAGCTTCGAGAACTATGACTGAGAGACAGAGAGATACTAACTCTATCAATGGAAGATGTACAAAAAAGGGGCAGAGGAGAGAGATAGAGTACCGGATTAGTGCGGTGGTCAGTCGTCGGCGAAGGAGGTAGATGCGGCGGCGATGACGACGGGCGATCTGGATGAAACGCCAACCTGATACTGATGTTGATCTGGGGTTAGGATCCTAACCCGTTTCAATCCTGCAAAGACTTTCTTTTATTTTTTTTGGGGGTACAAATTTTATTGGGAGATAGTCCGTAGAGATAGTACGGCGGGACTCTTGGGACAAGTTTCTTCAAAAAAAACATCTCTAGCATTTTCAGTGGAGTTTCAGATTTTGAAATTTTGATATGTTATATCAGTAAAAGTTTTATAATTTTGAAACTTGCATTCCATCACTTCTCCAACAAATGAAACTTTTTTTTAATCATCCAATAAAAATATTTATCATGAACCCACCTTATAACACACAACTTATTTTTCAAATTATTTAAAAATTATAAATTAACTCAAAAAAAAACAAAAACAAATAATTAAAAAATCACAAAAAGACAAAAGGGAGAGAAATGGGGTGGGAACACCTGTGCAAGGCTTCCCGCGTGCCCCACGCATTTCCCTCCTACTGTCAGCTTCATCTTGACTTGCATGGGACACGCGGGCCCACCTTGCCATACGCGTTCCCATCGCTGCCAGTGCTCTTCGGATAACTAGTCACTCATTTTATGATGATATTTTAATTTTTTGAATGGATAAACTCTATATATATTTTTAACTTAGAGGAATTAAACTACAATTTTCTTAAAAAATTTAGTTATTTTATCACTAGAGTATCCAAAAATGCACTACGACATTTTAGTTTAATGATTTAAGTGTGACTTTATTAAATGTTACTCAAGTAATTAATCATCTCAAAACTACTAAAGGTAACAAAAATTATTATTTTAAACAAGAAAAGAATCATAGGAAAGAACATGTTGTATCATTAATAGGAATTAATATAAATTGGCTCAGGTGGTTTGAGCTAAAGTATCGGATTTGAGTTATATGAATATGGGCAAAAAAATGAGAGTTCTAAATGCTTGTTGGGCCAATAGTAGTTTGTCTCTCAGTGAGATGGATGACCCAAAGCCAAAACAAATCATTAATAAGGTGTTTGGGTTGCATTCAACAATAGTGTTTGAGTTAATGCCTAGCATGTTGATAGAGTTAAAGTACTAATCATCTAAATATTATTGTTCAAGAAAGCAACTTTGATTTAGAAGTTTAAGTAATGTTTTGTACTTCATGTAAAGTCCTTGAAAAGCTAATAAAATTCAACTTTGGTATTTATCAACTCAACATTTGAAAAATCATTTATATCTTTTTTCGTTAATTTATAATAATTAATTAACCTAACAACTAAATTTACCATACACATTTTCCTGAATCACTTAGTTAAAAGAAATTATATGCTGGTATCTAGATTCTAACAATTATATAGTAACATATTACATATATCAGCAATCTAGACATTTATATATGTTGGCCCGATTTTGGCTAGTTAAATCACTCTAAAGGGGGTGAATAAGGTGATGATCGAAGTCACTAAATAATCAAATGCAAAAAAGTAAATGAGGATAAGACACGAGTATTATTTAATGAGGTTAGCCTCAATCAGGCTTAGTCTCCGCCTAGAGTTCTCTAATTCTAGGATTAACCCAATTTTATTATGAGGGACCATTACAACTCTAGAGTACAACTACTCTAAATTCCAAGTCACAAGTTGACACCTTCAACAAAACTTGGTAGAGTTGGCCCTTCAACTTTATAATCCCACCCAATTACAGCTTTGAATGGAACAACTTAATTGAATGAATAGCAAATCAACGCTCAAACCGCTCAATGTATGCAAGTGAGTATTGTCTTTTATGCTCGTTCTTTTGCTCTTTCTTCAGCTGCAAATTCCTCTCAATTTATAGCCAAAAGATATTGAAGAGGTTGAAGGATTGTTTGGAAGGTGACCTGTAACGCCACCAACCCTAGGTTAGGAGTGTTAACGTTATACTTTGATTTTCTTTAAATCATGGGACGAAACGGACAGAGTTTCCCCTAAAAACTGACCGTTTTCCAGACTTAAAGCCTTACATTAAATTCCCTACAATTAAACGCAATAATAAAACCAACTCAACGGCTACCCGCTGGAGTTCACGGCTCTCCGGGCCACCCGCCCGGAGCATATCAACCAGCACAGTTCAATACTAAGGTAATGGAACAATAAAAGTACAACTCTACGGACCACACGTCCAGAGTACTGGGGTTACATCCCAACTATAAACAACCTAAGCTAAACGATGATCGACTCATATGGCCATACAGAGCAACTCTAGATGATATGCAATACATGCACACAAGGACTTAGATTTCATAGCAATACAATTGCAACTCACACATATAGAGCATGTAACTTTGCTCCTAGAACAGCAATGACTCCATCTCGGCTTACTTGGACAGACTTTTACCTGATACTTCAGAAACCTGGGAAGGGAACAGTAATAGATGGGAATGAGCAATTATCGCTCAATGGATAACCCCCTCCCCCAAAACAATACTTAAAGTGCAGTAGTTTATATGTATATTGTAACCTATATATAACATATACATATAACTTAAATATTACAATATCAAGTGCAATATTCACTTACGAAACTTGTTCGAAAATCCTTCCCTTTGAAGAACTCACCTACCTTACGATATAGTCCGCCACAACGAAGGGGAAATAGCAGTCGCTTCCACCGCTTACACTTTAAAATAGCCATACTCAAATAAGAAATTCATATAAACTCATAAATTCAATGAAAAGAAAGGGGTTAACCCTTAAACGCCACTTGTTGGAATTGTTGACATGAAAGACTTACTTTGTTTCATACAATTTATGCCGTTAAACATTGAAATTTTGTTGACGATGCTGTCAGGTGACAGACTATCTGAATTTAACATGTACACTAGAATAACCATCATGTTCAAGGCGATAGAGTCACTAAACTAATGCTTTCACTACACCATACGGTAACAAGTCATATACAGGAATAGATCTCCTTGTTAAAACATGGCACGATAACTCTAATATATGCTATTGATGTAGCATATGCTCTTTGAACTACACATGCTTGTTTATTAAAGTATACTGGTCTACAACCCGTCATATGAACTAGGATTCTCTATTGTCCTGGTGGATAATCTCTGATATATATATATATATATATATATATATATATATATATA
>JACYFF010019584.1:102930882-102953670 GCA_017589665.1 Selenicereus undatus
TATAAATATATATATATATAAATATACATATATGTATATATATATATGTGTGTGTGTGTGTGTGTGTGTGTGTGTGTGTGTGTGTGTGTGTGTGTGTGTGTAACAGATTAAATTTTGTATTAATTAAATTGAATTTATTAGAATTGCAATTAATAAAGACCATTTACTTAATTTTGAATTTTAAACCATTATTTACCTTTACTGTAACAACTTTTAGAATTATTCTAAGAAGGATAGTCACAATTTTATAAAAAGTCAAAAAAAGGAGGAGGAAAACAAGGTACCTTTTTCCTTTGAAACATATTGTATTTTCATGTGTGCTCTTTTTTTTTTTTGGTTACTGTTTTCTCTGCTCTAATGAAGGGTAAGTAAAGAACAGATGGTAGAAGAGAAAAAATTTCCCATTTTAGGCTTAAAAATCCAAACATATATCAAGCCATATTGGTAAAGTGATTTGGCATTTGTTTTTCTTAAATAAAATATTAAATTCGAGTCTTGTAAATGAATAAAATTTATGATATAAGTGATATTAAAATCTAAATATTCTTGTTAAGTTTCTAAAATTTAAATCTATAATAGTAAACCTTCAAATCTTTCCAACTCAATTTCATTCCTGATAAAAAAAAAGCAGAGAAAGAAAGAAATGAAGAGTTTGTTCTATTCATTTGAAAGAAAGAAGCAAAAAAGAAAACGAATTTGAAAGAAGTAGGAAGAAGTTGAAAAATTATAAAGAAATTTGTTGCAAAAAAGCAGTAGAGAAAGCAATGGGAGAGAATTAAAAGGTGACATTCCAACTGGAAAAGAACAGACATTATTTTCCTACATTAAGGCATATTCCGGCAAAGTTTTGGTTACTTTGCTTCTGAAGCTCCTTGAATTGATATACAAACAAGGGTAGTTGGAACAGACCTTATAGGCCCTGTTTCATAACCCGCTGTTAGCTATTAGCTGTTTGTATTAGTTGTTAGCTGTTAGCTGTTTAAATTAGCTGTTTGAATTAGCTGTTTCTAGAAAAACTATTTGATAAAATTAGCTGTTTTTAGAAAATATATTTGGTAAAATTCCATTGATGTCCTTTCCCTAAAATACTTTTCAATTGAATAAGTTTTTATCTATTGATCATCTTATTTTGTTTTTTAAAAAATTAGTATATGTCATATGTACAAATTAGGTTCATCCTTGGAACTTTATTTTTTATTAAATTGAATAATTTGTGTTCATTACTTATTTTCCTTTGTTTTCAATGTTTACTTACTTATACAATGCCCACATCTTATAACCTTTTGTTAGTTTTAGAGATCCTTATTTTTTTTATGAATTGCAATTAATATGAACTTACATCTATATTTTTGTCATGAATTGAAATATGTATGGATTTCAAATAATTTAATCTTTATTAACCTAAAAGAAAATTAGGAATAGGGTTTATTAATGACAATAGGGAGGGTGGAGATGAAGGTGGGGAGGTCGAGTAGAAAAAATTGGAGGTAAAAGTTGTTTAAGATTTAAGCAAGATATGAAATTAAAAATAGAGTTTATCAATGGCATGCATGTAATTTTGTTAAACTTTTGGGCAATATTATAATTTCTACAAACAGTTATTCTCAAAAGGTTAATGGAAATAATTGTTTGAAAAAGGGTTGTTTGGGCAAAACAACTCTTTCAAACAGCTGTTTACCAAGCACATCATTAGCTGTTTAACTTAGTCAAAACAACAAAAGTCTCTCTAAAGAGCTCTTTTTTCCTTAAACAACTATGTTACCAAACACCTCCATAGTCCTGTTTAGCAAATAGTTATTAGCTATCAACTATATATATTAGTTGTTAAGTGCTAACTATTTGAATTAGCTATTTGTTGAAAAATTATTTGGTGAAATTAGTTATTTCTGATAAAATTGTGAAATAAAAATCTAATTCTCTAAAAAAACTCATAAAATTAGCATTTTTAAATTAGTTTTTTGGACCCAAATAACTCTTTTAAAAAGCTTTTTTACCAAACACTGACATTAACTTTTTGAGTTGGGTCGTGTTTGACAACAATGTTTTGAGTACAGTTTAGTGTTTTGGTTAAGTCAATACACTAATCAGTCAATTTCTAGTGTTTGATAATGTAAGATTTTGACTGATATTTCAAGTAACATTTAGCATTTTATGTAGCGTTTTTGAAAAGTCAACAGTAATAACTTTTGACATTCAAAGTAGCATTTCATATTTTTTTAGCTAAAAAAATGTTCTTTGAAAATTTTATCATTCGAAATTATTTATATCCTGATATGTCAATTCACATTAATCAGCTAACCGAACAACTAAATTTATCGAATGCGTTTATTCAAACTATTCATCTAAACAACTATTCGCTAACAGTTAAAGTAGAAATGTTATCTACTACATAAACAACTATCTGTTACCTAAACGACTAATTTTACCAAATTTGATATTGATCAAACAGCTAATCTTAGTTCAAAGAACTCTCCAAAAAGTTATTTGTCAAACACTACTATTAGCTGATTTCTTATTTCTTATTTCTTATACTCTCTCTTATTTAATATATTGTTTTAAAGCTCAATTGAAGCTATTAATTAAAAAAAAAAAAGAACAGACGTTATAGGCTTATATGGATTAACTATAGAATGTGGTATGTGAATATTGAATACCCTCCCTGTTTGCAGCCCTCAGGCGAGCCAGAAACAAGGGTCAAATTGTTGACAAATGACAATTACAGGTAACAGCAGATCCTACTTGATGTGAAAAATGTCAAAATCGGACAAAGACGAATTGAGGCCCACCCTTGACCCTACCCTAACACGCGTCTCCGATTAACTCTCTCACCGTCGTATTTAGTCCCAAAAAAAGCACCACCACTTCACTCCACCATAGGCATATACGTGATCCATCCATGTGATCATGATGTGATGTGCTATGAGCGGTTCAAGTTCTTAAATTTTTGTCAAAATTCTAAATTCCCCCATCCAAAAAAGAGAAGAAAACAGTTGAATAATTTGCAGTCTTTTTAGCCCTTTTCCACACCTCCTTTCTTTCTCTGTCCGACTGTTTCTGCTTCAGTAAAGATAGTGCAGAATTGTTGATGATTGACTGATGTTAAGCTTATTCAGACAATTTTCTGAGTAACCCAGAAAGTAAAGCAATGGGGTTTCAAGTTATCATTTTTCTCTCTCCTTTGCTATGTTGTTGTTGTTTGATGATCTCCCTCGCTGGTGCTGATTTCACTCCAGTTGACAACTATCTCATAAACTGTGGCTCAAACTCTAACACTACCATTGATAACCGGGTGTTTGTTGGGGATTTAACAAAACCCAGGTTTTTATCTCTAGCTTCTTCACCTAAAGCATCGCCAATTTCACTTTCTGATCCCAACCCATCTCCCAATTTGCCCACAATTTACAACACAGCTAGAGTTTTCCCAAGGGGTGGGTCTGCAACTTACAGGGTCAGCATTAAGAAGGTGGGCATTCACTTGGTACGTCTACATTTTTGGCCTTTTAATTCTCAGAATCATAATCTGAGTACTGCAGTTTTTAGTGTTTCTGTTAATGGGTATTCATTATTTCATGGGTTTAGTGCCTCCAAGCTGCTGTTGAGGGAGTTCATATTGAGGGTGAATTCGGATGATGTTGAGATTGTTTTTACACCTGAGGGTGAACTGGGTTTTGGGTTTGTTAATGGAATTGAGGTGATTTCTGCGCCAGATAACCTGATTCTTGATTATGGGGTTTTGTCTATTGGTCCTAATGGTATGAAAGAGTACAAAAATCTGTCATATCGAGTTCTGGAGAGTGTTCATAGGATTAATGTGGGTGGTTTGAAGTTAACCCCCTTTAATGATACCCTTTGGAGGACTTGGATCCCTGATGATGATTATTTGGTTCTACAATCAGCTGCTAAACGAGTGAATTCAACCCACACCCCAAATTACAAACCTAGCGGTGCTAGTAGGGAAATTGCACCAGATAATGTGTATATGACTGCCCAGGAGATGAACAAGGATAATGACACTGCTTTCGCAGATTTCAACATTACCTGGAATTTTCCTGTGATAGATCATGTTCAGTATCTAGTGAGGTTGCATTTTTGTGATATAGTAAGCATTGGGCTTAATCAGCTCTATTTCAATGTGTTTGTTAACGGTTTTATGGCTTACAAAGATCTCGATTTGTCAACGCTTACATTCCATACGCTTGCATCTCCCTACTATGTCGATTTCATTGTGGGCATGGACCATTCTGGACCTATTCAAGTTACTGTCGGTCCATCTTCTTTGAGTACTACTTTGAAGAAGAATGCTATTTTGAATGGGGTTGAGATCATGAAAGTGGTGAATAGCAAGGTTACTTGGACTGGGCGCAAGGAAAAGAAAGTATGGGTTGTTCTGGGTTCTGTCCTTGTAAGTATTGCTGTTTTGAGTGTGGTGTTGCTCGCTGTTTTGCTAACGCTAAAATGCAGAAGGAAACCAAAACCTGCAGAAAGTTCAGGATGGACTCCCCTCCGTGCACCCATTGGGAGCTTCTATAGTAGAGTTACGGAATCTATTGCTTCCCCACGGAATGGATTGAATGGCTTGAAGATTCCCTTTGAGGAAATACTATTTGCGACAAATAACTTTGACAGAAGTTTGATCATTGGTTCTGGTGGATTTGGTATGGTATACAAAGGGATTCTTAGGGATGGCACCAAAGTTGCTGTGAAACGAGGTATGCCAGGGTCTAGGCAGGGTCTTCCAGAGTTCCAAACTGAAATATCTGTCTTATCAAAGATCCGGCACCGCCACCTTGTTTCAATGGTTGGCTATTGTGAGGAGCAATCAGAGATGATCTTAGCTTATGAGTACATGGAGAAAGGGCCACTCAAGAAGCATTTATATGGGTCTGGATTACCACCATTATCTTGGAAGCAAAGGCTTGATATTTGTATTGGAGCTGCTAGAGGTCTTCATTACCTTCATACAGGTTTTGCTCAAGGAATCATCCATCGTGACGTCAAGTCTACCAACATTCTTCTTGATGAAAGTTATGTTGCCAAGGTGGCTGATTTTGGACTATCTAGGGCTGGTCCATGTCTGGATCAAACCCATGTAAGCACTGGTGTGAAAGGTAGTTTTGGTTATCTGGATCCAGAGTATTTCCGAAGGCAGCAACTCACAGATAAATCTGATGTCTATTCATTTGGTGTTGTGTTGCTTGAGGTTCTTTGTGCCAGACCTGCTGTAGATCCCTTGCTAGCAAGGGAGCAGGTAAATCTAGCTGAATGGGCATTGGAGTTTCAGGAGAAAGGCCTTCTAGAGGAAATTATCGACCCACAGCTCAAAGGCCAAATAAAGCCAAGCTCATTAAAGAAATTTGCTGACACGGCGCAAAAATGTTTAGCAGACTATAGTGTGGACAGGCCAACCATGGGTGATGTTCTCTGGAATTTGGAGTATGCATTGCAAGTTCAAGAGAGTCAAGCAACAAGCGAAACGAATGAATCAAGTGTTACTTTTACTTCAGAGCTTTCCACAAATAGAGTTGTCTCTCATGTTCCTAGCAATGTTCAACCCATTGAGGATACAAGTGACGAGAAGCTAGAGGTATCAAATAGTGAAGTTTTCTCTCAGTTAGTTAATAGTCAAGGCAGATAATTTATGGGATGTGGTATAGCAAGATGTCCTATTCAAAAATTCCTCAGCATTTCATACTATAGGTAATTGTTCAGAAATTTCATACACTTCATTAAACTCCTTTGAGCCTCTTACTGAAACTGCATTCCTTGGTGATAAATGCTAATCAGTTCTTAATCCGTGCTAAAATCTGTTTGGTGTGATCTATGAGATGCATTACATTAGACAATTTGCCAATACTGTAAATTGGTAGTCTCTGTCGCTGTCTTACTTGATCACTCTGAGCAAGTCAGTCATTCAGGCTTGATCTTTCATGCACTATGAAATATGCATGTACCTTGCCTGGTTCTTCACCCTAGAGATTGGGTCTTTGATACTAATGTTAAGGGTAAGAGAAACTTTTCAGTTGACTATAGTGAAATTCATAAGATAATACATTACAATCCTTCAAATTTTGACGCTTGGAACTAAAGAGGTTATTTTGCAAAAAGTAGACATATGAACAATTGGAGAAACTTGTCTTTTACTTCTATAAACTGTACTTTGCTCGTCAGTTCAGTAGATTCTGTAACAGAAGAAGGTGAGAGAAGTATTTGTAGGTTTAGATGATCCTGCCATTGTCTTTGTGGATGGAGCCGTAGGCATTACGCTCTTGAGCTGTGTTGGTCACTAGGATCCCTTTTGCCATCTGTTACATAGCTGCCCTGTACAATGGCCTAAACAGCATCATATTACTTGCGTCTTGTAGATTCTACTGCTTACTCTTCGCTTGTAGGGATAAAGATGCCCACATTTGAATCTCCCAACACATTATCCCCATGGGGACACCCGCACTTGGTTTCTGTTGTTGTATATGGTTGTGTGTCTAGGTTGTCAAGGATTTGTCTTGAAACTATTGAGCTTCTATTTGCTTATAGCCTTATATGTTATGTTCCTACCTGAAGAACTTATATTGTATATGACTGCTGGTCATGCATAGTCGCATACACTCAGACACCATCACATTGGCCCTACTTGACCTCCTCCCCACCTCCTCTTCGAACTTCTGAGCTGACCTCCGTGGCTAATATAGATTGAAACCCCAATTGATGACCTGGTTGCCGGATGCAACAGCGCAAGCTTTTAAAGCATGTAACTTACTCTATCCTCCTAGGATTTGCTGCTTTTGGGATTTGAGTGGGAGAAATTGTGTCATTTGTGATGCTGTTGATCTCAGGTTACGGGAGGCGCAACCTCTTGCCAAACTCAGGAGTCGCTTCTATGATGTACGATGTTGAATCGAACCAAGAGAGAGCGCGTAGGGTTACAGTTCTCTGGGGGCAGGGGCCCAGCGTCTGACATGATGCATCTGCGACTGTAATCTGAAAGCTGCAGCTACACAGCAGTATCTGAACCCCCGCTCAGCATATCTGTTTTAGAGTTTAGAGTTCAGAGTTCTGCTATCTCTACGACAGTTGGAGCAATGCACCCCCCCCCCCCTCCCCTTCTTTTAGCACAGATTTATATATTTTGGAATTTTGCATAGGTAACAACTGCAGTTGTGAAAAACTCTATTTATCTTTTATACTTGGAATGGCATTTGTATTTATATGTTGTGATTTATAGTTCAAAGTCATTCACATTATTCAGCATGTTTGCTGCAAAAGTCTCATAGGATGGTATAGTGCATCGCAATATTGCATTGTGAAATTCTTCCTTTTAAGAGTTGCAAGTTTTTAAATAATTGAGAATGTATTTGGGTATGCTTTCGTAACATATGCACGAATCCTTCATAGTGGAAGAGATTACAGGACAATTAGTCATGCATTATGAGACGAAACATGCACTAGAGAAAAATTACTACATGCATTCATTATACATTAGGAGTGCTGAGATCTTTGTTCCAAATTTTTCGTGTAATCCAAAACATTTTGATATTAATCATTACTTTTGGAGATCATAGGCAATTCCAAGCACATCGTTCATTACATGCTCCCGAGTGCTGGAAGGAGGAAGCACGCTTCCCTTTCTTGTTGGACTTTAATGATTAGTGATGGAATCTACCAAGCGGAGCGTCAGTAGTCCAACGGTTGGGATAATTGCCTTCCAAGTAATAAACCTAGGTTAGACCCCCGGCTAACGCATTTGACAGTGTGCTTGCATTTAGTGTTTTTTTTTAAAAAAAAATGCCCCCCAGCCCTGAAAACATAGAGAATTACTGAGTATTATGATCAATAAAACAGCAAGAATCTCTCCTCCACCAATCAAGGAAAGTTTTGACTTAGTAGTTTTCACCTAACACGTTGCCATGAACACAAGAGCACTGTATAGCTAAGACACACTCTACGTAATTGTTTGGTTGAGCATACACAATCTTATAATGCAAACAAGTTTGTAACTATGTTTTCATTATCTTGTTTACTTGTAAGAGAATAATGTAAATAACAACTACTATGTACTCATGATTGTATTATAAGGTTGATTGTATTACAAGGTTGATTGTATTACATTATATGTAATCAAACGTCATATACATTTTATTTACACATGATAACACATCTCAACCATCATAAAAGTGAAGAATCCATGAAATATATCAGAAATAATTTGTTTCTTCATTTATGGTAATGATATCAAACTTACGGAAGTCACCTCCAAATGTTCTATGCAACAGCATGTTGAAGTTTTTACAGCATACCCTGATTTCTCATTGAAGTTTAGAGAAAGAAGTTGCAAGGCTCAATAGCAAATGAGCTGTACATATATATGACACCAGTTTAGAAGTCCAATGAACAAATAACAAACTTAAAAACCTACAATCATCTAGTTGTAAGCCTCACTTTTGAAAAATGAATTTGAAGCTTATGAAAGTGTGGTATGAAGAAATAATGGACTCTTCCACCTTCAGTCATAAGCTTTTTCCCAGTCATCGGCGAGTTCTTTGTTGTCCTTAGTAGGAGTGCCCTAACTCGAGCTAGAGGTTCATGCTTGAAACCCCACTTTTTGATTCCTTTTCCAACACGGGAGGTTTTTGAGCAGCCTTCTATTTTCCAGACTCCACAACTCTAGTTGAATACTTCACTAATGTTGATGAAGAACCATGGCTCAAAACAATCCAACAATTTACGATTGTGGCAATGGGGCCCTTGTGGCCTTTTAATGACAAGAGCTCCACATCTGATGGGACAACAGACTATTCCTCATCACCCCATGAATCTTCCACCCAGTCAGACTCCTTGACAACAACCTTTTTCCACGAGTTATCATTCAGGGCAGAAGTTATAGTAGTCTGTTAGACTATAGTTGCACCTTGATATACTGAACTGTTATCTAGTCTTCTCATAGCGGTTGCTGCCCACGTAGGATCACCGAACACAATCAATGCACTCTTGTCATTCAACCAGACAAGTTCGCATTCACCACCAAACCTCATAACCAATGTGATGATATCTACATCATTTGGTAAGTCAATCAAGGCCACGACAAGTTTAGGATAAAAACCCAATGACAGATGGTTTGCACTCATAGTATATGCTCCCTCAGAACCTAGGATTCGGAGTGAGGCTCTGGATTTTGAGATAGCATGGACCACAATGAAACGCTTTGGCTCCCAACCAGCAGCGCTAACTGAAAGCCTCCACCTTTGAGCTACAACACTAAATGCGTCTTGCTTCCCCTTCGACATTACACAAAAGACATGAACTCTTGACATTACTAGGATTTGCTCTATTTTTGCCAAGGATAAGTTGTGTGTATCTCTCATCCATTAATAGGACCCATTTTGGATTTCATCTTATGAATTCTACCAACATGTCTGAAATAGCAGGATTCTCACCATAGTGAAGAACATCCAAACTCGGCAAAGAAATATCAAAAGCATCAACAACAACACACTTCCTCTCAAGTTTGCTGCACTCGTCATCACAAATAAGTTTCCTTTGCCCAAGTGGAACTCTTTTGTCATTTACTTCCACACGCTAAAGAGGTACTAGAAGCTTTTGTAGGGTAGCAACCTCGAGAACATTATCAGCATTAAAGCTTGAAGTCCTTGCCCCCAAGTCACAAGTCACAACTATAATAATCCTGATACAAAAGCAAGTTATTGTCACGGGAAATTCATTTCTTACATCAAGGCAAGGATCTCTAGGGTGACAAAGAGCTCTACATGTATTCTTGCAATCTTTCCTAAGTGCACCACATGTTTGTCCACAAGAAGCCCTCAAGACAAAATCCAATGTATCACTTTGTGGATCACAAGGTAGAGCATGACCAATTCTTACAAAGACATGTAGCCCACAACTCCTCGTTTTCCCACATAATTTGTTACACCTAATGTCCTTCGATCTACAATGAATTTTGCATAGAACTACGTGTCCACCAATGCATTATTTTGCTATGGGGATCATGAAGGGTGGACGCTATGAGTAGATTTATGACCACAAGACTGAAGAACAAAGCATGGGTAATGGCTTGACGGAGGAGGTGCACCACAAGGTAAAGGTGGTGGGATTTAAGTCCTGTCATATGCACATGTCAGGTCTGTGAAGATAGTTTCCAGGTAAGGAGGACAGTGGCCATGGTGATAGAAAGATACGCAAGAATATTGCTCACATCTTAACTTCTTTCTATGAACCATAGGGCAAAAATGCAAGTTCTCATCAACAGAAAGAGTCTCACTGGAACCAGAAAGAGGGCAGGAATGCTCACAACAACGATGCCTCTCACAATTCTTTTTACGCCCACATGCCCTATTGCATACAAATTCTCATCAACCAAGATTGTCTTATAGCATTTCATAGTTTGAGAGGTAGGATCACAACAACACTTTTGAGTGACAAGCTAGCTCATCACAAGGTTGACAAGGCCCATTGATGTAAGATGCTCTAAGAGCAATTCCCACACCTAGAAAATAACACAAGAACTTCTGAAAACTTAATAATTCAATTCATTCAAGTGTGACTTTTCCCAATGCACGGGGGGTTTATATAGCAATTAATACAACTGAAAAAAGGAATAGAAAATATATCCGAGATTACGATAAGATTACGATAACTAAAAATAATCTAAGAGATAAAAAGATAAGATTTTATCCTAAAAGATAACTTACAAAGATAATAAATTATAAAAATACTTCACGTATACCAATATTAAGATATATTCATATCTTCTTAATTCTCCTTTATCCTTATCCTGCATCATTCTCCCCTGCTTGGAAAAAACTCGTCGTCGAGTTTTATACAACAGTAGAAAGAAGAAATCCAAGTAAAGAAACAACTTCACTTCACTCTGCAAATAGAAAACTGTACGACTTTCAACTTCTCCAAGAAAAGTAGCAATGCAATCAGTGGATGTAGCTTCTTGCCAACTAGAAGTTCATTAGGGATAAATAAATCAACAAGCTCACTTTCAAGTCTTGATATCGAATGTAGAGCATTGTCCATGAAAGCATGATCGGGGATTGTTAATGCAGCATCAACATGTATACTGACTGCTTGGCCCATCTCGAATTTTCTTTGCATGCGGTCAGATTTTTGAATGTCCATTAAATGTTCATAAGGGATAATGGAAGAGTTGTTTGCTATTATCGTTGACTCTTCATTCACTTGTATTAGTAGCTGGACATCCTCCCTGTCAAGTGCCTCAGTAAAAGCATCCACTTTGCTATCTAGAATAAACATTCCTTTACCGTGGACTTCATTTGCATATGACTCACAGTTCTCAACTTGCACTTCTTGATTAATAGAATCGAGGATGTTGTTGTTAACATCATTTTCCTCGATATCTGGAAGGTGACGATACTGTATGACTGGGACGTCTGCTTCCATATTTTCATCTTCTAGAGTCTCTTGTTTCTTGTTCTCAATGATAAATCCCCTATCATATGCACTATAATAGATTGGATCTGTCTCAGGCAAATAAGAAGTTGGTTCTTTCCTTGATGATCTTAGAGATGAAACCCTACAATCTCCAATAAGAAGCTTTGAAGGAATCAAAGGAGCTCTAAGAGGTTCATAATCCCATATATACCGAGGAATATAAGGCTTACAACCACAAATGAATTCACTAGCAAAGTAAAGATCTAACTCACAACAGCCGTCGTAAATCTTGCGACCTTGAAGTTTGCAAAAAGCATGGATAACATCCCGGTAAGAGTAGAAATTCACTCGAGCATGAAAATCACCCATTGTCTGAAATCTGACAATCTTTTCTACATCTCCATAAGGAGAGAAAACTTGGTACAGAACATTTGTCGTAACCGGAAGTGCTTTATCGTGAATTATCACAAACAAGGCTCGATGATGTTTTTCACACCAAGTCATGGTTGCAACAATAGCAATAAGGGCTTCTAGTAACAACAGCAGCGAATACCAGTACTAAGAGCATCGAACAGCAGCACTGGAATTCCAACAAGAGTCGAACAGCAGCACTGGAATTCCAACAAGAGTCGAACAGTAGTAGCGAGAAGCAGAACTCATAACCCACGATTGGGAGAGGGCCTGCAAAGGCGTTTTTTGATGAGAGAGTGGGTTGGCCACAAAGGGATGGCACAACCAAGATGTATTCGGCCCTCTGTCAATTTTAGAAAGCACAGAAAGCCTTCAATTCGCAGGTACAAGGCAGTTCGCAACTTAGGGTTTACGCTGTGATGGCCAATCAATTGAAGTAAAGTTTGATGTGATTTACCTCAATTCTTTTGGGGGGTTTTGGACGAATTTTAGTGGGTAATGCAGGAAAGAAATCAATTTGGGATGAATGTGAGGGATTGAACGCGAATATGGGGCCCAGGGTTTCGGGTATTTGGGGATTTCGAGAACCAGGGTTAGAATTTGGGGCTTCTAGGGTTCCGGCTAGCGGCTGGGGTCCGTGGGTGTGTGGTGGGGGTCGACTAGGAGGGTCAAATGCTGGGTGGTGGTCAATGTTGGTGGGCGGTGCGTTTTGGTGGTGGTTCAAAGGGTTGGAGAAGCAGCGGTTAGGGTTTGGTTTGGCAAATTGGGAAATTGGGGAGGCGTCCGGTGACGGCCGGTGGTAGTGAAGGTCTGGTGGTGGTCAGGCCGAGGTGCGAGCACGTGGTGGTGGTGGCCGACGGGAGGGGTGGCGTCGAAGGCTGGCAGCAAAGGGTTTAGGGTTTTCTGATTTCGTTTTTTCTCTTCTTTTTTTTTTTTGAACGTAAGGGAAAAAAGGAAAAGGGAAAATCAAAGGACAGCGGAAGAGATCGCAAAGGTTTAAATACCAATTTGATGTAGGACATTCTAAGAGCAATTCCCACACCTAGAAAATAACACAAGAACTTCTGAAAACTTAATAATTCAATTCATTCAAGTGTGACTTTCCCCAATGCACGGGGGGGTTTATATAGCAATTAATACAACTGAAAAAAGAAATAGAAAATATATCCGAAGATTACGATAAGATTACGATAACTAAAAATAATCTAAGAGATAAAAAGATAAGATTTTATCCTAAAAGATAACTTACAAAGATAATAAATTATAAAAATACTTCATGTATGCCAATATTAAGATATATCCATATCTTCTTAATTCCCCTTTATCCTTATCCTGCATCACCCATATGACACTTCTCCTTACACTGATGCAAACTAAAGGAAAAAGCTTGCCATAAGTCCCTGTACATGCCAGAATTGGAACCAGATAACTTTTTCTCTTATCTTTCAAGGTTGTGTTACCACAATAACAAGTATTTACTTTATTAGGTAATGATTCACTCTCTCCATAGGGGCTTGGATGGCATACTTCAGCACACTGATGATTTCCACACTCAAGTTTCTTTGCACACGTAGAACCACATGAGAAGAGACTGACAGTTGCCCTTATCTCTTCCTTTGTTGGCATTTCTCCACAAAGAAGCAACTCAAAGGCCTTCATAGAGAAGCAAGAGGCATTAATCGGAACTTTGCAATGCTCACAGGGACCCACATGACATACCCGATCACACCCATGACGCTCACAATCAAGGAGTTTATCACATAGTTGACCATATGTATGCACAAATTTTTTATCAAAATATCTCATGGTAATTACTTTCTTCCCTCAGGGGTAAGGCCTTGGCTGCGCAGAAGCCTTACATGGGGGACATGGACCTCGATGGCATTGCAAGACACAAACGTGAGTGGAAAAAATCCTTCTTACTTATACCAGTCCGGTGGCTTCCTCCTCTATTGGCCTTCCACTAGGTTCACCACAAGAATGTAATGTCAAGTACAAATCTAAAGGCGGATTGTGTCTCTTCCCACAAAAACACATGTAATACATCTCCTTGGCTGTTGTTAGCTACACAAACTAACATCTAGAACACCTCCAATTAGAACCTTGACCCTTCTCCATGAAACTATCAACAGAAGTAGGTGCATGAGCCCATTTCTTAATGCAATTCAAGTGGAAAATTAAGAAGCAACTTGAGCAAGACCAAATGGGTGCCGTCCTCTTGACCAAATTATAACAAATCATGCATTTCACAAGACCTTTTGTTAACTTATCCTGAATTTCTTGTTTCAACTGAGGCAAATGTAAGTTCACATTTTCCTCTCTCTTATTGGTAATCTGCTCATTTTCTTCACTCCCTCTTTCCATTCCACCCTGTTACTTTTGTCCTCAGTGCCCTCTGATTCTGAGGTCGACTCATGTGACTTCGACCACCTTTGGCCTATCTTTACTCTCTATGGCCTTGATCCATTTGCACTAATCTATGATTCAATTCCCCTCCATTTGCACCCCGATAAGCATTGAAATCTGACGGGGTGTATTCAGTATCCTTCTACTAAGTATATCCATTGGCACCGGATCAATATTCATCTCAGCACCATAGTTCCTAGGGTAAACATTTGAACTTGAAGTAGTTGTGTTCATAACCCCACATATCCCTTTTGTAGGTCTACTCGAAACTAGTATGTTCATAACCCCAAGCTTCTAGGGACCCACTGTTGTCGAACATTTTGGCCTGCATAGCATGACCTTTCTATATGTCTATGACCACCATTATAAGCTTAGGAGCTCATGATCTTAGAACACCACCACATAAACAAAACTTTCCACAATGACAATCACGAAAGGAAGGTCAACAAAACGTCGTATGTACAAATTCACAATCCCCAGCTTCCGATACCTTGAAAATAACACAATTACATAAATTAATCACAAACTCGGAAATTTAAACATGTCAGTGTGATGAAGCATACAAGTCTTAACTCCACAGGCCCCCCCAAAACAAAAAGATTTAAACATTTTCATAACTTTGCAACAAAACAAACATTGGAAGTATAACCCCCCCCCCCCCCAAGGGGAAGAAATGGAAAAAACAAAGGCATGCAGTTGGTGGATACAATCAATCCCAATGTGCTACTTTCATGAGTTTGATTCAATTGAATTCAATGAGAATGGTAGACATTTGAATTGAAGGGTGAGGGAGTTAGGAGGAATAATTAGTGGAAATTTATGAACCTGAATAAAAGGGAGATGAAAAGTAGAGTTCAAGGCTATTTTGATGAGATAAAATGAAATGGAACTTGAATCCTTAGGTTTCAAGTTTTACTCTTTTGTATTTTGTGAGCATTTTAAAGGGATGAAATTTAACACTTGGGGTATCAAGTTTGCACCAACCTTAAAAAACTTAAACCCTCCCATTTTTAAGGGGGTTCAAGTTCCCAATCCCCTGAAATCAACGTCATCGTCATCATCATCATCATCATCATTATTATTAATTGTTTTTATTAATTATTATTATTATTATTGTTATTATTATTATTATTATTATTATTATTATTATTATTATTATCAAAATCTATAATCAAAAGTAATTATTATTAATTAATAATATTAATGATTATTAATATTAATATTAATAATTATTAATAGTAATAATAATGTTTATTATATTATTATTATTAATCATTATTAATTATTATTATCTTTTCAAAATAAAACAGATTTGATTCCATTGCATAATCTACAGCAAAGTAACAAGGATTGGAACTCGATTCCATTATTTGTCTCTCAAAACACAAGAGTTTATGGTTCAAATTCCACCCTTCATCTTTCAAGTAGGAGTGAGCAAAAAAAATCAAATCGAAAAACCGAACCGGAAAACCAAACAACCAATCGAAAAATCGGTTAACCTGTTTGATTTTTTAAAAAAAATCCAATTTGGTTAACCGAACCAAAAAAGTTTGCAGTTTCGGTTTTGGTTCAGCCATTTTGAGATTCGGTTAACCGAAACAAAAACTTACACTTTTATTTTTAAAAAAAAACTAAATTTTATATTAGTCAAATTGTAGATTTTATAATTATTAAAGATAAGACTAAATATACAATAATGTGTGAATTAATATTTCGTGTCTCAAATAGTTAAATTAATTAAAAAGGAGCGAAAATTGAAAATTAACAATTTAAATTAACGGTTAACCGGTAATCGAACCGAAAATTCGATTAACTGAACCGAAAATCCGGTTAACCAAGTTTTTTGGTTCGGTTACGGTTCATACTTTTGCCGAACTGAAAAATTCAGTTAACCGATTTTCAGTTAATCGAATTTCCGGTTAACTGGTTTTATCGCCCCTACTCTCAGAGATCATTCCTTGAATCCATTTCATTTCATTTTTACTCATCAAACAGGGCCTTAATGTCTTCCTCTTCTTCACGGCTCTCTCTCTTTCCTTGCCTCTTTCTTCGCATTTTATGTTCTTTCGAGCTTTGTGTTCTTCAACAAAAAATTGGGTGTAGTGATTTTCTATGTGTCACGAATAAGAGTTCCACATTAGATAAGTGATGAGAGGGGTCTGGACTTATAAGCGGTGGCGTTGCACGTCCCATCAGACCGGTCTTTTGGGGGGAAAGTAATGGCCTCGTGACAGGTGGTATCAAACTATTAGAGCCAACCAAGACCCGACTCCAATGTTTCGCCACACGTTCCGACAGAATGGGGTAGGCAGGGGGCCATCTGTGACAAGGGCATCACAAGATTAAGTGGGGAGAATGTCATAAATAAGAGTCCCACATTAGATAAGTGATTGAAGGATCTTAGACTTACAAGCGGTGACACTAGACACTCCATCAAACCAATATTTTGGGGAGAGATTAATCGTCCCATGACATATGGACAAACAGGGGGATAAAGAATGAAATTTTCTTTTTTTAAGAAAAGGGGTCGGGTAAGTATGGGCCTCTTAAGTTGAGTTTGTTGGAATACCAATTATACATTTGGGCGCCAAGTAAGCAAAGACGGTTAAGGCCTAGGTGGGTAGACAACCCTTAGGTTGTAGAGACCTCTTGTTTTTTTTTTTTTTTTTTCAGTGAAACGTAAATGGAAGACTTCGGAAAAATATATAGAGAGAGAGAGTGAGAGAGAGTTCTTCCTAAATTATCTTTAAAACGATATATAGAAGATACTACTGTGGAAATGTAAAGTGATACTGAACTTCACCAATCAGTGAGGTGTAAAGATCATATAATTACGTTTCAAGACTGATCATTACAATAATAAATATAGAGCTTAAACTCAAGGTATTGGAATCATCGTTAGAGGTATTAATTACATAGTTGAAATAGAAGCCAAATACTCATGCATATACATTGTGTAAAACGCATCGTGATTTTATCAGTAGGGGTGGCAATGGGCGGATACGGTGCGGGTTTAGCCGTACCTTCATCCATACCCATTTTCAAAATTAGTACCCATATCTATACCTACACCCATCGGTATTGTAAAGTTACGCCATACCTATACCCACTAGGTATAACGGGTATGTGGATTTTATTCAGGTACATATACAAAAAAAAATTACACCCATTTTGTACTCATATTCGATATCAAATACTCAACATGTCACATTAACACCAAGCTTCCGGTAACATATCATATCAAATCAAATACAGTTAAAAATTTGCCAATCAAAACCATAAATTAGCAGTTGACAATTTCAGTTTTAAACAAAATGTTCTGTCATAGTTTGGAATATCATACAACTCAAAGCAACTAGCAAAATATTCAAATACAAGTAACAAATTAGAATTTGAAACAAACGGGTATGTGTTTTATATGAGGCGGGTATGAGATAGGTACGAGGCAGGTATTGATTAAACAGGTATGGGGCGGATACGACCTATACCCATACCCATTTTAGCAATACCCGCCACATACTCATTTTTTTTTCAATTTTCGCCATCCATAACCATATCCATTATGGCGGATTTACGGATTTTAGGCTGGTATAAATTTTTTTACCAGCCCTAATTTTATGACTTAAATATCAACTTAATATCCTCTCTGTGTCCCTATTTTTGGCTTCAATAATCTGACATCATTGTCCACATTGTGCTCTCAAACCACTAGTTTTGAATAGGATGTGTAATATTTACACCTTGATATATATATAGATGTCCCCTCATGTAATTGAAGTGGAAGTACCACAACTATTGCTATCTTTTATTACATATAGGTGCCCCGAGTGCATTTTAGTGCCCTCCATTAACTCTTCTTTTGTGTGTGTGTGTGCGGTCAGAAAGTTGATCCCCATATTGTTACATTACCAAATAAGCCACTACAAGGGGAAAGCTGTTCCAGTTTGGGAATGTAGTTTACTCGTTTGCCCATAATTTGTGTAATCCAAAATTCCAAATCACCTTAATTTGCCATAAAAATGGCCGTGCATTCCCCATTTACGCTGACTCTGAGCTAAAGAAATTTGTAGTGACTTACAAACCCTCAAGCAAGTTCAAAACTCCAGCATCCCATGGACGAACAGCTATCAGCTCTACAGGGAAAGATTAAATATAGGAAAAGCACAACAAAAGTATGTTTGACATTCTATAAGAATCTCGCAGTCTCAACAACACACAACTCAATTCATCCTAAATGCAATTGAACACCTGAAACCCCAATCACACAGAAAGACGCATCCACAGACCACAAGACTGACAAAACCAATGTCAACAAGACCCGACAACTAGACAAGCACACCAGCAGCACGGGTATATACATGAATACATAATTTGACGACTATTGTGCTTCCAGTACTTGGATCACAGCCTAACGACTTAGCCCTTATTTTTCAGTCATATATCAATATCTGTTGAAGAAAACTGCATCAACCTGGGCATTTTCCCCAATTTGAAGCGATGAAACAGCCTGTGCTGCAATAAGGCCAGCAGAAATATCATTAGGGTTCCATGCTCCACCCCAGGAACATGGAAAGTGGAGATCTTCAAGGGGCCCGGATGACAGTGGCTGATTGCTTCCTCCAAAGTGATTCCAATCAGTCACATGCCCAAAATCACCGGAAAAGCAGCCACCACTTTCAAAGGAGCACCTCCTAAGGTTTTGATGACAAAGGGCAGAACTGTCCATGAACAGTCCAATATTCCCTGCACCGTGCCAATCATCAAAGTTTTCGTGTTTCTTCAAAACAATCCTAGATGTGTCATCAGAATCTTCCCCTAGTAACACGTGGAGAGCAACTGCTTCTGCAATGGCAGCACCCTCTTCATCCAGTCTCTGCTCCTCTTCTTTTTTCTTCTGTTTCTTCTTCTCCAGCTCAGAACGAATAGCTGCAGAAGTTGCTAAAGCTTTCTCCAAACGCCTTCTTTTCTTCTCGGCCTGCTTAATGCGATCCAACTCATCCTTCACCTGCTTCTTTTTTGCCTTTTTAACATGAAAGACTTTTGCTGACTCCATCTTTAGCCACTAAGCTAAGAACTTTCTTAACTAGTGTCACAGCGTTCCCTTAATTATACTTTATGAAGTACACATTTACTTACTACTATGTCTCTCCTTATTTCGCCATTTGAGAAATAAACTTCTCGTTTTCCCACCTTGTTATCCCCTTCACTTCCTGTATCAAAACACTAAGCACTGTTTTTTTCCTTTTTCTTATTAAAACTACAGACCAGTTTTCACTGCGAAAACCTACACCCACTCAGGTCTAAAATTATACCTCATCTTACGAACAATGCAATCCCAAACGGAGACAACAGGTGAGAGGAGGAGTGCATATTGGTATGTATTAACTGACTCGTTTCTTGGCACCATTTTCCCCAATCTTCCACAACCCTTGCATTGACCCATCTGCTGTGCACCAGAAGTTTATATAACTCGAACACACACGTGACTGCAGTCAGTTCAACGGAAGTCACATGGCCTTGTCACTGCAGTCATGATAAGGGAGATAGAAGTCAGGGACATGAGTGCACGATATTGCGCACAATCAAATATATTCATTTTATCATATACAGTGTATGAAGCTTAAACCTTTGTAAATAGGCTGTACCAACTTGTGAGGACAACCACTAAATCAGACAGCCATCCAATTATCCAACCCCCCCCCCCAAAAAAAAAACACCACCAAAAAGCAAAGAAAAGAAAACGTAATGTTTCATTTTTTAGCATCCGCAAGCCCTTATCTAAGAACTATGATTGTTTCAATACTATTTTTGGTAATGTAGACACCACAGAAACATGTCTCACAAAAATGTCCCTTCTTCAATCATGAATTATCAAAAAGTTAATGCTTTTCGAATCAACAGTCCAATAGAAAAAGCTTCTTGCAAAAATCATCACATCTAACACCCCCCCCCCCAAAAGGAGCCAAGCGCAGAAACCCTTGCACTGGGCCAGATTTGGAGGTGTCAATACTGGTAAAAATCTGATACAATTTGGTTTGGGAGAGGCCAAAGTATTGCAAGCAAAGTAAAAAACGGAAGCATGTGACTTAGAATATACAGCATTTCCAGAATGAGCTGGAAGCAGCACCACCACTGAGGACACCATCAATAATAATGGTATCCTGCATTCCCACGACAAAAGGATTCCTTCCCTGTAACTTATCTGATCAAACACACCGCAGTTAGAACTGAGCAGACCACCTCACAAACTTTCTAATGCAAACATCCAGCCCTAGCACCTTATTCATCCATGAGTAGGCCACTCGTTCCCTGATACATTGTTATCAGTTAAATGCATAACAACCATTAGAGTTTTGACATTCTTTTCCTAATTCTTATGCGCTTATCCACCTTAAACTCTTTTACATACCCTGATTTTTATTTTCTTTTTTTTTGGAGGGGGGTGGTTAAATGCGAAAAACAGAGCGATTCAGGCCAATGGATTGGGGATTCGAGCACCTGGTTCCAATTTGGATGAAATTTGGTATACAATGAATACCCAAACAATAGTTATTCAAACGAATCAAACAACGAACATGCATGATTGGATTGCTTGATGGATTGCAGACTTGTAGTTTCCGTACCCAGGAAAACCAATCCTCAATCTGAATCTTACTAACCTCAGCTGTTTCACTTTCACTCAATTCAGACTTCATTCATCTTAGGCCAAACACGAGAAAACCAAAGAACTTCAAAGAAAAGCACAATTCCCAAACCCTATCTACAACTTTCCACGAATCTCATAGCCTAGAACCCCACAAGATAGCTAGAAAGCAGGCAGTGATGTCTAATAGCGTCAGCAATAGCTCAATTACACAATTGATCCCAATCAGATCTATCATACAAATCATCTAAAACCCTCATTTATAACACAACTTCATCACTAGCAATAAGATCTAGCATGCCGACACACAATTATTAACATAAAATACTCGATCCGATCATAATTGTCACAAATTAACCCTAACTAAGTCGTTCTGACAAGCTAAATCAGGCAAAATCGAACAAATCAGTTCCTAATTAAGGATTTCAACAACAGCGCAATTGAAGAAAAATTCTAGAATAGACAGAAAAGGTAATTACCTGATTAGAAACAGAAGAAGGATCAAATCAAAACAACCAAATCTCTTCGAATCGAGACCCTTTGCTTGCTTGGATCTACAGAAACTCACTTCGATCGATCGAGAGAAAAGCGAAGAGAGAGAAAGAGAGACGGAAAAGGGACAGAAAAAGAACGAGAAGGATAATATAACCGAGCGCATGGATAACGCCTGTGAGGAGCAAGGGGGTAAAAGGGTAATTGTAGTAGGCTGTTGGACAGGTGGCGGTAGGTGATTGAGTGAGAGGAAATTTAAATCTAGAATTCTCTGACCTGTTGTTGGCTGTGGGCAGTGACGTCGAAACTGACACGTGGCGGTAGTTGATGTGCCAACGAGGGCAAGGTTAAGAGTGGGGTCCACAGCTCGTATGACTGACTGCTGGAGCTGTGAATTGCTAAATTGCTACGTGATTAAGGTGATCATGGCCGTAGATTGTGATCATGGTAAGGAAATCGACGGTCCAGATTTCTGATTTGTGCGGTATTGTGTGGCACACGTTGGTTGACTTCGAAGCTCCAACGTTGCAATACCCAACGCATTCTAAAAGAGGAAAAATAAATAAAATAACCACCTCAGCCTCATCGAAGGCAAACCTCAAAAAAACAAAAACAAACAAAAAAAACAATGCCTGAATCAATAATTAGTCCATTTAACTAATTAACTATACTAATTTTTTATCCGTATATTACGCAATAGCTATCACTTCTCGATTGATAAGTATCGGTATCTTGTTGTTTATTATGTTGTTGGTGTTGTACTATATTGAGTTCTATATACTTGATTGTAGTACATTTTTATGACTTTATTTCATATGAAGTCACCTTAATTATATGTATTTGAATTTTTGATGTACATTGGGCCTGTTCTATTTCGCGTTTTAGATAGATAGATAGATGTAAGGAGCTGCAAGGAGATGTAAGGAGCTGTAAGGAGATGTAAGGAGATGTAAGAAGCTGTAAGAAGATGTAAGAAGATGTAAGGAGCTGTAAGAAGATGTAAGAAGCTGTAAGAAGCTGTAAGAAAGCTGTAAGGATAAATATAAGGAGTTGTTGAATTGTAAAAGAGTTGTATAATATAATTTGTTTTAGATGAAAAATAATAATATTAAAATAATATACTTAAGAAGCTGTATTTTGTATTTTTATTTTATTATTATTATTATTATTATTATTATTATTATTATTATTATTATTACTATTATTATTATTTTCATTTATTATTTTTATTTTTTACTTTTTTTATTTCTTGTATTTTTTGTAATTTTTTAATTTTTGTTATTTTATTGTTTTATTTTTTATTTGTTTATTTCGTTATTTTTATTATTTTTATTTTTTAATTATTATTTTTTATTTTTATTTTTTAAAATTTTAATTTTAATTTTAATTTTAATTTTAATTTTAATTTTAATTTTAATTTTAATTTT
>JACYFF010019584.1:102973919-103034536 GCA_017589665.1 Selenicereus undatus
TTCATTCGCATGGGGATAAAAATAGATCAAGATACAACTGGGCTACCCTGGCCCGATCCAAGGCAACCAAATACTGAGAAATCAGTCCAAAACTCCAAATTCCAACGAAACATTGCGCCCAGCTTCCTCAAAGACCCTAAACGCCAGCCCATTCGGCTTTTCATCGTCTCTGTGCCGCAGTGAAGTGCCGCTTTCTCCGCAAAACCCTAAGTAACCCCCTGCTACCCCTTCTACTACAAAACCCTAACCCCCCTTTCCCTCTTTCTATATCATCCCTCTCTTCCGTCTCGATTTCCCACCGTCGCAACCGCATCCAATGATAAGTATTTCTTTTAGGCTTTTCGATTTCCATCTCTTATGTTTATCGATTTAGATAGAGATACCTCCATCGTTATGAGTGTTGCAGTGATGAAGCTTACTGTGGACTAGAGTTTCTGACATTCTGATTGAAGACAAACCCTTGGCTGTCTGAGCACACTCGCATATCATCTCTACAAACAATTTCCGTTTTTATTTTTTAATCTTATGCGTCTTTATTTATTCAGTTTCATATGGATTTAATGATTGTTTTTTCAAATGGGAAGATTTCGTTTTTGGGTTTTTGAGGGCTCTTGATGATAAATTAAATTATCTTAGCGGATTTCTGTGAGATCAAAGATCTATGATCGTTTGTTACACACACTGAAGCCCTAAATTGATTAATCTTCTATTTATTAGAACATTTTCTTATCAAAAAATGTTTTCACACTGGATTTCTTGTAGCTTTTTTTTATCCTATTGAGATTATTTTTGGGGTTTTTGTTGTGATTATAATGCGATGATGAGATGAAAACACTTATGTGTTTTATGGGCAGTGGACAAAATCACTTGGTTTTGCCGTGAGCCCTCCTAATTACGACTTCTCCTTCCACTGAGCACTATGTTCTATTTTTTTTCCCAATTATTTTCAAGTTTTTGTCTTTTGTTTTTATTTTGTATTCAGGATGAAAATAAGTGGATTATTTATGGGTTTGAAAAGGTTCTTGCTGGTGCGTCCATTACCAATTCTGGGGGAGAATCAGTTCCTCTTGGCATAATGGCTCGGACGCAAAATCAATCTTTATCAATGTGGTTTATCCTGATTTATGGCTTGTTCTTTTTGTGTCATTTGATCCTGGAAAGGCCGCATACATTTTCAGTTTTTCACCCCTCTGTCCTACTTCTACATGTGGTTTGTGTCTGTATGTTGGGTTGTAATTGGGTTTTGGTTGTACACAGACAGGCTTTAATCTCTGACTCTAATGGAATCAGCCTCTGTTGGGTGTGAGGTAAGAGATTGTTATATTTGACCCCTAGAATACGGTTTTTGATGTTTGGGTGAGGGGGATTGGTGTTTGTTTGTAAAGGGTTGATGATGATAACATAAATATCTTAGCGGATTTCAATGAGATCAATGATCTATGATCTGATTGTTACACACACTGAAGCCCTTAATTTTCAATGAGTTTGCAAATTGTTTTCCCTGTTGTTGAACTTTCTCATTACTGTGAACCTTTTGTTTTTGCATCGATGAGGGTGAACGCCTTGTGTAATGCATTGTGCAGTGATGAGGCTTAGTGTGGACTAGAGTTTCTGATCTTCTGGTTGAAGACAAACCCTTGGCTGTCTGAGCACACGCATGCATTTCACCTTAAATCTGTTTATTGGATTTCTTGCTGTACTTTCAGTGCTAGTGTTTCAGCGATTATGGAGTTGTATTTTTCTGTTGTTAGCTGAATTTATGCTTCTCTGCTTAATCTGACCGCTTTACTTGTATATGGTGAGGTTGTTGATGAACATTGTGCATCTTGATTGACGTTGCCTGCTGAAACCTCTGTGCATGTTGCGCTGGAAGTTAGTGTCGGAGAACGTCTTGGTGCCTGAGAGAGCTTGTCCAAATTGAAGTTGCATGACTTGCTTCCTTGGTGCGCCTTGCTTGTCTGGGAGAATCGTCCTGTGCAATCAGCAACATGTAGTTTCATTATTGTGAAGCTTTTGTTTTTGGGGGGGGTTCTTTGGTGTCTGTTTTACATGGCATGTCATATGTTTCCCACTGAGCAACCAAAAGAGGAATTCATTCTTCACCATCCTCATTTTTTATTGAGTTGTCTCAATTGAAATCATTGATACAATGAAAGCCTTCTTGTGCTTGCTTTATATAGGGGTGGTAAAAGTTGATCCAGCTGACAAACTCGACATGGTTACATAAAAATTACATGAAAATTTTTAACTCAACTTGAAATGACTCCAAACTTAATTTAGATCTGATTTGATATTTCTACTAAATCCCAAAGTGACCTGATAATAGGAATATTCAAGAGTGACTTGACCCAAATGGATCAATTTGAACTGGTCTTGACTCAATACTATATCCTGTAATGATCAAAACTTATATTTATGGTGGATAATGCAAATTCAATTCAATTGACCTGACCTCAATATATGGTTTTTGATTTGCTTGAGAACCTTTTATTTGATCTATTTAGATTGGAAAAATTAACCAAGTATCTTTCTTTTTTGGAAGAAAATGACAAATGGATTGGATTAAAACAACCATGAAGTACATTCCATCAATAGACAAATAACTGATGGAGTACATCCAAGCTCTTGTATTGGGATTTGCATTGTTGAAAATTAACTAGGAAAATTTACATGGTTAAAATAGATGATAACTTACCCATCTTTTTCTCAATAAGTTGGTGTTGGATTTGGAGGGAAAAGCAAATGAGGAAGATTTCTTGTAAAGTTGAATTAGTAAAATGCCCATTGTTAAGTGGGGGCTTAGGTTGTCATTGTCAAGCATTTTTATATCAGTCTCTCCCTCTTGCCATTGTCTTTCTCACTCCTCTCTCTTCCTCTCTCTTTGCTTCCTCTCCCTCATATGTTGTGCGGAATTTTCAAAGAATAAGCTGACATAAACATCAACAATGGTGGAAAACTTGAAAGATATCACATCCGTTGATCTCATGACCAAGCTCCTTCGTTGTCTCAAGTGCTCCTCCAAACCTGACAAACGCCTCATTCTCCTTAGTACTCTCTCTCCCTTTTTTTGTGTTTCCCCCAATTCTCAGATCTAAACTTTAGTACTTATTTCTTAGGGCTTTTGCTCTTCAATATGCTCTGTTTTCAATTCGACTTGTTTTTGGGGCCTCATCTTGTGCTGAATCAGTGTTATGAGTTTTACGAATTATATTGTAATTAGGGAACTTAACGTGGAGAATCCTAGCAACTTGAGTGATAGTTTGATTTAAAGGTGTCAATTTTATGGGTTGTTGTTTCAAAATTTCAGCCTTCTTGCACATAGGTGCCGCAGCAGGAGTGCATAGAAAAAATTAGGGCAGCAATGGAGAGGGAAAATGAGAGCAAAATGGATAGGTGGAAGGAGAAGAGTTGCGGCATCAAAGTAGACGAAGAAGAGGTTCAAGGTTTGCGATAGAAGTACAAGCCAGCTGCGGGAAGAAAAGAGGGGATCCAGTGCAGCTCAAAAAACCGCCCAAATTAGTCGATAAAGGGATCTAAGAAGGTTGAGTTAGAGGTAAGTAGTTTTCAATTCATAAATGTAGTAATTAAATTGAAGTTTTTTGCTTGTGTACAAGAATGATGATGGAATTGTGGATGCTTGAATGGATTGTCAATTATGAAATTGCTGTGAATGGAAGGATGGAACGGAGGACTGTGAGTAGTGGGGTCTCTGATATGAATTGAGGATGTTGGGGTGCTATTGTGACGAGGGGAAGTGGACAATCCAATGTTTACCATAGCTTCAATACAGGTATACCCAGGTCTACATGTTGTGATTACTTAGTAAACAGAAACAAAACATTAATCTTGACATCTAAGTTGCGGTGTTATAGCTGGGGTGGACTAGATTTGTGGATGTTTGGAAACTCTATTGTGTTTACCCTAGTTTCAACGGAGGTATACCCATATATACCTCTTGTGAGTGCTTGGTTAACAGCTGCATAGAATGTGGGTATGGACAATATTCTTTGCATCTAAGTTGCGATGTTGTCATTAGGGTAGATTAGATGTGTTAACTATGGTAACTACATGGTGCTTACCACAATGTCAATTGAGGTATGACCAAGTCTACCTATTGTGATTACTTGGTAAACAGATACAAAGAATATAGGTGTGAACCTTAATCTTGGCATCTAAGTTGTGGTGTTGTAATTGGGGTGGACTATGTATGTAGATATTTGGAAACCCCATTGTGTTTTTCATAGTATCAGTAGACATATACCTAGATATACCTCTTGTGAGTACTTGGTCAATAGTTGCATAGAATGTAGGTGTAAACATTAATCTTAACATCTAAGTTGTAGTGTTGTAGTCGGGGGAGATTAGATATGTGGTTGTTAGTAACAACATTGTGTTTACCATAGTGTCAATAGAGGTATACCGAGGTTCACCTCTTGTGATAACTTGGTAAGCAGATGCAAAACCTAAGTTTTGGAAGCTGTATTCAACACTAGATGAGACGCGAATAAGTACATGTCATACTTCTAATATTACATATTGTAGTTGGTATATGACGTTATTTCTTGTATTTTTCTAATTTGCAGGTTTAGACAATGGAGTCGCGTAAGTGTCGCAGAAGCCTTCAAAATGAAGTGACTTATATTACTAGATCAACTTCTGGCAGTTGTGATGATGACAGTGGCTTTGACGCTTTGGAGTAGGATAAGGGTAGTTCCCTCAGTAGCCCCGTCAGTTTCATTGGTGGCTGAGGCGAGTGGCAGCATTAGGGATGTCGTCATGCTTGAGTTGTGGTCGATGAAATTACATGATAAGGGAGGCAGTAGTAAAGTTGGTAACCACAAGCTGAAGAAAAGAGATGATGTGTTTGTCACCGAGGTGCAGTGAAAGAAGTTATATGATAAGGAAGGGTGTAGTAAGGTTGACTCCCTGAAGTCGAAGAAAGGTGTTGGAGGGCAAGGGCATTGGGCAGAGAAATCAATTACATGAGTAATTTGGTTGCCTCACAAAGTGTCTTTTATTTTAATAGTAAGATGTGTCTGATATTAAAAATGTATAGAACATTGATACATTGTAAGGGGATGATGACAAGTTAATAAATTGAATTCGTGGTCATTGCACGATAGAGGGAAAACAGTGGCCTTATTTATTGCATTTGATTTCAAATTGGAGCTACATATATAACACTTGTATATACACTAACAAACCATAATATTTGTTGAACCCGCCCACTCAAAAACTCCTTCAATGTTAAAGATATAGAGTTGGTGACTTTGATTGTTAATGCATCTACTTCAAGTGTAATAAATAGGACTCATTGCAAAATCCCTTTCAATACATAGGATAAGCAGCTAAGGCCATCCTTTTGCTTGTGATAGTAGTATCCATGTTGCTTGCTTTCCAACATTCTCAAGGTAAGATAGTTGACCCATCTAGGAGAGGGTCGTACAGCCAAATTTCTGTCGATTCTGGAACCACTCTGAGTTATTTGAACAATGATCGAAAGTATTATTGCAACTTGTTCTTCGAAGCTGTTATGGTAGAGACTGACAACAATTACATACACCATTACGTTGTTCGTCATTGATAGGTAAGTGTGAATTTATCTTAAAGTGCATTTGATTGTTGAATTAGAGCTTTTTTAATTCATAATACAAGCAATGTGTGTTTACAATGACTTCATTGGCCTTGCCCTTTAAAATCCTAATGCATGTCAGTACTTGGATGTTATGATCTTGACTATCCGAAACACGTCAGAGATGTAACTGACTAGTTAACTGCAGAGTTAAGGGAGGGTCGGGATATGGTTTGAAATAAAAGAAATGACCATCACTTTGTTCAATAGGAAGATAGGGCAATGGATTTGAAGATAAGGGATGATATAGCAAAATGGAAGAGATGGTTTACGGTTTCCAATCTCCTCAACATTGTCTTCGTCATTTGGCTCACATGGATATAGGCAAGGTAATGTATTTAATGATGCTAATGGTAACTAACCAAGCTACCATTTTAGATGATCATGTCTAAGATAAGCTGTACATTAGTAGGTGGATGGAGTTGTAATAGATGTAACTATTGTGATTATTTCAGTTACCAACGTCAAATGCAACGTGCAGTGGTAGCACATTAGGGTTGTGGCACTTTTTGCTAGCCATTACTTATAATGGTAATGATTATTACTTACCGTAATGCATCTATTATGGGGCCTACATAATAGTTGTTGTGGACAATTACTTATGTCGAACAATCTGCTTTGTAAAGCATTGTATGTAAGATATTATCTACTGTTGTACTAGTTGGTTGGATATTGATATGTGAAATGTCCCGAAAATGTTTTATGTTATACAACATAAATTAATTGTTGTTGGGTGTGTTCGATGCATTCTTAGCTTGGTCAATAAAGTTGCTGAAAGTGACAAAGTTTTAAACTCATCTAGATTCTACACCACCTGGGATCGTATTTACTTAAGTACATTGTAATGAACTCGACGTGAGAAAATTAATTTGATGTATTGCACTGTTGATGACAAATTACGTCTGCAACAACCGTGACAACTAAGTTTATAATCATAAAACAATGATATGGAGTATATAACTTCCGTCACAGGGCTTCAGATTCCTTTTTGTCCATTACACAACTCAATTTCACACACCTACAAAATAAACACCACAACAAATATATTACTTAAGGTTCATAACCTACTTACTATGAGTTTCACCTTTTCTTCCTTTAACACTCACTTTTTGAAGCGAAAGGGTTGCCATAAACAATGCCTCCATTTATTTTGCCACAAAACTCAATCATGTCAACCACGGAAAATACATATTGTAATTTAGGTAAATTGCTAAATCACTGACTTTCACTACCTTCAATAGCCAACATGCGATAGTACTATCAATCACACTTCAATTACTAGTTCATAATGTGCAATTATCTTCTTCAAGGAGAGGGGTTGCCATAAACAATGCTTCCATTTATTTACCATACAACTCAATCACATCTACCATGGTAAATACATATTACAATTTAGGTAAACTGCTCAATCGCTAACTTTCACTACTTTCAATAGTCAACATTCAATGGTACTACTCAATAACACTTCAATTATCAGTTCACAATGTACCAAATTCTTTTTCAAGGAGAAAGGTTGCCATAAACAATGTTTGCATTTGTTAACCATACAACTCAATCACGTCTGCCATGGTAAATACAAATTGCAATTTAGGTAAACTGCTAAATCACTAACTTTTACTACCTTCAATACTCAACATTCAATTGTACTACTCAATAATACTTCAAGTACCAGTTGATAATGTACCATTGTCATTTTCAAGGGGAAGGGTTACCATAAACAATGCTTTCATTTGTTTACCATACAACTCAATCATGTATACCACGATAAATACAGATTGTAATTTAGGTAAACTGGTCAATCACTAACTTTTACTACCTTTAATAGCCAACATTCAATGGTGCTACTTAATGACACTTCAATTGTAAGTTCATAATGTACCATTCTCTTTTTCAAGGGGATCGAATGGGTTATCATAAACAATGCTTCCATTTGTTTATCATACAACTCAATCATCTAAATACAGATTGCAATTTAGTTAAACTGGTCATCACTAACTTTTACTACCTTGAATAAGCAACTGTCAATGGTGCTACTCAATGACACCTAAATTACCAGTTAATAATGTACCTTTTTCTTTTTAAAGGTAAGGGGTTGCTATAAATAGTCCATTATGCCTACCACGGTGTACACAATAAGCAGTTAGTTAAGTAATTGAGTCACTTACATTTACTACCTCCAATATGCGATAATCAATGGTACTACTCAATAGCACTTAATTTACTAGTTAGACCCATAACTTTCTCTTTTTTGAATGGAAGAGGTTGTCTTGGATTATGATTCCATAAGTTTATCTAAGGCCCTGTTTGGCAATCAGCTGTTAGCTGTTAGCTGTTAGCTGATTGCATTAGCTGTTAGCTGTTAGCTGATTGTATTAGCTATTTGACTTAGCTGATTGCATTAGCTGTTTGTGAAAAAAGTGTTTGGTGAAGTTAGCTGCTTCTAACAAAGCTATTTGATAAAATTCCACTTATACCCATTACTCAATTTCATTATTTTTCTAACAAAACAATTTTTCATTGGATATTTATTTTCTTTTCGATATGAATTATGAATTAAGACTTATGTGATATATAAAATTACATTTATACTTTTTCCTAATTTTAGCACTTATAATCAAAATATATTTTTAACATTAAATTTTTTTTTAATAGCAATTGACATTATGTGATATAAAAAATATTTATATATCATATAAGACTAACTAACATAAATTATTTGTTAAATTAAGAAAGCGTTAAAATTAAAAGCATTATCTTCGACATCATGACCATCCACAACTATTGTCTCAAAAAAAAAAATTTAAAATATAAGCATCCAACATTCGGGAATATCATTTGTGAATGACATGTAATGTAAATTTGTTCAAATTATAAGGTTAGTATGGTCATTATTATAGTAAACATCAAAAAGCTCTTTGAAAAAGCTATTCCAAAGAGCTTTTTGTAAAAGAGCTTTTTGGGTATAAAAAGCTAATCTAAAAAGCTAATCAACCAAACACCCTAAAGAGCTTTTTGACCAGAGTCAAACAGCTAATAGCCCCAAAAAGCTCTTTTTGTACCCAAAAAGCTCCTTACCAAACATGGCCTAATACTTGCATCATGTATACCCAGTGTACACATGTTGTAATTTAGGTCAACAATTGCATCACTTACATTTATTACCTTTGTTATGCAACAATCAATTGTTGTACTCTTAACACTTAATTATCAATACATGCTCCAATTAAACTTGATCTACCTAATCAGTACTACAAGTGCGTTTGGGTATACATATACTTATATCTAGGTAAATAGCAAAATCTGATATAGGTAACCTTCGAACTCGCACAAATGCAACACACTACTGGATTGTTCCATATACCATCATAATTTCACTTCCATATGGAAAGACCAACATATAAATGTCTAATTCAACTCCGCACATGTGCAAAATAGTACCAAATGCCTTACACACACCTTCACTATAGATTTACAATTCCATGGTACAAATTTATGAAAACTCTTCAACGATTTCAACTTACCTCTTGCATTGACAAGGTTGGATACAACAACAACAACAACAACACCTCCCAGTATGGGTCCCGCTTCTGCGGGGTTTGGGGAGATCCAGCTGTAAGTAACCTTACCTTTACCGGCATTCCTACCCGTAGAGAGGCTGATTCCAAAAGACCCACAAAAAAGAATTTTGTGAAAATATTTTAAAGAGAAAAGATTTTGTGAAAACATTTAATGGGAAAATTAAAGACTCATATCAAGAGATGACCAAGATATATTAAAAAGGCCAGTTGCTGGAGCTATGAATCAAGAACAAACTATCAGAGGAAGATAACATACCTTAACAGCCCTGGTATGTAAATGATGACTCCTCCTAGAAAAGAGTACTACCTGCATACAAACACGACAAGCGAAAAAGCACTATGCTACTGCACCAGAAGACAACTACGAGGCGGACTCTATGCGATCCAAGATCCTAATCCTATCTCGCCACAACTTTCTATCCTGAGTCAGGTTCTCTGTCAAACCGACAACTTTCAAGTCATTTCTAATCACCTCGTCCAAACTGTTCTTTGGTCGACCCCTCCCTCTTTTGCCATCGGGGATGTTAATCATATCACATCTCCTCACTGGAGTGTCCTCACTCCTCATTTTTACATGACCAAACCATTTGAGTCTTGTTTTTCTTATCTTATCTTCTATGGAAGCTACTCTAACTAAGTCTCAGATAACTCCATTCCTAATTTTATCTATCCTCGAATACCCACACATCCACCTCATCATCCTCATCTCTGCTACCAACAACCTCTGAACCTCCGTCTTCTTTAGAGGCAAGCATTTCGAACCATAAAGAACAGCTGGTCTAACTACCATATGATAGACTTTGCCTTTCAATCCTAGGGGCACCCTTTTATCACACAGCACACTGGAGGTAGACTTCCATTTTTACCAGCCCACTTTTATTCGCTAGTTAATGTCTTCATCAATATCCCCATTCTGCTGAATGATCGAGCCTAGATACTTAAACTTATCGACCTCCCTTCCAGGGTGACTTCTCCCCCTGCATATACCATTCCACTGAAACAACAATGAAGGTATTCCGCTTTCGATCTGCTTACTCTAAAACCACTAGATTCCAGAGTGTGCCTCTAACGCTCCAACTTGTCATTAACTCCCTGTCTAGTCTCGTCAAGAAGAACAATGTCATCCGTAAAAAGCATACACCATAGTAACTTATCTTGAATCCCTCTTGTCAACACATCCATAACTGGAGTAAAAAGAAAAGGGCTTAAGGCAGAACCCTAATGCAGGCCCATACCAACAAAGAAGTCATTGGTGACCCCTCCTGGCATCCTTCACTCGTCCTACCTTCCTCGTACATATCCTTAATAACTCGAATATACAAGGATGACACTCCTTTCTTTTGCAAGCATCTCCAAACCACTTCACGAGGAGCTTTATCATATGCTTTTTTCAGGTCAATGAATACCATATGGAGATCCACTTTTCTATCTCTATACAAACCCATGAGCTTTCTAAGGAGGTAAATCGCCTCTATAGTCGACCTGCATGGCATAAAACAAAATTAGTTCTCTGAAATCGAAACATCCTTCCGCAACCTTCTCTCAATCACCCTCTCCTATAACTTCATAGAGTGACTGAGCAACTTTATACCTCTAAAATTATTACAATCTTGAATATCCCCTTTGTTCTTGCACAGGGGGATGACTGCACTAGACCTCCATTCTTTGGGCATCTTAGCAGTCCTAAAAATGACATTGAAAAGCTCTGTCAGCCACTCTAATCATTTTTCACCCAAACACTTCCACACCTCCAGTGGTATCTGATCTGGACCCTCTACCTTCCCTTTGGTCATCTTTTTTAAGGCTTCTTTAATCTCGTCCTTGCTGATATGACCACACACTCACGAATCCATTCGCCTCTCACTAAGCTCTCTTACCCTACTACGGGAGTCTTCCATCCCTTCACCATTGAGGAGTTTGGAAAAGTATCTTTGCCATCTCTCCTTGATTTCTGCATTTTCAGACAACACCTTACCATTTTCATCCTTGATGCACCTCACAACACCTAAATCCCTTGATTTTCTATCCCTAGCCCTCGCCAGTTTAAAGACTTCCTTCTCCCCTTCCTTAGTCTCCAATCTATGGTATAACCTATCATAAGCCCTGCTCTTAGCTACCGTAACAACTTTCTTGGCTACCTTTTTAGCTGCCTTATATCTAATTCGACTAATATCTCGCTTTTCAACCGCTTCACTGTTCATGAAAACCGCATATGCCTCTTTTTTCTCCTTAACTTTCTCCTTAACCTCATCATTCCACCACCAGGCACCTTTCATTTTGTTACCACCTCCTCTAGAAGTACTGAGGATTTCTTTAGCCCATCTTCGAATACAATATGCCAACTCCATTCTTCGCCTTGATTGTCCCCGAAAACCACAATTTGTGCCCATCAACTTCTCTAGCTTTAGCCCCCACCCACTTTGTCTCTTGAGCACAAGCTATATTAATCCTATGTCGATGCAAAGACTTAACTAACTCTATAGACTTACCCGTAAGAGACCCAAGATTCCAAGACGCTAGGCGCACCTTTGGAAACCCTCCACCCCGCCTGACCCCATTAAACCCTGGAGGACTGGCTGAAGCCACTACATTACTCGTCACTCACTTAAGATGCCTATACGCACCTCCCGCAACGCACTACGCAATCCTATCAGAAACACAAAAAGCATTGAAAAATATGGGAGAGTAAGCAGAAAAGCTCCCCCGAAAAAAATCCCGAGTGGTCCCAAACAAGAGGGAAATTTAAGCGAAAATGAACCCGACATTGAAAACTAAACGGCAGAGAGACATTGGCTACAGAGGACCACAACCTAAGAAAACAAGCCTAGGAGTCTACTCGGCAAGAAAAACCCACGAGTCAACGAAAACTACTAATTGAAAATAATAACTTTACACGAAAACACAAATACACCCAAACACAACTACCACAATACACACAATAGTAAATACCAATGCTACGATACTTGAAAAAAAAAACCAAATGGCGACCACGCAAGACGTTAGGAAAAAAAACTACTAAAGGCGACAATAATTGAAAAAATAAATGGAGAACTAATAGAAATAAATAGCAGTAACGCAATTAACTAGACAATCAACCTACAAAATCAAGTAAAAAAGCCAAGAGACTAACCAAAAAACAGAATAACTACGCTCCAAGTGTATGTGCCATTACTCCTTCAATGATTCCACCACAAATTGATTGGCTTCTTACCAAAAGTATGTGCCACTACACTTTTTAGGGTTTCTCTACTATGTCCACTACCACTACCACCTTTGACTCTGCAATGGATTGCCGGCGGTATTGGCTCGCCTTTTCTTTCCCTTTTGCTTTATCAGTTTCTCCCCCTATTTATCTCTTCCCTACTCTCATTCTTCGTGGGTGGAGCTTCCACTTTCTTCTTACTAAATGTGGCCCTATTAAATAGTCCCATACAATTTCAAACATAGCTCCACAAGGGCTTTTTATTCTTTTTACTTGTTTTTCTAATTTACCCTATCTTCTTTTCCCTCCAAAACCAACACCCAATTGTTCCCTCAAAAACAACTTAGTTGTGGTCAAGTTAAAGCACGACCCTCATGTAATTTTTCCCCACAAGTTAGATGCCAAGATTAATGCTCAAACCTAAATTCTTTGTTTCTGTTTACAAAGTAATCACAACAGGTAGACCTGGGTATACCTATATTGAAGCTATGGTAAACATTGGATTGTCCACTTCCCCTCGTCACAACAGCACCCCAACATCCTCAATTCATATCAAAGACCCCACTACTTATAGTCCTCCATTCCATCCTTCCATTCCCAGCAATTTCACAATTGATAATCCATTCAGGCATCCACAATTCCATCATCATTCTTGTACACAAACAAAAAATTTCAATTTAATTACTACATTTATGAATTGAAAACTACTCACCTCTAACTCAACCTTCTCGAACCCCTTTATGGGCTAATTTGGGCGGTTTTTTGAGCTATACTGGATCCCCTCTTCTCTTCCCGCAGCTAGCTTGTACCTCTGTCGCAGACCCCCGACTTCTTCTTCTTCTACCTTGATGCCATAACTGTTCTCCTTCCACCTATCCATTTTGCTCTCACTTTCTCTCTCCACGGCTGCCCTAATTTTCTCGCACTCCTGCTGCAGCACCTATGTGAAAGAAGGCTGAAATTTTGAAACAACAACCCATAAAATCGACACCTTTAAATCAAAGTATCACTCAAGTTGTTAGGATTCTCCACGTTAAGTTCCCTAATTATAATATAATTCACAAAACTCAGAACACTGATTCACCACAAGATGAGGCCCTAAAAACAAATCGAATTAAAACAAGTAGAGCATATTGAGGAGCAAAAGCCCTAAGAAATTAGTATGAAAGTTCAGATATGAGAATTGGGGGAAACACAGAAAAAGAGAGAAAGAGTACCAAGAAGAATAAGGCGTTTTTCGGGCTTGGAGGAGTACTTGAGACGACGAAGGAGCTTGGTCATGAGATCAACGGAGGAGATATCTTCCAAGTTTTCCACCATTGTTGATGTTTATGTCGGCTTCTTCCTTGAAAACTTCGCACAACAGTTGAGGAAGAGGAAGCAGAGAGAGAGAGAGAGAGAGAGAGAGAGAGAGAGAGAGGAGTGAGAAAGACAGTGGGAGAAGGGAGAGGCTGATACAAAAATGCTTGACAATGTCAACCTAAGCCTCCACTTAATAATGGGCATTTTAGTAATTCAACTTTACAATGAAATTTTCCTCATTTGCTTTTGCCTCCAAATCCAACACCAACTTGTTGAGAAAAATACGGGTCAGTTGCCACCAATTTTAAGTATGACTAGCTTGTAAATTTCCCAATAAACTATTGTGTTAGATGGAATGATGTCAATTGGGTATTCGGTACTGATGAAATTAATTTCAGTGGTGATTGTGTATTTATGCAAATTATTTTAGTTTTATTACTCTTGAATTGGCATATTGTAAGATTCAATTATTAAAAAGTCTATTAACAGGCTTCCCGTTGTTAGGGAAGTTGGCTCCTTCGATTGCCTTATATTTTGACAATATGGTCGCTATTCCAGCTGCAATAAATAAGGCTTTCAACAGAAAAGAAAGACATATATAACTGAGGCATAGGGTAGGGAAGGAGCTACTTGAAAATGAAGTGATATCACTAAGCTATGCGAATTCCGAAAAGTATCTTGCAGATCCTATAACAAAAGGTCGATGTAGAAAATTGTCTTTGATATGTTGAGGAGGATGAGATTGAGACATATTGAGAAATTCTGTATTGTAATTATGGGTCACCACTTCACAGAAATGCAAGTTCAAAGCGTAACAACGAAGTCATTACTCAATTATGTGAGTACTATACAGTGTTCTTCCATATCATGTATGTGTTTTGTACCGCTTCCTATAGTTGGACGACATTGAGCATTTTGGTCTTCTTGAACTAAGCATTAAAAGGGGTAGGCTAGAGTTGTTCCCTTATTAGGCTTCCACCAGGAGGTCCTATTCATATTTCAAAGATATGAAAAATATGTAACCTGTGACGCAATTAGGTCTCAAAGATGAAAATATGTTGTAGAGCCAAGTAACAATGAGCACTTTTATGTGAGACCTAGTGTTTTGGATGTAACACAACATTGCCTAAAACTTGGTAGAGGAAATTTAAGTTTAGATTTGTAACCTTAAGCGTAATGTTTATCGCTGAGTAATTGGGATATCTTTCATAGAGAGTTAGGTTTAAAGTACCGGAATTAGCTCAAGTGTTTCTAGTTAGGCCAAGTGGAAAGGGAATCAAAGCACAATGTAAGCTAATAAACACAAAATTGGGGGGAGGTGTTGGGATTATGATTTGACTAATTGATGAACCAAGTAGAAAAGACGAGTCTTAACTTACCAAACTTAGATCGACGAATTAGAAATGGTCGGTTGCACCATCGAAGACCAACCAAACCCTCTTTCAAGGGTCATGGGCTAGTCAAATTGACCTAACGACCTATTTTTTTAGTTTTAGCCCAATTGGATCATAAGATTAGCAACCGTCGGGGCCAGTCAGGATCCAGACTATTTTTATGTCCAAATCTTGGCTATCCTCAATCTCACACTAATTAATTGACCTCACTTTTCGACATAAGTGAGCCACCTAAAGATGGGTGAAAACTCTTTTAAGCATTTCATCGAACACTTGGCAGGCGTAAGACAAAATTCTAAATTGAAAGCATAAATTGGGTGTAGTTGAACTAATACAAGACTACTTAGTCATCCAAAGGCTAGTCACAATCCAACTTAACAAAAAGTAGCTACTAATCATCATAAAAACACAACAAAACCTAGAATAAACTAGGCTAGCAACTAAACTAGCAAGTATAAAATAGAGAAATAAACCTAACCTAGCATGGATTAAACAATTAATAAACACAAAATCACAATAAAAACTAAACATTTGAGCTAGACATAATATGAACTAATATGATCAAATAAGAGAAACAAGAATAAACCATGAAACAAAAAGAGAGAAAGGGAGAAGAAAATTTAGCCTTTAATTGCTTCCAATAATCCAAAATGCAAGTCTTGATACAAAAACTTAATCTAATCTAACCTAATTACCCTAATTTATTCCCCCTTAATGAGTTTTTGATGCTAACCTAAAACCTTAAAAATCGAGCTCCAAAAACTCTACCTAAAGGCTCCCCCCTTTCAACTAAGCAAATGTTGCGCTTACAAAGAACCCTAAGGTCAGCACGGGTCGTGCTTGAGGACATGGTGTGCCCGTGTCATGCCTTGAAAAAGGGTAGAAGTGCAGACGAAACACCCACAACAGGCATGGTCGCACCTTTGGTTACGACTGCTAGTGCCAAGGAACATGGCTGCTCGTGTGAGGCATGACAACGCCTTGCTCACGGGCAGAGCTTGCGGGCAACACCTAAGGATGCCTGTGCTTTTGCTGTGAACGTTCCATATGCTAGCAGCATGTACATAAGTGAAACATGGATGGCCGAGGAATGAGAAAAATTTACATATTGGTCCATCCAGTTTTGGTGTATCATTTTGAAGACTAGGTTTTTGAAAAATTAACAAGTGGGAGTAACAAGAAATGGAAATATTAACATAAGGATGACAATTTAAATTTTAGTGTTGCCGGAGGTGTGAAATCACTAAAAGCCCAGCCTGAAAAGGGAAAAAGTGGTGGGAAATTCATTGAAAGGCTACCAGTGTACCAAATGTGTCAGAAAAGAGGCTTTTCATTTATTATATTATTTCCCACTAAATCAAACCTCCCCTGGTTTTGCTTCCAACCTAGAACCTCTGTTTCTTTTCTCTGTCTTTCTTCTTCTAACCCTAGATCTTCTACCGTGGACCAAAACATTTGCTTTCATCACAGCTGCAAGCATTGACCCCGATAATTGGAAAGCTTGGCGAAAAGGAATTGAACTTGACAAGAAGCGTTACTGAATTTAGTGAAATATGGGTCAAAAGGAGAAGGGGAAGAATGTAAAGGTAAGTCTTGTAATTTTGTGATTCGTATGTTTAATTGAAAGTTAGGGTTTGCTTAGGGGATTTTAAATTGGTTAAATGTGAAATATTATAATTAAAAAGTTGCTTAGCAATAATAAAATATTATGCCATCTTGGTTAGGGTTATGCATGTCGTTCTTGTTTGCAAGAATATAGTTGGAGAATGCTGAATTTAGTTCAAATTGGTGTTTTTGAATTGTGGTTGTTGTATTTATCTGGTATTGCATATGTGGGTGGTTGTTGATGATGGTTCAAGGGAGTTGGGTTTGCATTATAAAAATCTGAAGATGCAGAAATGGAATGTGCAATTAGATGAGTATAATATTCTAGTCTTATATAGAGACTGTAGGGCATTATATAAAAAATGTGATGTGGAACTTCCTGAGTACATAGATTTGTGGTATTCAATGCCTAATTCAAGGACTAGATGCAAACTAGATCATGATGATGCTTGGTTGGATGTGATTGGAATTTGGGGTAAGGAAATAGGTGAGATTCCAATACACATCACATGAGACAAAACTCCTTCAGTTTACTATTACATAACCCAGGAATTGGAACTTCTGAATGTAAAGAATAATGCATCTGTGCCCAGTAGTGATCCTGTTCCAGTTGGTGACCCTGCTCATAATCAGGCCTCAACAATTGAACCCCCCTAGGCTGAATGACCATCGCAGTGAGGAAGAAATTCTTGATTACATTTGTAGCTCAATAGACTTGCACAATTTGAGTCAACCTACTATTAGAAAAGCTAACAAGTTGGCTGACAGTATGATTATAACTCCAAATCCAAGCTCACAACCCTCAGAATTAGGGAAATTACCTGTTAGGAGATCAAGTAGACTGGCATCTCCAACTCATACTTCTCCAACAAGGAAATCCCCTAGATTTACGTTTACACCTACTACTTATTCCCTCCTAATTTGAAGTCCAACTACTACTGTAACTAAACAATCTCCTAGATGCATGATTCCATCTTCTCCCTTCACTACCAAATCACCAGTGCACGCATCTCCAAAATCACCTATAGGTACAAAATCTCATGAAATGACTTCTCCAACTTCACCCTCCACTACAACTCTGACATCTCCATCTTCTCCCTCTACCAGCAAAGCCCCTAATCTGGCATCTCTAATTTCACCATCCAAAAGTCAATCTCCTCAACTGACATCTCCAACTTCCCTTTCCAAAAGCAAATATCCTCAGCTAACATCTAAATTGAACCCTGAAGGAACAAAGACTGGGAGAAGAACAGGAAAAGTGAGCACATTTGTGATGAGGTTGATCTAGGTTTGACAGGTTTAGAGGCATATGATCTGAGAGCACTAATTCAACCAATAGCAACATCAGAATATGATGATGGTGATGACCCTGATGACAATGATGAGGGCAATGGTGGTGGTGCTTATGAGGGGTGTAGTACTGATGATGAGGAATCTGATGAAGATGATTCAAACTATGATGGAGGTTTTGCTGACAGTGAAGATGGAGATGACAGTGACACATCTTTAGAAGAGGAAATACAAGGAGATGATGGCAATGATGTAGAGTATGAAGATTTAATTCCAGTGAGTGTGGATGAAAATGTACCAATGTTGCAAGTTAATGCTTTCACTGTGGATGATGATGGCAATGTTGTGAGAAATGTCTTCAGTAAACTGTACCAGATAGGGGGGGATGTGGGTAAGAAATAAGGCTTAAAAAATCTCTCTATCTGTTGGGGACATGTTTGTGGACAAGGAGCAGTGAAGCCAAGTAATTAAAGAGTATGCTATTCAAGAGGGAATATCTCTAAGAAAGATTAAGAATGTTAGATTCAGGCATATTATTATTTGTAAGAATGAGAGCTGTCAGTGGAGAATTCAAGCTTCTAGTCTGAGAGATGGGATCACATGGCATGTGAAAAGCTTCAGAGGGTACTGCAAATGTCCAAGGGAGAATTTCAACAATGTTGCCTCATATTCTTGGATAGCAGCACACCTTGTTGCAGATTACAAGGCAAACCCCAATATCACTATATAGGCTATGTATGACAAGGTCATGGAGAGATATGGGTTATAAACAAAGAGTCATACATTGAGGAGGGCTAGGAAACTGCTGCAGTACTGGATTGAAGGTAGCCATGAGAAGTCATACTCCAGGCTATTGGAGTACATTGAGGAGATCAAGTTAAAGAACCCAGACTCAGTTTGTTCGCATTACTCAGTCTCTTGAAGGTGCACCCCTGTTCAATAGGATTTTCATTTCATTTAAGTCCACAGTGATCGGCTTTTTACGTGGCTATAGGCCCTTTATTGGGGGTGGATGGGTGCTTCTTAAAAGGCCATTTCAAAGGTGTCCTACTTGTTGCTTTAGGGTTGGATGACAATAATTGATATTACCCCATAGCATATGCAATTGTACAGCAAAAGAACAAGTCCAACTGACTCTATTTTTTTTAGGGCTTTAAGAAGATGTTTTGAGCATGTTGACATGTCCAAGTTCACTTTTATTTTTGACAGACATAAGGTTAGTTACAATATCTCAACTATTGTATTGGACCTATGCTGTGTTAAATACAATGCTTATTGGCTGTACTAATGCATATTCTGTTCAAATACAAGGTTTAATGAAAGTAATGATTGAGATATTCCCTGAATGTGCTAGGAGAATATGTGTAGTACACTACTATAGAAACTTTGCAAGGGAGTATCCAAGTACTTATTGTATTTAAATACAATTGTTTTGTTTGATTACCTACAACATTGACAGTACCTTCCAATTTCAGGTGTCAAATTTCACAGTTTGTTCTTTGTAGTTGCCAATGCATACAATCAGTATGTGCATAGCAGAGCAATGGAAAAGGTATATAAGGAGAATAAGAATGCTCACAGTTGGTTGATGGAAGAGCCTACTCATCATTGGTTTAGGTTTATGTTTGACCAAGAACTGAAAGTCCCATATAATACAGCAAAGTTTGTTGAAAGCTTTAATGGGAAGATTGAGAGGTTCAAACATAAATCCATCATGGTACTGCTTGGGGCTATATTGCATAAGTTTATATCTATTATAGCCACAAGAGCTGAGATTGCCAAAGAATGGACTGGGAGGGTTATTCCTAAAGTCACAAAACAGCTAGTAAAGCTAGAGTTGATAGCAGGACATGTAGGGTGACACTAGTAGGGATGGGGGAGTTTCTTACGCAAGATGGCAACACAAACTTCACCATTAACCTTAGCACAGGCCATTGTGACTGCATGTTTTGGGACATTTCAGGAATCCCTTGCAAACATGCCATTAGATGCATCCTTAGGGAAAGACTTGACCCCGAGACATTTATTCATGAAGCATTCAGCATAGACAAGTACAGATTGGCTTATGGTGTGGTGATACACCCAGTGCGAGACCAAAGCTTCTGGGAGGCCATGAATCTACCCAAGTTAGGCCCACCTCCAATTGACAAAGCAAGACCTGGGAGGCCTGAAACATCTAGGAGGAAAGATGTCACTGAAAGCAGAGCTTTTAAGAGGTCATCCACTATAAAATGCAGCAAATGTGGGTAGGATGGGCATAATTCTAAAAGCCATAAAGGCAAGGGAGGGGCTTTGGTGCTGAAGTCTGAGAAAAGAAGATACACAATATCTTCCAAAAGAAAGGTGAGAGGTAGACCACCTAGGGATGACAGGGTTACCAAAAGGCAGAAGTTGTCCTACCCACCCCTACCCCCAAACATCTGAAACAAGGTACTAGACATCTGAAATATTCAGCCAAGTTTCTTATTTCCTTATCTAATTGTTGTAGACATACGTTTCATGTCTCTTTAATTCTTCACAGTTTTTTGCTGTTGCTGACATTGTTGTGGGCAGTATGGGCATGTCTCTTGCTTGGACAGTTTGTGCATGGTAGTTGACAATCAGCCCTCGGCTTCCTTCTGTTGCTGAATACTCCTATGGATCATGTCTTTTTGGTGTTGTAGTTACAAAACAATGTGTACTGAGGATCATTTTGATGCTATTAATGTCCTCCTATTTGTTTTGGACTCTGTAGAACTGGCACACAATTCAGTTTCATTTTGGTCATGTACTAGACAGCTGAAAGTTATGGCTTTGGCAGCTATGATTGACAATGCAAGAAACATTCCATTTAAGATTTCTTTCTTGATTCATGTTGCATATCAATGGTTACAAGTGCATACTCATTTCATTGCCAGGATGACAACAATGACAATCATACATATCAAACCAAAAGTTAGCTTAGCATTCATGTCCTTTACAATCAGCTTAATATCCCTAACTACTATTTTTACATCACTCATGGTGCCATTGTCTTCCAAACAAGAATTCCTCCCTCCACTTGATGCCTCTGCCTCTTCTTCTTTTGGTGTAGCCCATTTGATAAGCTTATCACAACCTATGCACTTATAAAACTCCGCGGATTATCTCGAGACCTTGAAATCTTAATCTCAGCAAGTCTTCTGCATTCCAAACACGATACATTGATGTCGTATTTCAAGTACTTGCTTCTTCCACCAGAATCTACATAGTTATGCATTGCTCGTCTACCTCTATTGCACAACTTCTAATTAATTAACAATTCTATTGCACATATTAATATGTGGATTAAATAAAAAAACTCTAATTATTTTGTGCATGAGACATACCTGCCACTCATAAAACATAATTGAAAAAAAAAATCATTATTCAATTACCTGCTGCTCATGTGCTCTCCAATGGTAGTGCAAGCCCAGCCTTCAATGGAAGAATGATTATGGCTGGTGAAGAGAGAAGGCAGAGAGGGGGTGAAGAGAGAAGGTAGAGAGGGAGTTGAAGGGAGGGGATTTAAATAGAAAAAGGGTCCCTCTTTTTTACCGTTGAACACTTCAACGGTTAGCAAATGTTGGGTGGAGGGAAAGCAATTAAGCAAGGGTAGTATTGGTAGTTTACAAGTCCATATCAGCATGCAAACCGAAATACTCCATTTTGACCCAAACTGTTCACCGTTGCAAAGGTCATAGGTCCCACTTGTTAATTTTTCAAAAACCTGGTCTTCAAAATGAATACACTAAAACTGGATGGACCAATATGTAAATTTTACCGTGGAATGAAGCAAAGGCTTGAACTTCCAAAGCATGGACACAATGCTAGCAGATAGTTCACCTTGAATGCTCCATAGTTCACTTGTCAATGTTTCATCACTTCTTAGCTCAATTCTTCACAACTTTTCCACGAATGCGCTACCTGCTTGGCCCAACTTATTTCTTACAAAAGTTAAATAAACCAAATAAAAATCCTAAAATTATATTATTTTACGAGCTACAATTAGGCGAAAGAGGCATATAAAATATAACATTTTAATATCGAAGAGTAGTCTTAATTTAAGGTTTTTTTTTAGAAAACACGATTAGGTGGTGAAATTTAAGAAAATAAATATTGACAGTAAATTCGAACCACTTGATAACAATGCAGGACTGAACAACTTAATTATACAAAAAATTTAGCCGTAACTTAGCAATAAATTTTATTTTTGGAGAATCATAATCTAATTAATTCAGTGTGTAACTTATCCATGTATATTTGGCTTGAAAGAGTAGGGCACACATCAAGCTCAACTATTTGTCATGGTGCAGGGCCTTTTTACAGGGTGATAACTGATAAGCATGCACGTTGGTATGTTACAATCCCTTAACAGTTTTAGACCAACTTAAAAATCGAAAGGCTTACAAACATGAAGTAGTACGTCCAAAACACTGCTAGTCACCACGGAAAACATTAAGAGCACAAACCCTTTGAAATGACGCTAAACAATCAACCTTGATGTCTTCAAGCTCGAGCCATGTTACTTACCCTCTCAAAAAATTACAAAAATTATTTCATTGCTACTTTCTTTAGGAGATTCTTTAATATTTTTTATGACGAATCTTCACAAATGTTCAAAAATAAAGGTTAGATTTCTTCATAGACCAGAGACAAAAAAAAAATTATCTTGTTTATGTGATAATTGTTATCGATACAGATTGATTCACGTAATTTGACATTCGCTTCCTTAAGCAAAGTTTTTAGTTTGAATCTTGTGAAGGAAAAAAAATCAGTTGTCAACCTTAAGCACTTTGGAGGAGCGATTAGCTAGCTTGAGCAAGGATGAACAGGTAGAAGCTGATATGAGCAGATGTGGACCGGTTTTGTGAGGAGATTGGAGCAGGATGGAGCAAGTAGTAATATATTGGAACATTTGTAGGTTGGAACATTTGTCGGTTCAATATACTAAAAACGAGCATACCTTTATACTCGGCTAAAATTGAAACTTAATTAGTAATTTTTTATTTCCTAATTATTAATATTTTTTCTATTAATCGTATTATCTGTTTGTTTTTAACTAGAAGATTTATGATATCTCAGCAAACTTATAAATTTGCCCTTCAATTCACCATAGGGAGAGGGGGGGAAAATTGATCTTCTACTTGTAGACTCTCCGGGCTCAATCTCACTTTACAGTTCACAGCAGTGCTTACTCTCCGTCCATTCTCAGCCAATCCCAACCATTCTTCTTTATCTTCTCTCTCCTCGCTAAAACCTCTTAACCCACTTCCCACATTTTCCTCCAAAACCCTCCATAAACCCTACCATTGTCACCCCACAAAGTCATCCTCCATTTGCGTCAAATCCCTCCTGCAATACAACCGCAAACCCCAGCTCGCCGGCGCAACCCCAAGAGTCGTCGTCGTCGTCACCTCCGGCAAAGGGGGAGTCGGAAAAACCACCACCGCCGCCAACATCAGCATTTCGCTCGCTCGCCATGGCTTCTCCGTCGTAGCTATCGACGCCGATGTCGGCCTTCGCAACCTTGACCTCCTTCTGGGTCTTGAAAATCGGGTTAACTACACTGCTCTTGAGGTTCTCAATGGTGATTGCCGCCTTGATCAGGCTCTAGTTAGGGATAAACGTTGGTCTAACTTCGAACTCCTCTGTATTTCCAAGCCCAGATCGAAATTGCCACTTGGGTTTGGTGGTAAAGCCCTCATTTGGCTCGTTGATGCTCTCGAACATCGAAATGGGGAGTGCCCGGATTTTATAATCATTGATTGTCCTGCTGGGATTGATGCTGGGTTCATTACTGCTATTGCTCCGGCCAATGAGGCGGTTCTGGTGACTACCCCGGACATTACGAGCTTGAGGGATGCTGATAGGGTCACTGGGTTGTTGGAGTGTGATGGGATTAAGGATATAAAGATGATTGTGAACAGGGTTAGGACTGATATGATCAAGGGGGAGGATATGATGTCTGTGTTGGATGTTCAGGAGATGCTGGGATTGGCATTGTTGGGGGTGATTCCTGAAGATACTGAGGTGATTCGAAGCACGAATCGTGGGTATCCTTTGGTTTTGAACAAGCCCCCTACTTTGGCTGGGTTGGCTTTTGAGCAAGCTGCTTGGAGGCTTGTGGAGCAGGATAGTATGACTGCTGTTATGATTGAAGAGCAGCCCAAGAAACGTGGGTTCTTCTCTTTCTTGGGAGGATGAGAGCTTGATCATTTGAATCTATCTGGGGGCGCATGGAATTTTGGGCAATGTGATTGATTGTCGGAGGAATTGCTGCGTACATCATGGATTTCGGGTACAGATTCTAGGTATTTGTTTTCTTTTTTGGCTATTTAAACTTTTGTGCCGATTCTTTTTTACCGCGTTTTTGGTTTTGTCGGAATCTGTGTGTAGTGTCAATATATATGAATACAATATTGTGTTCTTGTTTCCAGATTGTTGCTATGCTATTAGCTTATGGGTAAAATGATTTTTTACTGCTTTTGCTAGTATCAGCTATCTTCATTGCAGGTACCCAACTAGTTGTGATATGGATTTGTGTGACCTAGTGACCCAACAAGTTCAACCGTGAACAAGAATCTCTTTAATAGGCAGTACTGTGGTCAAAATGATTTTGCAAAGTCATCCAACGAAAGAAGAAAGAGAACTAAGCATTTGAAGTTTGTTTATGATTTTATGTGCATTTAGAGCAGTATTGATGCCTGTGCATGGATTTGTGTGGATGATGCAGATTCCCCCCTCTGTTGTCAGCTATGATACCTGGACTCTTCGTTTTGCCCCGTTGTACCTGTGTCGGACACGGCACTCTGCGGATAGGACATGGGATCCTTGTCGGATCCTTATCCAAGCTCTAAAGCAACAAGGGTGGTCTTTTTCTTTCTTCCTTCATTATTATTTTAATGGATCTTTAATGTTCAACCATTTGGCAAGTTGATAACCTTGTAACTATTGAAATATTCTAAGAATAATAACACTTGAAATTGCAACTTTCATATGTAAAATTATGAGTCTTCACATCCGTGTCCAAATTTTGGACTTTCTCCCCGTGTCCTAAAGTTAGAGCTTTAATGAGTTGGACATTCGGATCCATACCCGTGCCCGACATCCCATACCCGAGTCCATGTAACATAGGTTGTCAGCGTGTGTGTGTTAGTGGTTGCCTATTGTGTGTAGCTTTTAGGCGAACTAGTTGATTTGAGGGTAACCTGTGGTTAATCTATATCAATCTTGCTTATGCTCTAATGTCTCGAGGAGTTTACATATTTTACTGTGTAATGAACAATAAGATCAAATTTGGTTATGACATGGCAGTCAAAGTGTAGTTATTTTCAATTGCTAATTTTCCTTTCCATGAGGAACTAAGTGGGATTGGACCTGGTTCTGAAATAGCATTGCAAAGAGAAACTTGAGTAGAACTGTAGAGGCAATAGAAATGGACTTGGAGTAAAAGAGAGTGGACAATCCAGTTCTATACTAAATTAGTGAGCTTCTTCTTGAAGTGCATATCCTGGCATGTCTATGGGTTTTGGGGTTTAGTAGCTCAAGACACAACACTATTCTCCACCACGTTTACCCACAGGGTTCTGTTGGTAAGAAATTTAATCAGTTTGTGGGCTCTAGAAGAGTTGATCAGCCTTGACAATACTCAAAATTCTCTGCTAGGAATGGTGGAGAGAAGCTGTCTAGTGCCTTCTGAAGGCTAGAATGACAAACAGCATGGTTTAGCAGCACCTTAAGATTGGTGTGCTGCAGGTCACGCCTTCCCCCTCAACCTTTTTTGGTCCTTGTTTTTGGGAAGGGGGGGGGGGGGCGCTGTTTCAGAAGGTAAATGATTTAGAATACTCTCCTTTGAGTAGCTGAATGAAAGAAACACAGGCTTTAACCAGCTGGTGCATGTGAAGAAGATGAATGCTGAGAAGGTTAGGCAAAGACAAGGCTCAAATGGATTTAGGAGGAGATCCATCACCACTTTAAGGTCATTGACTAACTCAGATAGGAGATGTAAGAGGAAATAGGTGGAGCATTCGCATGGTCCCTGGCCCTGAGGCTGTGGTGGTATGTTGTGATTAACTTTTGAAGGATAGGTCTTATCGCCTACTAGCTATACAGTTTCTGCTGTAATGTGATTTGTGGGGAATGATCATAGGCCATGCAAGCTCAGGGGCAATCAATAATGACTGACTAAACTTTGTAAATAATACTCTTGAACAAATATATTCTCATTAATATTATCAGTCTTGCAATCCATGAATTACATACATTTGATCAATCTTCTTTTCAAATAAATTCAAAAATTGCCCCATTACATTAGCCAAGAAAAGAAACAAGCGTGATAATAAAAGAATAATCAATTCTTTCCATGCTGAATCCCGATTGCGGAGTTTGGGGTTCCCTGATTCTAATAAGTATTACTGCTAGAGGCTATCCATAATCCCCTTACAAAGAAAACGCAAAATGGGTAGATCTCCACTGTGAAGGATCATCATTTTCCTCGTGATCTTGATTTCCATTGCTTGATAGCGTCAAGAAGGCTGGTGTTTGGCATTATAAATTTGTGTGGAAGCGGAAGGTTTGTCGTGGGTGATGTGTTGTTATCTGCCAACCACTCCTCTATTGCCTCACGGTCATACGTGTATCCGTCTGCTGCTACATAGGGGTCGTCCATCACATCCTGTTAAAGCAAATTATGAAGAATTTCTTAGTCATGATGGTATTTAAATTTCAGTACTCTTGTTCCATCCAAGCTTTTGAGAAATTTAATTTGTATTCCAAGGGGCAGGGATGATGAAGAGCCACACCTTACGAATAGGACAGATGAAGTGAGCGGGCGGTGCTGTTGAGGCACTTGAAGCTGTTTCTCTGGCTCTATCAGCTACTTCTTTCAATCTTTCTAGGGCAGGAAGGACTTTTTCTATGAGGTCAGGCCTGTCTCTGCCCCTGAGTTCGGCACATTGGAGTCCTAATAAAGCCATTTCAAGAGTCTCCTTCTCTGGCCACTGACCAGCTTCTGTATCTAAGACTTCCTTCAAGTTACTTTCGTCTATGGCATCCTCAATTACATAAGCTATGCCCACCGCAGGCTTTGCTGTTAGCAGCTGTAAGATCACCACCCCTAGGGCATATATGTCTGACTTGGTTGAAACTCTCCCAGTCCTTTGATATTCAGGGTCTATGTAGCAGAGTGTACCCACAGGGCTAGTTTCCTTGTACAGAGTCTTGAGGGACTTATTAGTAGGCTCGACATTGATCATTGTTCCAAGTCCTGCATCCCCAATCTTGCTGACTACGTTGTGATCAAGCAAGATGTTGGCAGGTTTTAAGTCACGGTGGATGATTGGTCTGGGCTTTGTGCCATGGAGAAAGGCAAGGGCTGCTGCCACCTCCCAGCAGATTCTGAACCTGTCATACCAGAGCAGGGGAGGTGTATCATTCTTTCGGAACAGCCTGTCATCCAAGCTGCCATTGTCCATGTACTCATACACTAGGCAGCTCTGTTCTGGAACAGCTCCAAGGAGCAGCAGCAAGTGCGGGTGGCGAATAGTGCTCAAGATTTCCAACTGTTAATCATTCAACATCAAAGCAATTTTCGTCAACCTCTTGGTGAGCAATTTAAATGCTACTTGGCCTTAAATGGTTGACCATACTTATGTTGAAGTGTTGATCTTCTAACATGTATGCGGGTGCCATAGTTGACCGTTATCTGAACTTGTGTTTTTTCAATCTGACATGAATTTTTAAGTCTATGAATATGATTTTACTGAGTTAGGGGCATGGGTGTTGAGTCGAAATGAGAACCCAAGTAATATGGGTGGATGGTGGCCGATGGCCTGATTTAGGTTGGTTTAGCGTGGAACTGATTCCCATCTAAAGCCGTAGTCCAAGAGTCCTGCCAGGTGGGATGTAGAGTAGTTGTGCTTTTTTTTCTTTTTTTGGTGTGTGTGGTGGGCTTTTTTTTGGGGAGGGGGGGGGGTTCAGATAGCAATTTTGTCCCTAACTGGAGAATAGTTGGTTCTGTTGAACTCTATTATATTAGAAGCTCAAGACTGTATGCTACTGAAAGGAAAGACGTAGATGACAACTTGCAAAGGCACTTTCATTTACTCCTCTACGATACAAGCGGAAAAGTTGCCCAAAATTTGGCTTTGTTGATCTTCAAAAAGTAGGCTGCGTAGCTTGGAACTAGCTTATACTAATCAAGTGAGCTGGAGCTGGGCAGTCTAAGTGGTTCTCTTCTTTTATTCTTTATTTAGTTTAAAAATTGAAAAAAATAAATAAAACAACCCAGGTGCAGACTACTTTGGGCTTGTGGGTTGAACTAGCCATGCTACTGGCTTATGCGTCGCTTGGCTCACCTGGTTTCATGATCTAGGTTGTGTGTACAAAGGTTTGGCCAACCTGGCCTAGGCCGGGCCAATCCGCTGATTTGTCCACCACTATTTTAGATGTTGAAAATTGCCAAGGTCATTTTCTATTCCTTTGTAGTTTGTGTACTTTCCTATGTGATTTATTTGCCAAAACCTCACAGGAGCTGCCTCCTCTTCTTCCACTTTTTTTCCTTTTTCCTTTTCTTTTTTTGGGGTGGAGGGGGGGATAACTTGAGTTATCATACCTCCTGAAGGAATTGTTTGTTTGTTGCACTGTCTTTAGAATGGAGGACCTTTACGGCAACAGTGGTGTGATGCAATTTGCATTTGTACACAGTGCCAAAAGCACCCATCCCAATCTTAAATTCATCGGAGAAGGAAGATGTTGCCTCCACAATCTCTTTCCAGGTGAATTTCTGGTACTGACAAATGGAACCTGTGATTAGTTGCTTAAGCTTCTCCTCATTCTCCTTTGCTTCATTAGCTGCCTTAGTCTCTGCTTTGCTCAGGGGGGTGTCTGTTCGGTCATGATCCCTTGGAACTGCAGCCTCACCTTGTGCTGCTTTTTGTTTAATTTGCTGTAAGCTTGCTAATTCTTTAGCCTTCTGTTCCTTTAGCTTCACTGCTTCCTCCACCCGTTGCTTGCTTAAATCAGTTAGCTCATCAAGTGGAAAGAGAAACTGCAAAGGTTTAACCAGGGGTAGAAAAAAAGTGTTTGATAAGAACGCTTTTATAAGAATCATAATAAGAACGTCATCCAATGGCCCTTGGTGTTTTGAGTTATTAGTTGACAAAGGGCTGGTGGACGCGACCTATTGTTCAAGCGCAAGCTATATTCATTACTTGGTATCGTGTAAGAATTACCTTTTCGTTTATGTCATTCTTCTGAGCAAGCTGATACATTTGTTCAAGGTGTTTCAGTTCAATTCTTAATTTTTCTAGCTCAGAGACCTGCAAAATCCATTTAAAATCCATCAGAAATGGCTGTAGTGAAAATCCACTGGAGCCCACCCACAATGGGAAGGGGACATAGGGGCCCTTGCGAGTGTGTTTGGGGGCAGGGGATGAGGGAAGATCTCCCCTTGCAGTTGTTAAAAGAATATCCAGTACCTGCCCGGGCACAGCATCTGTTGGAGGACCTACGGGTGGTTGGTGTTGAGGTGGCGTGACCACAGAAGATTTGGGCGGAGCATCAATAAAAGAAGTTCGGTGAGTGGCAGTGAAAGTAACTTTGGGTGGGGTGCCCATTGGAGGACTTGTGGCTGGAGCTTCAACAAAAGACCCCGCGGGAGAATTGTCGATGAAAGTAACCTTGGTTGGGGTGCCCATTGGAGAACTTTTGGGTGGAGCTTCAACATAAGATCCCGGAGGAGAAGTACTGGGAAAAGTACCTTTAGGTGGAGTGCCAACAGAAGATCCTATAGGTAGTCTATCCATAAATGATCCCACGGGTGGGGTGCCCACAAGAGTTCCCCCCGAGTTCATACCCAGAAAGGAACCTGCAGGCGATAGACCTTGAGGAGTGCCTACAAATGAACCTCCAGGGGATGGTTGCTCTGAAACCCACGAGTCAGAGCTGCTAGAGCTTTGATTGAGTGCCCTTGAATAACCAGAAATGATGTTGGTATTGTCACTATAACGCCTGGGGAGAGGCTTGTGTTCTTTATGTTGGGTAGTGACGGGGAAAGAGTCTGAAGCAGCTGAGCCCGGGTCTGCCAAAGCCACTCAATCTTTGTTAGGTATTTTTTAGTAGAAAAGGCTTAAATTAGCATTATAGATAGATAGATCATGAACTTGTGTATACTCACGCCTTGGCGATGAAGGGCCGCTCTTTAGCAGACGTCCTGCAGTGACAAACAAGTGTGTCAGAAGATTCAGCCAATTAAGTAGAAGGAAAACTCCATCTTATTTTCTTTATTAATATAACCCCTCCGCCCAAAGGAAAGAAAAAACTGTTTTCTCGAGGGGGGGGGGGGGAGGGGGAAATTGTGGGTCTTCTCAAATCAGTCTCTTTGCTTGCCGGATAAGGGTTACTGGCTCTAGATTTCCCTACACCTTATTTTCTTTATTACTTTACCTCTAGATTTCCCTAGACGTTGGGAACTCACACTAGAGCGGGTGGTGGTGATCATTTTAACACTGTACAACTATCCCTACCATTGCCCTGCATTGACCCCAAGTGGGGTTTGGGTAAAGTGTAATATAGGTAGCCTTACCTCTAGCAACAGTAGCAAGCAGGGATGTTTTTGCTAGACCCTTTTACTGTACTATATGCCGGAAACTTATATGACAGTAATATGTGGTTGGATGAATGATGTGCACATGAACAGAGTATGGTCATATTTGGCAAATTCACCTATTGTCAGTGAAGAGCCAGGTGTACTATCTATCGATATGTTTGACAGACCACTTATGTCATCTATGCTGATCTCAGTTGGCTCAGACTCTGCTGGACGCATGTGCTGAAGCTTCATATCAGCAACAACGTAGACTGAGCAAAAACTTGGAGCACTTTCTGAGATGATTGTTGACAGATTCCCTCCCATCAGCTTCTTCAGTGACAGGTTCTTCCTGCTACTAGTTCTAGTTAATAATGATCACTTGCTGATTTCATAAATTAATCAAGTATTTAATGTTCGCGTAGTACCTAGAAAAGATGCTGTTAGACGAAAACCCTATGACAAGATGTCTTATTGAATGTTTAGCAATCTCCAACGATATTGCCATTGCGATCTCATTCGATTCAAGTAGCACAATTTCTGATTTTACCTGCATTTGATTCATCATCAATCTGGTTCAGAAATGCGACAAATTATCGCAAAAGGAGTAGTCTAGGGTTTAAAAAATGAGCAGTATTCTGACATTTCTGGGTTTCAGAGCTTCTTCATATGGAAGAAACATTTTTTTCTTCTTCATTTGGACTCCCCACCTGTATGCTGCTGCTGCATCCTCCTGAACATCTGTTATAGGTAGCCAACCTCCCACTGAAAGCAAACATTTCAGTTAGTAAATCTGAACCTGTATCAGGGGACCTGTAAGGAAAATCTGGCTTTGCGGCTACATCAGCAGATTATTTTCATTAGACCATTCTTTTAAAGGATACTAACCACGTACTGCATTACCGTAGAGGTAGAGGATAGTCAATTGAGATATTTTGCTTAGCTTTCTAATTCAAACCTAGCCAATTCCATTTACCCTGAAATTCATACACAATGCAGCTAATTGGTGAAGTTCCTGACTGTTTGCATGTAAGAATCCGTGACTTACTTGGAGTAGGAACTTCGCTGATTTTGGGGTAGACATGCAGGAGCTTGAATGAGACATTGCCTTCTGGTTGAAACTTGTCCAAGGCCCACCTCAGTAGGTACTTGCATTTTCGACCTCCTGTCAGACCTACTGCAACTACAGTTTCTCCTGTCTCAGTCCCAGTAGTTTCCTCCATTTTCTGGCAGTGATCAGCTTACAGCTTCTTACAACTGCATGTGAAAAACCAAGAAACAGACATTGCCATTGATCAATGTTGTTTAGACTCAACTTTACAGGCGCCTGACCTTGGCACATATTTAGAAGTTAAAGGTTAAATTTGTCACCTTTTCTTTTTCGAAATATTAGCATATTTTTATCCGATATATGATCATAGCTAGAAATGAGCTTAGCAGGGGCATCAAAGATAGCAACCAGCCTACCCTTCTCTTGTGCAATATAGTCAAATGGGTACTACAAGCATTCAATTTCCCACAATCTTCATCAAATTGATGTCAAATGTCAATGCACGTCTAGTGTTCCATCTTAAATATTTAAATGGCGGGGATGAAAAACACAGTGACTTTATCTTCAGATAACTTCCACATTTTCTAACCTTAATAGGTCGTTTCTACAAGTAGCTTGTCTTTAGATTTATTTCCACATGTATGCCGACTTTCCTGGTTCTTTAGTACCATGTTTGTTTTAAGTACTTGCATTGATCTCGATGACCTAGAATGGCCATTTCGTAGCGAGAGTTCGATGTCATATCAGATAATCTGAGTTCATATTATGGAACCAATCTAACAAACACCATCTCCATAAGCTTAATGAAATGTTCATGAACCCCCTCCCGTTCAAAAAAAAAAATAAAAAAATCTGCAGGGAGCAATCCCAAAATCGAAAAAGAAGGCAGGAGGAAAATGCATGGAAAAGTTAGTGAAATTACCAGCTTAATTTGTGAAATCGGCCAATTTGTGAGCTTTCTCTTTCTCTGGAATGATGAAACCAAAACGTGCAGTCTTTGCTGCCTTCTCTCTCTCTCTCTCTCTCTCTCTCTGCGTGTGTCTGTGCACGTCGTTGTGCTTAGTTTGGTGTTAATGGGATTTTGACCATTATTGTTCAAGTTTAGACTAATTTATTTATTAGAATATGCTTGTTTTTGTTGGCTGGGAATTATGACAAGAACTCAGTATTAATATTAAGTTTACCTGTTTGAATCCTAGTCACATGTAGGCCCTCTTTTTTTCATTGGTAAATCCAAATTTTTACTAACATTAACCAACTTCAACCTACGTCATCTTACTTCAACTCACTTCAATAAAAAAAATACTAATTTTAATTAACTTCAATCAATTTCAATCGACTTCCCACTATTTTAACCAACTTCTACAATTCATCAAAAAAAAAAAAATTCAACCCACTTCAACCCTATTCAATCATCTTTAACCTATTTGAACCCATTTTAACAAAAAAAAAAAAATATTCACTTCAACCTACTTCAATTTACCTATACTCAATTCAGCAAATTTCATTCATTTACTAACTCATATTTCCTAACGAAAAAAACAAGCCTGTAATCATGGATTCTATGTAATAATAGCAGGCCTTGCCCCCTTATGAAATTGATGAATATCTAGAACACATATTTATAATATACAAATACTTGGCTCTGTTCTTTTCGTGATTTAATGAACCCAACTCACTCCTTTCCACACGCACCTACTCCTTCCCCCCTTCCCACTCTTTCCCACATTTAAACAAAAATACCATTCTTTCTCACTGTCATCCACTCATTCCTCTCCTTTCTCACACTCCTTCATTCAATTCCCTAACTTCATTCAATTCCTGCCTCCTTTCACCCACTCCTTACCCCCTTTTCTCACACTCATCCATCCCACTCCCATCATTTTTCACTAAAAAGAACAGGGCCTTAAGTTTATTATATAACACGTAACATCACATCCGTTGCATCATACTTTCTAGATATTTATTGTATTTGTGCATCACATTAGTAGTCTTATAATATTTTATAATAATACGGTCTTTTCCAATAACTTGCAATATATATATATATATATATATATATATATATATATATATATATAGAATAATGGAAAGAATTTACGCTATATGTATGAACTCTGAAAAAATTGAAGTTGAATTGTTGGTCTCGCCTTTTCATTTGAAGCCTAAAATGCAAGGCAAGTGCTCTTCTACAACTTAGCCATCACGAGCTGCATTAGGTTATTAGCTCAAATAGAGCATATTAATTTTCAAATTTATATTTTGAGAGTTTGGGTGTATGTGTTTAGTTTTGTTGATTTTTTAGTTAACAATGAATTTTTATTGGTTGTTCACTTTAATAATTTTATAGATTCCAGGAGATTTTAAGAAAGAATTTTCAACAAATGTTTCATCTTATGGTTATCAGATTTGGCCATCTATGTCATACTACTGAAAGTATCTGCTCCGATAAGTTACGTGACACTTTTTTTGTCACGTATATTTATCACTGTTTATATATGTGTTTATGTGACTTGTGAGAGTATATACTCCTACTCTAAGTAGTATGGTATTGGAATTGTCGGGGTTACCGAGGCTGCTACTGCGGAGTCCCCGATAAGTGCGCGCCAAACTAGGTTTAGGAGATTTTATCCTTTAATCAACACCATAACAATTAACAACATCAATAATTCCTTGTTAACATAACAATGACGTTGAAGCTTTATAATTGCATGCACGTTCGTCATCGCTTTCAAACTGTCAACTTGGAAGCCAAATACTGAGGTGGTCAGACGTGAGGGCAAAATTGGAAAGGCCGACCCTTTCTTCACCTGCTTGCTTAAAATCGAATTAATTCTTATTTCTTTCCTTCAATTTGCTGGTTTAATTCAATTAATTCTCAGCATATTGTCTATTTTTCATATGTAACCTCACGCTGTGTATAAATACTTGCAAATTTTCAGGATAAATTATTATTGTCTAAGACTAGTAACATTTCATTTTATTGGAACTACTGTCTGCTATGATCCAACTTACTCTCATTTTTAAGCTAGTGTAAGGTTCAAATCTTGTTCTTGCTTCCTTTGTCATGGAAAAGAAGATCACTTGAACTCAACCTAATATACTATGTACCCAAGTTCTTAATCCTAAAGTTTGACGAATAAGTTAGGACATGATTGTTTAGTAATTCTTTTGTTCTCGGCTAAGAGATTAAATAGATTTCATTACCATTCTCAAAATTCCATAGAAAGTGGTGTACATCAGCAAAACAAAGGTAGCAGATCTGTAAATTTAGCATAGATTTTGCTAATTCCTCCAATGAATATGAGTCTGACACTTATAGCTTCTTTACTGCCTTCATCAAACAATCTGAATCTGGTTGTTTACTGCAGAAGACCTTTTCATTTCTGTGTGTCTTGAGCTCATAGAGCACAGCAACCACTACTGCTCTCGGAATGCAATTCTGCGGTCTATTTCCTTAGTAAGCCATTTGATCAAAATTTCTTGCTTTGAAGATGACTCCAAGCCATCTGGTAAGCCTTCCCTAACTTCTACAGCATATCTACACCCAAGCAGCATATGCTGTTGCGTCTCTTCTTCAGATTGGCAGAGAAGGCGTTCGGTTCTGAACATTTTTGGGTTTTAGAGTGCCATCCTGTGTAACACTTGCACCCCTGTTGTGCATAATAATCCAGAACAGAAGAACAGTGTTCAGGGACATTCAATCTAATCCAGGCCACTCTATCCCAAATCCCTTTAAATGTATGCTTTTGTCCCAAGCAATAAGAGGTCTTTTTTCATAGGCCTCTGATCCATTCCACAAGAAATTTCTACAGGCAGCCTCAACTCTTTTCACTACTTCATGTGGTACGATAAACGTAGACGCCCAAAAGTCAAAGATTCCTAGCAGCACACTATTAATAAGAATGGTTCTGTCTACATATGACAGGTTTCTAATCTCCCATATTCTAACATTCATGGTGATCTTATCCACGAGTAATTGACAATCGGATGTGGATAGTCTACCAGTAGTTACAGGAATACCAAGGTACTTAAAAGGATGATTTTCCTTCACTAAAACCCGTAAAAGCATATAATCTTTCCTTGACTTCACCGGAAACTCCAGACACTTACATTTCAGATTTCTGCAGATTTATCTTCATACCAGGAGCGCTAACAAACACTTTAAAGCCATGCATTAAACACTGCACGGAGTTCTCTTCAGCTTTGCAAAACACCATCAGCAAAAGACGGTTGCCATAGTTTAAGATTCCTACATATTGCATGGTAGTAGAAAAGATTTCTTTGGATGGCTTTTTCGACGTACTTGTTACGTGTGTTGTTTTGTATAAAAAGTACAAATATTTGGGCCTATCTTATGAGAATTGAGATATAGGGAAGAGATTATACAACGAATCAAGTTCCCAAAAACAAAAAAAAATGATTGCTTGGATGGTTTGAGATACCCAAGAATATCAATCTTAACATGAATAGTATATGTTATATCTTGAATGGTCTAAACTTATACATGAATTTTTGAGGACAAACTGTTATGAAAAAGAGAAAAATTTAGCAATATTTATAGTCGATTGCAGAAGATTGTGTTAACATGAAATCCCATTTCAATCTTTATAAAGATAAAATTCAAATCATACTACAAGAATAACAATAATATTATTTAGTATTGTACATCAATTTTGCCTGAGTAAGGTTTGCAAAGATTCAGTTCTAAAAAAACCTGACGTCCACAAACAAGGTATCAGAAAAATTCAAATCATGGTATGCTAGTTTGATCATATTTTTTGTAATGAATTTTGAGGGAGACCGATGATACGTGTCTTATAGCAAGACACTCTTAAATGTCTTATTTTAACTTAAATTAATATATTTTATGACTTAAAATCACCAAATTTTTAATAATTACGACTTATTATGAGTTATAGAGCTTTAATATTCGTTGGTTATGCTAATAAATATAAATTGGCATGCTAATCTAGATCAGCTCCATCTATGAAGGTATATCACGCGTGATTTTGTAAATACGAAAGATTATGTATAAAATAATGATTTTACACAATTTATAAGTTTTGACATCCTTCCACTGGTTAATCATACCATTTTTTTTCAATTTAATATATATAATAATATACATTTTAAGTAAAAATAAGATATTTAAAAAGTATCTTATAATAAAATATTTATTATTTTGTTTATACAATATACATTCTTCATAGGGACAACTGCAACTTTAGATTTAGACAACTAGCATGGAAGTCTTAAGGCCTAATGCCTGGCCCATTAGAGCCTAACCTTCAAAGCCCATTCTAGAGAAAGGAACATATTTGCATCATAGTGCAAAAACCATTGGCATGTTGAAGGCCAACTAATGGAGTCTTCCTTTTTTTATTTTTGACGGATACAAAAAAGAAATATAGACAAAGAAGCAATATAGATCAAGTATCGTACCGATGAAATTGAAGGAATATCTTAGTCACACCTAAATAACAAAAATATGACCGTTCTCCAACATTAGACTATGCCACTATGTAAATTGACAACCAAACCACATATACTTTTTTTTTTTCAACTTAAGAGTCATATAACATAATCGGGTCCACATATCAACACCAGTTGGTATTGTTTAAAGTGAAGAAAGCGTCTTTTTGGTGGGTTTACACGAGAAAAAGATAGTAGAAGTACGAATTTGTAGATTTAAGGCTAAAAATAATGTGTACACTTGCCTTAATTAGTGATTTTTCATTAATCACTTCCTATGAATGTTAGTTGCATTGAGACAGGAGTTTGAGGGTGAGTTGTTTGTTTACGAAAGAGAAATGTCAATATAGAAGTCGATCAGTTGGGTTTTGACTTTTGAGGTGACCTACTTTCTTTATTGAGAAAGTGGTGCCCAAAGTTATGCTCCATTTGCATCTTACACCACTAGCCAATCTAAACGTCAGAGCCAATTTCCCAAGACTTCCATTAGCATAACGCCATCTGTACAGTCGGCTAGCACATGCAAGATACTATATTATATATCACCACCCAACAAAGTTTTTTTTTTTTTTTTAAAATGGGAGTGATAACATGGGTTCCCCCCCCCCCTTCTAGGTGGGTCTTTGTCTCTACAAAAAATCTCATGTGTATCACTCTGTTTAAATAACTCTATTTTATGTAAAACTATCTAACAAAAGAGGAAAAAATATAGAATATAAAAATAAGATCAAGAGATCAATTTTAAGGAAGAACGAACTTTCTAATTATATCATGCACGAATTCAACATGTTCAAATTCTTATTGATGAGAAGTAACAAAACTATCGTTCGCATGTTTTCACTTTTCAGGCGAAACGATAACTATGTCTACTTCGAACATTACTAGCCTACTGGTGGGTTTACTAAATAATTAGTGGATAAATTAAACAAATGTGATGGTGTTGATACCTTCTTCTATAAAATGTTTTCACAAAATCTTATTTTTGTGGGTCTCTTGGAATCAGCCTCTCTATAGACAGAATTGTCGGTAGAGGTAAAATTACCTACATCTACATCTCCCAAGACCTCGTGAAAGCGGGACCCACACTGTAAATTGTTGTTGTTGATGGTGTTGATGCCACTAATTACTAGCAATAATTAATGGTGTAAAGTTGGGCAATCATGTTGGGGTTTCGGTAACTAACTAGAATGCAGTGGCATGCCACAATTTTTCTAATTCTTCTGCTCACATCGTATCATCTGTTCATTTGATTTTCAATTATAAAATATTTTCTTAGATTGTTTTGTGAATGTATTGGAATCAGTCTTATAGATAATGATACCTATAAAGATAAAACTGCTTATATTTAAATCTTTTCAGTTCGCACGTAAGCGGGACCTATGCTACAGGTAGATTGTTGTTTTTATTGTATTTCATTGATTCATTTGGACGTAATAATTTTAAAATTGGGTGCTCTCTTTCTTTATTTTTTTTATTAAATGGAAGAATCCCTCAATACCTCACACGTAGCACAAAATGGATGAATAAATTATCAATGAGAAATTAGGATAGAAGTGGTTGCATTGCCAAAAAAGAATATTTTTTTTTCCCATTTGGGGGGTTGACAATTTCCCACTGAGGAAAGGAAAAAAGAAGTGGGCGAATTGACCTAATGTCATCTTCAATTGATTATTGGTTGCCCCACCTGCGGAGGCACGTGGCCCTTAATTCTTGGTTCGTTCAAATTTCTAAATTTTACTTTTGGGGTTTTGAATTTTTAATTTTTGTGTTAGGATTGGATTGGCTACTTCCCTCTTAAAATTAAGCATGTATTAGTGGTCAACTTAAAAATTGGACCAACCAATATTATTTTAGAAGAATGGCCTAATGACTGGGACTGTTGGATAGCTCACCAAATTCAATAATCATATGAATATTAAATTTGTAACCCTTAGCTAGTCTAGTAAAATATTTATGTGTTGATATTATTATTTTCGATTTAAATTTCCCTCCTTTTCACAACCCCCAAAAAAAAGAAGTTTAATGTCTTGAGATTATTCTCATAAATCTATTCAATATTTCGAATCAAAATATTTTAGAGTCTCGAATTAATAATAATGATTAGAAGCACATGTAATGAACAACTATATATACGAAAAGAGATTTTTAAATATGTATTGTCTATGCTTGTATGTTTTTTTTAATTTTCATATTTTAATAATAGATTAGATTGATATTGATGTAATTTATCTCAATAGATGTGTAATTATATTTACACGCCCATAAAAGGTCCTCCCTCCATCACATATTCATTGTCAAAAATATTTATTATTTTTGTCTCATATTATCGTTAAAATTCTTCATGTTTTGTGAGTCTTTTGAAATTAGCCTATTTGCGGATAGGGATGTCAGTAGAAGTAATGTTACCTACATCTGAATCTCGCTAAATCCTGTGAAATTGGGAACCACACTTGGAGGTATTGTTGTTGTACTATTGTTAAAATTCATTTTCTCAAAAAGTTAACATTACTTTTTATATGTTAAAAACCAATTTTAATAATACAAATATTTTTAATACTTATTGCATATATTTTCTAATATTGACTATAAATATGAAACGAAGTGGATAGATGAAAAGAATTTTCATAATATTATTTTTGTATGCTATGCAATAAACCATAATTATTATTTTTTAAAATATTCTAGAAAGCAATATAAGATCACAATCATCACATCCAGTTGCAAAGGGACACGTGTTGGTGAGTACATTGTCCCACCCTGTAGCATATCTTTACACTTTATATACACTTCCCTTTAGAGTATTCCCAGCGTTTTACTTGCGAGGGAACAGGAAGAGAGAGAAACGGGGTTGAGGCAAGCATTTGGATCCAATGGGCGCTTCGTGGCCCATGCCTCAGGACGAGGCTCGCGTAGGTGAGGAGGCTCCCGGGCTTCGGCTTGTTTTTTTTATTTTTTTAATGTTTTTAATTGGTTTTTCTTTTTTTTTTAAATTCTAAAAATAAAGTTGTGTATTGTAGAGTGAGTTCATGGGTATTATTTTATTTAATTGGCCAAAGTTGTGAGCCTTTAATTGAAAATACTGAAGATTGTGCACCAAAAAAATTGAATCACAAGCTGATGTGGCAGAAGTAAACCCCTACTAATGAGCAAACAAATGGTTCACCGTTGGAATGATGCTTATAAAAAAATCTTGGAGATTTTTATTTTATTTTATTTTTTATTTTTTTAGTTTTGCGCACGTCACCTTTCGCTATTGCGATCAATCTAGTTTATAGTCATAGATTGATTTTCCCTTTGATTTTATCAAAACACAAACGTAGACCAATTACTACACGTTTTCTTCTAGGTATCCAAATTTACTTGTTTGCAACGTCTCTTCAAACACCCTCCGATGAAATTGGAATGGTGCACAACTTGTCTTGCAACACTCATCTTTACATTCCTCCTGGTCATAAAACATACAAATCATATGTATCACATTGTTTATAGTCTACTACTTTTACTTTGTTCAGTATTCTTAACTTAGCCTGTTTTTGATCATAAATTAGACTTGTCTAAATTAACAGCGTTGTGAAAAAAGATAGTTATAGCATATACGCATGTAAAAAAATATATATATAAATAATATATGATCAAGCCAACACGTTAAAAAATAGTATTTAGTCTGAATGTGTGTTAATTATATATTGCATATGACATTTCCAATAAAAGATGAGTCAAATATTATTGCAGGACATCCCTTTTCAAACAGGTATAATCGATGTATACACAAAAATAAGTACTCATAAATAGATAACTCAGTTGGTCTGCTAGGTATGTCTTTATAAAAATCATTTTAATTCATTACACTAACTCTCCTCAAAGGCTCCAATGAATACCTTTGAATCGTGTTAGATTAAGTCCCTCTTCCCACGAGGACCTTACTAATAGACCCAGCAATAGGTCTATAGATTGTAGCAAACACCTACTTACTATTCCCCATGGGGAAAAGAAAAAAATTAAAACAGACAAGAAGAAGGGCAGATGGAGAAGAGTGGGGGCATGAATAAGCATAAAGCAGCCAGGCATGACACGAATTTGGCGTTCACATGTGAGACTCGTGCACCACTCTCCATCTGCCCTCCTGATTGATTCTTTAGTTCAGAAGAATCTCTAGCTTCAATATCTCATTATCTCTTCCACGATGCAGATTTCTGTTAGGTCACATCACAACTAAAGAAATATACAATGCAAATTATTTTTTTATAAAAATGGTAAGCAATACAACAATTGGGTAGCTCTTCTTTCAAGAGTTTTACTTAAGTTGTTATCAATGAGAATTGAAAGAAAAGACAAACAAGAGATAGATAACCCTAAAATAGAGGAAGAAATAGAAAGACCAAACTTAGCTAACCAATCGGCTGCCCAATTTCCCTCTCTGAAAATATGTTCAATATAAACTTATCTATAGAAACTGAGAAAGATTTTAGTATCTTCAACTAGCATTTGAATCTCCCAAGGAATTTGAACTTCTCCCTTCAAAGCTTTGATAAGAACCTGATTAACGTCTTCAAGAATAATTGATTGATATCTTGATTGAATTGCTGCATATACCCCATTTTGTATTGCTGTTGCTTCTGCTACTAGGATTGAGGCTGCTCCAAGATTTGTCTATATTGAATATTGTTGAAGATTATCTCTGACAAATGTGTCAAGTATAGGACAATAATACGAAGATAAAAGTTTTAGTCGATTACCCTTTTTTCTTCTTTGTTTCAAAAAACAAAAAAACACTTTATTATAGGAAGTGTAGAGTTTAAAGTGGATGAAATTTGAACTTAAGCAATACTTGATAATAAGCTGTATTAGAGATTATACCTATTGAATTGATTAATATTCTCATATTGTTTCCTGATTAATTAAAGTATGTATAATATAATCCTTATTATAAAAACGTCGTTCATTTCTCATGTTTTTCTGCATTATACATTTTGAAAGCCATAGGCTATATAGGAGCTATTTAAATTAATCATGCCTTTGCAATTATAAAGGCCCTATTATTTTTGTTGGTAAATTCCAATTTAATAACTTCAACCCACTTTAATAAAAAAATATAAACTTTAACACACTTCAACCAACTTCAACTCACTTCAACTTATTATTTTAACCAACTTCTACCAATCATATAAAAAATATACCAATTTTAACTTACTTCAACAAAAAAAAAACCCCACTTCAACCAGTATCAACCAGTTTCACCTATTTTCCAATCACTATTTTCTAATGAAAAGAACAGAACCAAAATCCTTAATTTCATTTCTTTATGAAAATCAAATAATGAAACATCCAACCACGACAATTTCTTATGTGCTTTCAAGATTACATACTCTCATTGTTCAAATGTATATATTTTTTATACGCATATTTATCATATATTAATTTTTTAATATACTGTTAATGATGCTGGTAATAAAAGTATATACTGTCATAAATATCTAAAAAAGAGAGAGAAAGAGTGGATCTCTCAAGATTCCAAGAAAGCACCGGAAGAAATTAAAGTCAGAAATAAACTTACATATGACAGTGAACTACAAGCATGCTACAAGCCCTATACAATATCATTTGAAAAAAATCCAAAAAATCTATTAATACGATCTTCTTTCTTTTTCATTGTTCCATACTTAACCATTGTATACAATATTTTCAACACTTTCAAATAAAATCATAGCCGAGTAGGACCCGATTTTCTCTACAGCTGTACTTATAGTCAAAACCTATTTTTCCTTCCCTTCAGGGAAAACTTAAAAAAAAAAACAAAAAACTTTAAATAAAAAATCTTTTTTTTTTGAAAGAAAAAAAAATCCTAACTCCAGTTTTTGGAGACGAATGGCAAAATGGGGCCCATGTAGCATCATCTTGAGCCCTTGGATAACTTGATCCTACGGTTGATTTCTTTCTCCAGCTCTTCCAGCCCCCCAACCTCCTCAAGCTCCTGCACCACACAACATCAGATCACAGCCCATCAATTACACTATCATAATCATTATATATACATAAAAAGGAAAAGAAAAGAGAGGGGGACCCACCTTTGGTCCTAAGAATAGGCCGTATGGTACTCCATTAAATTTATCAGAGTGGTGTAGCTGCCGACCCAAGACATCAGAAAATCAAATAAAATCACGACCGTTAGATTCCGTTACAAAATTATTACTCCCAACCGCTTAAAAAAGCTGGTCACGTAAAAGCATATGGGTCACACATGACATGCCGACTGTTTTTTTTTTTTAAAAAAAAAAAAAAACCAAGACGGAACAATTGATTCCACATGGTTAGGACTTAGGATTCTAATCTTCGTAAAGTTTAGGGTTTAGGGTTTAATTAAAAAAAATGAATTATCTAAAAATAGAGACCCTTGACGGGTGCATTGAATAAATTCCTTACAATTTTATTATGGAAATCACATCACATCGCTAATCTTTCCACATAAATTGATGATAAGGCAGGTACATTTTAAAAGGTTACTTTAATTATCTTATCCCTGGCGTGAAAATTACTACCACTTCAAATTGATTTTTAATATTCTTTACAACACGCTATTCTTGAAGGTTAATGATATTTTTTAATGCTTGAAGCTACTTTAGTTTAGATGTTTACCAAAAAAGTAACCTTAGATTTCAACAAAGATACTTTTGGCAACACTCAAATGATATACTTTACTAGTAAATCCTAGCCTTTGTTGAATCTTTGTCTGATCTGGTTGATTTTGTCTCATTAATACACTGTATATTCACCCGAGTTAATCCAACATCATGATACACGTAAAACGTATTTATCATTGGAAACACGTAAACATAAACAAAGAAATATATTGTAATTAAGACGGGGTCACATTATTAAGTGATATGGTCTTAGTTTAAAAAGCCCGCCTGAAGCATGTCGAGATGCGTCTCAGCATGAGGCTACCGGGTCAACGCCTTAAAGGGGATGAGGTGCACCTCAAACATGCGGGGCTATATCTCCCCTTTTTTCTTCTTTTTCTTAGCCTGGCCTTTACCTTTTTTTTCTTTTCCTTCCTTGGGAGCTAAAATTGTACCATAAACACGTACATTGGGGTAACTACGATGATAAGATAACATATTTTAAGGCTATTTGCGGTTTTAGTAGTTATATATTGATGTCTAATCACATTTTTAATGCATTTATCTAGCTTGTTTCTGCAAAATATACTTTGTGAAATATGAAATACTTTAAAAATATTTTGCATAGAAGTCCGCTTCGCATCCATGATGCATGCGCCTTTACCTCGCGCCTTGCGCTTCACGCTTTGGGACCCTAAGCACCTCATTGCGTCTCGTGGTTTTTAAAACTAAGGATATGTGGTTAAGATGTTATGACTTTTGACCACAATAGGTAAACAATAAAATAAAATAATCTTTAAGTTCACCTGATGAGCAGCAGCCACCCTTCTAAAATAAGGGACGTTAGCAATAGGGCCCACAGGGAATCGCTTGTGAACAAGGCCATCATGGACAAACATATAGGCCATACCAAATACCGTGATTCCAAGTCCCTGAAAGAGAAGCCACACATTTATATGATCACAACATGCACACACAACACATAAAACAACCATCACCATCAAACAATTACAACAGTAACCCCCCGCCCCCCCCCCCCCCCCAAAAAAAAAGAAAAAAGGGACAATTAAGAGAACTTACAGCACCAAAGCAGAGACCAGGGAAAAGGCCTTTGTTGAAGAAACCATAGGAAAGAAGGGCTATGGCTGGTACTGCATTTGTGATTGCAAATACATCATTCAATTCAAATGGTCCTTCCCTTGGTTTGTGGTGGGACTGCATCCAAGTATAATTAGGTATTGTTAGCTGTACTTCAATTATACATGCACAACTATGGTATAAATGCAAATTTTTGTACGAAATACTATATATGCAGTCTTTTTCTAATAACGGATGTCTAATGTAAGAACATTGAGCAGTATTTTGGACAACCTAACTCAACGCAAACATTACAAATTCACAACTGAATTGGCCTCATACACATAATTTGACAAGTAAATAAAAGTAAATAAAGACTTGATTTTATTCTAACGAGAATCTTGTGTACCTTTACATCTTACCAACCCAATAAAAAGTCCAAAAATTTGAAGTTGACGTGTGCCTTTTAAGTGAATTTACATAACAAAATTGTCATCATAGTCTAATTTGAAACCCGAACGCAACTAACCACCAATATTCACAATTTTTCAAAAATATATACAAATGTTTTTAAAAAAAAAAAAATTAAAATACACAGGTGAGTTTTTCATTGAAACACAATGATTAACAAATAAACCGACCTTGACTCTACTTTTGTCAGCTCTAGTTAAAATCTAGATGATAACTAATGATAATGACACCACTAAAGAAACGGTTTGATTGTGATCTAAATTCAAGAGATAACTAACCAAATACAAATTGGAATTTGACGAGTGTTCGAATCAGAGATGCCGGCAAAAGCCTTAGCCAGTAGACATTAAACATTTAGAGAGAGAGAGAGAGAGACCTCATGCATGTGCCACAGAGAAGCATGCCAGAGAGCTTTGTGTGCCCATCTTGCCCAAAACTCCATGCCCACCTGAAAAAACCACCACCCAAAACTACCATTCAAATTGGTACTCAGCAATAACGTCAAGCCAATTTTAGAGGCGCTTTTGGTTCATCAGATTTGGGCGGTGGATATTCTTTGACTTCCTACCAATTTTGCATAAAATGACTCTTACTTTCAGGTATTTTCAACGTTTGAATTCGGTGGAAATTGGCGAGAATCATTCATACATGGTCAAATCACCTATCAATATGCGACCCACTGTGTTACCTTGTTGTGTATTAATTTTGGGATGAAAGTTTATAGGAATATTGGACGATAATATATTGCACTTCGAAAATATTGGACGATAATACTCTTAAATTTGAATTTGGACATCAGTACATCATACTATGAGCCGATTTATTGTTTATATACTATGGTCGATTTTGAAGGTGTTCTTAATTGGTGACGTAAGTTTATATTGAACATATGCAATTGTATACATTTAGAAATTCTTATATTTTAAACATTTGCAATTGTATACCATTGTGAATTGTTGCACTACATTGATGAAAACACATCCAAGTTTAAAGTTTGGGATATTATTATCCAACACTCTCAAAGTTCAATATATAATTGTCCACAATCCGAAGTTTATACTCAACGGACCAAATTAATTGCCTAATTCGTGAGAAATTTAACATTTGTACTAGGAAAAAGAACAAAGGAGAAAGTAATGGGAACTTACAGCAGCACCCACTGAGAGAGCAAATGTACCCAGCATTTCCACCACTGGCACCTCTCCACCCTGCACCCACCAAAAAAAACCAAACTAACCCGTTTCAATTCAACTCAATTTTGATTCATTCACATCAAAATTCTAAACCCTGATTAGAGATTTAAGTATTGAAATGAGACCCGCTCTGATACCAATTAAACTGGACTCTGATACTACTTGCTGGGAAACATGAGCGTAGTAGAAAATTGATTAACAAGACTTAACACAATTTTGGGTTCGATCGTCCTACATTAAGAAATTAGAAAATCCACAATTCAAATTTCAGCGGTTCCAAACAGAGCATAAGAGTTAAGTGTGAATTTTACCTCCATTTGCCAGTAGAACCGATAATAAACCGCCATAACAGCCATGGAAGTGATGCCCAAACTGGACATCACAGCGGCGACCAAGTAAGTGAACCGCTCAGATTTCTTCCTCGCCATCTTCTCCGCCAATGGACCGGCATCAATTTGCCTGTCACGGCTCTCCGTACTCACTCCCGTGACACTAATACTTCCACTACCACTACCACCGTCACTCGTAGTAGTGTCAGTTTCAGAAGTAACCCCCAATCTTCTCTCCTCCAAGACGAAGCAGATGGTGGTGGTGGCTCTCCTCTCCCTCCTCGCCCGCCCGAAACCCAGCCGGCCGGTCCGAACCGACGGACAGAGGAGCGAAATGGGGCCGACCAGAGAAATGGGTTTCGGACCGAGTCGGGCTTGAAAGAGGGGTCGGGAAGACCCGGGGATTGATAGCCCGATTGCCATCAGAGAGTGAACGAAGTTGCGGTGAGGAGGCAGCAAACTTCTCGGCCGATGGAGAGAGAGAGAGAGAATTTAAAGGAAAGCTGGTGAAATGCACGGGGGGGGGGGGGGGAAAGGGGGGGGAGAGAGAGAGAGAGATTTTCTTTTTTTTTTTGGGTGCGACGAGAGAGAATTGTTGAAGGGAGGAAGACCACATGTTGTGAAGTTGTACGAACTGGCATTTTTATAGTCGAGGCTGCGTTACTTTTTGGACCCCTTTAATTTTATTTTTACACCTCCATCACAGCAGGTAGATTTTAGATCCTGATTGTGATCGTCCTGGATTACATTTTCATTCATAAAGTTGACCTTTTACCAACCTTGCATCTTTTTCTTTTATAAAGGTCGCCAATTTTACTCTATTTATTATTTGATGTAAAACATATATTTATTGTATTTGTGTGTTGGCAATATGCATTTAAGTATAATATTTATTCATTTAAAAACTTTATTACTTTCTTTACATTTCATTATAATGTAATTATAATGTGAAATTTATAAGAATTTGTATTGTTAAGAGAATCTTGCGAAAATATGAAAAAAATAAAGTTTGTAAATATTTGAAACCAGAGAAAACAATATCGTATAAAATAGGCCTTGCAATACAAGTACAGAATGGTGCAAATGGTTTGACGTTTATTCCTTTTAAGTAAGATTTTAAGTTTGAGTCTTATGAATGAAAAGAGTTCTACCCATTTATAGGCTAATAATAGCTCGACTATGGTAACAGAGATCCGACAAAAGAGTCGACCTAATTAAAAATGACTTCTACAAAATTGCTAGCATATGAGCATGTTCTATAGATGCAAGCAAGGCAAACCAAACAAGCAAAGTGAGCTAATCTTTTAAATGACATTGATTCAATCAAGTTTTTAACAATTGGTTATCCATTTTTCTTCTAAAGGCTAAGAATAGACATTAGCCTTTGCCAGTGAATTTGAGCATTTAGGTCAATAACGCATAAAAAGTTTGGGAACCCTCAAAATTAAAAACTGTCATTGTGGGTGTTGGTAGGGTGTGCAAAAAAATTCGAAATCAAAAACTGAAAAAGCCGAACCAAAAAATTGGTTAATCGAACAAATTTTTCAAAAAAGTCGGTTCGGTTAACTGAACTGAAATTTTTTTCGGTTTTGGGTTCGGTTACGGTTCGGATTATTTGAAAATTCGGTTAACCGCCGGTTAACCGAACCGAGAATAATTTTACTTTTTAAAAAATTATACATAAAAAATAAAAAATTTGGGTAAGAAAGTGCACTTTTTTATTATTTATAAATAGTAACCAAAGTTTAATTTTTATAAAAAGAATTTAAGCATAAAAAAATGAAAAATTTAGGTAACAAAGTATAAGTTTTTTATTATTTGTAAACGGTTAACCAGTAACCGAACTGAAAAATCAGTTAACTGAACCGAAAAACCACTTAATCAAAATTTTCGGTTGGTTACGCTTCAAGTTTTGGACGAACCAAAATTTTCGGTTAACTGAAAAATGATTAACTGAAATTTTTGATTCGGTTACAGTTCGAAATTTTTTTGAACCGAAAAACCGATTAACCGATTTGCAGTTAACCGAAACACCGGTTAACCGGTTTTACACACCCTTAGGTGTTGGAAGAAGTAAAAATGAATCCTACTGCAATCTTTTTCTTTTTAACTGACGCTACACATGTTTTTTCTTTTTTTTTCTATAACCTTGCATATAAATTCAATAATTACAAGGATTTTTCCCACAAAGAAAGAAAACAAAAGGGGGAAAGTTTCAATTAAGTGCAAGTTGCGAAATGGGAAGAGAACTACAAAGAAAAAGCCAACAAGTGCACATGATGAAAGAATTGTGGGGTGGATGGAAGGGCTTGAGATTACGTGGGGGACAGCAATCAGACTTTAGCCATGTTGTGAGGTGGATGGATTCGAGGGGCCCAAATTTGAGCCAACATGAAATCCCCCACCCAAATGCATTTCATTCTTCCTTGCAAGTTTTGATTATCAATCCACGATGTCTGCTTGTTTTCCTCATGCGGTAAACAATTTATTGTTTCCTAAGGCGGCTAGGGTTTTGTGTAGGACACTATATATATATATATTTTTTTTCTTTTTGTATTTCAATATTATTTAGATAATGACTCAATAATATGTATGATGGACAAATAGGTGTAGCCATATAGGAAGTGTTACATGGAGTATGAAATGACTCTTTATTTTCAACTTAGTTGGTTAAACTTTTATCTTGGTTCATTGTCTACTGTTGAAATTTTTTTCTTGTTGACTTCGAAGTTTAATTGACGATTTGCACAAGTATGACTGGGAGAATCACAACTTTTTTTTTCTTTCCAATATTAAGTAAATTGATATTCCATTGATTTTTACTATTGATTATCATTCTAACATGTGGCTACTGACCCAATCAGCCAAATCGTGTGAAGCCCAATGAAAATCAAATCAATCTCATTTTAATCAAAAATCGTGCTTGACGTTAAGAAATCATAAACTACTAGTGTACATGTAGTGCTTTTCATGAACATGAGTAATTCTTCATTTGAGACTTAAATTATTGGCTAATTAGTTGTAATTTGTATCAATATTAGAGATATGATTATAGATGTTGAATGACATTTGTAATGTAACGGTTTATTATTACTTTTGTGGAATAATGAGTTTCTAAATTATTAACATAGTTGATAGTAGTGACAATACAGTCTATAATACAGTATGATGCATCGTCATTCCCAACTTGGGTTTCTACATGGGAAAAACCATAGCCTATTTATAATCGTGGGAACTTTTGAAATACTTCATAAATTACAGTACAAGTTTGATTTGTTTTTACGACTCTTATTAAAAAGATAATTTAAAAAAACAAAAAAAGTGAAAATAGGAATTTGAAGTCCATGTGGATATTCATTTATGATTGAATATGTCGAGCAAAAAAGTTTAAAAGGTATTTGTGAAATTAAATTACACAAACATTGTTGTATTGTGATTTCAAAAGTCATAGTTTACATACGTTAGGAAGATTGCCCTATTGTAATTTACTGTATTAATTACACAACTCCAAAAAAAAGGAAAAATAAAAAATCACTTCACTAATGATATTATATATTTGATTCTACAATACATTCGGTTTTATATTATATATTTGATTTGATGCCATTTAGTTTAATTAATATTTTTTTGGATGCAAAAGAAGGGCATAAGAAAATATTACTTTTTTTTGGCAAGACTATTAAGCAAATTAATACCATAGAATTGAAAAGAAAGTCAGCCAATTCAAATTTAAACCGAGATTAACACCCTACCAATTATGACAAATGACAGGTTCCTCAAGTATTAATGTATTAATTAAGGCAACCGAGATTAAGAGTGATGGGTTTGCTAATGAGGAATTGCCACGTTCTTAGACACAAAAGGAAAGATTGTGATGGGTGGGTTACAAAAAGAAAAAGAACAAATATGAGTGGAAAGGACTGCTACCTAATGCGGTATTAGGTGGATAAAAAAATAAAGTAAATTGAAATAGGTTAAGATGAGTTAAAATAAGTTGAAGTAAATTGAATTTTTTTATATAATAAATTAAACTTGATTAAAATAATAAAAGTGAGTTAAATAAAATTAACGTGAATTAAAATAAATTAAAATAAATTAAAATAAACTAAGATTGTTATTTTAAAATTTATCAACGAAAAACACAGACCCTCAGTTGTTTGGAATTTGACATGGAAACACCGATCCAATTTTGGCTTTACACGGCTTGGCAACAAGTAACGTTTCACCGACTCCTACTCCTCCACGTGTTCTACCTACGCTCCGGTAGTGCCTCCCTCTCTTTGCCACTCACCGCCACAACGCACCTCTTGTGCTGTGTGCGTTCATCCAATAAAGTCTTGTGCTTAGCCAATATAGTGTGACAGACAATCGGTCTCTGACTTTACTAGAGAATTTAATAAAAAGATATCTTAGATTTTAAACTGTAAATTTTATGAATCGAATAAATTTAAAGTTTAAAAAGGTAATTTTAAATTAGGTAAGAGTAAAACTAAGGTAAATAGAAATATAATGTATTACACTTCAAAAGTATAAAGTAATTTTCAAAGACTAAGGCTCTAAGTAAATTAAGTATTAGGTTTGATTTCCTTCAATCATATTGTATTGTTTCTTTTCAATTCATTTGAACAAAAAAAAAGAAAGAAAAAATTCTGTGTATTTTTTGTTGTGGGCATATAAAACATATGTACCCAAGAGCTTCATGATTTATTGGGCAAATTATATATTCGAAACGATTAACAAACTCAAACAAAAATTACTTTTTTACACTCTAGGTAAATAATTACACTTAATTATGAAAAAAGACATCCAAAGAGTCCAACATAAATGTAATAAAATAAGATTAATAGTTGTTGATGTGAAGCTTAACGTACATCGACAGATTAACTATTTTCTTATGAATGATTTACTATTGGTAGAATCAATAGCGGAGTCAGGATTCTAAGTAAGGGGACGAGATTAGAAAAATTAAAGGGCACTTCTAAAAAAAAAAAAAACCAGAAAAGACGGAACGAAAAGTCAAACGAAGGGCCTCCCACCCAAAGCAAGTGGCAACGACCGCCCTACTATGCACTTCTATGATGTATACTTATGAACTAATTAATATATATCTATTTTTCTTATCCACAAAAATATCCCACATTTAATTTTTTTTTCTAAAGAACTGGGGGTTCAATTGACCCCCTTACCCCAACATGACTCCGCCTAATGGTAGGGCTAAATTTTCATTAATATTATTGGAGGCATTATATATGAATTAGGAGGCCTATCTTATTGATATTTGAGCTGATAAAATCTCAGGATTCATTTTCCAATTTTAAATCTGGATTCCACCCTAGGCTTCATACTCACAGGAGTCATACAAAAATTAAATGAAATACTGAAATACTAAATTGTTTTAAAAGATCCCTTAAGAGTTTGTGCATGTGACTGTCAAATTTGTACGGGCATCATGTTCATTTAATTCGCTTAACCCCTCGAAAATTGAAATGCATCATGTCAGGGACCGGCCGGGCCGGCCCCCTTCAAAGCAAGATTTCAACTTACGCGATCTTTGTCCGTGGACTTTGGCTCATGGCTGAGGTAACAACCCATCCTACCATTCATAATTCGCCTTTTTTTGTTTTTTTTTGTTTTCAGAAAACAAAAGGCTGCTAATATTATGCGTATAATGTTCATAGAGAAGGTAACATGATTGCAAATTGGATGGTGAGTTCCGCACTTTTAATTCTTTTTTGTATTTTGAAAAATATTAGAGTTTGTTCAACTTACTTCAATCCACTTTCAAAAAAAAAAAAAATCAACTTCAACCTACTTCAAACCATTTCAATAAAAAAAAGTATCAACTTCAACCCATCATATAAAAAAAATATCAATTTATTCCAACTTCAACCCACTTCAACCAATCTCAGTCAACTTCACTCATTTTTCAACTAATATTTTCCAATGAAAAAAACAGACCATTACTCTCATTCCCCTTCTAATGAGTTTCTTAATATTGTAGCTATTATAGTTGAACCCTTAAGAGAAAGATCACTTAACGTTTCCGTGTTATTATTATACTTACCTTTTTCAACAAAGACAAAAGGGTCTAAGCACCACCACTCGCCCAAAAAAAAGACATGCCAATTGAATGATGAATGTGTGCGTAATGAGTTGGATTCAGTGATGCTCTATGCTATCATTATTTGATCTACTGTTCGTGCTGTTATGATAATCTTGTCTTATTGAATGTTTGCTTGTCTAAATTTATTAATACAAATAAATATATGTATTATCATGAATTAATATATACATGTTAATAAGACATTAAGTCAAAAATAGGCCTGTATTTTTAGTTATTACTACGCCCGCCTTTGTTTTTGATAAAATTAAAAGGAAAGAAAGAGAGGGCGAGTATTATGTTTTAACTAAAGTTAGGAAAGTCTAACCCAATATGATAATTCGATTCAAATCCGACCCGAAGTTACTGAGTGAAACGGGAACTTGAAACGAACCGAATCAATTTCGACCTAAAGTCGACAGATTTGACTATTTAGCTTGAAAACATGTAATTTTTTAATTTTGAGTAGATCTAAATTATTTGCAAGGTTGACATGTTAAATGGGTCAATACGAATCAACTTGTTATCCAACTCTAGTTTTAACTATTAAGTAAATACAATTTTATTCAAGCAACGGTAGATGCACTATTGGAAGGAAACCTAAATGATTCTGCACCTTTTATTGTAGGCACTCTGCATTAAAATAGATAATTGTAGTCCAATTCTTAAAAAAATTAATATAAAAGTCAATCCTACCATGTTTTTTAATTATAAAACAGTATATCTCAATCCTACAAAATTAAAATTAAAATTAAAATTCGCTGCTGGTTACCAGTAGATGCCACATAGTACAGTTTTAAGGTACAGTGCCATTTTTGAATGATGAAACCGCGTAGCTGCCATAAATATGCATGGCACAGAGTTTTTAACTTTTAAACGTGGAAGCAACGACAATGAGTGACACGATACTGCATATGGCACTGTCTTCTGAGTCTTCCTTTTCAACACAAACACGCAAGTGTGACGCGGCTTGGTCTGAGGTCAGTGTTTGAGCCTTGGATATTTGCTTTTTTTTTTTTTTTTAGCAGTGGATGAATAATGATATACATGCATAAGCGGCAACTATAGCACATTACATAAGGTGATTAGCTATCAGTCTCCATTATGTGGAGCCCAAATCATGGGAATCGGCCCATTCAATGAGTTGACATGGCCCATTCTACAGAGTAAGTCGAATCATTGGTTTTGAGAAACTTTTTTTTTTTTTTTTTTTTGGGGAGCAGTAAGCGAGTCTCCTTTTATTTATTGGTATAACTTGTAAGTTAGGGGAGAAGCAATTTGGGCTAGAGTTTACGAAGACCTGGCCTATATTAACTTACCTTCGAAGAAGACTCTTTTTTTTTCTTTCTAAAATAAGGGTAAATAAAGTACTATGGACTCAATAGGCTCATCGGGCTGGTGCAGGGGAATTGAAGAGGAGGCTGCGAAAAGCTCTACCTAAACCTGAGCCCGACAGGTCACATTGCATATCTAGCAAGATGAACTAAACAACTATTTCGTGCGTGTCGAGGAACGAACCCTTAATCTTTGTAATGGAAGGTATATATGCCATGGAGCTACTGCTCAATTGACCCCCCAAAGAAGCATATTGACCACCCCATATGAAATGTCAATCAAGTAGATTTTGCACCCCCAATCATCGATCCCCGAAGTCAAAGGCGTATGGCTCAATAATGCCTCGATAGCCATCAATGTTTAAATCTGAAGGTCCTTGGCTTGGTTTCAAGCTAAAACCCAGACATAAGCACGCTCTACCTAATCCCATAATCTTAACATGTTCACAAAGTATGCCCTATCAAAATTTACATTAAAAATTACATAATATTCACAATTGCTAGCTCTCTATTACTGTTCGAATGTTGATTAGTTTCAACTCCGAAATCATTATCAGAAACACGACAATCGCTAAAAATCTGAGAGAAAGCCTGGGATTCATGCGATGAACTTGGACGAACAATCTCTTTTCCCTGAAAATCATCCCAAGAATAGGCATTGTTAGATTACAAGTGAATTGATAATGGATAAGTTCGGGATTATTATTGAGAAGAGAAAACTTGACATTTTTTTTTATTACTTACATCAGAGAGTAACAAGTCATTTGGCTGAAGCATGTGAATAACTTGTCCCATTTTAGGCCTATTTTCTGGGGTAAGATCAACACATCGAAGGGCGATCAAGAGCACCCTTTTGAGCTCCTTCAATGGAGGCACTTGGGTAATTCTTGGATCCAGAATTGGCTTGTAGTTTTGCATTGATACCATCAACTTCAACCATTCCACGAGTTGTAGCTATAGCACGACAAATGTATTACAAGTGCAATTAGATTGTTAGAAATACCAAACATACTACACAAAATTAACAGCCAAGTATAAAATTACTTTGAATGAGCCCAATCTGACCTAGATATTCACGTACTAGTTATGCTTTGGGCCAAACTAAAGCTCTGTTTAATCAACGTATATAACCAGCTAGTTTTTGCTAGCTCTACTTCCAACTGTGAATTGTTGTTATTGATTAATTACCTCTTCTTTAGGCCTGTCATGGTCGATAGGTTTCCTTCCAGAGATAATCTCCATAACGAGGATCCCGAAGCTATAAACATCGCTTTTCTCATCCATTTCACCAGCCATAGCAGATTCCAGTGCCATGTAACCTGCACTGAAGGATTAACAGGACTCAATTATAGAGTAAATCGACAAATATAATTTCATTTCCTTCATGCACTGCTGTTGGTTCGAGAAATTAAATCTTCTAATTAATTACTCGGTAAAAAGCCGACGTTTAAGCCCTAAAATTCCCCCAACAGCAAAATCAGAGATCTTAGGGTTCCAATGGCGATCAAGCAAGACTTTGCATGATTGTAATCGTCCATGCACCATCTTCGGGTCTACATCTTCATGCATGTAGGCTAATCTGCAAAGATATTAATTACAATGAAAATCAGTTATATACTCTAAGAACTTGAAATTTCGAGCTTAATTAACTGTGTAATTATACTCGTTCCTTTAGTTGACTAACCCTTTAGCAATGCCTGAAATGATGTTCATGCGGGTTCTCCAGGTTAAGGGAATGCTGATATCTCCAACCTGATCATCTTCATGAAGCCACTGGTGCAGGTTGCCATTATCGACGTATTCGCTTACAAGTATATACCTAATTTGTTATGTATATGCATTTGTAGTCAGAAAACCAGTTGGAACATGGAAGAGATCGAAGAACGTAAATCAAACAAATTGACATCGACTTTAATTTTGGTTGATTAAGTAGTAGTTCCTGAAGATGGCATCAATTAAATCCTTTTGGCCCGAAAAGTCTCGAATTCGAAACTTAACGGCCTCCATATTGAATTGTTACGTGAGGTAAAAGAGGATTGCTATGAAGTTAGTTTCACATACCGCGCATATGGTTGCCACTCTTTGACACAATAACCAATCATCTTGACAAGATTTTTGTGGGTAATGTTTGGAATTGCCTCCATCATTGATCTGAATTCCTCTGCTTTCACGCTGACCATTCAGGAATGAAAATGCATACAGTCAATAACTGGCCTTACATGCTACTACAAGAACATCAACTGTGAGTCTTGTTTTCGCACCATCTGTACTATAAAAAGTTTCAGAGACAGAAAGTCTTGCTTATGTAAGCGATTGTGTAAGCAAATAGACCAACTCAAAGAGGCCCACAAATATTTCTAAGAAAATGCTTTGTTGAGTTGATTTTAATTTATTAAAACATATTCAAAAAAAAAAAATAATTAACAACTGACCTTACCCCTTAAAAATAAGGGCTTCCTTTCAGTCTGAAACACTCAGGCCATTAGCTTTCTCACCCTTTCCATTCTAACCCTCGCCGCCCCGCCCCCCCCCCCCCCCCGGCAAAAAAAAAAAAGAAAAACTTGCGTCTTTGCAAGTCAACCGTAGTAACGTGCTGTAAGACTATGTGGCATGATACATTTAGAAAATTAGGTTTATTAGGTTCAGGTAAATCAATTTAAATTCAACTCGAATTTGGTCGCTCTATTTCTTTTGGATAGTGATATATATCTTGTTGCAAGACATCCTTAAATGTCTTATTTTATTATAAATTAACGTGTTCTATGATTTAAAAGTACAAATTTTTCAATGATTATACTTCATTATGAATTGCTAACCTTAAATATTCATTAGCTATGCTGACAAAGTATTAATTGATATTTTAATTGCATTAACCCTATCTAAAAGTACATATCATATGCATATTTTAGAAATGTGACAAATTATGGATAAAAAGATGATTTTATATAATTTATAAGTTGTAATATGCTTCCATGATTCGATCCTACCATTTTTTTCAATTTAAAAACATAATAGTATTATTTTTTAGTCAAAACAAGACACTTGTTTTGCTGCAAGACAGTTATCATTTTGCATTTCTTTTTAGCTAATTAAGAGTACTGCCATATTGAGCACATAATTGAGCAGGGAACAGTTCTCTTAGACCTAATAATAATAATAATAATAATAATAATAATAATAATAATAATAATAATAATAATAATAACTACTACGACTACTATAATAATCAATGACCAGAGTGATGATGCAAGTACCTCGACAAGAAGAGTTCTTTGATGACAACTTGGGTACCATCACGCAAAATACCATGGTAGACCTTGCCATAAGATCCAACTCCAATCAAATTTCTCCCATCAAAATTATTTGTAAAATCCACAATTTCTTCGACCGAGAAGCAATGAAATGAGCTATAAGATCTTCTACCCTTAACATTATTTTGCTCTGCTCCCAATTCTTTTCCAAGTGTTAAGTTATAATTACTTGGCCTAATGATCCCACATTCTAAGGGAACCATATTAATCATCATTAGCTGTTGATGATCCGACCCGTTAACGCTTGAAGATAGCAACCTCTTATCTATTGATGATGAAGAAGTCCTCATGTAATGATTTGGGTCATGCCCGTTTTGGGACCGACGGCGACGAAGAGGAAGGTAGAAGCATAGGAAAAGAGAGAGGATGATAGCTGTGGAGATGATTGTGCAAGTAATGAAGATTAACCATGGCTTTGGGTTTATGAAAATGGATGTGATTAGTACTGAGAGATGCTTCTTGGTCTTGGATATCCACGACATGGTTCCAATCTGATTCGGGTTCGAGTCGAGTTGAGTTAGGTCGGGTGAATTGAGAAGCTAAAAAGAGAGCTTCGGAGGAGTTTTTTCAATGGGTTGTAATGTGAACTGTGAAGTGCTGTAGGGTTTAGGGCTTAAGGGAAGATATGAACTTTATTATTATTATTTTTTCATAGAAAAGGGGAAGATATGAAATTGGAAAAGATGGATAGAAAGTGGAAAATATAGAGATTTGCCCTCCCCTAAATAAAGTGATAAAATATAGGAGTATCTCTCGAATTTTCCGATTTGTTTGATTTCAACGAGGACTCCTGTTTTAGCCTTGAAATTTCCCTTTTCCCATATAAAAAATTTTTGAAAACCTCGAGATAATATTTGTTTTTTTTTTCTTCTGCACCAACACAAAAATACTTGGGTCTTTTTAATATCTGTCTATACTTACTATATAATAAAAGCAGTATTGTGGTGACATGGAATTTTCTTGCATTCTCATTAATTAGAGATTTCGAACCCTTGGATTCATTCTTTCTCCTCATCACAACCATCAAATTGTTGAAAAAATTATTTTCTAATTTTCAAATCTCTTGTATAGCAATAAGGGGGAAAAATTATATTTGTTAATGTTGGAGGCATATTTTGAAGGTGAATAAGTTAATCAAAATCGTTTTAAAGACTTTATAAATTAGGATCAACTTTTTAATATTAAACTTATCCCATATGTCAATTAATACAATTTTATCCTACTGCTAGCTAGGGTTCCTAACCCAATGAAATCCCCCAACACCCTCTTCATATTGTTCTAAACCCCAACCTAACCACCTCACTCAATTTTCAAAATAGCAAAACTTTTGAAGATATAGAGGACTATATTCTTATCTACGTATGTAAAAAAGAAAGTCAAATTTTGTGGTTTCTTTTATATATCTTAACAGTAACTTTTGTAAATTATGAAAATCATATTATAATTTGTAGTATAGATATTTAAAATTTTTTAATTGATGTAAATAAATAGGTCACCAAACAATTTAGATACATGTGAAATAGTTTGCATTGTTGTTTCCATTAAAAATTTGAAACGCCAAAGAAGAGGATCAAATTATTAGAGTTTTTCTTATAAAAAAACAAAAATCCATAAATGAACAACATAAATAAAACATGAAAGAATCTAAACATAATTAAGTTACTAATACAATATAATCTAATATAAGCAAATTTTTTTTAACCTAAGTCATAAATCGGACAGAAATAATTAAGAATATAAATGAATCAAACCAAACACCACCACTATTAATCAAGTTTGATAAAAACTACACCTAAAAAAGTAAGATTATGAATTGTAGCAAGAATTCAATGATGGCGTCAATTAGTGAAAGATTAAATATCAAGAAAAAAAAATTAAGTCACATATAGGAGGGAATTACAATAAAAAAGTACAAAAATTTCAATTAAATACGATTAAGCATTTTGACACTACTAATTAATTACAAAAGAGGAGGTCACTTGCTAACGAATTAACAAATTAATACAAATAAACATATGAGGAAGGGAACGATAATTATAATATATCTGGAAGTCAGCAGAAGTGATTTCAATTATGAGACGTATTCTAATGTATAATTTCAACCATGAGTAAGAACTACTTGACTATTTACACTAATATTGAAGGTTCAAGAATGATATCTTTTATATCTATAATTTCCATAGTTATTTGTTACTAACTACTTCATAATTCATATTTCCATAATTATGGGATTATTCTTTATTGGGATTTGACTTTATTATTTAAAATAATACCAAAGGTATAGCCACTCCATAATCTTTATTTCAACCATTACAGAATTATATTTCTCCAGATTATGCTTTCCTATGATCATTTTCTTAGTTGTTAATGATTTTTTTCACCATTATAGAATTATACTTCCTGCTATTATACTTCCTGGGATTAATATTTTTTTCTACAATCTAATGATGATAAGGAGACAGAATAAATTCAAAAGGTTTAAGAAGGATATTTTTTTTTATAATTTTCATAATCACTAATTACTGCATAATAGCTTTTAGAAAAAAATACTCCATAATCCTCATTTCGACAATTATGGAATTATACTTCATAAGATTATACTTTCTTACGATAATTTCCTTATTAATGATTTTTTCCCTTGCTACTATGTGAGAGATTTAAAAATTATAAATTAATTATTTTCAACAATCGGATGGTTGTGATGAGGAGAGAGAATGAATCAAAGGGTTCGAAATCTCTAATTAATGAGAATGCAAGAAAATTTCACATCATCACAACATTGCTTTTGTATATAGTATGCATTCTCATTAATTAGAGATTTCGAACCCTTGGATTCATTCTTTCTCTTCATCACAACCATCAAATTGTTGAAAAAATTATTTTCTAATTTTCAAATCTCTTGTATAGCAATAAGGGGGGAACCCATTATTAAGGAAATGATCATAAGAAAGTATAATTCTATAATTGTGGAAATAAGGATTATGGAGTGTGTGTGTGTGTGTGTGTGTGTGTGTGTGTGTGTGTGTGTGTGTGTGTGTGTGTGTGTATGTATATATATATATATATATAT
>JACYFF010019584.1:103047315-103116941 GCA_017589665.1 Selenicereus undatus
AATAATAATAATAATAATAATAATAATAATAATAATAATAATAATAATAATAATAATAATAATAATAATAACAATAATAACAATAATAATAATCCACAAAAAAAACCTCCAAACCGACATAATTAAAACAAAACCAACCTAAATTAATCAAAACCCTAAACTCTCATTCTCTCTCTCTGCTTCCCGACACCCCCCTCTCTCTCCTCCTCTGCGTTCTCCTCTGTTTCACCCGCCGGAAAGGGAGCGGTCCGGCAGGCCATCTCTGCCGTCAACCACGCCGGCGGTGTCGGCCAGCGCCCCAACGCCACCTGCCGCCTATTCGTGCCCTGTCAAACCCCCCCACAGCCCGGTTCTGTTGCACGGGACCCCCTGTCTCTCCCTCTGTGTCTGCCGCCGTCGACGCCGTGTGTCAGCTCCATCAGCCGCCGGTCTCTAACGCCACCACCCACTCCCCTCTATTCCAGCCCCAAACGCCAAATTGGAAGGTGAAGCTCTAAACCTAATTTAGTTGAATTAGTGAGTTATTGAGATCAAATTCATTGATTTAACTATGTAATTAGCATTGGTATTTATCTATTTGAGGAATTCTGAAATTATTGGGGACATTAAGTTGGTCATGAATTGGGAAGAGGTTGACAGAGAGTAGAAAATGGGAGATTGAGGTCATGTTTACTTTCTCCATTTGCTTGGGTTTGCGATAATTTATCGAATTTGTTAATCAAACTTGTTAACCTCAGTGAATTCATGGTTTAAATGAGGTAATCGGCATTGGTATTCATTTTATATGCAAATTCGGAAATTGGTTGTGGTCCTTTGGAATGAATAGCCGATTGGGTAATTTGGCAGAGAGTCAGAGTGGAATTGGAATTGTTTGGGTGTTGGGTTGAAACCTAGGATTATTCGTATTGACTTTAGGATATTTGGAATAAATTTTAATGAAAATTAAATGGAATTAAAGGACTAATTAAGGGTTAGAGACATGTGTAGCCATTGATATGGTGATTTAGGAGTTCTTGAATGAGTTTTATTTTAATTAAGTTCATTACAATTATATGGCCTTATGAGTGTTTAAATGAGTTGAATGCGCTAATTAAGGTAAAATATATGTTGAATGAATTAACGTAGCTATGAACTTGATGGATTGAGGGTTATGGCTTGAATGACACTTAAGTTAGCTATATTGATTTATTAGGGTCTAAGGAAGTCGACGATATTAATTTGATGATGTTTACATACGTTATGGTGATAAGTGTCTCTTATATGTATATATGAGGGTGATGTGTTGGATACTTGTATGTAAGTGTTCATGTCGTGAACATGGTGATTTAAGGGTAAATGGTTGGGTGAAGTCTAAGCTTGGTTAGGTCATTTTTAAATGAGTCTTTGATAATGATTGAATGAAAAGAAAAAGATATATACGTAGGTGTATGCATGAGGTAATTGTCAAGCAACGATGGTGAAGAAGGAAGCAAGGAAGGGATAAGTAGTTTAGAAATTGGAATTACCAACCCAAGATGCCTACAAGGTCTTACCCCAACTAGGAAATACTTGTATGGCTGGGACTCAATTTGAACGTGAACCTAAGTCCTGATGTTACCCTAAACCGTACCAATTAAAACGTTTAGCACATCATGGCACTTAAAAACCCTAACAGTGATAACAACCCCAATTCTAATAATAATAGCAATACTAGCGATAAAGATAAATAATGATGTTAATATTAATAAGTATGACGTAATAATAATAACCATGGTACTAATAATAATAATAATAATAATAATAATAATAATAATACAACAACAACAACAACAAACTCCCAAAGTGGGTCCCGCTTTCGCGGGGTCTGGGGAGATCCAGCTGTAGGCAACCTTACCTCTACCGGTATTCCTACCCATAGAGAGGTTGATTCCATAAGACCCACAAAAACAGTTTTGAGAAAAGGTTTGGAGGGGAAACGATTGCAAAACCATTTACCGAGGTAAGAGAAGTAAGAGAAGTAAGAGAAAGGGAGTGGGGACATACCTGGACAAATCGTGGGCGCTTGGTGTCGTGACCATCCGGGAAAGCTTGACCTGCAAACAGGCAAACCAAAACCCACCCCACCCCACACCGCCTAGGCTACTACCCCCTACGGAGCCGGTCCCCTACAATCAGGGACCTTAATCCTGTCCCGCCACACCCTCCTATCCTGAGCCATGTCCTCCGTGAGACCTACAACTCTCAGGTCCTCTCTAACCACCTCTTCTAAATTCTTCTTCGGCCTACCTCTCCCTCTCTTACCACCGGGTGGGCTAATAGTCTCGCAACTTCGCACCGGGGCGGCCACACTTCTCCTCTTCACGTGGCCGAACCATCTGAGCCTCGATTCCCTCATCTTCTCTTCTATGGGGGCCACTCCAGCTAGGCCCCTAATAACCCCATTCGTAATTCTGTCCAATCTCGTAAAACCACACATCCACCTGATCATCCTCATCTCAGCTACCATCAACCTCTGGACCTGCGTCTTTTTTAGAGGCCAACACTCCGATCCATAGAGAACCGCGGGTCTAACTACCATCCGATAGACTTTGCCTTTCAAACCCATGGGCACTCTCTTGTCACACAGCACCCCTGACGCTGACTTCCACTTTTGCCAGCCCACTCTAATCCGCTGGCTAATATCCTCGTCTATATCCCCATTCTGCTGGATGATCGAGCCCAGATACTTGAAATTGGCGACCTTCGGTATTGCCCTCCCATCCAGTACGATTTCTCCCCCCTCTTCTATCCTTCCACTGAAACAGCAGTGGAGGTATTCCGTCTTAGATCTACTCAACCGGAAGCCCCTAGTCTCCAGTGTATGCCTCCAACTCTCCAACCGGTCATTCACCCCCTGCCTAGTCACATCGATAAGGACGATGTCATCTGCAAATAACATGCACCAAGGCACCTCGTCCTGGATGCCTCTAGTGAGCTCATCCAAAACTAACGCGAAAAGAAACGGGCTTAAGGCAGAACCTTGATGTAGCCCCAACCTAACAGGAAAGTCCTTGGAGACCCCTCCCGGTGTCTTAACATTCGTCCGTCCTCCCTCGTACATATCCTTGATTACACGGATGTACTTGGGCGACACCATTTTATCTTCCAAACACCTCCACAAAACCTCCCTTGGAACTCTATCATACGCTTTCTCCAGGTCAATGAACACCAAATGGAGATCCACCTTTCTGTCCCTGAACAGGCCCATGAGCCCTCTGATGAGGTAGATCGCCTCGGTAGTCGACCTGCCTGGCATGAAACCAAATTGGTTCTCTGAAATCTCTACTTCCTTTCGCAGCCTTCTCTCAATCACCCTCTCCCACAACTTCATAGTGTGGCTAAGCAGCTTGATGCCCCTATAGTTATTACAATCTTGGATATCCCCTTTGTTTTTGTACAGTGGGATGACTGTGCTGGCCCTCCACTCTCTGGGCATCTTGGCGGTTCGGAAAATAACATTAAAAAGCTCTGTGAGCCATTCTAGACCCACTTCCCCCATAAACTTCCACACTTCCACTGGTATCTGGTCCGGGCCCACTGCCTTCCCATGCGCCATCTTCTTCAAGGTCTCCCGAATCTCCTCCTTTGTTATCAAATCGCCCGCACGCTGATCACTACACCCTCCACCCCTACTACAGTCGTCTCCCCCCCCTTCTCCATTGAGGAGTTTAGCAAAGAACCTTTGCCATCTCTCCTTAATTTCAGCATCCTCAGTCAACACCTTACCCTCTTCGTCCTTGATACACTTTACCACTCCCAAATCCCTAGTCTTTCTTTCCCTCGCCTTTGCCAATTTAAAAACCTCCTTCTCCCCTTCTTTCGTCTCCAATCTATGGTACAGTCTATCGAACGCCTGGCTCTTTGCTACTGCCACCGCCCTCCTGGCTACCTTCTTGGCCGCCTTGTATCCAATCCTCTTATGAGCCCGCTTGTCTTCTGAACTGCTGCTCATGAACTCCGCGTAAGCCTCTTTTTTTGCCTTGACTTTCTCCTTTACCTCTTCGTTCCACCACCAGGCGCCCTCCATCCTGCTGCCGCCTCCCCTGGAAAGGCCTAAAGTTTCCTTAGCCGACCTACGGATGCAATCCGCCACAGCATCCCACATCGAGTCGGCGTCTTCTGCCCTCCTCCAAACTCTCTCCTCAGCTAGTCTCTCTGCTATTAACCCTGCCTTCTCCTTTGTGAGGGTCCACCACTTAATAATAATAATAATAATAATAATAATAATAGCGACTCAATCATCGTTAATTCTAGCAATCAAAACAAAGTAAATTATATTAACGAGTTATAATAATAATTCGAATGGTAATAACGATAGCATCGATATTAATCAATATGAGACGAGCCACATCGTCATGCCCTCATGACGTTTATTGAGCGAGCATTAACCATATTAAAGACGGAGATGAAAACAAAAAAAACTAGAACCAAGTTAATAATAGTTACGTAACCAGTCAGAGAATTTAACAAAATTTCTAAATTTATACTAATCGTAGAAATAATATATTTAAAGCAGGAATGAGGCCACTACGGTCTCTTCAAGCTGCCAGCACACATGTTTCATTATAAAGGAGAGAGACTTTCAAAAAGACCAGGTACGTATATTGCCTGTGTTCTTTAAAAACTCACATGTTTCTCAATGATGAACAAAATCAATGTAATGCTCCTTTAGGGAATCAGTTTACTCAATGCTTTGTCACATAATCAAGTGGCCCCGTTAATGCTCAATCATCAGGGCTTACGCCCCCCAATTTACCTGCGCGGCTACAACTCAGGCTCTCCGATCGGCCTGGGAGGTGTGCACCTATTTCAAGATCGCAGCAGACGTCAACAAGGGGTCCACTTTCAGATAATAATCAGCAAATCAGTTTTACGTATACATTCTCTCTCCCCTGATTGCAAATTAAAATGTTTTGAAATGCGGGCGCCCAACCATTTACATACAAAACTTATTTAACAGCATAGGAATGTGCGTGCTGAGCTTCGGCTCATTATTCGAATGTTTTCATGTTTTTTGTTTTAGGTGAAGGATCAGCGCAGGGCTCTCTTTCTGCTATGCCAGAGGAAAGTGAGAAATGAGCGAGGACCACAGTTTACTGCATGTAAGCTAGCCGGTGCTCACAGTGGTTTATAGGCTAGCTTCACCGAAACCCCGTTGATTGTATATTATTTTGAAGGCTGTGTTAATTGGTAACTGTTAGTCATACACTGAGTTAACGGGTGTAATTATATGTCCTAAAGGATGCTAGTGGTTGAAAGTCTGTTTAATTATGATTTCAGTTCTAATGCATGTGGTTTTCAGTTAGCCTTGTTCCATCAAGGAACGGCGGTAGCGTCCCCAGTCACAGGACTTCCGCTGGAAATCACAAATCAACAAGGGATTAAGTTAGGATAATCAAATATTAGCAACTGGTGGCATTACAGAAACCGACAGTGTTACAAGAAATAAAGCAAGATTGGTGGCTAAAGGATATAATCAAGAAGAAGGTATCGATTTTGATGAAACCTTTGCCCCCGTTGCATGACTAGAAGCAAGAAGAATACTATTGGCATTTGCATCGTATATGAACATAAAACTTTATCAAATGGATGTAAAATGTGCATTCCTAAATGGATACCTATAAGAAGAAGTCTATGTTGACAACCCCCCGACTTTGAAAGTCCAGACTTTCCTAATCATGTTTATAAACTTCAAAAGACTCTTTATGGTCTAAAACAAGCTCTTAGGGCTTGGTATGAGAGATTGAGCAAGTTTTTTTTAGAACATGATTTTAAACTGGGCCTCATTGATGAAACCTTATTTACTAAAACTAAATGTCATGACTTCATAATTATACAAATTTATGTCGATGATATACTCTTTGGAGCTACTAAGAACTCACTTTGTGAAGAATTTTCCAACCTTATGAGAAACGAATTTGAAATGAGCATGATGGGCGAATTAAAATTCTTTTTAGGACTTCAAATTAAGCAATACAAAGATGGCATTTTCATTAACCAAAGCAAATACGTAAACGAACTACTAAATGGTACAAATTGGACCAGGCCAAACATGCTAAGACACCCATAGCTACAACTGAAAAGTTAAATCTTGATAAAGAAGGAAAACCAATTAGTGATAAGATCTATCGAGGAATGATCGGTCCACTACTTTATCTGACCGCTATTCGACCTGACATCATCTTCAGTGTATGTCTATGTGCTAGATTTCAAGTGTCTCCTAAAGAATCCCATCTAACATGTGTAAAACGAATACTTAGATACCTAGCTAGGAAAAAAAAATTTAGGACTGTGGTACCCTCAACGGGGAGATTTTTCTCTTGTTGGATATGCTGACACAGATTATGCAAGTGATAAAGTTGATACAAAAAGAACTTCAGGTACTCATCAATTTCTTGGGCCAAGTCTAGTATCTTAGCACTCCAAGAAGCAAAACTCAGTTGCTCTCTCAACAGCAGAAGCAAAATACATCATTTTTGGCGCCTGCTGTGCCCAACTCCTATGGATCAAGCAACAATTACGAGACTTAGGTACTGATATCAAATGAGTTCCTATTAAAAGCGACAATAAAGTGCTATCAACATTACTAAAAATCTCGTGCAACATTCACGCACCAAACACATTGAGGTAAGACACCGCTTTATTCATGATCACGTTGAAAAAGGTGACGTCAATTTGGAATTTGTGCCCATAGAATATCAGTCAGCTGATATATTCACCAAACCTCTGAGTGAGGATAGATTTAATTTTATTCGTCATGAAGTTGGAATGATAAACACAGATGCATAAATTGAGGGGGAGCCCTCTCTCGTGACTAACTCAGTTCATGAAGCTCACTACAGGCATAATTAATTCTCAAAAGAGGAAATAGAGCTCACTACAGCAACCAGTCACTGTAAATTAGGTACGCTCCTATGTACTACTAGACTTCATTGTTCTGGCTTGAAAAATAATTTCAACGTCATAATATGAGTCTAGAACAAAATAAAATGAGCAAATTCAATTGGAGGAAAATTAATCTATAATTTTTCCTCTTGTCGATTACCAACAGGAATTAGTCATTTTCAAAATTAAATTTCGCAACTCTTCTTACCTGACAAAGCCAAACTGTATTCCCTTGACATTCCATGCTCAAGCAATTGCACTCCAACCTGCCAAACAACCCAAAAAAAAAAAAAATCACAAACTTGTCCAAATTATGGAAACATAGCCTTAACTTGACCAAAATTGACTCACCAAAAAAGGGCTAAAGACATTTTCTCTCTTGCTTTCCTCTTTCCCTCCCACACTCTCTCTCATCCATTCGAACCCCTCTCCAATCCTCCTTCCTCTTCACGCTTCACCCTTCCAAAATTCCCCATATCTTGCCCACCAAATCTTTCCAAAATCCACTCCAAATCTTGCCTTCGGCTTGAATTCATAGTTCACGACCGCCAATTCCACTATAAAGGTTTCCCTTCCCACCTTCCATCTCATCCTCCATTGCTAATCCCTTTAACCCACAACAATGGCACCCAAGAGCAAGTCCCCAAAATCTGGCTCCATCACCCCCAAGCCTTGAAAAACCATCACCAAAACCAGGCCTATTCGCCGGAGTGGACGAATCTCGATCCGACCGCAACCCATTCCGCTGCTAACCGCCAGTGAGTGCCTCACCACCTCAGATGCTAGCTTCGACACCACTCAGTTACCACCATCTCCACCGGTTTCTCCACTCACCTTAAGCATTCGAAGGGCAGCTGATAGCTTCACCATCGCCTCCACTCCGCCGTCTGTCGTCGGCCGCTCGCTCACAGCTACGCCCCCTGTCGTCCTCCTCAGTCTCTTCCCCACACTACTGAGGTTATCCCTCCATCTTAGTTCCACTCTACTCTTGCTAGGGACAAATTTCTTTGTCGTTTTGTTAATCATTCGGTTCATGCTTGTGAAAGGGTGGATGTTGCATCATTCCAAATTGAAAAATTGGGATTTTTTTTACTATCTCTTGAGGAGCTTTTGTGGACAGTTGCTAACTTTAGGTGATGAGTACAACCCCCAACTTGTTCGCATGTTTTATGCCAATCTTAGGGTTGCTAAAGTCAGGCCGGCTATGACTCTTGAATGTCAAGTGAAATATACCTGATTTACCTTAACTGAATCTTACCTCAACCAGATTCTTAGCTTACCCACTGTCACACAACCCAACTTTTCCACCACTAACCTTAGACGTTGCTGTCTAGTAGAATTTGCCACTCTTCCACCCTCCACACAAGGCACCAATCTCTCTTACTTAATCCTTCACCATGACCCTCGCCTCCTCTACTATGTTTTGGTTTGCACCATTTTGCCCAAACCCAACTCCACTGATAGTTTGAACAACAAGACTTTGGAACTCCTTTACCTTCTAATGACTAGCAAACTCGTCAATTATGCTCGGTACATCCTCAGTCATATGGCCAAAATTGGTTCCATCATGTGCCCAGCCCCTCTGGCCTACTCCAACCTCCTAACCTTGGTATTTAATCACTTTGGTGTTCCGCTTGAGCATGAAATCTGCGAGTCCCGACCCCTTCCTATCATGACTCCACTATCCTTGAAAAATATTAAGTTCTTCCAGACAACTCCCGGAGTTTGGAAATTCATCGAAGATATGACTCCCGAAGAGAAAAAGCTTGTCTCCCTTCGATTTACCAAACATGTTAAGCCTCGCCAAATCTCTCCCTCCACCACTCTTCCACCTTCCCTCCTCGATCATATCTTGTCCCTCGACGAGCGAGTCTATGAACTTCTTCTGGCTGATCTTGAATAATACTTTTTATGTCGTCCAGTCGTCCCTCACTGCTCTCATCAAAAGGTGGATAATCTTCTTCTGGCTAAGCAGTGTCACTCACCATTGCGCACTCAAGGGTGTTCCGTTATCTGCCGCCGAGCAAGTCAAATATGCCAACTCTGCCACTCATCTCATCAAAGTTGCCAGCAAGTTGTCCTTGCCCCAACACTGATTCTTTTTCCTTTATTTCCCGCTGTTTTTTCTTATGTCCTGTTGGTATGCTCAGACATACAAATTTTGGTCTCATACTTCTCTTTTTTGATGAAAAAGGGGGAGAAACTAATGCTATCTTAATATGCTCTTTTGTGTTAGCTAGTAGTTCTACAAAAATATGTTATCCTATGTTACTAAGTAGTTTTATGTACTAGCTTAATTTCCCTTAGGAATGAATAATCTGTTATGCTCAAGCTCGACTATGCTATTAGGAAAATTATGCCACAAGCTTCTTCTTACACTTTTATGTCATATTGATTACCAACAACAACTTCCAGTATGGGTCCTGCTTCCGCGGGATCTGGGGAGATCTAGATGTAACCAACCTTACCTCTACGGGTAATCCTGCCTGTAGAGAGGCTGATTCCAAGAAACCCATAAAAATTAGCTTTTGTGAAAACATTTTACAAAAGAAACATTTTGTGAAAACATCTTACAGAAAACATTTTGTGAAAACCTTTTTATGGAAAATATTTTATGGCAAAAAACTAAGGAGAAAATTTATGTCATATTGATTATATCCTTGTTTAATATACTCTGACATATCAAATTGACATTAGAAGTGCTTGCCCAATTGAACTTGCATAAGATAATTTTGGCTTTCATAAAAAAGGGGGATATTGTTGAATATATTAGTAGCTAAATGTTTTGACGAAACACAAAATTATCGTAAAGCTAGAAATGGAAAGACTAAGGACAATCATACAAAAGCCCATTCTAAACGTGTAGCCAAATATGAAAGGCAATCTGCATAATTAACTAATTGGACAAATTGAGATATGCATGCACTTGATTGGTTAAACACAAAACCCGCACACGTGAAGCACCGAGGGAAAGAATATGCATATAATATTGTTTGGCTAAGGCAAATCATGGAAATTGGCTGGCACATCAAAAATAGATCTTCAAATATTGAGAAAATCAATTTTAGGTGATATGATAGCCAAATCAAATAATATGAGTATCTCTTAAATATTTAGCACATTTTCAAATTTGCAAGACATTCATAAAAAGATTATGTGCAATCCTTTGGTTTTGGAAATTATGGCTGTGACATTTTAGAAAGAATATCATGCACACGTTACAGAAAATTGGCAAGAAAATCAAAAGTGATACTGTCAATCGGAAGTTTAGGCCCTGGGAATCAGCATCAGTGCAATCTGATCAAAACTTCCTTTTTGGTGCTCATCCAGAACTGCTTATAAATAGATGACCAAATGGAGAACGAAGGAGTAGAAAAAGCAAGTGTGAAAAATAGCATTGAGAACATTTCTTCTGCAACATTGAGCCAGTGAACAAAAAGAGAGCATTGAACTTTCACCTCCAACTATTGTACCGAATATTTTTGGTGACTAAGTGTTGTGAATATTTTTGAGGAAATTATTAAGGAGTGAACTTGTGAGTTGGTGTGAGGTCACAACTTCTCCTTTACTTAAATCAGTGGTTGATTTAAGCATTTGGGGTCTCTAGAGTGAGGTAGCTCTGAGGGGTTGTGAAGTGCTCATCTTAATAAAAAAAGTAGAGAGTTGAATCCTGGAGTTGGATAACTCTAGGCGGGGACTTAAGCCTGATTGAGGTCCAATCTTGTTAAAATATCGCTGCATTCTATCTTTGTTTACTTTCCGCATTTATCATTCAATTTTTAATTTGAATTTTAATTTAGTGCAATCACCCTATTCACCCCTCTCTAAGGTGATTTCATTCTTCAATGACCACCATCATCTAGTGTATGGATTCCATAGAAATGCGATGTTGAAAAATCATAGTCCTTCATAAGGTTGTTTATACGCAAATATTTCCTAAACCGTGTTCCAATGAAGTACACATTAGGTGATGGTATAAGTTATTCATACTTTGTGAGTGTAATAGCTTCTTTTCCATTCATTCTTAAAGGTTACAGTGAAGTTTATTTGCTTTAGGAATTGGTAAAATCATAATATATGGGAATGTGGGTATATCTTTTCTAAGGTTTTGAGGTCCCTTTTTCTGATGGGAACCTATAAGGGCCTATTCTCTTCGCCGTATTTTATCTGAACTTATCTAAACTTATTCTGAACTTTATTTACTGAACTTATTCTTAACTATTATAAACTAAACTTATCTGAACTTATTCTGAAGTTATTTACTAAACTTAGGGTTTGTTTTTTTCACCTTATTTTGTCTGAACTTATTCTGAACTGAACTTATTTTGAACTTTATTTGCTGAACTTATTCTGAACTATTCTGAACTGAATTTATCAGAACTTATTCTGAAGTTATTTACTAAACTTATTATTCTGAACTTTCGTAACTAAACTTTTCTGAACTAAATTTATTTGAACTTATTTTGTCCGAAAATAAGTCAATGAGAGTAGGCCCTTATTATTCTGAACTTTCTAAATTGAAATTATCTGAATTTATCTGAACTTGTTCTGAATTTTCTAAACTAAACTTATTCTGAACTGAACTTATCTGAACTTATTTTGTCTGAAATTAAGTTGAAGAGAGCAGGGCCTAAATCTGACCCATTTAACCTTTCTCAGTATCTTGCTCACGCAGGGATCACATAGCGAAGCAATAATAATGAGATTGCTAATTCATGAGAACAATATGATCGATTCATCAAGACTTATTTTAGGAGGAAGTATAAGAATAACAAGTAAGATATTTGATTACAATTATAGTTTATTTTGGTTTCCAACTTCTATTCGGGTTAGCATTATGGTGTCTAAGTTAATGCTAACCAAGTCTTATTAAGAATATTACAATTTCCTATTTCTATTAGGAGTCATATTAGTTCGTTTTAAGAATGTTATGCACCTATAAATAAGGGGTCTATGTACCTTTGTTAATTATCTATTATATTGTTGAATATTGAATGAATGTTGATTTGAGCACAAAGATATCAATCCCTTTCTTCCCTCCTCTCTAAATTTCTCCGTTCTTCCCTTTTCTCCACCCGATTTCTATCAAATTGGTATTACAGCAAGTTCTCGATTCTAAGCCAATCCCTGCCTTCCCTCTTTCTCTCTAATTTTATACCTTTTTTCTTTTTTTCTACCCGATCTCTATCAAATTGCTCTTAACAAATTGACTATTCTATGATTGCCCTTTAGGTTAAGAGGTTTTCAGAAAGGTGATAGATTTGGAGGGCTTAGACTCCCTGGCTTGGGAAACTCGCATCTAAAATTCCACTTCGAGCCAAGCCAAAGGTTGAAACAGTGGCCAAAAAAACACTAGAATTTGCTATTTCAAACGTGCTAACCTGCAACCTATTGTATGCATCCATCAGACTTAACCCACCACACCCTGCTTACTGGAATTGCTATCGTATTTAGGGTGCGCTGTCGCCGCTACTGGTTGCTGATGCTGCTGAGTGCTTCACGAAGAAGCCTGCTGAAGTCCTGGTTGCTGCCTACCGCTACTTTGAGGCCCGAATCAAAGGGACTTATGTGGTATCTTACTGAACAGGTTAGGCCAACTTTGGTATTTATAAATCTCTTCCTTGATTTTAGGACTTTAGATTATTAGTAGGTTGCCAATTATTTACTTGGAGCTAAAATTATTTTCAATTTTCAAAAAGAAAAATTCAGGACGACTAGGATAGTAGCATAATTTCCTTAACTGACTTGCGTGCTATGAGTGCTTTGGAGGTAGTTTATTCTTTGAGTTGCTTGTATGTTTTATGTTGATTTATTGGTCTCCACACACAAAAAAAAAAAAGACCTTTTATTGCATGCCAGTTACAAGAGCCATCGCATTAGAACAAATAATTGATGGAATTGCCGATAGAATTGATAAAATTGACCAAAAAAGGAAGCTTTACGAACGGGCACTAATGATGATATTTTAGAATTGGCTAAAAAATGGAACGCCAGGTGGGATGAACTTAGAGAGTCACTTCAAAAAGGTAGCAAGGAATATCAACAACGTATTCGTGGAGTGGAGGATCAAGAGCAAGGTCTCCAAAGTACCATCAGGGGTTTCCAAAACTCTTTAGGTGGTATTCATGGAAGTGTTACAAATTTGGAATAGAAGCTAGAATCTCACTTGTCTCAATGTGTGCATAATTTGGCTAGTTCTAGTAATGTCCAAACTGGAGGACCTAAACTTGTTGACTCAGTTATTCATATGAAAAATTGTACTTTTGGGAAGTCTAAAAGGACCCATATTCCGAGGAGGACGGAACCTGAAGACATTGTTCACATTCCTAATGGTTCTAGAGATGATTAGTACCACCATGACGAATGTGATGGACCGCAACTTTACCACCGTACAGGTAGGTTCCAAGATCCATATTATAGGCTTCATTCACCTAGAAGAGACCAAGGCTATCCTAGAACCAAATACATGACGATCCGTATGATGTCATGAGAAAAGTCAAGGTTGATGTCCTTGACTGTGATGGTAGTTATGATCCAATTCTTTTGTTGATGGGTTAGACACTGAGACTGCTAGAGGACTACTTTAAATTTTATAAAATGAGTGACATCCATAGAGTTCGCTTTGCCAAAATTAAACTTATTAACATTGCTAAGAAATATTGGCGGAGTGTTAAAAGGGAGGTGGATCACCTAGATGAGCCCCCCATAACTTTGTAGGATGAAATGAAACAAAAATTGAAAGAAAAGTATTTGCCTTCATTCCATAAAAGACAAATGATGGATAATTGGTTGAACTTGAAACAATTGAATGCTAACGTGTCGAATTATGATGCCCAATTCGAGGAAATGAAACTTAGGTGCGTTGTTAGAGAAGAACAATGGGTAACTATGACAAGGTTCATTAATAGACTTAGAGATGACCTTAAGGGAGATGTGAGCCTACACCATCTCGAGTCTTTAATAGAGGCTTACCAAAGGGCCCTACAATAGAGAAGTACAAAAGTCTTCCTATTCTCGTAGATGGTTTTCCTAAGCTGGGAAGTCTAAGCCCTCCAAATCTGCCACCTTTTAGAAAGCCTTTTAATTACCCAAAAGAGTAATTACAGAATAGTCAATTTGTTAAGAGCACTGTCCAGCTTAGCCAACTAGTGAGCTCATCTAAGAGGAGTTCACTCACCTCGCTCATTCTCTTCCCTTCTCCATCATTATATTCCATGGTGTGCCACAGGTGCCATGAGCAAGGGCGTCCAGCATCTCACTATCCCAATCTCTGACTAGAGGATTAGACACTCTTGAGGATGTTAACTAGATAGATGAAACTGTCTATCCTATTGTTGGTGACACTACTGAGAGTGAGCATGAAGACGATAAGAGATAGTCATCTTACTTTCATGAGATGTTTTCGTTGTTATACTGATTGTGACTCTTGGAAACGTACTAATATCTTTGAGACTAAGATGCTCTGTGGGGGTAGAACTCTTCGTTTGGTCATTGATAATGGTAGTTCCATGAATTTGATTTCTAAGTGTATTATGAAATTTCTTAACCATAAGACGATGCCCTATTCCCCCTATTAGGGTTGCTTGGTTGAGAAGTGTGAAGTCCCTCTCCAATTAGGTGCATATTCTAAAAAGATTTGCTGTAATATATTACCTATGGATGTTGCCTACATTTTGTTAGGTCATCCCTGGCTATATGACAAAATGCTACCAATTTTGGAAAGGAAAATATGTATGTGTTCATTCATAATAGAAAGAGGATTCAGTTAGCTCCTGCTCGACACTTGGAACATAATCATCGCAAAGGAACTAACTTTAAATTACCTCAATCTAAGAAAACAGGCTAAGAAGTTTTTCTACATTTTTATCTCGATATGAATGTGAAATAGAAGGAAAATAGTCTAGCATGTTGCTAACATTAGTAGCCAAAGCCCTACCTATGTTTCCCTGTGCTACTACATGTGAGATGTCCCTTGATCTTAGTGAACTTCTCCATGAATTTAAGGATGTATCTCTTGACGATCTTCCTACTAAACTACCTCCCTTGAGGGATATCCAACATGCTATAGACATTATCCCAGGATCGTCCTTACCTAACTAACTTCGCCATAGAATGACCCCTTGTGAACATGAAGAGCTTAATAGACAAATAAAGGGGTTTCTACAAAAGGGTTTCATTCAGCATAGTCTTAGTCACTGTGCAATTCTGGCCCTTTTGACCCCTAAGAAAGATAGCTCTTGGAAAATCTGCATTGACAGTAGAACCGTGCATAAAATTACTGTGAAATGTAGCTTTCATATACCTAAACTTGATGATATGTTGGACCAAATGTCATGATCTAGGTGGTTCTCTAAAATTGACCTTAAGGTAGGATGCTATCAATTGAGGATTAGACATGGGGATGAATGGAAAACTACCTTTAAGACTCCTGATGGACTGTTGGAGTAGTTAGTTATGCCCTTTGGGTTAACCAACACTCCTAGTACTTTTATAAGAGCCATGACTTATATTTTTCGCCCTTTCCTTGGGACATGTTTGGTAGTGTACTTTGATGACATTCTAAGATACAACCCTTCTAGGCAAGAGCACCTGAAACACTTCCGGTTAGTCCTCGAGGTCCTTCGAGCAGAGAATCTATACATTAATCTGGCTAAGTGTTCTTTCTTGCAATATGAGGTTGTTTTCCTTGGGTTTTTTTTGTCAGTGAACGGAATTTTTACCAATTCCAAAGAGGTTAAAGCTATAGTAGAGTGGGTTGAACCTAAAACCATTTCTGATGTGAGAAATTTCCATGGGTTAACCACTTTCTATAGGCACTCTATCGAGAACTTTAGTTCCATTATGGCTCCTATCACTGAATGTTTGGTGCGTTTACATGGACTAAACCTGCGAAAAAAGCTTTTAACCTAATTAAAAAGAAATGATGGAGACCCTATCTTACGCCATCCTGATTTTTCTAAAGTGTTTGAAGTCACTTTTGATACTTTAGAGTCGGGATAGAAGGTATTTTGAGTCAAGAAGGACATCCCATAGCTTACTTTAGCGAGAAGCATAATGATTCTAGGAGAGATAAGTATTCCACCTATAAGAAAGAGCTTTATACTTTAGTACGTTGTTTGGAACATTGGCGATACTATCTCCTTCCTAAGGTGTTTGTTCTTTGGAGTGATCATGATGCATTGAAATTCATTAATAACAAAAGAAAACATAAAGAGCCACATGGTAAGCGGGTTAAGTTCCTTCAAGATTATTCCTTCGTGCTCAAACATAATCGTTTAGGTGTTAAAAATATTGTTGCTGATGCTTTGAGTAGAGTAGGACTTCTATTACGTAGGTGGACCGCATCAGTTGTTGGATTTGAAAAACTGAAAGACCAATACACCTCGTATCCGGACTTTGCTAAGACTTACGATGAGGTTTTGCATGGTCACCGTTGTGAATTTGTTGGTTATATGATTGTGAATGGCTATTTGTTTTATGGATCAAAGTTGTGTATTCCTAACACCTCGCTTCATGACTTTCTAATATAGGAATTGCATGATGGAGGTCTGTTGGCCATTTGGGTCGGGATAAGGCCACTACTCTTATTTCTGAACGTTTATTTTGGCCCTACTTACTTAAGGATGTGGCCAGAGTTGTGTCTCAATATCGAACTTACCAGGTTGCAAAAGTTAGGAAGCAAAGCACTGCCTTATACACTCCTTTACCTGTTCCACACATTTCCTGGAAAGACACTAGTATGGATTTTGTCTTAGGTATTCCCCAAACTACTAGAGGTCATGATTACAGTGTCGTTATTGTCGATAGGTTTTCTAAGATGGCACATTTCATCCCTTGTAGCAAAGCTAGTGATGCATCCCTTGTTGCAAGGATCTTCTTTAGGGAAATTGTTCGTGTGCATGGATTGCCATCATCTATTGTGTTTTATAAGGATGTTAAATTTGTGAGTAATTTTTGGAGGACATTGTGGAAATTGTTTGCCACTCACTTAAAACTTTTTGTTGCTTTCCACTCTCAAACTGATGGACAAACCGAGCTTGTCAATTAGAGTTTGGGTACCTTCTTAGATGTCTTGTCAGTGAGAAACCTAATACTTGGGATTTGGTTTTACCAACTGGTGAATTTACTTATAACAATGATGTGAACAAGTCCGTTGGAAAGAGTCCATTTGAAGTTGTGCATGGTGTTGTTCCTTGTCTTCATATTGATTTAGTGCCATCACCTATTGATTCTCGGCCTACTGAATTTGCTGAAATTTTGCTAAACATATTCATGATTTACATGCCGATGTTCAATAGAAAATTGCATAGAGTAATGAAAATTATAAACTTGCTGCCAATGTGCATCGAAGAAAGCTACAGTTTAATGAGGGCGATTATGTGATGGCCTGAATTCGTCCTGAAAGATTCCCAAAACATTCTTTTAAAAAACTGTTTGCTCGAGCTTGTGGACTTTATCGCATTTTGAAACGTCTTGACTCCAATGCATATTTAATTGACTTACTCCTTGATTTATTTATTAGTCATATCTTCAACGTTGAGGATTTGATACTTTACCGAGGTACTTTCGCACGTCCCATATTTCTACGAGTGTTATAGGTGGTTCCGCGTGACTTCTTCAGTTTCGGTATTGAAGTTGCCTCCTGCTCCGCCATCGACGGTTGATGACGTTGAAGCCATTCGAGAAGATGAGACAATGAGTCTTGGTCTGTTGGAAAGGTTGTCCCCAATCCGATAATTCTTGGGTTCATGAAAAGGATATACGTCACATCGCTCCTGATTTACTGAATGGGTATATTCTAGCCAACTCTCTGGGGGTGAGTTTTTCCAAGCCGGAGGATAGATAATGGATTCATCAAGACTTATTTTCGGAAGAAGTATAAGAATAATAATTAAGATATTTGATTGTAGTTATAGTTTATTATGGTTTCCTATTTATGTTAGTATTAACATTATGGTGTCCAAGTCTTATTAGGAATATTACACTTTCCTATTTCTATTAGGAGTCATATTATTTCGTATTAGGAAGGTTATGCACCTATGAATAAGGGGTGTATGCACCTTTGTTAATAATCTATCATACACTATTGAATATTAAATGAATATTGATTTGGGCACAGATATGCCAATCCCTTTCTTTCCTCCTTCTCTCTAAATTTCTCCTTTTTTCCCTGTTTCTCTACCTAATCTCTATCACAATTAGGAGTGTTCATCGGTCCAGGACCGGACCAGACCGGACCGGACCGGCTAGACCGAGGATCGAAAATTTGTCAGACCTTGAACCGAGGATCGAACCGGTCTGGAGCCAGTCCTGGACCGGACTGGACCGGACCGAACCGACTCCAGACATTTGCATCTTGATGAGCTTGAAATCTTCAACAGATACCCACATGGAAAAAAACAAAAGAAATGCAGTCTTGGCAAGAATTCAATATTCTATCATAAAGGCATCATGAAAGCTCTTCAACAAAGAGCTTAAACAAGGCATTAAAGCATAAACAATCATCTTCCAGGTTCCAACAAGAGAGAGAGAGAGAGAGAGAGAGAGAGAGAGAAAGAAAGAGACAGAGACAGAAAGGGTACAATTGGACATTTGCATCTTGATGAGCTTGAAATCTTCAAGGGTGATCCCTCGTTTTCTATCAATTGGCTGAACAACATCTACCTCTTCTGGGTCCATCAATTGTTTACTACAAGAGAAGCAACCCCATTCAAATTAAACCAGTCAAAAGAAGAGCAACGAATTGAAACTGGGAAGGAGAAACCCCTAAATTATTTACCAATGAGAAGAGGCCCAGAAATTGGCAGCCATGGCTCCCAGTAACTTACGACACTGAATCACAAATGAAGGAAGAACGAAGATAGATCTAGGGATACGCTATTAGAAGCCATTAACCAAATCAAATTCACAAAACCCTAGAACAAATTCACAAAATCGGAAAACCCTAGAAAAGCAAATTAAAACCCCAACTAACACAACCATCGAATCCAAGCATGAAGCTGAAGCCTACCTCCACCAACTGAACAAAGACCGAGAGAAGATAAGGATTTGGAAGTAGAAGAAGAGCAGAAGACAGCAGATGAGCGCAAGTGAGCGAGAAGAAGGCCAGAAGCAATCTGTCCAGCAAGGCAGTAAGGAGCCAAGGAAGAAGGAGACGGGAAGGGAACCGCCTCACTGCAACTGTCGTCGACCAGCGAGCGCCGAGCACCGAGAATCGAGAAGGGCAACAGAAGAGAAGGGAATGGATGAGAAGGAGGAGGACTAGAACTAGAAGCAGATTAGTAGACTATCGCTCGAAGCCTCGAAATGTTTTGGAGAGATTTAGCCGGAAATGTAAAAAAAAAAAGAAACCCGGTCAATCCGGTCCACCCGGTCCAGGGCCAGACTGGACCGAAGATCGAGAACAGGAAAAGAAAGGACCGACGACCGGACCGAAAAGTCTCGGTCCGGTCCGGTCCAGGTGTAAGACCCGCCTTCGTTATTTTTTTTTTATGTTAAGTTGTCTGTATTACCTTTTTATGTTATAAAATCGTATTTTTAGTAACTATATGAGTTAAATGATTATCGATGTGCTTTTGGGAGCTGTAATTTTATTAAAAAAGGATTATTATTGTTATTATTGATTTTAAAGTTAATTCGTGCTTTTTACGCCTTCAAATCCTATCGATAGTTTAATTTAGTTGTTATTCGATTTATTCAGTCGTTTCTTGAATGCAATTAGGTTGTTGACCTTAGATGCAGTTCGATGTTTATTAAATTGAACCTAGACGTATTTGGGATCGAATATTTGATCGAGGATTATGTTATCGATTTGGGCTTAGAGTTCGGGTTACGAACTAAACTAGCGGTGCTATTTAGTGAAGAGCTTAGAACAAAAGAAAAAGGGGAGGGCATTTTTGTAAAAAGAGGCGCCTGGCCCCTTTCCTTCTTAATTGGTTCCACGCGCGACCCCCCAAGCCCATCTTCTTCATTCTGCTCCCGTCTCATGCCCCCTCAAACAGAGAACCACCACTGTCTCCCTTATCACCCCACCTCACACACGCCATAATCGCCGGTTTTAAGCCTCAATCCGCCTCTCTGGGCTGTCGGCGACCAACTCTTGCCGAGGCTGAGTGAAAATCGGCCGTGGCTGGGCCGATTCTGGCTCAAGGATGGCCGGACACTCGGCCAGAATTATGCATGTGCGGTGAGTTTCGAACCTCTTCTCTTCTATAAGTTGGATTCTCACCCTAATTCCATCTCTATTGTGCCTAACTCCTCAGAAATCGCGAGTTAGGGTTTTGGGTTTGGGCTAGGTCGAGTCAGGCGCGAACAGTGGAGGAGTATCTGGCTGTTGATGTTTGGTTTTGGCCTCAATTCAAGCTAAATTGCGTGTCTCTAGCATGGAATCGAGGTGGGTGTTCCTCGCCTCCTAAATTAGTATTAATTTCGAAATCGTTTTAAGCTTTAAGATGTGATGCATGCTAAGTTTAGTTAGTTTATGCCTGAAAACGACTTCGAATCGTTAAATGTTAGTTTAGTTGATTAAAACTCGAAAATGACTTGAATCGATACATGCTAATTTAGTTAGTCGATGCCTGAGATGTTGATTCGAAGTTAATTTAATGTGTTTAGCATCTATTCAAGTTAATTAGTTGATGCATGAAAAAGAATTAAAAACGATGTTAGTTTAACATGTTTGGCTTCGATTCAAGTAATTGGTTAATGCATGAAAAGGGATTAATTTTGAAGTTCTACGAACGTGTTTAGTTTCGATTCGAGTTAATTAACCAATGCATGTTAAAAGAATTAAATTCGAAGTGATTTACGTATATTTAGCTTCCATTCGAGTTAATTAACCATGACATGCAAATGAACTAATTTCGAAGTTAATGGAATGTGTTTAGCATCGAATCGATACATTAGCTAATACATGCTAAAAGAATTAATTTTGCAGTTATATAAACGTGTATAGCTTCGATTCGAATCAGTTTAGGTAATTTATGCCCGAAATGTTATTTCAGTTAGTTCATGCTTGAAAAATGTCTTCGAAATGACTTATGCTCGTTTATAATCGATTCAAACATGTTTAGTTAGCTCATGTCTAATTAATAGTTTCGAAACGATATATGAATGCTTAGAATCGATTTCAGTACGTTCATGCTTAGGAAAGTTTCCTTCGAAATGCATCGTATACGTTAGAATTATATCATGTTTGAATTACTTAGTAAAGTGCTGTCGACTGATGACTAAATATGGTTATATGTGGCTGAAAGGTGTTGTTTGCTCAGGTAAGAGCTTAAACCTCACCCTTTTTTATATAAGCCAATATGATGACATATTGTGATTAATAAATTGATGAAACGAGCTAGTAGTTGGATGGTTTGAGGACAACATTATGAGCGTTTGAGGTCTTGTGGTACGGTGAAAGTGATGAGGGAGACTGGGTTGTGAATTAACCGCAATCGTGTGGATTGCGAGGCCATGTGTGGCTCATTGTGTTGAATTGATATGAAGTGCTTAAATATGATATATGTGATATATGTGATATATGTGCTTAAATGCTTAAATTGCATTATATGCATAAGAGTGAGTTTTTCAAAGAAAGATTTCATGTTTGAAATGATAGTAGCCATAACTATTAATGCATGATGGCCTATTTTAATTAAATGAAAATAGTTTGGGAGTGAACTCGCTTGAACGGGAGAATCCCTAAAGAGTTTTACAAAAGCGTGAGTTGCATGATAAAGGATTTCGCTGTGAAAGGCAGCAAACTTATTAGTCGTTAAGACCAGTTTAAATGGCTAAGATAAGTGCATAGGGACATCAGATAGGGAGTGAACCTGCTTGAACGGGGGAATCTCTATATAGCCTGGGGAGTAGTCCCTAGAGACCCTGACGAGGGTTAAGGTCCAAAAAGTTAGTTGCCATCCCGGGAGTAAGAGCTTAGGGGATTGAGTGTAGATCTCTCCCAACCAGCACTTTATGATCTTATGCCCAGAAGTAGTTTCTTATTAAATAAGAAAAGCAGTTGGCACTTTGCCTTTTGAAATATTTCAGAAAAAAAGTTTGAAGGGTCATTATGCGACCAAGATGAAAGAAAAGAGTTTTAAGAGTCTCAAGAGGCTAACAGAAGAGTTTTAAGAGCCTTAAGAGGCTAACAGAAGAGTTTTTAAGAGCCTCAACGGCTAAATGAAGTGTTTTCAGTAAAAAGTAAGAAAGCTTCCTATGTGTGATATATGCATGCTCTAAGTATACTTTATGAATGAGTTATGTTTGCAAAGCAAGAAACGAAAGTGTCTATACTTGAAACTTCAAAGCATGTAATCGTAAAGAATATGTGACTTCAAAGTGAGTGTACAAGCATTATAGTTAGATGTATGTGATTTCAAGGTGCCATGTGGCCATATTCTTCACACGTGCATCATGTAATGATTTCTTAAAATGAGTAGCAATGCATCCAATGTTATGCTTAGAATCATAAGTTATGTAAGTGAGTTCCTATCATGCCACCGTTGATCGAAACTAAGAACCCATCATGTTTAAGTGTTTACAATCTGTGACATGTAGCTTATTATTATAGCCATGGTGTTACCTAACTGTTCATTAAGTGGATATTATAAGTTATGTTTATGAGAAAGAAAGTTATGCGTAGCCTCGTTGCTTGCCTAAGTGTTTAACTGCCTGTAGTCAAGAAGTTTGGTCATTTAAGGACCCGAAAATATGTTAAGTGGGTAAAGTGAAGCTTATGGTTAGTGATATTTCTATAAGAACTTCGTGAATGCCTATTATGATACTATAGTATGATTACGTGATATGTGATTAGTAAAGATATTATTGCCTGCAACGGTTTTAGTTTTAAGGGGGTTGGGGGACACTCACTGAGCGTGTGGTTGCTCATCCCACTACTCTTTCCCCTTTTCCCCCAGGTTTTCTTTATGACAGGAAGAAGTTGAATCAGCTGGAATCGATTATTGCTTGCAAGGTGTCATTTGAGCCTATTTATGTCTTTAAGGAGTCATGTAAAGCCCTTTTTAGTTTGTAAACGTTTGTAAACAGTATTCTAAGTTCATGTAATGCATATTGGGTATGAGTCGCTTTGTATGGTCATATGAGCCAACCATCCGGTCAGTTAGATGTCTTTTGGTTGAAGTTGGTTATGTTTTGGGATGTAAACCCCATACTCCGGTTGTGTGAACCGTTGAGTTGTATGTCTTACTGTTTCTGTATTAATGGACTATTCTGTCTGGTGTACTCCGAGCGGGTGGCTCGTCGAGTTATGAACTCCGGCGTGTGGCCGTTGAGTTATGTTTTAAATGTTTATGCTTCCGTTGATTTACAGGGACTTATTGTAAGGCATTTAGCCTGGGAACGTTCAGTTTTCAGGGAAAATTATGTCCGTTTCGTCCCAAAATTTAAGTAAGAAGTTAGAAAAACGTAACACTTTCGGCCCTAGGGGCTGGGGGTGTTACACCAGGCCGGTCCGATCCGATCCTGGACCATTTAATGAACAACCCTAATCACAATCTTTAACCCACAACAGGTAAGCAAATTATGTTCGTTGCATTTATAAGTAAAAGCAGGTGGCACAAAGAAGCGTACCAAAGATATGGTGTTCGTGAATCCCATGCTATGCCATTCAAATCATCAAGATCCTATTACAGGGAAAGTTTCCCACATAAGCAACATTCAGAGAGAACTCTTTGGAAAGATGACCCTAGAAAAACAAAGAAAGAGGAAAAGGTTACTAGATCCAATGGGTACATACTTCTTCACCCACTGCTATCAATCTATCCCTGTAAGAAATGGGACAAAGAGCATCAATTTGTGGTGGAAATACAAGGTCAGAAGGGGTTTCGAGGAAGTGTAAAGAACCTTAAATTGGACAGAAGAATCCATCCAATCAGAGTGCCATTTTCAAGGGCTATTCTGCCAATGCAGGCAGTCTGCAAATGAGAACCAAATTTAAAGGGCTATTGCAAGCATGGCTGAGCTGGCAAACTCAACATGAACTATGCATCGAAGGTAATGGGTCACTATGGAATAATTACCTGCCAAACATTTGCCAGACTTTGCCTTGCGCAAGCAAACCACCCTTTTTTCCTTTTTTGTTATGATGTATATGGTTTTGATGATAACAAATCCAAGTGTTGTTGTTGGTCCAAACAGGTTCTTACTACTATTCTCAATACCTTAAAATATGATTGGTTAACAATGTTCAAGAACAGGTCTTAAGAACAGGTGTTGAAGATACGTTGGCTGGCAAAACTTTCCTGAACTTCAGAAACAGCCTTAAGAACAGTCCTGCTGCGTGTTTGGAGCAGCTATGGTTGATTCAACAAGAGTCTTCGGTTTGCTATGGTTTTCATTTTCTTAGATTCTTGTTAATATGTCAATTAGATAGTCTTAATTTAACATTTACTTTGTAATGGTTTTTCTCTTTGAAAGAATTTTCAGAACAGTGCTGGAAACAAGGCGACCAGGGTGTTTCCAGACTAAAACTGCGAAAAATAATTTTACTCAATTTTTCCTTGATTTTTGGGCTAACATCTCTGAACTTTTTGGATAGATTTTCTGCTAAGTGATAAAGTCCAAAATGACTATTTTTGGCTTTGAAAACATGGAGAGAAACCTTAGCCTATTTTTAGCCTTATCTTATCCTCTTATAACTTCTTCTCTATTTTTAGAAAATGACTAGATTTTTGGAGAAACTTATGGGCTGAAATTCTGGTAACTTGTGGTTAACATTTGGCTATTTTAACCAAGTGAATTTCGTTCACATTTTTTCCACCTTTTTTCGCCCAACCATTTTCTATTTAAGGGGAAATCTCTACTTCAGTTTTTGCATCGGTTTTCATAGCATTTTCAAAGAGTTTTATGAGCAAAATTTCTAGAGAGAAAACCGACTAAAGTGTGTGAAAAATTGAGCTTTCAAAATTGGCATACTAGGACTTCATTTGTACCCTATATTCGCTTGATTGAGAAGCATTGTAATAGGGTGTTCTCTATGTAATCTCTCTTTTACAAAAAGTGAGGTGCGTGTGTCCTAAGTCAAGTGGACTTTTGGACGTGGGGTAACCAGTCTTAGGGAAGACGGTTAAGTAGGTTGCAATTAGTAGCAAGGTGTGTTGCTATTGTAACGTTTTCAGCCCGGTTAGTGAAGTGGTTCTAAATCCAACACGAGGTAGGTCGTGGTTTTTTCACCTCAGTTGGGCTAGAGATGTTTTCCACGTAAAAATCCTATGTCCATTATTTCCGCATTCAATTTCATTGGATTTTCATTTCTGCTCAACTTAGGAACAGTCTGTGCAAACAGGGTCTGAGACTGTTTGCCAGAAAATTTCGAAAATCAGGCACCACAATTCACCCCCCTCTTGTGGCAGTGTACTCTCAAAACTAACAGGTGGTATCAGAGCAGGTTCTCCTTTAAAAGGCTAACACCTTGAGAGATCCTTGAAGATGAGTACTCCATAAGGCATACTTGAAGGTCAATCCATAACTCGACCACCATACTTTAATGGTCAACGTTATAGTTGGTGGAAGAATAGGATTGAAAACTACATTCAAGCTGAGGACTACCAATTATGGATGCTTATCAAGAATGGACCACTCATTCCCACGAAGGTGATCGAAGAGGGAAGTGAAGTGCCCAAAAAGCCTGAAGAGTTCAATGCCGAAGACTTCAAGATGATGGAGAAAAATGCCAAAGCCAAAAAACTCTTGTATTTTGGACTTGGACCGGATGAGTATACTCGCATATCTGAATGCAGGTCTGCCAAGGAAATCTGGGATGCTTTACAAGTTGCTCACGAAGGGACCAATCAGGTAAAACAATCCCGGATTGAATTGCTTATGAGAAAATATGAGCTGTTTGAGATGGGTGACTGTGAAAGTGTGATGGACATGTACACTCGCTTCACTCACATAACGAATGAGTTGAAATCCCTGGAAAAATCCTTCACCACCGAAGAATTGGTGAGGAAGATCCTAAGAATTTTACCTCATTCTTGGGAAGCGAAAGTAACGGTCATCCAAGAAGCTAAGGACATGAACAAGATCACCCTAGACGAGCTGATTGGAAATCTCCAAACGTATGAACTTAGAAAAAATTCTCAGCAGAAAGATGAAACAAAGAGAGATCGAGGTCTTGCACTAAAGGCCTTAGAAGATGATTCTGATTCTGATGAGGAGGAGATTGCCATGATAACTCAAAAGTTTAAGAAGTTCTTCAAAAAGGTTAAAGGAAATAGCAAAAGGAAGGACTTCGGCAAGGTCAGGAACACTTCTCGGGAACAGCTCTCCGGTGTTTCAAGTGTGGCAAGTTAGACCATATTGTGAGAAACTGCCCACTGGTTAAGGAAGAACAAGAACCCGAACAACCTAGAAAACAAGGCAGGAAACAGGGTGTAAGCAGCTCAGCAAAGCGATTCTCAAAAGCTATGCTAGCAGCCTAGGGTGATTCAAGCGAGGATGATGAAAGATCTGAAGCAAAGGAAGCTGATATTGCACTCATGGCAAGAAGTGACACTGATTCAGATGATGAATCAACAAACAGTCTAACTCAACTCAAGAACAAGGTACGTGGTCTCAATAAACCAACTCTTTAAGAATTGGTGTACACTATAATGGATATTTGTGCTGAGTTAAAAAGGGATATTCCAGACCTAGAACTTGAAAATGAATCTGTCAAAATGGAAAAGCTTGAAGTTGAAAAAGAAAGACTTGCCTTACATGAAAACATTGATGTGCTTAAAGAGACTCTACTCATGAAAGAAGAGACTTGCTCCATTAATCTGAATGAGTTGGAAAAAGAGTCCCTTGACTTAAAAGGCAAGGTCGAATCCTTGCTAGGAGAAAACAGAAAATTGCTTGAAAAATTGAAACAAGTAGAATCAGACCTTGCTGCAAACAGGCGCTGGAACAGGTCCTCACAGGCGCTAAATTGGTTGAACACTCACTTTAACCGAAGCAAAAAGGGATTAGGCTTTGTGACTAAGCGCACCGTTTACCCTGTTAATAGAAAATATGTGGGACTACCTGAAAATATTGTTTGTTTTCATTGTGGTAAAACGGGGCATTATCGGTATGCGTGTCCTATAAGAAGGTATGCCATTGAAAGAAACACAGTTTATGTAAGACAAATCTGGGTTAGGAAAGATGAGATTTGTACGTCTAAAGAAATGGGACCCAAGTGGATCTGGGTTCCCAAAACTAACCTCTGATTTGTTTTGCAGGCTGAAGTGAGAGAAAACAACCCAGCAAACAACCCAGCAAACAGCCCGGGGAACAACCTTGAGAACAAGCAGCTATGGTATGTTAACAGTGGGTGTTCGAGGCATATGACTGGTGAAAAATCCAATTTTCTCTCACTTGCAGCTTCAGAAGGAGGGAGTGTGGCATTTGGAAACGGCAAATCCGGGACAATTGTCGGTATAGGTAAGATAGGTGAGTCACTCTCCCATTCAATTGAAAATGTTTATTTTGTGGATGGATTAAAACACAACTTACTAAGTGTGTCTCAACTGTGTGACAAAGACAACCTAGTAGTGTTCTCTCCGACACGTTGCTTGGTTGTTAATATGAACACAGGAGATGTTGTGTTAAGGGGGAAGCGACACAAAAATGTTTATAAAGTGTGTATTTATACTCTTCCCCAAAATAATTTGACTTGTTTGAGTGCTTTAAATAATGATGTTATGCTTTGGCACAAAAGACTAGGTCATGCAAGCCACTCGCTTTTGAATAAACTTGTTACCAAAGACTTAGTGATTGGCTTACCTTCCATCAAATTCAATGATGACAAGGTATGTAATGCGTGTGTCAAAGGCAAACAAGTCAGAAATTCTTTTAAATCTAAAAAGTGTGTAAGCACTACCCGACCACTTGAACTGCTACATATGGACCTATGTGGTCCAATGAGGATCATGAGCAGAGGTGGAAAGAGGTATGTGCTTGTGATAGTGGATGACTACTCTCGTTTCACTTGGACCCTGTTCTTAGCGTCCAAAGATGAAACATTTGAGAAATTTCTTGCACTTATTAAAAGGCTTGAAAAGAGAGTAGGACACTCATTGGTTGGCTTAAGGTCTGATCATGGTATGGAATTTGAGAATTCAAGCTTTATTAGCTATTGTAATGAGCATGGTGTAGACCACAACTTCTCAGCCCCAAGAACACCCCAACAGAACGGGGTGGTAGAATGCAAAAATCGTACTCTAGAAGACATGTCTAGAACAATGCTTATTGCTAGTGGTCTTCCTAGAAACTTTTGGGCCGAAGCTGTGAACAAATCATGTTACATTATAAATAGATGCATGATTAGACCTCTTCTTAACAAAACACCTTATGAGCTTTTCAAGGGAAGAAAACCCAATATTATGCATTTGAGAGTATTTGGTTGTAAGTGTTTTGTGCATAACAATGGGAAGGATGCCTTAGGAAAATTTGATCCAAGGAGTGATGAGGCAATATTCCTTGGTTATTCCTCGCACAGTAAGGCATACAAAGTGTTTAATAAGAGAACCTTGTGTGTTGAGGAAAGTGTGCATGTGCTTTTTGATGAAACTAACTCTCTAAGTGAGAATGATGCACAGGAGGAAGACCTTGAACTAGGTCTTGCTAGAAAAGACTCATTGCTCACACATGAGAAAGGTAAGAGTTCTGAGGATGGATCAGGGCCTGGAGCTATTTCCTTGGAAGGTGGGCATGGTCTGAACCAGACAGGGGGAAGCTCTGCTGAACCTGGTTTGGCTCAAAACCAACTTAATTTTCTCGAACAGGCCAGGAAACAGGCTCCAGAACAGGCTCGGAAACAGGCTCGGAAACAGTTCCTGAACCTGTTTCACCGAATATTCCAGCAAGAGTAGAAAGCGTGTCTGTGGATCCATTTACTCCACGACCATGGAAGCACCAAAGTTCGCACCCTCTTGACCAGATTCTGTCCAACATTAATACAGGAGTGCAATCCAGATCCAAACTTAAAAATTTTTGTGCTTTTTATGCTTTTCTCTCTAATATTGAGCCAAAAAATGTAAATGAAGCACTTGCAGATACAGATTGGGTCACAGCAATGCAAGAGGAGCTTCATCAGTTTGAAAGAAACAAGGTGTGGCACCTTGTACCACAACCAGATGATAGATCAATCATTTGCACCAAGTAGGTGTTCCGAAACAAGCTTGATGAATTCGGAACAGTCACAAGGAATAAGGCCCGGCTGGTGGTTCAAGGCTACAACCAAGAAGAGGGCATTGATTATGAGGAAACCTTTGCACCCGTTGCAAGGATTGAGGTTATTCGCATCTTGGTAGCCTTTGTAGCTCACATGGAAATAAAGTTATATCAGATGGATGTCAAAAGTGCATTCCTCAACGGATACCTTAAAGAAGAGATGTATGTGATGCAACCCCCTGATTTTGAAAATAAAGAATTTCCTAACCATGTTTTTAAACTTGACAAAGCACTTTATGGCTTAAAACAAGCTCCTAGAGCTTGGTATGAACGCTTGTCAAACTTTTTATTGGAAAATAGTTTTAGAAGAGGCAAGGTTGATAATACCTTGTTTCTAAAATCTAAGGGGGAACATTTGTTGATTGTTCAAGTATATGTCGATGACATTATATTTGGTGCAACACACAATGATTTATGTGAAGAGTTTTCAAAAATGATGAGGAGTGAGTTTGAAATGAGCATGATGGGTGAGCTTAAGTTTTTCTTAGGCTTGTAAATCAAACAAACTTCAAACGGCACCATGATACATCAACAAAAATATGTCAAGGAATTACTTAAGCGATTTGGAATGGAATCGGCCAAGCCCATTGATACTCCCATTTCTCCTTCAACCAGGTTGAAAATTGATTATGGAAGTCCCTCAGTTGAGGACAAATATTATAGGGCCATGATAGGGTCACTTCTTTACCTAACTGCTAGTAGACCTGACATTGTTTTTAGTGTTGGTTTGTGTGCCCGTTTTCAGTCTAAGCCTAAAGAATCTCATTTAAAGGCTGTTAAACGAATCTTTAGATACTTAAAACATATACCTGATTTGGCTTTATGGTATCCTAGAGGATGCAACTTTAACCTTGTTGGTTATGCTGATGCTGACTATGCAGGCTTTTTGGTTGATAGAAAAAGCACCTTAGGTATGGCTCATTTTCTTGGACCCTGTTTGGTATCTTGGGCAACCAAGAAACAACACTCTGTTGCCTTGTCCACAGCAGAAGCTGAATATGTGGCAGCTGCATTCTGTTGTGCTCAATTACTATGGATAAGGCAACAACTCAAGGATTTTTGTGTTGACATAGAATGCATTCCTATTTATTGTGACAATACAAGTGCAATTAACATGGCCAAAAATCCATGTCAACACAAAAAAACAAAACATATTGACATTCATCATCATTTTTTAAGAGACAATGTTGAAAAAGGATTAATCTCAATAAATTTTTGTGCCACTGAAAATCAAATTGCTGATATATTCACCAAGGCACTAAGTAGAGAAAAATTTGAGAAGAATAGACTCGACCTAGTTAAATTCAGAAAAATTTAAACAGAAAATTAACCACAGAAAATTGAACAGAAAATAAAATCTGAAATTAGAGAAATAATAAACTGCACTAATATAAATATGAAAATAAATAACAAAAGTACCCAGATTTTAAAATATAATTGTCTAAACTTAACAAAATCCTAAAAAGTGAAATTAAAAATTAAAAACGTAATTTTCAGATTTATTACAATAAAAAACCTGCACGTATTAAACTCACGAAATAATTCTGAAAAATTATGAAATAATTTCCAAAAATTCCTAAATTAAATTTAAACATATTAGGATACTAAATAAACCCTAAAATGAAATAAAATATGAAAAAACACAAAAGGGACTATTTTTAGCCTAATTTCTAACAAACCGGTAAATAAATGGCAAAATAGAATAGAAAGTAAATCTGAAACTTATAATCACACTAAAGATCAAATATAACTGATCTAAAGTTACCAAGACACTTCTAAAAGACCACTCTTTGGGGTGGGGGAGGGGTAAACGAAATTAATATTAAGAACTATAAATTTAAGAATTAAAACTCACGAACTAAAGAAGTTAACTAAAAAGCAACAAATAATTATTAAAGATACCAAATTTATGAAAAATACTTAGCATAATCTATATTCACCATGCACATTAATATTTATCATCAACACACAAATTGATTTATCCATGAGTTAGACTGTGGAAGACACTCACTAGCGAATCTTTTCCGTTTTTCTTATATTATAGTTTATTTAGGTCAAGCCCTAATATAAATCCTACTAGTTTTGATAATCCTAACACCAACACAAGAATTTAATCAAACTAGAGTATTAAGTATTAGAAAAACATCATCTAACGCCAGTGGCGAAGCCAGGAATTTGGGGGAGGGGTGTCGAAAATAAAATGATAATTGTGGTTGAGTGATATTTTTCACATTTTCTTCTTTCAATAATGAGTTTTTGAATTTAGAATTTGAATAGAATGATGATTGTTTAGTTCTCCTTTTAAAATAGCTATGTATTTTGAGTTTTAATTTAAATTAAACTACAAATTAAACAACTTTAGAATTAAAATCGGCAAATTAAACTCATAAATTAAAACTAAAAAAGTAAACTAACCTCAACTTAAAGGATTAATCAACAAGTTGAACTACTGAGGTTAATAAAGTACTATCTTTTTGAAATATCTACATACTTTGACCTTGAATTGAAATTAAATCCAGAAATTAAACAAATGAAATTCATAAATAGACTTTAAAAAATTAATTTACAAATTAAGGATTGAATAATAAATTGAGGTCAATTAAAATACTAAACTATAATTAATAGACCTTGAACTTTAAATTAGAGAGATGCTATTGACAAAAAAAAAAAAAAACGAAACGAAAAGGTTCTGACCCAAAAAAGTAAAGAAAAGTTGACCACATATGCCCACGGAGCTTCGAACTCGCGACGTCCACAAACATCGCGGATAGATCATGCGCACTCCAACCACTAGACTAAATAGATTCCCTATGAACATATTTACGACAATTGACATTTAACGGTTGCGTTTTTTCCAGCATACTAATTTTTTTGCTCTGGTGAGGGAGGGGTGTCAGTTGACACCACTGACACCATGCTCCCTCTGCCACTGTCTAACGCCTTATAACCAATTCACCAGCAAATTGATTTAACAAAGATCTATAATGATTATCTAATTAAAAGATATAGGTTTAAGCTATCCATGATCAATTATGGTGATACTTGTGCCTAAAGACTATAACTTTTACGTATTAAAACCTTTTAAATTATTATATGAATTCGTATTAAACTAATTAGCATGCATTCTAATTCAAACGTGAATATCATAAACAATAAATACTAATCATTATAGAATCATGGAATAAAAATCAACTAGACAATAAAGCATAAAACTTGTTTCAAAATAATTAATTTAGTATGGTTTCAACTATATTATACTAAGTACGAGAAAATTACTCACACGTATTATAAATAAAATCACAATAATTAACCAAAGATTTCATAATTAATAATATAAAGAGTTCAAACTAATAAAACACCCAAAAAAAATTAAAAAAACATTGATAGTACTATATTGGAGTGGAAGGCAGCGTGATGATGTGTGAGGATGATATTGACGATCGATGATGATGATGATCAACGATGATCGTGATGATGGTGAGGGTGGGATGATATTTGGTGATGGTGAGGATATTTGGGGAGGAAGCTGCCGTGTAAGAGGAGGTGAGGTGAGAAGACTTAGAGGGGGTGGCGTGAGATGAGTAGAGAAGAAAAGGTAGATTTTTTACAGTATTATTCTGCTAGTGTTTTCTTCTTTGGAATCCTTCTCTTCCAAGTCTTCTAATTTTTCTTAAATTAGGAGTAGTAATCTTATAATCCAAGTTTAAATAAATCCTTATGAAAATATATTTTTCACAATTCATTATTTTTTTGGACCGAACTTGATAAATTTGCTTGTAAAAATCCTTCAATAAATAAAACCCGAACTTTGACGCGCATCTTCTATTATCTTCTTTCTTTATTAATGCTTAACCTTAAAAAAAATATAAAATAAAGTAAATTAGATAAAATAATATATATAATATAATCAAATTAATTATTAAAAACCTGCATAAAGTATGACTTACCAGGGTTCATGTTGATGATTTGTGTATGTAAAGTCGAATACCTATCATCCAAGCCCATAAGAAACTGGTAGGTGCATAGGTTTTTGTACCAAGGGATCTGTTCCTTGCCTTTTTCACAGCCATATGAGTCTAATGGAGATAATAATAAGCCATCCCACATGCCCAGCAATTTATTATAGTAAACCATTACCGAGCCCCCGTTCTATTCGGTGTTAGACAAATCCGGCCACAATTTATATGTTCTAGATCCATTGGGAATAGAGTAACGAGTCTTGAGAATTTCCCACATGGTCTGAGCATGTGATATGCGAGGGACGGTGGCATGCACTGATCAAGGGAATTCCAAATCCAAGAACAAAGCATAGAGTTAACCATTTCCCACACAGGATAGTCGGGAGATTCCTTGGCGGGGGTGAAAATACGAACATCAACAAACCCCAATTTATTGTGAGATTTTAATGCCATGATAGCTGTATGTTCCCAAGTGGCATAATTATCACCCTTCGAAGGTTCTTTGGTTAAGGAATTACCTGGAATTACTTGACCCAACAAGTAATATGGAGACGATGGATCGGCTTAGACGATGAATCCTTAGTCATGATGAATGGATGACGAAACATAGATGAATCACTAATTTTGAGTGCAGGCTGGGCGGGAGAAAGATGAACACCGAACCTCAGCAGAAAAAAAAAAACAAAATAATGGGGATCGTTATTCCTGTCCTGATACCATGACAAATTTTAGTTTAAAGGAATCGATTTTCTCTGTGTCATTCAACCAGAAAATTCTCCTATTTGTAAGAAAAAAGTTACAAATCTATTGGACGACAAACTAGGAAAAGATAATTACAAAATATGGTAAAGATAATTACAGACTTCATATATGGGAAGAAGATAATTACAAAATACTACAATATCACCTACAATATCGTTAATACACAAAACTAAAGTAAAAATGAAGCTGTCAGATAAATCTACTCTGAACGGGACACAAGTCTTGGTTTTTGACTCTGTTTCACAGTTCTCTTAACATCAACGAAGTATCGCTGTGTCCCAACTCCTTTTCATGAATTAAAATTGGCACAGGCTTGAAAACACACCTTCAGCCGGCAAAAGCCACTATAATGCAAAGGGTGAAGGATCACAAAGTTCTCTTTGACTGCTATTGACATGTAGGCCCTGTTCAGCAAAATTAGCGGTTCAGATAGCAGACAGTTGTTCAAGTAGTGGATAACGTTTTTAATTTAGCTGTTAGCGGATAGCTGTTTGGATGAGCAATTGAAATAAATGTGTTCGGTAAATTTAGCTGTTGGCTCAACTGATTAATGTAAATTGACATAAAAGGATATAGATTATTTCCAAAGATAAAATTTTCAAATGATATTTTTTGACATAAAAATATGAAACGCTACTTTTGAATGCAAAACGTTAATACTATAAGCTTTTCAGAAACGCTGCTTAAAACGCTATACGCTACTTGAAATACTAGTCAAAATACTATGTTACCGAACACTAAAAATTACCTAATGAGTGTATTGACTAAGTCAAAACGTCAAACGCTACCCAAAACGCTATTGCCGAACACGTATGTAGATTGTACACTCGAGGAAATACCCCTGAACGCACAAAGTGATGGAGTATATTACCTACAATATCGTAAATACGCTCTGGCTGACCGCTCAGAAAATAGGATATTACCTACTTTTCTACAGCTAATTTCAAGACCTTATAAGCTGGCTTTTCCTACCTTTTGTCTGCTCAATCCAACGATACAAACTAATTTTCATAAAAATACGTACCCGATTTCATACTAGCCATCCATTCTAAGAAGCCATCAGCTTAGGAGTACTGTCAACAATTGACAAAAGGAAATTCACGCAAGCAAGAGCACTCCATGAAGCCGTACCAATGCTGATATGGGAATGACTACTCTAACTACCAGACTTGCTCTAGATTCTCTAATGAGAGCTACCATTTGTGTTGAATACCATCTCCAAGATGAGTATATCCAACAGATCTCAGAAGTCAGGACACAGCCCAGCTGGCAAGGTATTATCAACAGACAATTAGACAAATTAACCGCACAATGAAAGAAATTGAAGAATGTGATGCAAAATTGCAATTCACACGGGGCAAATCATCAGAAAAGTGACAGACAACATGGACAATCAAAAAGATCTTTAGGGGGAGAATAGATGAAGTATGGACTATGCTTAGGTTATGCACATCATAGATGAATCCAAATTTCTCCAGCCAAGTTACTTGATATAACCTGCAGGGCAGAGGGGAAATCGTCATTCATTAGAGAAGAGGTTGAACTTCATTCTCTTTTCACGCTGACACAGCCAACAGATATTGTTCAAAAGAGAAACAGAAAGAAATATTCATCTCAGAACCCATAAATATTATGCAGATTGCAGCTTCCTATCGTCCTCTTTTGGAACACAATTAGTCACCTACAACCTTTTGAAATCAAAAGACTCTTCAAACCATGCAAGAACAGATTGTTAATATATAGTTTCCAATATTTTTTGCAGAAGACAGACACTAAATCGCTCATGCCCAATAGACAGAAGGAGCAAAAAAGCCTACTTCCATGCTTACATCCTACATTTTTGTGTACAAGAAGATAAAATTTTCCAACGGAACACACTTCAACAATGAAGAACTACACAGAGAGGATGACTGTACTTAGGCAAGCAGTGTAAAGACTAAGGGGCGGAAAGACACACAAAAGCCTTGCGCATTAGAAGGTCCAAGCAAGGTACAAAGTAATTTCTTTACAACTTTGCATATTGGTGAACCTGGTGCTACTCAAAAAGAAAAAAGAAAAAAGGAAAAATGTAACCTTCCATCAAGGAGACTTAATCCTTCCCCAAATAATGAACTTTCCATGTATTGAGCCTCAACCTATGGAACCCAAGAAAACATTAAACAGAAAGTCCAAGTCAAGACTTAAAAAGGAGAAAATATTATTAATGATGTTTACATAACAAGAAGCAGCCTTGCTCACATAGAAGTATCCACTGGAAATTTTATCTAAGGCAGCACAGTAATAACACAAATTCCATACCAGCAGTCAAGCTGGTTATGTGCAGCCATAGCAGAAGAAAACTGCTTTGCTGCAGGATAGCTCAAGACCTCAACGCAGAACTCAAGACATCCTTTCATCTTAGTGACCAGTGACCACCAAAATGAATATGGGAAAGAGCATGAGAGAATAAGTACACTCTTATGGAACCGTTAATGAATGGCATAGGCATTATATGCAGAATCACAGGATAACAGTTCTTAGAATACCAACGTGATCGCCTCACAACCCACATTTCAAATCTCCATTTCACCAATTGGGGATATAAAGTTCTTAGAAGTCCCTATCAATCAGAAAAGAGGTTCATGAGAAAGCTATGATGGAAAAACATCGTACCTTCCCAGTTTGCAGCAAAACTTTCCTGACCGAGGACTGCAAGCATGACAATAAATCAGGTGCCCAGCCGCAAAAGGCATAAAGATCCTAAATGTTAAGTTGCTAAGGCATACTTCATCAAGGTTACTCTGTTAACTACACATGTTAATCTGCATTCATTAAAAAACTTCGTATATCAAGAAAAGGAACATGCATACATACACATATCTAAAAGAATAGATATCACGAAGCTATGTGGAATCGTTGGATGTTCTAGTCATCAAAAGCTATCAACAACTTATGGAACCAACCCTTGTTTTCTTAGGTTTTAACTAAAAATGAGTATCGTCAGGCAATTACAATGACCCAATAAATTTTGAAGTTCATACATATTAAAATATATTACAGATGCATGGGGGAAAACTCACCCTGCCATTTAGACCAGTTGATTCATAGAGTGCCATTTCCTGTATAAAGAAGACCCTAGGCACAGCAACAACCACAAATTCAAGTCATTCTTCAGCATATACTTGCAAAATCAATTGACTAGTACAAAAGAACAACCTACTCTACACAAGTAAAACCCTCTCTCAGTCTCATTTGATTCAATCACACAATGCATGTGTGTTAGTTCAACCCCAGAATACATTTTTTTGATAAGACTCACTAACACTAATCAAATCAAACACCCACTAAATAACCATGAGTAGATTACTTAATATACACTAACTATGGCTTGAATCAATGCTTTAACCCGGGGGGGGGGGGGGGGAACTAGGTTTAACTAAGGCCCTGTTCTTTTGTGGTTTAATGAACCCAACCCACTCCTTCCCCCCCCCCCCACCTTCCCACTCTTTCCCACACTTAATCAAAAATACTACTCCTTCCCACTCTCATCCACTCCTTCCCCCCTTTCCCACACCCATTCATTCAACTCTCCAACTTCATTCAACTCCTGCCTACTCTCACCCACTCCTTCCCCCTCTTTCTCACACTTAAAAAAAGTTACCACTCTTACCAACTTTCACCTATTCCTTTCCCCCCTTTCCCACGCCTACCAATCCCACACCTATTATTTCCCACTAAAAAGAACAGGGCCTAAAACTACAAACCTAGGTAAAAGCCCCAGGATCATGAGGATACTCATTGATGACTTCAATGGTATAAATATGAGGTAGCCCGGCATTGGATGAATTGGACAAGCAAAGGAGGAGAGAGAAAATCAAAGCTTGTTAAATTTTATATATTAATGGGCTTTCAACAAAGAGCTATGCATATAAGTTCAAATGAGGTTTTAACCCAAAGGATGATACCCACTTTCATACTCTAACACCCCCCTCACGTGTGGGCTACTAACAAGGTCCAACATGTGCACACAATTTTTAATCAAACGAGGAAAGTGGCAAATCAATATCGAGCAACCCGCTCTAATATCATGTTAAATTTTATATATCAATTGGATCTTCAACAAACGAGTCATGTATACAAGCTCAAATGAGGCTCCAATCCAAAACCAATTAGCAACAAGTAGAGCAACTCACAAGCTATATACATGCTCAAGCTCTTTAATTTTCTTAATGTGGGACAACACCTACTATCATATTCTTTGAATTTTATCAATGTGTGACAATACCTACTTTCATACTCTGACGCACCCCCTCACGTGTGGGCCACTGTCAATTGGGTGCACGTGTTGGACCTTGTTAGTAACCCACACTTGAAGAGGCGTGTCAGAGTTTGAAAGTGGGTATTGTCCCACATCTATGAAATTCAAAAAATATGATAGCGGGTATTGTTTCACATTGAGAAAATTAAAGGGTTTGAGTATGTATATCAACTTGTGAGTTATTCTACTTGAAGAGTCAAATCGCCCTAGAGGGGTGAATAGGGAGATTCTATGATATTTAAAAAAAACAAATTTTGACGGCAGAAATTAAATGCAGAAATAAAATAGACAAGAGACACAACGATATTTTAACGAGGTTGGGCCTCCAACAGACTTAGGTCCCCGCCTATAGTTATTAAGATGAATTTTCAGTCTCTCAGAGTTACAACACTCTAGAGATCCCGAATACTTTAAATTAACCACTTTATTAAAGTACGGGAAGAGTTGTGACCTCACACGAACTCTCAAATTCACTCCTTAACAAGGATTTCCTCAATGTCACTCAACAGCTCTTTGTTACCAAAATGCTGAATAGCTTAAATGAAGATTCTTAATGCTGTCACACTTGCTTCTTTCACTGTGTTGCTGCATGCCCATTTTGTTCTCTATTTATATGCAGCTCTTGTACGAAGTCAAAGAAGGCGATTCTGATCAGACCACTATGATGCTGATTTTCAGGATCCTGTCTTCTTCTTGACAGCATCTGATTTTATTTTTCTTGCCTCCTTTCATGGTCTTGATTGATATGACTTAGCTCCTTGCCTTTCAAAATTATTCTCAGTAATTCTTTCTCAGTGGCAAGTAGTCTCATAGTGTCCCTTAGTCATGATAAGATACTTGCCTAATTTGCTTTATTCTTGCATTTCATTGCTGGATGATATCAAGGAGCATAAAATATAATTTTCAAAACTTCTTAATGCAGCCAAGTAAATACCTTAATCTTTTTATTCTAGCAATCAAGTGAAATCAAATAACATCTCATACACATATTTCTTATGCATATATTATCCACGTTTTTTTCAATGAATGTTGGCTTGTCTTTATTTTTGTCTATCAATTCATTCGACCAAGCCTACGCATGTCTTTTAGTCTATGTTTTAATCTCTTGCTAGGTGTTGATTAATTTTGCGCTTCATCAAAACTTCCTTGGTTACTACAGGAGTCAACACTACTCATTGTCAATTAGTTTTGAGATGAAACCTCATTTGAATTTATATACATGACTCTCTATTAATTGCCCAATTGGTATATAAAATTTAACAAAGCTACCTGGAGAACTGGAGCTACCCATCTGCAATGGCCTGAGTAGGCACCGGCGGATCCTTGTGGAGCCTAGGGGTTTCGGACACCCCTAGCTCAAAAAAAAAAAAAATTATATTGTAAAAATTTTTTTTCTATTATTAAAAAAATTAATTTGGTAACGATATTGATTTATGGACACTCCAAAAAAAAATAAAAATAGCATATGTTAGTAACGATATTAATTTATGGACACCCCTATCCGAAATGTCTAGATCCGCCACTGTGAGTAGGAATCCGGATCGGGTCGCTGAGTGTTCTTTGGTTGACTTAATCCACTCGCCATGCTTCAGTTGGGCAGTCAGATAAATGCAGACACCTTTGAGCTCGGCGCTATGCTGTTTAGTGCTTACTACACATGTTTCTGCATTAACCGGTTGCCACACCGTATAATATTCTGAGGTGCCGAAGAGGTTAGTTGTTGCATGTTCGTGACTCCCTCCATCTTCCGCCTACTTTACTTGGGTTCGATTTTGTGGAGGAGCAATTTTCTTACCTTTATCAGAAAAAAAAATGTATTAGTTCTGATCTTGAATATTTTATGCAGATTTAGAAAGTCCATTTTATTTATTATCGAATGACCAATGCACTTACGGGAATTCTTAATGAATAGTACTAGAGAGTGATGTTATTAGGGGGCGGATATACTAGGGTCAACATGGCTTACAGATTTAGAGAGTGATGTTATAATAGGTTTGATTTTTTGGTTCTTAATATTAAAGAATCGGTTTCGGTTTCTAAAATAAAACCCGGAAACCGGTTATGACATAATAAAAAAAAAGGTCCTAGACCTTACGTAAAAACTCAATCTTTCTTTAATTTTATATATAATAAACGTCGTAACCCATTCTTTCATTAAGTCCTAACAACCAAAAAAACACTTAAAAAACATTTTCCCTCATATAGAAATTTATATTTTATACTTATTTTGATCAAGTCAAAATTTATAATTTGCTACCTTAATTTATTATTTTTGCTTCTATCAGACACATGTTGCTTGCATCATATTAACTTAGGGAATGTAATTTGCACCTTAATTGGTAGATGTTAGCTGTAAAGTGGCGCTTTATAGTATTGTGATGTGATTTTTGTTTTTTATAACAATAAATAAATACCTACGAAAATTTGAAAATTAAAAGCATATGGTTAGGCAGGTACCCGGAATTGGACCCGAACGCAATGGTCAAGATTCCCAAAAACTTGAAATTGGAACTGTTGGTTCCGATTCTGGTTTGCAAAAGTAAGGTTCTGGTTCCAGTTTCCAATTTTGAGGCAAATATTTGGAACAGTGTTATTAATACCGTACCGCACCACCCGGTATCGGTCGAAGCGTACCGTACCGGTCAAAAAACGGTACAAGCTATTATCCGGTATTGTACCAGTCAGTACCGTTCTGTACCGTAAAACACCGAGCGACACCGGTATTTTCGTTCAAATACTGCCCGGTATACTAAAATTTCAAATTTTTTGTACTTTAATTTTTAAAATATTTTGAAATTCAAAACGGTACAAGCTTGGTACAATGATATATAAATCCGGTATGTCTCATTCCAGTAAAAAAACAGTACGATAACCGGTACGATTTTTGTAAGTTTGATTTTGAACCACTCAACCTTAGGATATGCTATTAATACCCAATTGTAGTTGGTCCAACAGTATTCAGAACACCACCGCTGATTCGAATGCTGTCCGAATGCTGTCGTCTCAATCGCGAGGACCGACACTCGGAAGCAGCTTAGATGCTTTTTGCTTTTCTAACTGGATTTTATGATTTTTATCCCAAAGATGTGATCTTAGAGCCAATCCGATCATTCGTCGGAATGTAGTCCGGTACCCCTTCATGAATATAGGCAAAACAATATTGTTAGCCTTTTGGAGTGAATGGGGCACGGCAGCAGTAAGAAAGAAAGATGTTGCTCACTCTGCTTTACTGAGAAAGAGAACAAAAGAGTAGAGAAAACATTCTCTTATCAGAAACTGGGCGGGCTCCCACCTACCTAGTGACACATCAACCACGCCCCTTCCCTTTCTCTGATCGCACAATCACTCATTAAATTATTTAGATAATTTATTACAATTGAAGAAAAAAAAACCCTGAAAAAAAGTTAGTTTGGGTACGACTTTCAATCTTGAGAATGAAAGTAAATGCGAACAGAGTAAGAGATAACATATAGATAGAGAGACAGAGAGAGAATCACATCTTTGAAGTAGAATTTTGCATTGACCACATTCTTTTGCATTTGAATCGATAATCATGTTAACATATTAGACAATCAAGAGAAACTGAAAAACCATTGTGAAAACAATTTTAAAAAAAGTAACCACAATTAATAATTGCTTTTATAGTTCTAGTTTATATTTCTCTATTAGGCAAGAACAAATTCAACCCCTCCAAGAATACTTTATTCAAGATACTATAGTAGGACACTATATTTGGGATTGTTATTAACATAATAAATAACTTCATCCTTAGTACGTAACCATTGTCTGATATAACAGGGAAGGATGCACAGAGGGGTTGAAAGAGGCGATGAGGCCTTAGAAATTGACCAGGTTTGGGATGCACAGCTGCTTAATGCCCTGGTGAGACTGGTCATCTCTCGCATACACCTTGATCTCATACAGCTTTGGCCACAATTTGCCCGTCACTACATCACACAACATCAAGCAATCAATTACCGACCAGTTAGCATGACGTGCCCTTCATGGATCTAGTGTGTGTCGGTCAGCTCAACAGGTAAAATCTCTCAAAGTTATTATCAGTGACCAAGGTTCAAATCTCACCTACATCAGCCTTAGTGCCTCTCTTTACACCAAAACCAAAAGAATTAAAGAATGCAATTCATCCCAGATAAGCCCAAAATAGGGGGGAGGGCAAACAATTGTGTTCAGCCTACTGGTTTGCAGTGTTTAGCAACAGAACAACTCCCTAATCTAACACTTGAAACTGGCCACTGGTTCATGCCAATTGCCTAGCCATTTTAAGGAAGCAGAAGATGATAGTTCATCCCTAATCATCGGCAGGTCTGTATCACGGTTTTCTTTGATCACTTGCCCACATCATGTTATCTTTTACTGTCTCTCTTTCTCGCTGAAGAATGTACAAAGTATTTTACAGAAGTTTTTGCACGTCTTTTGAAACAGTCGATCAAGGGTGAGGTTCAGTAGTGTAGGATTTTCCTGCCACGTTCTGATGGATGCATATTTGATGATGATGGTGATTGCCTATAGGTTTAGTATCTACTTTCCCCATTGACTGCTGGGAGTTGTTGATAAACTTCTTTGCTTTGAACTAATGCCATTATAATGCAAAGCGAGTGTAAATCTTTCAAAGATTATCTCCTCAACCCCCCCTCCCCCCGAACCCCCCAAACAAAAGGGGCTTCCTTTTGGCAGTTGTCCCTAACTGTGGTAGATATCAGTAAGTGAAGAGAAAAGAATATTATTTTGCTATTAGCACACAAAAAAACATATGTTAACTGGGAGTATCACTATACGAACAAGTAGAAGAAAAGTGAATTGATTCTAACACCAAGCAGGCAAAAGCAAAGAACAAGAAGCAGCTTACCGAAAATCCGGTTTCCCTGAGCATCCCATGCTATGCCATTCAGAACATCAATGTCCTGTAACACGGCAGATTTTCCACATAAGAAACACTCATCAAAAATCAAAGAGAACATGAACACCCCCCCCCCCCCCAAAAGTAATCAAACACCCACGGGAAAAGGGGGGGAAAAGGACCACTTGACACTCTGAAGTATTAACACGTACTTTTTCACCAGCTGCTATCAATCCTTCCCTGTAAAAAAGAAAAAGGAGAAAAAGTGTTAATTCATAATAGGAGAACAAGGTGGAAGGGTGATAAGGAAGAGCAAAAAGAACCTTAAACTGGAAAGAATAATCCATCCAATCAGAGTGCCATCTGCAGGAGAAATTCTGGCAATGCAGTCAGTCTGTTCATGGAAACAAGCCAAATTTTAGAAGGCAATTTTCAAGCATGAGCTGAGCCAGAATATTCACCTGTTTTATGTACAACACAGAAGAAATAAAAGTTACCTGCCAAACATTTGCCCAGACTTCACCATTCACGTACTCTAACTCATTCAGATAGATCACTTCAACACCGCCATATCTGATAGTATGCTTTTTTATCACTGGATGAACAAGTAGTGAAATAGTTCAGCTCAAGCGCATCATTATTTTTCTCTGTTTTTGTTTTATCTCTTTTCTTGAGGGTTTTGGGTGCAAAGGAGGTGGAAAGGCTGACACAATCGAGTCTTGGGCCTCAGATCCCTGGTACCAACCCTCAACAACTTCACTAGTTGAGCTGACACCCACGTTAGGCAAAAGGATAGATATTGTTTTTGTGGTTGGGTTTGAATTATAAGAAGAAAAACCCAAAATCCATCCAAGCCCCGAGAGTCCTCCTCCGGTGGGCTACGAGAAGGAGCCTGAAATCGGAATAGGATAATAAACATCAGGGGAGGTACCTTTCATAGTTTGAGGATCCATTTGATATAATGTTGAGGTGCCATCACTTCCGTAGAAGATTTTCCCATCAGTTGCCAGCCCCCATCCATCAGTCATTTGATGGTCAAACTTTGATAGCTGCAACAAGTATATAGCAAGGGTTAAAGGTAGAATACACAGAATTACTTTGTTAAATTATAGCCGTTTTGCGGTTTATTGGGCTTTTAAACTGTGTTGTCCCTCTAGGTATATGCCTAGATTAATGATGTAAATATGCGTTTCATGTGAAATGGTAAAACCTTTTTCGGTTTGGTAGAAAAACAAGTATATTAGTAAGCAAGTTGTCAAAAGTCACAACTAAGCCTTCAACGGAAAGAAGACAGCATAACTAACATTTATGCACCAATCAAGCTATCAAATGAGCAAACTCTGATCAGAACATAAGCTTTTCTATTTGGTTGCCTAATATCAAAGGATGATACCAATGTGTCCGCTCCCAAATCGTTTCTAGAAACTGAAATAGACACGAGAATCAAATCATGTCTACAGCTTGAAAGACCCCTATAAATGCAAGGATTAACTCAAGTCACAAATTTCCTTCAGTGTTGCTGTTGACAACTAGACATTATGGCCGGTCACTCAAAAAATAAAATGATTTCTAGTCTGTAGACCATGTAAGTGGCATATACATCTGATCCAATGCTATGAATTGATTTAATCGGATTTCCTCTGGCCATCTACCACGCTCTAAGAATCCATAATTTTAGCAATCTTGTCGATTGAACAAGCGGAATGATGATCTTAAAAAACAAACAAAACACACTGCACATACAGGAATTCAACCAGTGTAACCATACAAAGAAAGCATTCCATAAAGCATCACAAAAGCCAAATATGGGGAGTAATTATTCTAAGTTGTACCTATGTTCTTTGAATACCAAATAAAGATCAGTGTATTCAACAGATATAATCATAGGGCCCAAATTAGAAGATACTTGGGGGGGGGGGGGGGGGACCCATTACCAACTGGCAAATTAAGCACAAAAAGTGTAAGAGACTGAACAATGTGATGCCATTACTAGAAGAATGACTATAAGCACACCTTAGAGAGGACTATTTTATTACTTCATGACAAGTGAAAAGATAAATGACTGATAATAGACCATGAACACTCAAAAAGAATTTTGAATTCTAGAGGAATAAAGAACTTCGTACAGACCTGGTTCAGATTATGTTTGTCATAAATGAAACCAAATGTCTCCATCCAAGTTAATTGATACAACCTACAGAACAAACATTAATCATCCATTAGAAAAGATTCCCCCCCCCCAAAAAAAAAAGCAGAGCAAGAAATAAGATTGTTCAGATGCATAATCAAATAATAGAATCTCAGGAACTAAATAATGAATATGAGCTTATTGCTGCTTCCTATTATCTTCTATTTTTGGGAACAAAAATTGCAATTAATCGCACATAAACTTTTCAAACCAAATGTATGATAATAGTTGAGAGCTTTATACCGTCGACTGTCTATTCTGTAGTTTTCAATATTGTTTTTGCAGCAGAAAACCTGTTAATATTGCTCATTGCTTAGCCGACATATGCCCTATACACAAAGGAGGGGCGCTATTTCATGCTTACAAGTCACATCCTACATACATGGAGGATATGGCAGTAACATTAAGGGGGCTACTTCTCAGACAAAGCGGCCTAAAGGCTAAAGAACATGCAGACCCATGAAATCGCTATGCATCAAACAATCCAAGCAAAAGAACAAGCTGAATTACTTTTATCACTTTGTATATTGAAGGACTAAACAGTGCAAATAATAAATAATAGCGATACAAACCTTTCGTCAAGCAGAGTTAATCCTTCCCCAAATAAAGAACTGTCCAAATTGTGCTGAGCCTCAACCTAAGGAACCCAGGAAAGTGTAAACAAGAAAGCTAACAGAATGATACTCAATAGTTGGAAAGGAAAATCACAATTTTGGATGTTCGGTAGTGAATCGCAATTTTTTTACATCTAAAATCACCCTGTTCCCCACCAAGTTACCCAAAAACAGCAATCCTTGTATCTTATCGGTTACCTCCAAAAGGGAAACCAGAACCAGCATGAAAGAACAAATGCATTCATATGAAGTTGTTAATGCCAGAGAACGAAAGAACCAAGTATTCTTTGACAAATAAAGCAATAACATTAAAGCCCACATCTCAGATCTCCACTTCATATTAGAAAGCAATTCCAATTCAAGAGATTGATGAGAAAGCTCTAGGTAAGGTGCCATACCTTCCCAGTTTGCAGGGCAACTCTCCTGACTGAGGACTGCAAGTATGTCATTTAAATCAGGTGACCAACAGAATGAGTCAGAAATCACCAAAAGAATAAGTTAGGTACACATGTTAATCTCCATCCAATTAATACACTTTGGATTTCAAGAACAATAATACATATAAATGAACGGTTATTCAAGAGAAAAAGAGATCCTCGAGAAGTTAAGGTGGCTTAATCATCTGAAACCAGAAACAAGTTGTGGAACTATCAGTTCTTTTCTTACGTTGAAACTTAAAATGAGTATCACCAGGTAATCACAATCACCAGAAAAATATCGAACTGCATAAATTTTTCTGCATCATACATGAAAGGGGAAAAGTGGAAGACTCACCCTGTTGTAAAGACCGGTTGATTCATACAGAATGCCATTTCCTGCATACAGCAGGCCCTAGACACAGGCACAAATTGAGGTCATTTTTCAGCAGATATACAAAGCACTTGATTTGCACAGAGAAACACCCCACTCTTCAGAGGTAAAACCCTTCACTCCCGTTTGATTTAATCACATCAGACTCATCAAGCACTAAAAATTGTCCACACTCAATATCCAAGATACTAAATTTCCGGAAAGCTTAAGCAGATGGCCAAAGGCCTAATGAATATTTTAAGTTCACATAAAATTTAAGACAGTGAAGTCGTTTCAAAGTTGCTTGAAAGATAAAAGCCCACAAAATACACAGTATCAATCCTTCTGATAATCCACCATCTATATAAGAACTAAAAAGCTTACCTTTATGCGGGGCTGATCAGGTTGTATTCGATGACAGAGGTTAAAATAGAAGTTAAAGGTTGGTAGTGGTTAAATTATTATGTACCAATTTCTTTAAGTGTTCAGTAAAGTAGCACACAAAATAGTGAAGAAGTTTATATAGTTTTTTTAAAAAGCTACCGAAAGCAGTTTTTGATGACCATTACTTAGTGGTTGCATTACAAATTCTAATTTTCTCCTTTTTATTTCCTAAAAACTTTCATGCATTGTAGTCTTTTCACATAAATCTGCTACCTAAATAATTGCCTTTACTGAACATATTTTTCCATCAATTAGTGGTGGGATGAGGAGAGGGAGATCAAGTACCAAACTAGGTGCAACATAGGCCTTCTTGAATCTAACCAAATCCCAATAGGCTTGTTAATAATCCCCAAACAAAGGGGAATTTCGTACTCTTATGATTTGATCCTCGGAGGTAAAGGATGCAACTTCTATGGTCATCAACGAAACCATTTGGCAACCTACCATTTGGAAGCACAATCGTGCCCAAATCTTTCAATAGTCATGTAAAACTCACACTAAAGTCGAGTGTTTTTTAACTTCAGTAATATCTTCCCAAACTAGTGAAGATGTCATTTTGTGACAACATTTTTATAGATGATGCGAAAACATAGCAAGATGCACCATGAAATTGTTTTAATGCTTCTTTTGGTAGAGTACTATACTACCAGACACTCAGCAGTAATTACCCTGAGGTCTTCACCAGTAACACTCTCTATCATCATGTAACCATTCCCAGTGGCCTTAGCCAGGATTTCAAGGTATACCTTTGGATTTAAAACTAAATCTTAACTTCCAATAAAACCATTCAAAAACCCACATTTGATTAATCAAACGACGAACCTGGGTAAAAGCCTCCCGATCATGAGGATACTCATTGAGGACTTCAAATGTATAAATCTCAGGCAACACACTGCTCTCCAAATTCTGAGCGAATTCAAGCCAAGAATTCCATGAATTGCCCAAGCAAATGAGGAGAGAGAAAATCAAAGCTCCCAACACAACTCGAACCGGGTCGGATCGCTGAGTCTTCTTCGGCCCATTCGCCATCTGCAATGAGACAGTGAATACCCCGAATTTTCTTCTTCTTTTGTGTGTGTGTGTGTGTGAGAGAAGGTCTTACATGTTTGAAGAAAATCAACCGAAGGGCCTTATATTGAGTAGAATTATTGCTCTGTTTTTTGGCTTTTTTGCTACCGACGTAATCGCAATGGAATTATGAGAAGGACCATTGATGAATATTAAAATCACAGAAAGCACGTTTTGCATGCTCAGAGAAACTTGAAGAAGACAGAAATGTAAGGTTCAATGGGGTTCATGAATCTACTGCTTGGTTGGATGAAATATATACGTTTTCTTGCTTTTGAATATGATACCAACCACAAAGAACGAGCCCCTTCTTGTTGTTTTTTTTAATGACTTAATTAGGCATAAACTTTATAATAATGAAAGAAAAACAATACAATTAGTACACTGCTCAGAAGGGAGAACAACTACTACAATTTAAAGACTGTAAGTCGCAAAATAAGTAAGTCTAAACAAGCCGCAAAGAACGAGCCCCGTCTTTTATCCTAAATGAAACGGGAAATTGAAATCTTTTTTTTACCATTGATTTAGGGGCTGTTTTTTTCATTGGTCTTTTTAAATTTATCAACTTCAATCCACTTTAACCCACTTCAATAAAAAAATATCAACTTCAACCCATTTCAAAGAAAAAAGAGAATTAATGCTAGAAGCATGTCAAAGAAGTGAAAAGAGTTAATGCTAGAGACAGAGGGAGAGATTGCTGAAGGCAAATTTTTATTCAATTGCTCCCAAAACCTAGAGAAGATCAAGTTCTTCGGTAGGTTTTAGAGTTTCATTAAATCTAGCATTTCCTTTCTCTTGAAGAATTCCACAAATTATGGTTTTAATGTTTGAGTTTGGCGACCGATTGGGTATTCAAACATGAGGACATGGATTGGAAGTTTTCCTTATTACATTTAGTTGAAGCAACTTTAAGCTACTAAGTCATTTTTATCCCCAAAAAAAAAAAAAAAATTAAGCTACTAAGAATACAAGGGATTATTGTGAGCATTTGCATGACAAAAGACCTCACTTGCATCGAACAACGGATGTTGTCAAGAGCCTAGTTTCCCTGTTTATCACTTATAATTGTGAAGCAATGTTTACATGCTATGAAGTAAGGAGTTATTGTGAGCATTTGTATGTTAACAGACGCTACTTTCGTTGAATAGTAGATGTTGTCAAGAGCCTAGTTTCTCCATTTGTGTCTGAATGCTTAGGGAAGTGACTTTAAGTTACTAAGAATACAATCATAAGGTTGAGCAAGATAATGGGCAATCCGATTCCCTGCTCGTAATATATGATTCCAAGAAAGAAAATCAAGTATTTGGGCAAAAGATAGAATATCATCTATAGTCAGCCCCAAGGAGCTCCTAGGCATGTGACGTTTCTTGAGCTTGAGCCACAAGGAGAGGCAGTCACCCTCTACAATAAAGTCTCCGGAAACCAACTTCACCAGCTCTTTTGATAGCTGAAGGCATGCATTTGCTTGTTTAAGTTCTAGGGAAGAGAAAACCGTTCCCTGTTTCACCCTTGCACCAACCAAATCACCAACTTGATCGTCCCTAATAGCGAATCCCCAACCATAATCCCAAGCACCTAAGCTAGGCGGCTTGCAAAGAGAACTGTACTTTCGAGGAGAATGCAAGATACTTGAAGCCTTGAGCTCTTTGAAATGGACAAAGGATCCAGCAGACAAGACAGAAGAGCTTCAAAATAAGATCAGTATCACTAGCAAACGCTGTTCATGTTAAATACCTAGGCTCAAGTTGACGTCCGAGGGCTTTGGCAAGATAATCTTGGTTCAAATTGAATGTAGACTTCTAGTTAAAATAAAGATTCTACTCATTATGATCTACATTGCAAGCAGTAGTAATGATAGTGGTTCAGTTATGTTTGGTGAGCAAAAAAAGGTTGGGAACTTGAAACTATTTGAGGCTTCAAGTTCCATTCCCCAGTGTTTGGTGAAGAATTTAGTGAAAGGAACTTGATACTTAGGGGTATCAAGTCTCTTCCTAGATCTCTGGAACTTGAACCCCCTCCTTATGTAGGAGTATCAAGTTCCAACCCTCCAAGGATGACTAAAAAATAAAATAAAATACAATAAAAATGAAATTCCCATTTCAGATTGGTGTTCATGAAGCATGGGGAATACAAGCAACAACAATGGCGGCATTTTCTCTCTACTCCAGGGCCACTCTACTCGTCGTTCAGCAGAAATCGCCATTCACCGGAAATCGCTTGCCAAAAGTCTTCCACCGTCACCTTCCGATCCGTCCCTTTTTTCAATTTTTTTTTTCAATTTTAATCTTTTTTGATATGTGTTTCTTCATCTTCTTAATGTGGGTCTTCTGCCACTCTATAGTTTTCCCGGCAAGTTATCGCCTTCTATTCGCCAATGAATTGCTTGCCTTCCCCTATTGCTTCTTCTCCCTTTGTCCTTTCTCCTTCTTCGATCTAGTTTTTTTTTTTTAAAAAAAAAATCTTTTTGTTTTTGTTGATCTCGATTACTTCATTCCTTTGATTAATTTTTTTACCATCTGCATCTTTCTCAGTTATGTAGTAATAAGCTTGAAGAAGATGAAACCACCATTGATGAGTATATGAAGGAGAAGATGTAGAAGATGCCTAGAAGCTTCCTTGCGACTTGCTTCTTCACCTTGACAGTTGATTTAATTTTAGTTTTTACTTTCTTTTTCTGATATGTGATTTGATTCTTCCATTTTGAATTTTTTGAGATCTAGATTTTGTGCTTATTTTCAATCGTTTCTCACATGATTTTGTGTTTCTTCAACATGAATCTGTGGCATGTTTATGTTCTTGCAATGCCTTCTCTTTTTCCTTTTTTTTTTTGTTCTGCCCATTTTGATTCCATTCTAATTCATCACCAAACACTTGAGTTTTGGAATCAAGTCCCACCCCCAACCCATCAGGTTTCAAGTCCTGATTCCATTCCATTCCACTTTTTCTCACCAAACAGAGACTGTACTCACAAACTGCTAATGACAGTAGTAGTCAAAATTAAGATCATACTTATTACACTCACAACCAACACCGCAAGCAGTAGTAATGATAATACTTCAGAAAATTATGCCTCTTTGAACACATCAACATGCGTAAAAAGATCTAACTAAAATAAACAAACACCTTTGAAGTTGTATGCGCTGATCCAAATTTAGATTCAAATCCAAACCCTAAGCAATCACAATTACCTGTTAGTGTGGTTGTTACACGAACAGGCACTGAGGGCGATTTCATGAACAAAACCCTTGATTCGCATTTTTATTTATATTTACGTCTTCATAAAGTTGAGATATCGCGAGGACCTTCATAGCAAATAAGCAATGGTAATAAGATTTGTTCCTTCCAAAATGAAGTTCCATTTGTCGCATACGGGTCATGGAAGGCTTCCCTGACCTTCTCAATTAACTACTCTAGTCCCACTTTTGCCGGATCCTCACTGTGTCATCTGATTTTATCATGCTGAAGATCACATCCGCTTATTTACGGATTGTCCATTAGCGGCTGCTATTTGGGCCCAGTTTCTGCCCCCCTCCCCCCAAAAAAAGGCTACTGCAGTTTATGAAGTATTCTGTAGAGCGCCCTGGTTTGAGCGGCTGAATTTCAACTTGACTTTGGATTTCTAGAGGATGCAATCACTCATCTTCGCTATTATTTGCTGGTACCTCTGGTGTTACAGGAACGCGTGCGTATTCCAACAGGTTTGTACTTGTTAGTGGCCAACGTCCACTAAGCTAAATATAGGAAGGTTGAGGGTTTTTAGGGAGCCATTTTTAGTAATTGGTTATGGCTAAATATCATATAAAAAAACCCCCAAACTGTTTGACAGAAATAAACGACAATAACATACTGTATTTCTGTGATTCCTTACTCTCACTACTCTCTGTCAAAAACGTGTGTGTGTGTGTCACTTAGTCGGATTTGAGTCGTGGTCTCATTGCTGGGACTCTAGTAGCCACCGGGGTACAGTTCGTGGAGCAGAAGGCATCAAACAGATCAGTTCGCTTCCGCCATTTAGGTACGTCCTAAAACCCTTAGTACTCTAACAGTACTCATACAAGAATTTTCTAGAAAAGAATTGAAGCTGACATTTTTTCTGCTCCACACTACAGGACAATCTATTTAGAAATGAACAATGTATTATCCCATGGAAGCCGCCCGTGGCACCTGCCTATAAGCTGAACATTGATGTCCATAAAGCGTCCAATAACTCGTCCTTTGTTTGGGGAGGGGGCAGTCATAAGGGATGTCAATTTCAAATGGTTTCTGGGGGTAACTCTTCGACTCATCGTGTGCAAATGCAATGCATATTCTCAACGTCCTAAAGTAGTAACAATAGGCATTGACTTACAGAGTTGATAATATGGAAAATTGATATTGAAAGAACATTGGTACAGCACATCCAAATGGGTCCATTGACAATCCCCCCCCCCCCCGCCCCCAAACCTCAGCTTCGTGAAGTGACTGTAGAAATTCGAACTATTTTTGAATGGAACTGAACTATTAACCTGAATTATGCTAAACGGGCAACTAAAAGCTGCAGTGCTGGCTGAACTTCGGAAGGATCAACCTCAGACAACGAGGACACTTTCGGCCACCCGATGAACTCCGAACTGCCTTGGATCTTGATGAAAAAGCCTATAAGCTGCAAAAGAAACTGCATCGAGAAGTCGGTATAGAGAGACTAGCTTGTCGATAGCAGGCATGAACTCAAATGTCTCGATATGTGATTTTGGGCACAATTTACCCATTAGGCCATTATGGCTTTGACATCGTTTGGTTGAACCCAGTTATTTTGGTCATGGGGACTGACGTAATCTGTTTTACAGATTTGCACTTCCTTGTAACTGTATGCTTGACTCCATTATATTGATATAATTATATTTTCGTTTGGTTTTCCTAAAAAATGAAAATAAGATTTGTAAAAGAGAATAAGCTCAAGCTCTTCAAGTTGGAAAAGAGCAACAGACTAACTGATTTGAATTGAAGGAATTGCTGAGAAAACAGAAATGCAAGAAACATACAGCAAACAATGAAAGAGCATTCACCAGGAACTGAAACGCATAACACTAATTGTCCGTATAACCGCTAGATTTTTAAGTTATACTAACAACCAAAAGACCAGCATTACAAAACCAAAGTCATGACCTCAAAAATGGTTGATGTTGTACTCTTAGCCTAAGATGTGAAATCACAATCCAACTTTGATGCCAGAACATATGCCTTACACCCTAAGCAAAACCTCCTGAAGCACCGGGTGCACCACCAAATCCACCTGGACCACCTGCACCACGGCCAAAGCCAGGCCTTCCACGACCACCCTGCAATTCAGAAACATGCAATTACATAAAAAATCGAAGTGGTGAAGGAAAAGTGATTCATTCATCCTAGGCCTGGCCTAAGAGGGGCACCAGCCTGTATTCCAACTAGAGTCAAAACATGCAAAGAAAAATTAGAAGCTGGCCCATATGAATGGCCTAGGCACCTAAATGATTCACATAACCCAGAAACAAGGAATGAATTGATCCAGCACTCAAACGCAAAAACAGTACCAAGGTCCATAAAACTGTCCCTGTTTCCCCTTTAGAAGTTCCTCCATTTTCCATTCATTTAAAAATGCTCCACAATTAATCTTGCTTTTCCATCGAACTGCCAGTAGTAATTAACTTAACAGAATGCCATGAACATTACGCAGAATGTAGTATGATATCAACAAACTTACACTGAAGGATGGTTGGTAATCTGCAGGAGCTCCGCCTTTCTCACCACCAAATTCACCGGGTGGTCCACGAGGACCAGCACGGTAACCCTCACGGTCACCGAATCTCGGTCGGTCTCCTTCAAATCTGGGTGGGCCTCTGAAAAAAAAAAAATTCAAATAATAAAGAGACAAATTAAACACAGTATAAAAATAACTTAGCTTTTGACAATCCTTTGATTTGAAGAGCATAATACAGCTCAGCTAAAAACAAACAAGCATATCACAAAATTACCGTGGACGATCACCAGGGCCACCCAAGGGACGACCAGCAGGCTTCATCTGCTTCTTCAAGGTGGCAGGGACAATCTCAGATGGGAGATTGAGGTAAGTCCTCAAGAACTCAATACCATCATTCGTCAGGTACCAGTAGTAGTGCATCCACGCAAAAGTCTCGCGCACATACTCCTTTGATTTGAAGCTCTGCATAAGCTTAATAACTTGCAGATTCGGAACATCGATATCTGGGTGTTTAGCCAGATTGAAGTCCTTCTTTGCATAGCAAACGCCCTCTACAAATCACATATCTAAGTTAGCAACAACCCATGCTCAGAGTGTTCATTGGATATTTGGTTTTCTAGCACTATCAAAATAAAGGGGCTTAGCATGCACATAACCTAATGATTAACTCCATCTTTTACCATTTCACTATGGGATAGGTTCTCACTTGGGCTTATAAATAAGAACTCAACAAATAATCGAATATGCAAATTTTGGGTCAAAAACTGGGAATTCAATAAAATGTAATTCATTTTGAACATATTCGTCACAAAAATAGGCGCAAGATCTAATGTTCGGTTGTCAATGACTACAACACATTACAGAGAACAACGAGGTACATTAAACCTGTTAGATTTGACACCGTTTCGCATCCTAATTTACAGCAACAATATGTGTTGCAAAAAAAGGGGTTATCATAGAGAATTCTCTCAAAATATGCGACTATGAAATTTCAGGAAGCAACTCCAAATCATCAAATCAATCAAATAAAAGCTAAAACAACCCAATACAACATGAAATAAATTCGAGCAAATAAAACAAGCAACTAGACACTTCAAACTGATATCCATTAATCATTCGACAAACCTTCAAACAAGTAAATCTAAGCAGAAAGAAAGAGGGTTACCTTGGAAGAGGTACTTGCAAATCTCCTTGCGGTTCTTCTCCGGGATAATCTGACAAGAAAATCAAGAAAAACATCAACAATTTGCTCGATCGAATTGCTTGGAAAAGAGAGAGAAGAAGGGAGGACAGGGAGAGAGAGACTCACCATGGCTGTTGCTCTTGATGGGGGGAAGAAGGGGCGTCAAAGATTCAGACTGGCAGCTTACAATGAGAGAGAATATAGAGAGTAGAGAAGCCTCGGAAACCCTAATTTGGTGGTTTTAGTATACGACATGGCTAGTCTACCAAATTGGGCTCGGACTCCAACTGGCTGAGCTCTACATTTTAAGTACCTAAACCTCCAAGCCCATTAGCGTTAGCTCTCATGACCCTCTCTGTATTTCTACCCAAATCATTGCAATCCCATTTTAATAATTGCTCAAAGGTTAGAGCCAACCTAGTTGCTCAAAGCTAGTTGCTCAAAGCTCGGCTCAAGCTTGTTTTAACTAAAGTTTGGCTCAGCTTGGGCTTGAGTTGAACCCGAGCCCAGTTAGGTTCAGCTAGGTTAAACTTTTAGGTCATTTTGGGTGAGGAACAGCTTTTTTTCAGTTAATATACATAGATTGCATTAGTTTAGAAGTATATAGTTTAATATTAAAGCATATACTTGATAGTTTCCCTTCAAGTAGGGGTTGTATTATTTTAAAGTAAATAAGTTTTCAATAGTTTCCAAGTTAAATTACGTAAAGATTTGAATTACAGAATTAAAAAAATCTACTATAAAAACTCGGGCTCGACTCAGTTAAAACCCATCTCAGACTCAGTTTGACCAAGCTTAATTCACACTCGGACTCGACTCGATTGCTTGTCGAGCCAAGCCTAGCAAAGTTCAAGCTTGGCTCGGCTCAATTACACCCCTAAGGTACTCATAGTATATTTTTCAGATGCTTTTTAGCAACTAAAGAAGAAAAGGCTACTACAATATTGTCTATAAATTAGAGACTGATATAGTTTATATGTGTATTATGAAATGAATTTTGGATGTCAATAATCATAATTTTGGGGGTGTTGAAAAGCAATAAAATCAACTTTAAATTTACTGTTCAAATCTAGAAGTTTCGAATATCTATTTCAAGTATACCACTATCAAATTATGGATAGGTAACTCACCGAATTGATGATATGGTAATCTATTTATCACATGTTGGCGCATGTTTTGCCTTGTTCTTTTGTTGTTTGTTTCCTCCCAAAACTACCATTAGGTTCTGTTAGATAAAGTTAGCTATTCAAATAGCATACAAATGTTTGATGTAGGTAATGACCGTTAAAGTAGTGGATAGTTATATTCATTTATTTGTAACGTATATGATTAATGTGAAACAACGTAAAAGAAATGGACAATTTCTCAAATAAAATTAGTGAAGGGTAAGTTTGGGTAAGTTTAACCAAAAAATATGAAACGACACCTTTGAGATGTCAAAAACTAATGTCATCAGTTTTTCAAAAACACTACCCGAAAATATTGATTAACCACAATTTCAAATTCTCGTTCAAGTACTAGTTTATCAGGTAGTGATAATTGATTTATTATTGTTTTAGTTTAATCAAAACAATAAACACTACTCTAAATACAATTGTCGAACATAACTTTAAAGTGTTCTAAATTATTTTTTTTATTTTTGGGCAAAAGAGGGTTACCCTTAAAATATTCTAATTAAAAATATTTACAATATTATATTGGAGGGGAAGAAAGGAAAAGGGGGGATTTAAAAGCAACAGAGTTTGTCAAAGTGAGAAACTAAAGGGGGATTAAAAAAAAAAAAAAGAAGTGTTCCAATTGACATTCATGTCTCTTTCGTTGATTCTGGCCTAAATGACACTTGATGCATTCTTATTTCTTAGTGCTACTACTATGTGTAGCTTACTTTTAACATTTGCCTACTAAGACCAAAAATTATTCTAAATATAGTTAGTAAATTAAACATAAATTATTCCAAATATGGTTAGTAGATTGAATATTATTTAATGAGAAATACACGATTTATTCATCGTTCAATCTTGCAACTCAGATAATTTGTTGTATTGCATATTGCACTGTCAACATTGTTGAAATACATTGAATTATAGTAGGAGGAATAATGCCAGTGAAGTCTTGATGCAATCATACAAAATTTTGGTAATTGAATTTGCAAATTAGAGAAATTATCTTTAATTTGTGTAACGAACTTTTGGTGGACCTACGAAAGTGAAAATATTGTCAACAACGCATTAGCATTAAAGAAAAGAGATGGACGACTATTAGATACCCCTAGTAAACCTATGGCATTATTATTAACATGATCACAATGTACATTTTCACATCCATGGCCTTCAAAATTTTCTATCAATGCTAGTCCAAACCATATTAACTAAATAACAAGAGTAAATAAACAAACAATCCAATTATTCAGGAACAACTCAAAAAATCTAACTCTACAGTTAATTTTTTTTATATCAATTGGGTTTTCAATAAGCAAATCATGTATATAAGCCCAAATGAGATTCCAACCCAAAGCCAATTAACAATGAGTGAAGTAAGTCACAAACTTATATGCATGCTCAAACCCTTTAATTTTATCAATGTAAGACAACAACTATTTTCATACTCCAACACCTACTAACCACATAAAGCTCCTCTAAACCCCGATTCAAGAACACACCCCTCCACACAAAAAAAAAACCTCAATAATTTAATCATTCATTAATCAGTATGAAGATTCGCTAATCAACCAATAAAACAAGCAATTGGATCATCTTCCCTGCTGGATCACATTCACATCATACGTCAAAGAGGAAGAGGAAGCCATAGTGACATGCATTGGGCTCCAAAACTTGGCTCTAATGAATTTTGGGCTTCTCTTTCTTGGGCCGATCGATGATGTTTCCAGGCTTTATCTCTCTCATTGGGCTCATTCATTTTCTTTGCCCTTTAGCAGTCCCCCCTCCCCACCTCCATGTCAATTGATATTGAATCTAACCCTACAAATAAAGTATCTCCATATATAAGTCGAATTGAAGTTCTATCTAAATGGGTTGGGGTCTATGGACCTGGATGCTTTTTTTGTTGTTGTTGAAATGCGTATAGATGTGGATCGTCTACTCGTCCAGCAATTGGTCTTTTTGCTGCGACCCTTCGTTATTGAGGTCACGGATTCGAATCTGCAACCTACTGACCTTTTTGTTTTCAATTTTTTTTTTTGGTATTATCTTTGTTTCGTATTTCTCCAATTTATGGGATTGACCATTTTATTTTATGTACTTGAGCAATCTATTGTATTAAGTTGGACATTTTATTTTACTTACTTGAGCATTTTTTGGGTCTATAAACCCAAGACTATAATATAAACACTAGCGAGAAAGAGCAAAAACTACAAGTGAAGTTGAAGAACATGGAATGATTGATAAGTGGGCATTTATTGAGGGAGGCCATAGGGGAAAGTTGGAATCCAACGACGTTGTATGATTGCTTCGAATCCTTTCTCTTACTTTTTTTTAAAAAACGATGTACAAGTCTTTCGACATTAAATAATAAGTGACACGACATCTACAACACAAATTTGACCTAAAAATATAAAATTCTACATTTCAAAAAGAAACTATAACTCTAGAAAATCTAACTTGAAATCTATTTAGTGCTTATCTTCCCCACTAGACCTCTGTTTTCTGACCATACAACATAGAGAAGAGATCCACCATACTTTTCTTCTCAATGTAGAACTACTATCTAGTGTAGATTTTGTTGAAGAAATATTCGTTTGCCACAAAGGATTGTTCATGAAGTATCGAAGTACATTGTAGATCCATGTTGGCAACTTGAGAGAATCCATCCCTACAATGACCAAATATGACCAAGAAAAAACCAAACAAAGCAAACTAAACTCCCACACAGTTATAGAGACAAACATAAATAATAAGATCAACAGATCTCACACTAGCGAAGGCAATTATCCGAATAAAAATCTAAAAATGATGAACCAACTTTGTCTTCCAAGTGAATGAACTAATAAAACTGTAAAAGCCAACACTTTCAGATTGTATGATGAAAAGACATCTAAAACACAAACAAAAAAAGTCAAATTACAGAGAATTGACCAATTGGGGATCGTTTCTGTGCTAGAAAGCAACCAACTTCATGAAGCAAAGGAGCAGTAATGAGAAACACAATAGTTGTGATTTTGTTTTTTTAAAAAAATAATAGTAAGTCTATTGAATTAAGAGCATATACAATGGTGAGCTAAAATCTTGGCTCAGTAGTGGAGTCTACCCCCTCCACATCATCCCATGAGCCAATATCTTGACTCTTGAACTTTCCTCCCCACAATGCAAGGCTCATATCTTTGGCTCGTCAAATAAAATAATACTTATGGACTCACCCTACAATACACATCTTTATTTTTAAAATAAAAAGTTCAATTAAAATTTTAAAAAAAAGAAAAATTTACTTATTGGTGTTGGTTAAAATAACACTTTTCATTTGACTGAGTTTCTTGCTTCCAAGAGTCATTTGTGTCTCATTAACTTTTGAGTTGGCAATATCTAGTCCTAGCATAATTACTCCCCTACCCTCCTCTTTATTAGCTGTAGAAGACAAAAAGAAAGGGAGCTTTGAATTTTTTTCATAATGAATTCTTCGTCTCTAATTTCACGGCTCTTCCTCCTCCTCATTCTGAGCATCCTCCTTTTTCAATCCTCTGCTTCTTTCTTTTATACCCATCCAATTCTCTTCTCTTTCTTTATATGAACCTATAAGTCCTTCTCTCTTCAAATAGCTATTTTATCTCCCTTAAACTTCAAAATTTCATCTCCCATATTTATTCTACCTAAATCTACTTTTTCCTTATGAAAAATTAAGACAACAATGATGATTTTGTGTAGATTTTGGGAGGAGAATAAAGGGGGTGTTAGGGCTTAATTTGGCTTTCACATTAGCAACACAGTTGGCGGATGATATTGGCATTGCCAGTCAGGCTATAAAAGAGTTTTCCATCACCGGTGAAGCTGTCAGTCTGATTGCTAGCATGAGATAGAGAAGTATAGAGAGAGAAAGGTGTTAGGCGATAATTTGTCGCATTTTACATGCCTTTTTCGCCTAATCTTAGCTCGTATAATAACGTAATATTTAGAGTTTTTCTTGTTTTATTCAATATTCTTTGAGATTTTTACTTGTTTTGTCTATTCTTGCAGGTAAAAAGTTGAACCAAGCAATTACCGCAAAAACGGGCGAAAAAGGGTCAAAACAGGCAAAAATACGGGAAAACGGGAGCCAGCCGGCAGAGCCGGCCAGCAATGTGGCATGGCCACACCGTGCCACATGGCACGGGACCGTGCCACTTGGCACGTCCGTGCCTCCCCTCCTGTTCGCCGTACGCTCGGGTTTTTTCTATTGAACCCTCTTTCGTGCGTTTTTGTGGGGGTCGTTCGAGGGTTCGCTTAGGTCTTCTCTCTGGCGATTTTAGACTAGATTAGTTTAGGTTTTAGCAAATAAAAACCTCAATAGGAGGATTAGTTTAGGATTGAAGATTGTAATATCGGATTCAACTTTTGGATTTCAAGTTCCTTCATCAATTCAAGACTAAGTTTTCTTCTCCTTTTTCTATTTATTTCATCGTTGCTCTTGTTTATGTTTTGTTGGTTTAATTCTTGTGTTTGATTTGTTTAAGTTTTTATGATTAGTTTTCATTGTTAATTTATGTTATTTAGTTGTTTAGATTCGTTTTATTTCATTCTCTTTGTTTTGTTCTTCAACTTTATGTTCTTAGTTGTTAGTTTAGGTTTTCATGTGTTTGTAATGTTTTGTTGTTAGAATTTGTGAACTTGGGTCGTAATTAGCCTCTTGATGGCTAATTGATCTTGTACTAGGCCTAACCATACCCATTCTATACCTAGAACTTAGAGTTTTCCTTCACGCCCGCCAAGTGTTCGATGAAATGCTTGAGAGAGCTTTCATCCATATCTTTGGGCGATTGACTTATGCTGAGAGGTGAGGTCGATTAGCTAGTGTGGGAGAGGGAATAGCCGAGTTCGGGACATGAAAATAGTATCCGAATCGAGTTAGGTCCAGGGTTGCTAGTTTTGTGGTCTAATTCGACTAACCCCACGAAAGTAGGTGGTTACGCGAATTAGACTAGCTCATGACCCTTGAGAGAGGGCTTGGGTGGTCTTTGACGGTGCAACCGATCATCTCTTGTTCTCAGTGTGGTTTGGGTAGGTTAGGACTCGTCTTGATTAACTGGTTCATCACTTGGTGAAATCATAAACCCAAGTCCCTTTTTGTTTATTTGTTTTAGTAGTTTAGTCCTTCTTTCTTCACTTTCACTCTGGCCTAGATTGAGACGCTTAGTTAGCCTTGGTAGTTGGAAACACAACTCCCTGCGGACGACACCCCAAGTACTCAACGATACACCTTGCACTTGGGGTTTATAAATATTAAAACTGTGTGGTTTTTCCCTAACAAAAGGAGGTGAAGAGAGGGAAGAAAAAGCAAAGGGAGAGGTTGAAGTAGCTGGTCAGGGTTGAACATTTTTTTAGGTTGGGCAATGCAAGTTGAAAATGAGGATGACGAATTGAATTTGGGGTTTGGTAGGAGGAGGAGGAGGAGGAGGAGGAGGAGGAAGAAGAAGAAGAAGAAGAAGAAGAAGAAGAAGAAGAAGAAGAAGAAGAAGAAGAAGAAGAAGACAAGGATGCAAAGGTTAGGTTGGGTGCACAATCAATTTTTTGCTCAAGAAAAACTATCTTGTAAAATTGAAAAGGTTATGTGTGAATATATCTAATTAGAAGATAATTTATAAAAATTTAATATAATTGCTCAAAATTACTTTCAAAAGGCAAATATTTGAAAACGTTTTTAATTAGAAGATGACTCTTTAAAACTAATTAGAAAAGGCAAGTACTTGGAAAAATCTTTAATTAGAAGATAGGTTATAAAAGTCACTTACAATTAACTTTAAAATGAAAGTATTTCAGAATATATTTAATTAGAAGATAGTTAACAAAAATTATGCACATTAGAATATTTTCTATAAATGGCAATAGTAACAATTGAATTACAGTAACATATTTAGACGAAAATGAGACAAATTAATATAAGTAAAAAATTGCATATAAATAAGATTTTTTTGCTTATATATATTAACATGAGAATATGATACAAAAACAAGGGTTAACGAAAGTATATATTGAGGGATATGACAATAGGTTTAGCTTGTATGCCAAACATTTAAGGTTTATGACTTAGGGTTCAACATTTAACTTCTATGGCTTAGGGCTTACAGTTTCATTTAACAGGTAGTATTTAGGGTTAAAGGTTTTAGATTCTAAGAGTTAGTGTTTAGGTTGAACCTAAACTCTAAACCTTAAAACGTATATGTCATGCTAGACTTCGTCACTCCAGCATATAGTTAACCCGAGTATACCATGAGGGTAATCCAGGTTATTGTATTAGAGCAACCTGGGTTATTCCTCCAAATTTTGCTAGCCATGTCACTTAATTAGTACAACCATGCCTCACCAAATCATGCAATATTAAACCCTTAATGTTTAATCGTAAACCTTAAACCTTGATACTTGAACATTTAACCCTGAACCCTAAAGCTTGATTATCATTGAGGGTATAGAATTTAGGCTTGAGAATAATTGAACCTTCTAATCTAAAAACCTTGATCATAATTTAGAGAATTAGGGCTGGTGTATATTGATAAGGCATTGTGTTGGGATTCCACTTTCGGGGTTTATGGTTGGGGATTTAGAGTTTAGGCTTACATCTTGAAAGTATGATTGCTTAAAATAGTCAATTAGGGTTCCCAATTACTTTTCATTTATAATTATAATTTAAGATTTTAGAGTATGTGTTTTATGGTTTAAGGTTAAAGGGTTTTGCGTTTAAGCCATAAAGCAAGAGTTTTGGGCTTATCTTAAACGTTAAATGCTAACTTTAGACCATAGATAACAAAAACTTAGATATTTGGAAGAATAACCAAGGATGTCCTAATATGTTGATCTGTTGATCCAAGTTATCCCTGCGGTGAACTCGGGTTAACCATATGATAAGTTGAGGAGGAGCCTATCATAACATATATGTTTATGGGTAAGTTTTTGTGATTTAGGGTTAGCGCTTAAGGTTTATGTTTCATAGTGCCTAAGAGTTTCATATTTTGGAAGGCAAATGACTACTGAAGCACTACAGGAAAAACGCCTATTATTGGCACTTTTTTTTTGCACTTTCTAGTGCTGCCATGAGATTTCACTCGGATACTGAGAATAGTGGCACGAATGTTCAACGATTATGTGCTCCAAAATAATTCACTCACAAAGTGCCACAATTACGCCTCTTCATTTCCCGCTAGATCATGAGGAAAAAGTCAGCGCAACCAATTTTCTTTTTTTAAGAAAAAAGTAAAGTAAAATAAAATACTCTTAATTATTAACCTAAGCCCCAAATCAGAGCAACAGTACCGCATCGATCTCTTTCTCACTCCCCCAGTGCTCTTTCTCTCTCTTCCCTCTCTCGCCCAGCACTCTCTCAACCCACTATCTTCCCATCTCTAGCTTCTTTGAGGAGTTCATATGTTGATCGCTGATATCGCATGATTTTGATTCAATCATTCAAAGCAACAATAAACTTATTCTTGGCCCGTTGCAGTCGATTAACATCTAAGTCGTGGACACTAAATCGGTTAGGTTTGAAGGTTAGTCCCTCAATTACTTGAAATCTTCTATGAATTATATAATTTTAGTTTGGGTTGTGTTCTTGATTTTGTGCACTCACTTACACTTTTTATGTAATTGCATTTAACTCATCTTTTACAAACCCTTGTTCCACTTGTTCCGCCCTATAATTAAAAGTTCAAAATATGTATTCTATTCTGATACTTGGGATATATTTACGATTAAATTGTCTTATGCAAACCCTAATCGATGATACCTAAGTCCATTGGTCGTTGTTCTTTAATTAAAAATTCACAATATGTCTTCTATTTTGATCACTGTCTGTTATAAATGATGTCATCTTTTTCAATTGCATCTGCAATGGAGCTTGTGTAAACCCAGAATCTCACTCGTTTAATCAGAACAATGGGGATGCAACTGGGTTCTCGGTTTGGGATAAGATTGGGTTGGGCATCGTTTAGCTATGGAATTGGAAATTTTTTTTGCTTTTGAATTTGTGAGATGCTTTTTGTTGTTTGATCAATTTTGGTGGGTTCAAGTTTATTTGGTCATATTCATGCTCAAATTTGATGGGTTGAAAAGATAATAATGGGATTGCTTCTTTGTTATGTGCCTTTCTGACTCCTAAATTGGTTTAGAAAGAATTGTATGAATGGATAATGAGAAGTAGTAGTGTTACGAATTAGAGCAAACTAATAGCGGAAGCGTTAGGATGAACAATGATATTCAAAAGTAAACACCGATAACAAGAACAATAAAGAACACAGATTTACATGGAAACTCAATGCGGGAAAAACCATGGACGGTGACGAGCACAAACAATCCACTATGAGGGAGTGAGTACAATGCGATCACAATCACAACGAGTGATTTGATCAAGCAACTAGAGTACAATATCTCTTATAATCTCTCTCAAAAACACTCTTAACCTTTCTCACAAATCTAAGACAGTGGAAATAGAATACTTTATAAGTATTTCTTACTGGTCTGGGATTCAGGGATGATTATTAGAGCCTAGGTAAGGCCCTTTATATAGGGTTTAAAGGTATTAGGATGCAAAAAACCCTAGGAGCAACCCTAGCCGTCAAAACGACGAAACCCTAGCCGCCACAGTCCGTAGCCCAAACTCCTTGAAGCCCGTGGTGAATCTGCGGAGTTGATTTTAGGCCATTAAACCCAACAATCTCCACCTTGGACCAAAATCACCAACACCAACTCTCGCACACCGTCATAGCACCCCGAAGGGTAAGGCCCAGTAGGGCGAACCCCAAAGGGTATTTAAGCTATTGAAACGCCGATTGAATTCAAGTGATACTTGAACTTAGCTCTGGGAGATGACTAGTATGAACATTTCTTCATATAGTCTATCGTAGTAGATGCCTGCAAGACATAGAGGCTTCCTTGCCTCAAAGAGTCAAACCCTTTAACAGAAATTCGACTGCCCTTCGAAACCTTCAGAACTCTACCTTCAGATGAATATTTGCACCCCTCGAATTCAAGGGTGCCTAAAGAGATGAGGTTACGCTTCAAGTCAGAAACATGACGAACATTCGATAAAGTCTTAACAATACCATCATGGGTCTTGATTTTAACAGTACCGATTCCGGTTACATTACATTGGGCATTATTACCTATGTGACTAACAGTTGAGTCAACTGGATCATATGTTGAAACCCAATCCTTATGAGGATACATATGATAGGTACACCCAGAATCAAGAATCCAATCAGAATCGCTTCCCTTTTTAGTAGAGGTACCAAACAAAACGTCACCATCAGAATCAGATTTAGCAAACGAAGCTCCAGCAATTTCATGAGAATTATATTCCTCTTTCTCCCTCTTGTTTTGCAGTTGCCAATAGTTAGCAACAATATGACCCAATTTACCACAGTAATTGCAAGTCTTACCAGCGTGAGAATTTCTAGGCTTAGAACGGTTCTTACTCCTATTACTGTTCCCCTTTTCAGTTATTTTACCCCTTACTACTAATCCCTCAGCATAATTAGTATGAATGTCAAGATCAAACTTCTCCTTAGAGAACAGGTTTGACTTAACATCCTCAAACGATATAGTATCAGAATTACTATATAACATGATCTCCTTAAAGTGTTTATATGAAGGGGGTAGAGACACAACTAATAAAATAGCCTTATCCTCATTCTCAATTTTCACATCTAAACTTTCAAGGTCAACTACAATCAAATTGAAATCATTTAGATGTTTTTGAACAGGAGTACCTTCTCCCATTCTGAAAGTGTATAACATTTCCTTCAATCGGATCTTGTTGGCGAGACTCTTCGTCATGTAGAGTTCCTCTAGCCGAACCCAAAGACCCACTGTAGTTGTCTTATTAAGCACCTCTCACAAGACATGTGGTGACAAGCACAACTGTATGGCAAAAAGTGTCTTCAGTTCCAATTCCTCCCATTCGTCATCTGTCAAAGAACCACACTTCTTCTTTTGCTGCTCCACCCATTGTTCATCTGTCATCGTACCAGGCTTTGTATAAGGTCTTGAAAGAACCTTCCACAACCCATGTTGGATGAGAACCGCTCTGATCTGCACCTTCCAGAGATTAAAACTAATCTCCCCATCAAACTTCTGAATATCAACCTTCATGAATGAAGACAGCCTAAACCAGGGCTTTAATACCACTTGTTAAGAATTAGAGTAAACTAATAGCGGAAATGTTAGGATGAACAATGATATTCAAAAGTAAACAATGATAATAAGAACAATAAAGAACACAGATTTACGTGGAAACTCAATGCGGGAAAAACTATGGACGGCAACGAGCACAAACAATCCACTATGAGGGAGTGTGTACAATGCGATCACAATCACAACGAGTGATTCGATCAAGCAATCATATTACAATTTCTCTTATAATCTCTCTCAAAAACACTCTCAACCTCTCTCACAAATCTAAGATAGTAGAAACAGAATACTCTATAAGTATTTCTTACTGGTTTGGGATTCAGGGATGATTATTAGAGCCTAGGTAAGGCCCTTTATATAGGGTTTAGAGGTATAAGAATCAAAAAACCCTAGGAACAACCCTAGCCGTCAAGACGGCGAAACCCTAGCTGCCATGGTCCATAGCACAAACTCCTTGAAACCCGTGGTGGATCTGCCGAGCTGATTTTGGGCCATTAAACCCATCATTTTCAATTATGGTGGTCATGTTATAGGAAAAAAAGATATTATTCGTCCAGATAGCAAGAATGTCAAGTAAGCTCATAGATATGTCTTGCTTCATTCTGATAAGATGAATACACTTTGTGAGTAAGTGTTCGTACATTACAATAGATGATGAATATGGTTACTTTTGTGGTTTTTGGATAACAATTTTCTAAATATTTATTACATGGAATTTTTGCACCAAAACCAACAAGAATGTCGAAATAGAGGAATTCGTCCTCACCAAATAAAATGAGAGCAATTGGAGTGCGAATGAACTTTCTGATTGGTTAAAAGCAAAGGCTAAAATCTTATAACTTCAATACTCATTTTGAATATGTTTATTATGTAATCAATTTAACGATCTAGCTTTCTAAAGTACTCTAATGAACTGTTTAGGTGCACAATGTTGATGAGACTAACAAAGATGTGACACTCATCAAAGCCTTGGCTCATGGACTTAACCCAATTGCTAAGCGGGTAAATGAAATTGTTGATAAAAAGTTACTCCGATGTGTTGGTAAAGCATGGAGGAATACTTATTCTTGTACGTAACACTAGTCAAAAGAGGAAGAGCTAACAAATGATAACAAGCTTAATTATACAATATTATTGACATACTATACGTGGTTGTAAGAATACTTGACATAGGAGATAATGAGCTTTCGGAGCAAACGAATGAGAGTTCAAGCTTTTCAAGTTGAGAAACCTATACAACCTGATACACGTGCTGATGTTGATGAATCTAATGCATGTGTCAATCAGAACACCATATTTGAGAGATAACCAAAGGTCCTCGCAAAGGCAAAGGAGGCCTTCATCAAATGAAAGTCACGGTCAACTAGAAAACTTTGAAGATGATGAGGATGATGATGAATATGCTCATAATAGGGGGCCACACTCCCAGCATTCCAAAGTTCCTTATTGGAATAACAAAATTGAATTTGATGAGAATGAAAAGGTGCTAATAAGAGGTAATAATTGTTTATCAGTTTTTACTTCTTCCTGGCAATACACTTCTTTATCTTTTACTCTAATTGGTTTTAGGTAATTATTCGTTTCCTTTATTGAAACTTAACAGACAAAGATGGCAAAATCAAAGTGAGGGGAGAAACAATACTTCTAAGCCATGTTTGGTATCTCTTGTCTAGGGAAAGATTCATTGTGCCTCTCAATGACTTTTACCAACCTCTAAGAAAAGGAGGTCATATCTTGACATGGTTTCTTAGAGATACGGCAAAGAATGGTGACTTGTGCCCCATTGGAAAAGATAAGTGGCATAAGGTTGACAAAGTGTACAAAGCTGCATTGGAGCACTTGTTCGGGTAAAGTCTTGTATTTTCTAAACAAGTTCATGTGTGGGACTTTCTTTAATTTTTTAATGTAACTATAAGGCATAGTTTTATGTTATCCTATTTACTCTGTAGCAAAAGTTTGTGCTTCCTGTTAATGAAATTGCTAATAAAACGTTACTCAAACGTGTTGGTAAAGCATGGAGGAATCATAGATATCAACTCAATAGAGACCACAAAAAATGAAAAAACTAGGGAAAACAAAGCAACAGGTGAAAGATGCAATGCCAGGCAACTTGAACAGAGACCAGTGGATAAAACTTGTTAATTATTCGTTCTCCGAGGAATGCGAGGTTTTATTCATATCTGTCACAATCATATAATTAATTTTCAGCAACAGTAACCTATAAATGTGTTTCTCTTTAGACAACTACTTATAACATATTTATTTTGCAAAAACTTTCTAATCAAGGGAAGGAAGCACATGCCAGTCAAGAACACCATCATACTACTGGAAATAAGAGCTTTGTGATGAAATGAGATGAATTTGTTAGTATTTCTATTTCACATTTATTGCATTTAAAAAATTCATAAGCTTATGAAAGTTTGCTACTTGTCATAACGGGAAAAGGAACATGGGCGAAAACCTGGACCACCAAAATTCTACATTTCTTCACATAAGAGAAAAGATGGGAGTTAGAAGGAAAATTCAACTTCAAAGGATTTTGTGGCAAAATTTAATATTTGTTGAATATTTCTTTTAATAAAATCTTAAAAACTGATATTACCACTAATATTTTATTTTAAATTTTAGAAAACTGTAGAAACATTAATTGCTGAGTGTACTACTGATAATTCTTCAACTAAAGATGTAGAAGATGAGGTCTTTAATGAACTTATGTACGGATCTCAATCCAATGAAGATAAGAATCATCAATGAGTTGTTGGTTTGGAATGGGCGTGAACTACAATGATATATTTGGGGCTGATGGGGCGATTAAAAAAAAGGGGTTTTACATTGCATGTCAATTCTGCTGAGGAGGTGGTGATGTTGAAGGCAGAAGTCTCAAGCTTGAAATCTCAATTGAATGCACAAACTGAGGAGATAAAAGAAATGAAAACAATGAACCAGCAAATGAAAGATGAAATGAAAGATCAATTTACAACTCTAACTTCGTTATTGCTGAGTAGTACACGTGCTGACTCATGAGAAAGGACACATAATAATTTCTAAGTAATGTTTATCTTTTTGGCATAATTTTTTTAAAGATTTGATCTGCTCCTCGCGATAAGGTCATGCTATTTTCATATTTTGTAGTTAGTAGCTTATTGAATGTTAAATCATTATATTTGTGTTGGGAATTTATTTGCTGCATTTGAGTTTTGTTGGCTGCCTGGGCTATTAGTGTGAACCATCATCGAATTATTGGATGGAATTAATGTAAACCATTATGTGAGGTGGTGTTTGTTGGTCAATGGATGGAATTAATGTGATCCATCATGT
>JACYFF010019584.1:103120292-103151509 GCA_017589665.1 Selenicereus undatus
TAATAATAATAATATTATTATTATTATAATATAATAATAATAATTATTATTATAATAACTATTATTATAATATAATAATAATAATTATTATTATTATTATTATTATTATTATTATATAATCATTATTATTATTGTTATTATTATTGTTATAATAATAATAATAATAATAATAATAATAATAATTATTATTATTATTATTATTATTATTATTGTGATTTATTATTATTATAGTAATTATTATTGTTATTATAGTAAATATTATTATTATTATTATAAATATTCATACTTGCATATAATATTTCTAAAATAAAAACAGAGTTAATTCCATTCCAAAACTACTCACCAAACAGCAAGGAGTGGAACCTGATTTCATTCCAATTTTCACCAAACAACTGGGTTCAGAATTCAAGTTCCATACCCAATCCACCAGGATTCAAGTCCTGATTCCATTTTATTCCAGTTTCCCTCACCAAACAGGGCCTCAATGGGTTGTAGTTATCCATTCCAAAGCACCCATTATTTTGGCAGGTTTAACTAGTTGGGGTGAATATTTGACAAACACGATACAAGCATTTGATCCCCCCCCCCCCGGCATTTGTTTCACACCCCAAGGGGGGGGGGGAAAGGAAGAAAGAGGCTTGGGCTAAGACCAAGGAAAGAGAAGAAAAAACATTTTTTTAGCTTGTGAAGATGAGTAAATTCTTCCCTCTCTCTCTTCCTAAAATTTATTTAGGTTTACTAACAAAATCAACTCAAGAATATGGTGTCTTAAATTAAATTGAAGAATTAGGAACACCTAAATTTAACAAGCAGAAATCGAGGATTTAAGTAAATTCTGTTTGTGATTATTTGATTGCATAATATGAGCTATATATGTGTGATTACGTGGTTTTGATTCCATGATGATATTGTATAATTTAGTTTGGTATAGTCAAAGCTTGACAACAATTAGGAAAACAAACAAGATGGAAAAATTGATACTAATTTCGTATATACCATGTTCTTTCCTACACTGTTTGAATGTTTGAGAATTATTGGCTTGACCAAAATTTATGAAAATGTTGTAGGTTGTCTATGACGTTTGACAATTTTCTGCAAATTTTCATGAGTTTTGGATATGAAAGTTATGAGTTATGAATTTTTTATTGAAATTGTCTTGTTTTAGTGCATAATTTCAAGATGTTTTAATTTCTAGGCCTCATTGGCCAGGTGAAAATTTATGAAAATTTTCTATAGATTTTTCATGATATTTGTCTATTCTCTATAATGTTTTGTAAATTTTGGAGATGTATTTTGATGTAACACTTCAAGCATTTAACTACTATCCCCTCACATTTTCTGTGACAATATATGGCTCGTTCTTGTGTTTGGATATTTTATTTTGGGCCTACTTTATATTTAAGTGATCTTACTATTAATAAAACTAGTACTAACAACCACACTACAAGTAGCATTGCCGGGGGGGGGGGGGGAGAAGAAAATAGTTGGTCATGTAAATGGGATGCATCCTACACAAACCATAATCTTTGCAATTTGTTTAACTATTAAAGTTATTGCTATGATAATATGATCATTATGCAAGCTAGGTGTGCTTCTCCAATTAGTCAGTGGATTGTAGTTATCCATGCGAAATCACCCATTATTTTGACAAGGTTTAATTGGTTGGGATGAATACTTGATAAACAAGATGGAAGCATTTGATCTCCAACCCCAAAGGCTTGGGCTAAAATTAAGGAAGGAGAAGAAGAAAGTTGACATTTTTTTTTTAACTTGTTAATGTGAGTAAATTCTTCCATCTCTCTTCCTAAAATTTGGTTAGGCCACTAACCAAATTAACTTAAGAATATGGTGTCTTGGATTAAATTGAAGAATTAGGAACACCTAAATTTAACAAGTAGAAATCCACCCATAGTAAATTCTAGTTGTGATTATTTGATTGCATAATATGAGTTATAGATATGTGATTATATTATTTTGATTCATGATGATCTTGTATATTAGTATGGTCATAGCTTGACAACAATTAGGAAAACAAACGAGATGAAAAAATTGGTACTAATTTCGAATATACCCTATTTTTCATGCTCAGTTTGAATTTTTTCAAATTATGGGATTGACCAAAATTTATGAAAATTGTACTATAGGTTCTTCATAATGTTTGGCAGTTTTCTGCAACTTTTCACGAATTTTGGATGCGTAGCTTATGATTTATGAATTTTTTTATTAAAATTGCTCTGTTTTAGTGCACAATTTCAACTGTTGTTTTAATTTCTAAGAATTATTGGCTAGATGAAAAATTATGAAAAATTTTTGTAGATTATTCATGATATTTTTCAATTTTATGTGAATTTTTGTAGATTGTTCAGATGTATTTTATGAGTTATGGATTTTTTATTCGAACTGCCCTGTTTTAATGCATAATTCCAAACACTGTTTCAATTTTTGTTGAGGATTGGATTAGTGAAAAATTCTAAAAATTGTATGTTAGATTATTCATAATATTTTCTATTGTCTTGAAAAGCTTCATGAATTTTAGATGTGCATTCTTCATTTTATGATTTTTTTTTAGTGAAAATGTCTTGTTTGGGGTGATTATGGACTTTTTGTATTTATAGGTTGTAATTTCTGATTAAGAATAGTTTTAGGGGCTCAAAATGATTAAATAGGAATGCGGAAGTAGTAAAAATATATTAAAGTAGTTTAAAACTAATTGAGTTCCTGGAAGCATCAAGTATATGATTATGTATGCTCTGGTGTGAGTATGATTTTGTGATATATGTACTTGGACTATGCAAATACTAACTATTTTAAGATTACAATTTGCTAAGCCAAATATGATTAATGTTGTGTTTTGAAATGAAGTATTGAAGAAAAATATATAAATTATGAAAAAGTACTTTGTTATGTTAACAATAAGTTACTGTTTTCTGTATTTTGTGGGATGAGTCTTAGATTTACACTCATGTTGCTTCTGTTATGTTGACCTTGGAGTTATGGTCATAGAAACGCCACTGGTATGTGGTAGGGTTAGTAGAGCTTCGTGCCTGCTAACATTTGTAGGCCTAGTGGAGCTTCGAGCTTGTTGGGAATTTCCATTTGTAAGTAGTCGCGCTCCCATTGGTATATGGCAGTCTAGTTGACCTAGTGGAGCGTTGTGCTTGCTAGGAAGTTGGTAGTGTGTAGTGTTAGGTCGTGAGCTTAATCTCGGTATAAAAATGATTTATGCTTCCGTTTCATAAACTAATGGAAAGAAGATGAGATTTGATTTTCGAATAAGTTATAAGTTCTTGTTTTGGAATTAAGATGTGATTACATTTGGTGGGATCAGTAAACATTTATTTCCAATTTGCAAGCAATTTGATTTGACTTTAGATAAGCAATCCGAGTTTTGTTCTCTTTGAATTCTTTGACTCATATGCTTGTAACTTTGAGAATTTTCGTATGTGCGTGTATGTTAAGCCACTAACTTTCAAAGTGGAAGAAAATAAAGAAACAGTTGAAGAATTTATTTGTTGGCTCAGGAAGCTCATGACTTTACCATTTTTCAGATACTGGAAGTAAGTTAAAGAGCAACTAACCACTAAGGCGGTTAGTGCTCAACTACTTTTTGGAAGCTGAACATGAAAAACTAACTTTTCTCGTTTATGTTGGCTTGTGGTCATTTTGACAATTGTCTTATACAAAGAAATGGTCACTTGTCATAAGAACCATGTGATCTTTTAGATGCTTACATGAATATAAGTAAAGTGTATGTTTAGATTTGCCAGCTTAATGTAGTCAAAATGAGTTAAGTTACCACTGTGCTACTTTGTTCAAGGAGTTATTTTTAGACTAAAACTAAGAAAAAAACCCAAGCCTTGTGGATATCATAGCTAGATGTTCGTGGTAGTAACGTCTCTACCTGCTCAAGGTGGGGCATTACAATTAGAATAATAAACCTCTTTATATTATCAATAAAATTAGGTCCAATCATTGATAAAAATTAAATGATTTGAGTTCAATCACAACCTAATCTGTAAGCACTTTCTATAAATGTTGAGTTGTGTTGGAATTGTGTTGAATGACATTGAATTGTGCTTAATTGTCATGGATTGTGTTGCAATATGTTAAATGTTAATTGGTGATAACACTTATCACAAGTTGAAAAAACCATGCCTAGAATAATTATTAGTATCTATTGGTTTTCAATATTATTTAACCTAGTACATGTATATCCTCATCAAAATCAGCAGTGCCCTCTGGGGCGACAAAAAAACTTATACCCACCTAAAATTCGTAAAATCCGCCCCAATAGGTATGAGTATAGGTGGTAAAAATGGAAAAAAATGGTTATGGGGTGGGCATTGCTAAAATGGATATGGATATGGGTATGGGTATAGGTCCTACCCACCATATACCCATTTTAGTAATACCTCGCCCATATCTGCCCCATATAAAATATGTACTCATTTGTTTAAAATTCTAATTTGTTACTTATACTTGGATATTTCGCTAATTGTTTTGAGTTGTATGGTATTCAAGACTTTGGTGAGACATTTTGTTAGAAAATGTAATTGTCAAGTGCTAATTTATTGCTTTGATTGGCAGACTTTTAGTTGTATTCGACATGATATGATATGTTGTTAGAAGTATTGTGTTAATGTGACATATTGACTATTTGATGTGGAATATAGGTACAAAATGGGTCTAATTCCTTTTTGTCTATATGTACTTGAATAAAACCTGCATACTCACTATACCCAATAGGTATGGGCATGAGTATGTCTTTACAACACCCGATGGGTATAGATATTAATTTTAAAAATGGGTATGGGTGAGGTTACGGCTAAACCCGCCTAGAGCCCCCCTATTGCCACCCCTAGTGCCCACTGTGTGATTCATGTAACCAACAAGTATTGAGAACAATTAAGGAGTTTGGAGAAACAACTTAGTAGGCAAAAAGTTAAGAGGGAACCTTTAGACATCGTGTACTAATATAATGTTACAATATTGCATTATAAGAATAATGCCATTTTGGACAGATAGAGTGGAGTGAGTTGGCCTGTTAAAAGTTGAGCCGATATGATTACTGATCCGAACCAAACACAAAATTAAGTGGGTTTGGATAAAGATTTTCAACCCATTTAATTAAACGGGTTGATGCATTTAATCCATTTAATTAATTGAGTTAGATTCAGGTTGAGAATTTTGACACGAAAAAATACTTATTTAACCTATTTAATTAGATGAGTTAAATAACTTGGCTCGTTTACCCAATTTTATCATGTATTTTTTGGAAAAAATTGTGAAAATATGGAGTTTAATCAAGTCAATCTTTGTTTTATGATAGTAATTCTTGTGGATCATGAACAATGGTTGCATTATTATGATATATTGAACTCAAGAGATTGATTTGTAGTGCCCGATAATCATATTTTAGTTAAAATATTAAGCAGATAAATGAGTAATTGGAGAACTTGAATCTAATCTGTTTATATTAAATGAGTTAATGGGTCAATTTGAGGTCAACCCATTTGAAAAATAAATGGGTGCAGGTCAAGATTTTCGACCCGTTTAATAAATGGGTTAGGTTTAGATCGAAAATTTCTTAACCCGTTTAAGTTCAACACAAATACGAATTCAACTCGACCTGACCAGTTTGAAAGCCCTAGGAGTGAGACACTGTTCACTATTTATAAAGAGTAGAGTAGTTGTGTTATTTATTAATTTTACATTTGGGGCATGTTCTTTTGGACTCATGACATGTACTTATTAGTATTTATTGTTAAAACATACTGAATCATGTTGAAATATGTTAAAACATGCTGAATTATGATGAAACATACTGAATGGTACTAAATGAGCGCATATAATTAGGAACCATTGCGGTTAAGCATGGGCATATATTTATATAATTGTGTAACTGTTGTAAACACCCAAAATGAGTACTTGTAAATGCGTATTTATTTATGTTGTGGCAGAATATGATCGTTTGAGTTATATTTTATATGCTAGGATTGCTGTAAATTAAGTTTTAAATGATGTTTTTAAACTGATGTGTATAATATACAAGATTTGCAAATATATGTTTGGTTTGTAGTTGCTACTATTAACACAATAATTTTTTTGTATCCTTAGCAATAGATTGCATAAGTAGTTCAATTTTGAAAATAATTATAATTAGAAATACTTGGAACCATATTTTTGGGTAGTTGTTAGAAAATAGGAAGTTGACATTACAAATTTGGGAAATAGCATTTAGTACATTCTTAACATAAACACTTAAAAAAAAAACCACAATACAATGAATACAATTTATGACTTGCTTTTCATCCCACCATAGAATTCCAAATGTCGATTGTAAGTGTATTTCAGAATTCATTCATTAGAACTAACATCTTTTTTAAAAAAAAAAAACAAGTTAGATACAAATTATAGTGATATAAAAGTTGGCAGTAAAATTATTAATTTATGATGAGGAATACATTTTTAAAAAAATTATTTTAATTTAATTACACTCTTAAAAAAAGTATGTAATTTTTACATAATTTATAAGAAATCTATGCATTTATATAATATTATAATAATTCATCAAATAATATTCATTTTGTGACTATAATAATATTGGTATTTTTTTATCTTGTACTTAAAAGTGTAAAATATTTTATTTCCTACAAAACGTAAATTTTCTTCTTTCAATCTTGAATGAATTTTACAATAACAATAGTAAACCTATTTATATTATTAGTAAAATAAGTTCAATTATTGACAAGAGTATGTAGTTGGGTCTGATCCTAATGTAATTATTTAAGTACTTTTTTATGTGTTAAATTGTGTTGAATGATGTTGAATTGTGATGAAATGCACCAAATGTTGATAATAAGCACTTACCATGAGTTGAATTGAAAAGAACATTCCTGCTTATAACCTACAATAATTTATTTCAACATTAATTTCATTTATGGCTTGGCCTTTCAAGGGGGAGAAAAAAAAACGTGAAGGTTGTGTTTGGTTAAAAGAAAATTGATTTTTTTAAATATAATTTTTTAATTTTCCATTGTTTAGCACATTAAAGAAAGGAAAACTATTTTTCTTGAAAAATTATTTTCCATTTTTCCCCAAATGAAGGAAAAATGATTTCCATTTGGATAAGTAATGAAGTTGATTTTCTTATTTCAACTCTGTTTGACGATATGGTTAACTAGAGTTTCGGTGCAAAATGCGACTTTAATGGTTTTGATCCGAACTTGACTATCTAGTGAGAAAGATTAAAATAACTAAACAAGTTCAAATGCAGATTTTGGTCTTAACTTGCCTTCATTTGGTTAACATTTTTTTTTGATATGACAATTCAATCAATATTTTTCTTCACTTAAACAATTAAGTTGAGTTTTTTTGCCACGAAAACAATTTCAACATTTTGATCGAAACTGAATCATCGGATCAGAAAAATCAAAATAAGCTCAAATCCCAATTATGAATTCAACATTTCTCTACTTGGTTAACATTTTTTCTTGGCACGTAGAATTTGATTTACTTTTTTGTCATTTAAACAATTCAATTGACATTTTTGCTACTAAAACAATTTCAATAATTTAGATCAACACTTGATCATTTGATATGAAAAATTAAAATAAGCTTAAATTCAATTTTTGAACTCAAAATTCCTCTATTTGGTTAACATTTTTGTCCATCACGATAATTCAATCAATTTTTTCTGTCACTTAAATAATTCAATCAATGTTTTTCACTACTAAAACAATTTCAATGGTTTGAGTTCAAACTTGATCATCTGATATGAAATGTTAAAAGAAGTTTAAATCTGAATTTTACACACTGTTTGGATATAAAAGGGGACGAAAAAGAGAGGTTAATGGAGGCGAGGGAAAAGCAGGGTAGGGGAAGGAAGGGGGAAGCATGTACTCTTACCTTGTTTGGATTTAAAGCGGATGAGAATGAAAATTAGTTAAAATTTTGATGCTTGGATTAAAAAGAAGAGGAGATATGAGGGGAAAAGAAGTGTGTCTTATTATTATTATTGCTACTTCCCTTCCCTTTCCCTCCATTTCCCCTCAATTTCTAGGGGAATAAAAATTAGGTTAATGAGGGTGAATGCTTGAATGGGATGGGGTGGAAAGTTCCCCCTTTCTCCCCTGTCTTTTATATTTTTTTTGTCCTAAGAGAAAAAGCTGTCTATTAATATTTTTTTTCTCCATTGCTCCTACCTTCTTCTCCTTTAACCCAATTCTAAGCTCAATATTTTTTCATTTGATTGGTATTTATCTTCGATATAATAATTTAATCAATATTTTTCACCATTTAAATAATTTCACTTACTTTTTTCATAGAAAATTATTTATCTTATACCAAATAATGAAAAATATAATATAATAATATATTTTTCTTGAAAAAACATTTTCATAATTTTTTTTTTCAGAAAAAGTATTTCCTTGCGTTCAGACACTGCCTAATAAAAAGACGGAATCATATGCTCCCAAGTTATTTTGTTTTTCATTGTATTTCAGCGAAAAGTTTCCATATGTCCGATTCGATTATAAAAAAGAAAAAGAAAAAGAAAAAGTAGCTGCATTTTTAGTTGAATAAAACGCAGCCCTAAGTTGAGCTTCTCTATCTGTCTGCGAATTCTCCCTCGGGTGTCAATGGTGTCGACGAATCCGAACTCGCCTGAAGGGTTCTACTTGGATGCGGAGGGCACCACGCTTCCCGGCCTAAAGCCTTTCTCCACGCTGCCGGCGGATTCTTCGGCGACGGCGACGGCGACGGCAACGAACACAGCGGTGCCGTCCCCTTCCACCGCCGATGATGAGTTTAGTAGCAAGAAGATTCGGAAACCCTATACGATTACTAAATCTCGTGAAATATGGACTGAGCCTGAGCATGACAAATTCCTCGAAGCCCTACAGCTGTAAGTCAATTCTGAAATTTTCTCAATTGCACTGTTTGTGTTTGTTTTTTCTACTTATGATTCTGCATTTTGACTTTTTTTTCTATTTGAGACTCCTCTGTGGCGTTCCTTTTAGTTGTGTTTGTAATTTCGGGGATTTTAGGTTTAGTGACTGTAATTTCGGAGAATTTTTTGTGTGTGGTGGAAACAGCCTCTCTACTGCTCGGAATGCCGGTAGGGTAAGGTTGCCTACAGCTGGATCTTCCCAGACTCCGTGAATGCACGACCCACACTGGGAGGTGTTGTTGTTGTTGACTGTGATTTTTGTTTGATTCCTACTCAAATGGATTAGCATTTTAATATATGTGTGAGGCTTATTGATTGGAAAACGGAGGGCTTTTGTTAGGCATTTCTGGAGCTAGTATTTGAATCCAAGGCTGGGAATTTAGTATAATTCTTTGTCAAAAATCCCCTGTATTATTGTTTTGCGTGTTTCTCAATACAATTGAGCCATATGATGTGCAGTGATTGACCAACCTCGTTGTTGAGTTGGCCTGCTGGCTTCATTAGGTAGAACTAATTGGTTACTGGGTTATAGCGGAAAATATCGTAAGATACATCGGATTCTAGGAAGATTTCATGGGAAATCATGTACTGAGTATCACAACTTTGCTTCTCTAATGCCTGTCTCTGTTACCCAAGGTTGTGGTTGCTTGGTGTACTGGTCTACCAAGTAGCATCATGTTGCATGAATCATGGTGGTTGACACTTACAAACATGTCCTATGAAGCTGTCTTATCATTGTTGAGAGTTTTTTTTTTTACCCTCTAGCTTATCTAACGTTTTTTTTTAATTTTCCTTTTCATTTGAGTACATGATTAGTCATTTCAATTTAGTTGGTGATTTGGCTCAGAGTAAAAGCTGAAAATATGTCATTCTGGAAATTTTCATAGAATACTGCAAGGATAAGCAATTTACATTTTCAAAACAAGGGCCGGTTACCAGTTGCAGAGAAAAAGGACAAGAAGAAACATATAATAGCACTTGGATGAAACTATGTTCCTTTAAGATGATATGGAATTTTGTTGGACCAAATAGATTACCTGGCTGCACAGGAGAGAGAAACAAGAAGCATGCTAGTTTGAGCAATGTGGCAGACCTGGGGTCGATTTTGCAAGTGTTTATGTCTGTGAAGCGGTTGGGGGGGGGGGAGTATGTGTCTACATGTATTTTCTTTTATGCTGTTGGCACGCAATTATTACCTCATTAGTCATTGGCAATTAGGCTCAATCTAAGTTGGAACTTGGGAAGTTCGCTTGCCAAAATTGAGTTCTTTACAATCTTTACAAGGCCATGCAGAAGTTTTCCTGTTCAGCGCTCTAAAGTAGTTGTATGCGCTCCTAATGCAGATTTGACCGTGATTGGAAAAAGATTGAAGCCTTTGTGGGGTCAAAAACTGTTATTCAGGTAAAGTTCATACTGTTAAACTTCTGTACTCGTCTGGTTGTATTCATCCCCTGCCCCTGTGTTTTCTGTGGCATTGATATATCCCCATCTTTGGTGCAACATCTTTCACAGGGGATAGCATGTGCAGCATTGCTCTTTTTTTTGGGGGGGGGGGGGAGCCTGTAGGTCTAAGAGCATGAAATGCCACAATATATTCGTTGACATAGAATGATGAAAACTTTTGAAGTTTGTTTTCTAGTTAGTATCTCGTAAGGATAGTCGGGATTTGGGAAGTGAGGAGTATAATAATTGTCAATGGTGCAGATACGTAGTCATGCTCAAAAGTACTTTATGAAGGTCCAAAAAAGTGGAAGCAATGAGCATCTACCTCCTCCTCGGCCAAAACGGAAAGCTGCCCATCCATATCCACAGAAAGCTCCCAAAAGTGGTTGGCTTCTTTTCACTTTCTGCACCTGTAACTTCCTCAGCTGACTTTTTGTTACCTAGCTTATATGTGTTCCTGTTGACAGCTCCAACACTTCCACAAGCAACTTGCCGTTCCCCATCTCCTCTTTTGCTTGAACCTAAATTTCAAAGACAAGACACAGCATCAGTGCCCACAAATCCTAACCATAATGCCGCATTATCTCCTAGAGCTGCTAATTCTCAAACAGTTGGCATGCCAAGTGTGTCAAAAGGTCCCTTTACCACATCATTACTGATATTTTCTACATATGTCTGCTGGCATTTCTGCTAAGATAGTTAGATTTTAATTTGCTTATGTTTCTTTCTTTAGGGGATGTGAGATCCACGGGGGCACCAATTGCCAATAACTGCTCCAGTAGTACTGAAAGCACAGCCATGGCACGTAAGGGTGAAATGAATGAACCAGCAAATCATGGCCCCCCATTAAGAGGTGATTCATTTTTGGTTCTTTTTGTCCATCAATAAGATAGATCAAACTGCAAATTCTTTGTTGGACAATGTTAAATGCTATTTGAGTGCTTATGTTCTTCATCAGTTCATATATATCTGTATCCTAACATGAACATATGTGCCATTATGAAAATGGGGATACTGGATAGTGTTGATTTCTTGACAATAACTAGCTTTCTTTGCATGCTTCCATAACATGTATTAATATTTACTAGGTACTTGCTTACATGAAGTGCCTGTTGTGACTTTCATTTATATTCCTCTGGTCTGGTCAATCAACCAAATCGATATCATGCGGTCCTTTTTAGGGTGCAGTCTGTTGGTCAAGGGTCAAATATATGCACACTACCCAGTTACCCCAACAATTAATTTATAGAATTGCTATTTATGTAATATTTTAAATGTGAAAGGCATTGAGTACATCGCTCTCCATAACGAAGAGCGGAGGACAATTTAGTGAGATATATGTATTACAATCCAGGGCTTGAAAAAATTGCCTTAAAATCTCTCTAATTAGCTTGAAAGTAGACATTGGAGATCCCCTTCTTTCTTTGTCTTGCGTGCATGAACGTGTTTGTTTGTTGGCAGGAGTGGGTGGCAGGGGAGGAGGTAGTTGTTCTTAACATAGATTAGATAGGGGAATTCGCATCTTGCTTTCATCTATGTGTTCGGAATTCGTATAGTTCTCTTATTAGAGAATCTACTATGAGAGTATTTTTCATTTGGTTTGGGTACGTGCTCCCTTCTTGAAGTCAGTTTACGGAAGCGCATTCGTCAAGTGCAGCAACAACGACGATGATTCATGACTCTGGGTTTAGTTAGCCAGATTATATGAAAGATATTACTGTCTCAGTGCTAGCTAAATGGCAAAAAGGCCTATGAGTGCTAGTTATGATGCCTGGTTTCTTTTGTATTTCATTTTATTTTGCTACTTGCTGGTCTGTTCATTGCATTAGTTGGGAAAGCACTTTTTTCTTGTGTCCTTGGTTGTCTTTATCAAGCTTTTGCCTATGGTTTGTCATGAAGCGGCTGATGCCTTTATCTCTTGATGCAGTTCTGCCTGATTTTTCGCAAGTATATAACTTCATTGGCAGTGTCTTTGACCCTCAAGCTACTGGCCACTTGCAAAAACTTAAGAAAATGGATCCAATTGATGTAGAAACGGTAATATCTTATTCCATCATCTGCCTTCGAATCCCTGGTTGGCTTCATGTTCTTGTTACCCATTTTACTAATTTCTTGATGAGTGGACGTTTTTCCATGTGTGATATTTGGCTTATGAAAGATTATGTAACTTTGGCAGCTGGTGATGCTAAGAATAGGCGTCTGCTTTATGGAGTTTCAGTTGCAGACTTGCAGCCTATGTATGGATTGTCTTCATAAGATTACTGTTATGTAGCTTCAAAGAGCATAACCTTACCTATTCAATACCTGGAAGGATCAAAAGAGTGGACTTTTGGTAGCCTGTGCTGTAGCAGTATACCTCCTTTGGCTTGCTTCCAATGGATAGTCACTTTTGTACTTTCCTTCCTATCCCTTAACTAGGGGTCCTCATCTTGTATCTGTATTATAAATGCCACTCAGCATATATTGATTCTGGACTGAAATGAATACTATGTTAGCTCATAGAATGGCATTACTTTTTTTTTTTTTAATGTTCCATTGTGTGTGATGCCATCTTCAATTTTTGTACTGCTTGAAACTTAAACAGCTTGATTTTTGCCAGGTATTATTGTTGATGAGGAACCTCTCTGTCAATTTGACTAGCCCTGCTTTTGAGGATCATGTAAGTGACAATTGACTTCTTAACCGAGTTTCATTTATTGCACCCTTTTTCATTCAAGTCAATTTTACTTCTTTGCTTCGTGTTTTCTGGAATATTCTTTAGCACCCACTTCATGCATGATTTACCTGTAATGAACTCAAGAATTAGAGTTCCAATACTTGTGCTGGAAATTTTATGCACTCTCTCTCTCTCTCTCTCTCTGTCTCTCTCTCTCTCTCTCTCTCTGTGTCTGTGTCTGTGTGTCTGTGTGCGTGGGGACTGGGTTGCTTCCCCTCTGCCTCCATGGAAAAGAAACGTGGAAGGATATCATTTCTTGAAGCAGTTGGTGATAATGTTGCGATGATGATGCTTTATGTTCGACTCTTAGCAGCTTGACTTAATTTGTCTTCAGAGACACTTCTTACAGATGCTGGAATGGGAGTGTTCTGGCAATAATGTTGGAAATAATAGCTGATACAAAGCTGTCTCTGTTCTTCTAGATGTCTTCATGTTAGAATACTAAAAAATATAAAATAAAACGAGGCAGAAAAGGTATAGAGGAAATGCAAATGTCTCTTGGAACATAATTAAATCCCTGTCATGGCTCAATGGCAAAGTGAGAGTGAGCTTTCTGTAGCCTTTAAACCTGAAAAATTTCTCCCATACGGCCTTACCTAGCTGTATCAAATGATTCAAATTGCATGATCTTCAATATGTGTGCAGTGTCATCATCTCTTTGATTTAGTGTTGAGGTTCTTATCTTGTATATATGTGAATGGAATGCTAGTATGACATGCAAACTGAAAGTAATGAATACTTCATGTGAATGCCTCATGGGTTTTCACTAGACGTGTATAAAATAAACAATTTTGAGCAGTTTGTCCTTCAAATGGCCAATAGGAAGAGTTCTCGTTGACATGGTAGCGCACAAGCTTAGTACTTTCCATATGGTAGGACACCCTAAGCCTCAAAAAGGACGTCAACAATACCTGTATTGTCAATTCAGGGAAATGCAAGGTCTCACTTGATTCCCTTTAGCTTATTGTATCTGCTACTGGATTTTCAGCCAAAGATGCTCCTCATTGAAGAGATCAAACCAAGAATTTGATGATATGATACTGCAGTCTAACTGATTGCTAATTTTGACATGGAGATATTCCCCCCCCCCCACCCAATTTCTCCTGCATGTCTGTTTTGGAGAGTTGATATATGAACACTTTTAAGCATTTTCATTCTTTCACACATTGGCTTATGCTTTTATTCGTAATTACGTATATTTTTGGATGTCTATCTTGGTCCGTTGGGACATTTGTCATTTATCTCTGTCCTTTCTTGCTGACAGAGACGGCTGCTTGCTTCCTATGAAATCGACTCTGATAGCATGAATCACATCGTCTGTGGCAATTGATCTGACCTTCAAAGCCCTTTGTCAACCCTGTTCCAGTTCCATCGGTCTGGGATCTCCTCTGGTGATTGCTGGCTGAACATTCTGGATTCATTACTTACCTGTTTATCTGTATATAGGAAGAGATACCTGATAGTCGTTTTACTTGTAGTGGATGTAAAGCTGTGAGTTGTCTGCTGAGGGTTATACATGTACAGGAAGCACAGTTGTCATTATGAGTTTTCTTTTTCTTTTTGGTCTCGGCATGTAACTTTGGTGCAGATCTCCCGTTTCTAGATTTACTTTACTGATGTGGTTAGATGACCGTTAATAATTTTAATTGTGAATGAAATAATTAGCGGTCGTAAACATTATCTGTAATCGTCTGCAACGCCAGGCATACAGAATTTACAGATTAATCTGCGGAGTGACTTAAAATAACGTAGTTCAGGCAGGGCGAGTCTTCCGTTGCTATTGTTGATTGCAGAATGGAATGTGATGTACCTAGAATTTTTAACATTTTTCTACCCTGAGGTTTGACAAGTTAATTTTTTTAACCCTCAGATTTGTGGATTAATTTTTTTGCACCTTGTGGATTCAAAATGTAATTAAAATCTGTCAACTCCGGCTGAAGAAGTGACCGGAAAGATATAATTACTAATTTGCCCTTCTTGAAAAGTCAGAATGCATGATTGAAAAAATTAATTGAATAGTTTTTACTCTAAAACTGAAAGCTTTGAAGAAAAGTGAAATGCGTATGCTATGTAAGGAGAGAGAAAGTGTAAAAGCAAGCCTAACAGTGAAAGTTTTATTCTGAGGAGAGAGAAAGCAACCCACAGTGGCAAAAAACCTTCATGGTCATTCTTCTTCTTCTTCTTCTTCTTCTTCTTCATGAGTGAAGTTCCCAAAGTGTAGAAGAAAATATTAAAGGCCCTTAATGTTAGTCTTCAATTGACGAATTGAAGGATGAGGATCCTCTTGAAGTGAATTTGTTGAAACTCTTCACCTTTGAAAGTAAGATGTCATTTTTTTTAAAAAAACAATTCAAGTTTCTAATTAGATTATATGTCTGCAAGTTGAATTGGAGCAGAGTATTGAAAGGTTGTTTGAATTTGTAACTTTAGATATTTATGGGATAGGGTTTTTCAATCGGGAAAGGGGTTATGTGAACCAAAGCAAAGGCTTGTAATCGAACTTGCAAATGACCAAAAAGTTGATAGAAATTTGCTTAATTATAATTGCAATGACCGTTTGAGTTGTATATATCTATTTTTTGTTAAAATTGATTTTGAACTTGCAGGAAAAATATGGAGTTAAAGAAGCTTATTGTGACTTACAATGGCAAGGATATGAACATTGGTAATATTAATACTAATGAGTTGAGCGGATTAGAAATTGTTGGGCTTACAAAGGAGTACATGAAGATAGAATTAGGGTTAGAACCTCCAACGTACCCAACTTTTTTCTATTGTCCCCCAAACAAGAAGAGTCCAAAAATGCCTATACTTTGTGATCATGATTTGATGAATGGGCTTCAGTTGTGGAAGGAGTGTCGTGAGTTTCATATAATACTTGTTGCTGGAAAAGAATCAAATACCTTGTGTGAACTGGCAGAGAGGGTAGAAAAGCAACAAGAACCACTGAAAATGGTTGATGAGATAGAATTAGAGAATGATAGACCTACCATGACCCAAGAAGATGATGAGGATGTATGTATTGAGGTGAGTTCTGCTAGGGTTCACAGGGAAGCCCACCATGCTGGCATAGTTATTGATGGAATGAATGATGAAGAGGTGGCCATAGTTACTGAGGAAGAAATGATGGATTTTATAATTGGATCAGTTGATGAGTCAATGTTTTCAAACTGTAATAGACATGTGGCAAATGTAAATGATGCAATATTAAATGTTGGCCCATCATTTTCTAGTGGCCCATCCTTTTCTGCTGGCACATCTAATTCTGTAGGCCTATCATTTTCAGCAGGCACATCCACTTCTTTTGGCCTATCTTGTTTAACTAAACCCATCCAATTCTACTCGCCTTTTTTATTTGTCCCCCTCATCATCTGCTGGGCCATCTCTAAAATCTACCAGTCCAATTGAAAGGCCAGTTTCAGAAGAGTCAGCAAAATCAACATTTGAAATTGATTTAAATGCTCAGCCCTCATTTGATATGGACTTGAATGGTGCTACCCAAACACATATGCCTCTAGTTCCCAATAATGTTTTAGACATTGAACCTCTTAGTGTGAGCATAAATGCTGGACAGAATGACAATGGTGCTGGTGAAGGATGGAGTGACTGGAGTGATGAAAGTGATGCGAATGATGAAAACTATGCAGCGGGGATGATGAGCACTTAAGTGATTCCGATACATCATTAGAAGGGGAAGATGTTAATGCTACTTTAGATGACTTAAGTGACTCTGAATGTGATGTTGAAGATCCAAATGAAAAGATGTACAAGGTAGGATGTGGCAAGCTGAGGAAAATGGTTCATATAGGTTGCTTCAATGGGATATGTTCACTAAGAAATCAAATTTCATGGATGCGCTTAGAGATTACTGTGTCCAAGAGGGTATAGCCTTAAAGCAACGTAAAAATGTTGGGTACAGATTTACTGCAAACTGTGCGAATGAGTCTTGTTCATGGAGGATTCATGCTTCTATGTTGCAAGATGGCAGAACCTTCCAGATTAAGGCAATCACTGGCAAACATGAGAACTGTCCAAGGCTTCATGACAATCCCATGGCTAACTCAAGATGGGTTTCAAAAAAGTTGCTACCACACTAGCTAACAGAAAGCTGGATGTAGCCACCATGAAGAAATATCTTATGCAGAGGTATTATTTGCAACTTAAGCCTCATGTGGTTAGAAGAGCAAGGGTGTTGATGTTGGAGGTTGTGGAAGGGAGGCATGATACATCTTACTTGAAGTTGGTCAACTACATTGAAATGATTAGAGTAACCAATCCAAGCAGCCATGCATACATCAGTTGGGACAAACCTTATGCCATTGATCATAATGCATCAGATCCTAATGCCCTAAACAATCAGCCACAAAATTGTAATGTCCCACATAATCAACCAGAAAATCCTAGATTCAAGAGGCTCTTTATTAGCTTCAAAGGCTGCATTAATGGGTTTAAAAGAGGATGCAGACCACTTATTGGAATGGATGGTTGTCATCTAAGAGGGCCATACAAGGGCGTACTACTTACTGCACATGGACTTGATGCAGAAAACCACTGTTTTCCTTGAGCATTTGCAGTGGTTGAATAAGAGAATAATGAAAGTTGTTCATATTTCTTTAACGCGTTACTAAACAGTGTTGGAATTGAAGAACATCACAAGCTCACTGTCCTGTCTAACAGATGCCAGGTAAAATTGATACTTGTAATATTGTACTTCCCCCCTCATTTTAGAGTCCTAAGATACTTTGAAATTATGTGGATGCAGGGTGTTATGCATGCTTTGAAGAATTGTATGCCATATTCTAGCAGAAGAGTATGTATGGTTCACTTATAAAGAAACCTGAAAAGAAAGTTTGGAGGAGCTCACCTTAAGGAGCTTATGTGGGCTGCAGCAAATGCATACACTGAATGGGAGCATGACTGCATGAGCGATATATGAATCTGCTACAAGTGGAGTCACCAACTGCTTATGCATGGCTTGTGAAGGAACCTAAGGTACATTGGTGTAGGTATCTATTCCATCCACATACTTGCTCCATTGATAATACTAGTAATTTTGTAGAGATTTTCAACAATGTGAGAAGTGACCTCAGAGATAGACCAATTTTGAGACTGCTAGAGGGAATAAGGAAACAAATTATGATTTGGGTTTCAACCAGAAAGGCTGAAGCAGAAAAAATGAAAGGCAAAGTGGTGCCTTCAATTCAAGCAAAGCTAGAAAGCATTGGTCGAAAGGCATGGTTTTGCAACTCTATTCCAAATGGCCATATGGCTTTTGATGTTGATGATCAAGGAGTGAACTATACTGTCAATTTGAAACAGAAGTTTTGTGATTGTGGGGTTTGGGCAATTTCTGGCATTCCATGCAAGCATGCAGCTAGATGTATCCTATTTTTGAATTTAAAACTTGAAGATTTCACTTGTCCTTACTATTCTGTTGAGAAATACAAGGACACGTATAGTGGAGTCATCCATCCCATCAAGGATCAATGCATGTGGAATAAATTTCCATATCCAGACTTGAACCCTCCATTTGTTGTCAAGAAATGTGGACCAAGGCCAAAGGATAGAAAAAGAGGAATGGAAGAGGGAAGGAAAAAACCAAAAAGATCTACTTGTGTGAGCATTGAAAAGGGTTACACCACAACTCAAGGACCTGTCCACTTCTCGGCTTAGGTGAGCAATCCACACGCAAAGGGTCTAAAAGGAAAGATAATGGTGGAGAAAAGAGACCTCGGGGACGGCCAAGAAAGTTACCAAGACAATCTGAACCAGCAACAAACATCCATCAGCAGCAATTGGTACAAGTTGGTGATCCTACGATTCAGATCTGATCCTCTCAAACATCATGACTGTAGAGTATCGTATTTTTACAGCTCTGGACAAATATATGATGTGATTAAGGGTGAATCTTTTGCACAAACATCATTTTTGGGGGGTACAGATGGGTATTTGCGAAGCTTTTATATGTTTGGAATATGCTATACTTTTTGGAATGTAAGTTGAACAACAACTTTGGTCAAATATATGATGTGATTAAGGGTGAATCTTTTGCCCAAGTATAATTTTTTGGGAGTATAGATAAGTATTTGCAATGTTTATATATATATATATATGTTTGCGAATATGCTATACTTTTCAGAATGTAAATTATATATATGTTTGTAAAACTTCTTGTTTTGGCGTTTGTTTATATATATGATGGCGCTTGGGTACCCTAACATCACGTACGCCGTCACCGTGCTAAGTCTGCAAAAGGGGACTAAAAACATATTCAAGGCATTTTAACAGCTTTCAATCCACATCCAAATTCCAAAGCAAACGGGCAATCACTTGTAGCAATCTCCTTTAGAGATTATAGCAAAACTTCTTCATAGATGCTAGGAGTCAATCAATTACAAAAGATGTTAGGTAACTCATCATGAGCTCAGAATTACATAAGATCAAAGCTAAAACCTGTATACAATTCCAAAAACTTAGTCCCTCGTTTTGGAGAGTATGAACAATCATACATCTGCTCTCCTATATGACTGCATATACAGTAGCAAGTTAAATGGCCCCACTGCTTCTGCCAAGTCCCTCACAAGAATATTAGCTTCATGAGCCAGCTTCAAAAAGCATCTGAAAGTATCAATATTTTGTATCATTGATGCAATAAGAGCAATGGAGCCACACCAAGGTCCTCAGACAAAGATTGGTTTTGAACCATGGTCTTCAAAACCAACTCATAGCATCCCTACCACTGGACAAGCTAACTAATAACAATTCCTGGGAATGTGAAGCTCACACTTTGAAAGGAACAATTTAGAATGTCAAATTAATCCCTTTCATTTCACTAATAGAGATTAATCAAACTTTTGCATTACAGACCATACAATCTACCCATAGCCCAAGCTTTTCTCTATTCACTTAAAAAGTAAAACTACAATTAAAATACATAATACAAATATTACAATTACCAATAATCGAACACAATCAAAATTTCTTGATTGCATCAATTTTATTTCCAGCCTCAACTCCTTGAGCTCTTGCCATATCTTCAGCATCATTTGCTCAATGCCTTCTAATTCCATTCGGGTGGTTTCATGATGACCATGACTGGAACCCTCCATCTCCATCATCCTTGCTCTAGGAGCTGCCCCCTTCACAAACTGACCACACCTTGAGCACTCATAGTAAGGCCTTCCAGGGTTCTTCTCAGAATTGGAAATTTGGGGGGATTAAATTCGAATTTCGCAAACATTTTCGACATTTTTGCATGCTAATAGAACTTCCAGAACCCTCCATCTTTGAGATCCTTTTTTGTAAACTCCCAAACGTTGTGGATTTTTGGAAAGCCAAGAAGCCAAATAAAAATGCAACAACTTGATATTAGAGCAATTGATGAGACTTACAGAGAAGAGAAAAACTTCTTTTAGTCAATTGTTGGCAAGCTTATTTTCTTGACAATGGTGGGCTGCAACTTGTTTCAAAAAGAAAGAGAGAGTGTGTTTCTCGGGAAGGGTGAGCAGAGAAAGGATGAGTACGCTGTCTCTTTATCGAGCTAAAATAAGGGTAATATGGTCTACTCACACAAAATTTGTGGTTAAATTGGATACGTGTCATTATTTCTACTGGATCTTATCAGATTATGCATGGTTTTAATAATACATACTCCGGTGAGGGTATAAAAAAATTAATTCACAAAACTGAGCGTTAAAAAAATTAACTTGTCAAACCTCGAGGTACAAAAAAGTTAAAAGCTCGATGTCCCTACGGATGTTCTCGACTTCTTGTTGATAACGTCATTTGGCGATAAGTTGTAGGCTCTCAATAGTTATCTTTAACTTAGGCCCTGTTCTTCTCATATTTTAATGAACACATCGTATTTCTACCACTTCCATCCATTTTTTTCACTTTTTTTTTACTTCTTCCTACACTTTTAAAAAAATACTACTCTTTTTCTTATCACTCCTATTCACTTTCACCAACTTCTTTCTGCTCCTACATATAATTATTTTTCATATTCTGAAAAATTTTATAATTTATGTAATATGTGTACGAATAGTCAGATAACAATTATGACAAGTTTTATTTATTTTTCGGATGTTATGGAAATATTTGTTAGTCGTACTGGAAATTGTAGATGACATAATTTTTGTTATATATATTGAAGAAATAATAATTTTTTTCTGCTTTATTAAGAAAATGTTAATTTTTTGTGATTGGTAAATATTTTGGGTTTGATTCTGTATATGGAAGATAAGCTTAAATTTTTTTTGTTGATTACGAAATATTTGTTATAGGTCACCAAAGCGTCGATGGTTGTTGCTGTATGTGTAATAAATTTATTTTTTATTCATCGTAATTTGGGGCCAAATTTGCAGATGTTTTTTGGGACATAATGCATAAACGTGTAAATTTTTTTTGTGTTGTTCGTACTTTGTGATAGGAAGTGCAGATGTATTGTACGTGTATTTTGAACATATTTTTTTTACTTGTGCATTAGTAACAAAATATTAGAATTTGTTCACACAAATTACAAATGATTATTTTCCGTGTACTGAGGGTATGGGTTGGTAAATGGGTGAAGTTAGTTGAGATTGGTAGAAGTGGATTGAAGTGAGTATTTTTTATTGACGTAGGTTGAAGTTGGTTGAAGTGGATATTTTTTTGTTGACGTAGATTGAAGCATGGTTAAGAGAAGCGGACCGGACCGGTTAGACCGGGAACCGGTCCGGGGAGCGGGTTAGAAAACATGTTAAACCGTTCGGGCAAGTAAACCGGGAAAAACCGGTCAAATCCGGTTGGACCGGGTGACTCGGTCAACCCGGCCCACCCGGGGTTGGACTGGGTTTTCCCAGGTTGCTTTAAAAATCAAGTTTTTTTATTTTTTTCCCGTTTGGCCCTGATTTCTCGACTCCCTCTTTCTCTCTGCTCTGCTTGCTCTGGGCCTCTGGCGACTGCAACCGTGAACGAACGAAGCAAACCCTAGCAGCCGCTCTCCTCATCGCCGCCACCTGGTCGTGGCCGGTGTCTCAGAACTCAGGCCCGATCAGCCATGGAGAGCTGCTGGGCTTCGGAATTGGAGAGTTGGGCTGAGAAGCCATGGAAGACAGTGTCGTAGGTGTGGAGGACGAAGGCCGATGAAGTGAAGGAGAGAGAGTGGAGGGTGGATTGGTACCAGTTGTGGTGGGTGGGGAAGACGGTGGGCTTGGCGTGGTGGTTCACACGGATGATGAAGGTCCACTGCTCAAGCTTGGCGGTGTTGGTGGGAAAGGAAAAGGTGGGGTTGAGGAAGAGGAGCAGAGAGAGAATCAGGGGGAGGAGATGGTTAGAGATGAAGGTCGCCATGGTTGAATGTGAATTTGATTAGTGAGAGAGAGCATAAGCTGGGAGGTTTTTGAATGGGTTTTTTGGGGTTTACAGAAGGGATTTGAAATTTGGCATATTCCTGAGAGTGTATGAGTGGGAGTGAGGGGGAGTTCTCTAGTGAGAGAGAGAGAGAGGCCTTCTTCAGAGATGTGAACCAACATTTCTAGAAATGAATAGACCACCAGATCCGCCATCTGTCCTTCATTTTCAGCCGCGAGTTCTTCATCTGCTCTGCCCTCTGCCTTCTTCTTCATCTCCTAATTTGCACCTTCAACCCTTCATCTTGCAGTCCACGCCTTTTACCTCTGAGTTGATACTCAATCACATCAATCTGGCCTTTAACTCGGACCTGCCCCTAATTTTCGCCGCATTTTGTGCCAATTTAGCTAATTTTTTGCCCAATGCCCAGTTCCACCATGAATGGTCCGCCTCAAGATGTCGATTTTCTAGAAGTTTTCCATTAGTCATGCTATGATAAGCCTCCTCCTAACTAATCCTAACTGGCAACAAGTTGTTACAAATCAGTTACAGCATCAAAAACCTGTATATATATATATATATCTTGTAATAGACACAGAAGAATATATACACAGAATTATGCTTTCAATGCTCTCTTGATTTTTCCTTCATTCTGTTTCATCAATACTTTCTTGATTTTCCTTCATTCTGTTTCATAGTATCAGAGCTTAGGCTCGATTGATTCTTTTCTCCCATGGCTACTGTTACTCCAGAAAGCACAGACGCAAATGATATTCCAGAAACAATGTCTGAAGCAGTTTCGAATCCCTCACACATTCTTTTCTTACATCCTTCTGACAATTCCAACAACATTCTTGTTAATGAGCTGTTAAATGGAAAGAATTATGGAACTTGGAAGAAGTCTATGGAGATTGCATTAATAGCCAAGAACAAACTTGGGTTTGTCCTTGGTACGTATGGTCAACCAGGCTCGATTTCACCATTGTTTTCACAATGGGACAGGTGCGACAAGATGATAATTTCCTAGCTTCTTCACGCTGTGGAGAAGAGCATCTCAGACAACATATTGTTCTCAAACTCATCAAGACAGATTTGGATTGATCTTGAACAAAGGTTTGGACAATCAGATGGCACAAAATTCTTTCAAATAAAGAGAGACCTATATTCAATCACACAAGGTAATCGTGATATTGCTTCCTATTTTACTGAAATAAAGAAGTTGTGGGATGAACATGAGTCAATGTTGTCTACTCCTACATGTTCTTGTGGGACAACTTGTGCAACTTATGTTGATGTTCATAAAATGAGGGAAAGGGAGAAGTTAATTCAGCTTCTTGTAGGATTGAATGATGTTTACAAAACTGTTAGAGGAAATATACTAATGTCCAAACCTTTACCTACAGTCAGTGAGGCATATTATATGCTTCTTTAAGAAGAGCATCAAAGGGAAATGTCCTCTGGTGCTCACATAATTCCACAATCTGCTGCCTTACATACCAACACTTACAATGGTTTTGGCCAAGACCTTTCTGCCATGATGGGAAATCATTATGGCTATGGAGGTAAAAATGCTACTTATGGTCCAGTAAATGGAAACAGAAATCTTGGAAACAACATTGGTTATGGGGCTAATAACAGTAACAATTCTTTTGGAAATGATGGGTACAACAACAGGAATTATGGGTCTAGAAAACCTCTGTTCTGTGATTATTGCAAGATGTTAGGACACACAGTCCAAAAATGCTACAAAATTCATGGGTACCCCCCAGGTCACAAAACTGTATAAAGGAAAAAGAATTGCAGCCTCTGCAACTCAAGACCAAGAAAATGGTTCTTGGTTAGAAGATGTTCATACAACAACATATTCTGAAAATCAGCCTACCCTGTCTTTGCCAACACTGAATGCATAACAACATCAACAACTTCTTCAGCTTCTAAGTAAACAATCTTTGGACAACATTCATACATCTTCCTCTGTTGGCACAGGCTTTATGGCAGGTAAAAATGGTTTTTGTTTTGCTGCAAATTTTGATAGTGGTAGTTGGATTATAGATAGTGGAGCTAGTGACCACATTACACCTCATCTACATCTTTTTTCTACCCTACAACCTGTCAAAATCCCTAGTTTTATCACAATGCCAAATGGCAAACAGTCCAAAATAGCTCACATTGGTACAGTTCAGCTGACTCCTCATCTGACATTACCAAATGTTTTACATGTTCCTGATTTTCAATTTAACCTTTTGTCAGTACATAAGTTGTGTGAACAAATAACTGGTAAAGTTATCTTTTCAACCACTGACTGTGTTATCCAGGGCCTCACATCACAGGCAGTGGTCCTTGGTAAAGCAAAAGGAAGCCTCTACCATGTGCAGTCCCACAGCAAAGAGGCAACAAGTGATCACTCTCTGGCACTGCAACTCACTAAACAAACTGATCTTCACACTTCTAGTTCTACTCAATCCATCTTCTACCAGAACCATCATTTTTCTGCAGCTGAATCTTGGCACTTCATATTAGGGCACTTATCTTTTGATAAAATGAAATGTATTAGTCTACCTTGTGATAAAGGAAAACATAATACCATATGTTCTATTTGTCCTAGAGCAAAGTTACATAGACAGTCTTTTCCTTTAAGTAGCACTAGAGCTTCAAGAATCTTTGAGCTCATACATGTAGATATTTGGGGAGCCTACAAATGTACTACATACAATGGTTACAAATATTTCCTCACCATTGTTGATGATTACTCTAGGGCAACATGGATACACTTGATATCTACCAAAAGTAATGCTTTTCCTTTATTACAAAGTTTCATTACTTTTATTGAAAATCAGTTTGGGATTTGTAACACCCGGGATTCTATCCCCCTTCGTTAAATCGATTCTGCTACTTTATATCGTTATAAATTGAAATAATATCGACATGCCTGCTTAGGTGCTGTTTTTATTGAAAAGAATATTCTTCCTATTTTATTGTTATGGGTTATGGAAGATTATATCGGACACTACATATTGCGTAGATTCCCGAGTATAACTGGACTAGTGATCCTTGGGACTAGTCCTGCAATTTATCGAATCGAACATTGGGTATTAATTACGAGTTGACAAGTGAATAAACTCGTATTAATTACGAGTGGATAAGTGGATAAGCTCGTATTAAGTATGATGTGACGAGATAATTATCCAAAACAAAAGAAAAAAGGAAAAAGAAAAAAAATAAAATAAAATCAAAAGGGGCAAGCCCCTGTTTTTCTCGGCAGAAAAATGGCAAGCAAAAGGGGGGGACTCCCGACCCCCAACCCCGCCTCACCCCACGCCGGAAAGAGGGGGTGTTGTTGCGCCGGAAATCGGCCGACCGTCGTTGAGCCGCGCGGGAGCCGCCAGCCACGACCCCAAAGCATCGAAAGAGAGAGAGAGGGGGCGGTCGAGCGAGTGGGAGAAAGGGGAGGGCACGGTGGGACGGCCAGACCCCGGTTACGACCGGGTCGGCGACGGATGAGGGCCGGCTTCGGCAAGGACCGGTGGCTCGCGTCCGACGACCCTAGTGGCAGCTACGAGAATCCTATGTTCGAGAGCTAGGGTTTTGGGTTTTGGGAGTTCAAATTCAACCACCAAATCAACCCTTGTACGGGTCCTTCAGCTTGGATTCGAGGTGGGTTTCCTCTTCCTCCTATTTAGTGTTAATTTCGATGAACATTTATCGATTATAGTTGTTCAAGTTGATTTGGAACTGATTATTAGTAACTTGAGGAAACTGTGGTGTACACTGAATGATGCTTAGTATGTATACAGCTTAATCGTACTGAACAAAGGTTTATCGATTCTATTTATATAATTTATTGATTATATGAAACTTATTCGATTATATATAGTTTATCGAATTATAATCAGTCATATGAGTGTTGTTCGATTATATAGCGTTTATCGATTTTATATGAGGTTCAATGATTTAGCGATTGATATAACGTTTGGTGATTTATCGATTTATATGAGGTTCAGTGATTTATCGATTTATATAAAGTTTAGCGATTTATCGATTTATATGAAGTTTAGCAATTGTATAGAGTTTATCGAATATATAGCTTATCGATTATATAGAATCTATCGATTATAAAGTTTATTGTTGCATATGTATATAGTTTCTTGATTATATGTCGATTATTGAATATGTGAAATTTATGAAATTTATATAAAGTTTATCAATTTATATGTGGTTTCTTGATTTATACTTGGATTATTAAGTATATATGGTTATATATGACTTATCGAGTATATAAAGTTATCGATTATATAAAGCTTAGCGATTATATATATAGTCCATTGATTACACGTAGTCATCGATTATAGTGATTGCATAGAAATGATATAGCTATGAACGCTTATTTACCTGTTCCCTAAGTGCTTCTAAATGCTTTATCGGTCGCTTGTTTTAAGTAGCAAGTCATTGGTAACAAAATAACTCAAGTCATCGGATTGATCAACCAAATGAGTCAGGTGGCTAGTTGATAAGTCAAGGGAACCTTTTGAAAAGAAATTAAGTAATGAGCATGGGTTACATTGCATCACTTGGGATTCTTACCGCGTAACCAACCCAGTACCCTTTGTCAAAGTTTACATGAAGTTTTAAAGTTTACTGTTCATAGTTCTGCCAATAGGCAGAAGATTTAAAGTCCAATGTTCATTGCTCTGCCAGTAGGCAGAGGATTCAAAGTTCAACATTCATTGTTTTGCCAGCAGGCGAAGGATTCAAAGTTCAATATTCATTGTTTTGCCAGCAGGCGAAGGATTCAAAGTTCAATGTTCATTGCTCTGCTAGTAGGCAGAGGATTCAAGTGCAGAGATTCATTGTTCTGCCAGCAGGCAGAGAACTGAAAGTTCAGTATTTCAGGATTTTGCCAGTAGGCATAAACGTCAAAGTTTTATGTTTCATAGTTATGTCAATAGGTAGGAACTTCCAAGTTTATATGCCCTATCGTTTTTCCAACAAGCAGTAGAGTCAAGTTATATGTGATCAAATCCTTTAGCTGGTAGAAAAACCAGGTCAATAGAGAATCATATGATGGTTTATAGAACATTATACTCTAATAAGCAAGCATATGAAGTTAAAGCATTAGTATACCATTCACATGGCATAGTTATATGCTTCACTTTATGGTTATCCTTCCATGTTTTAACAAAAGATCTATTTCTATATATGACCTGCATGATGTAGTGAAATCATCAGTTTAGTGACTCTATTGCACTGAACATGATGGTTATTCAAGTGTAAATGCTAAATTCATATAGCCTGTCACATGACAACATCTTCAACAAAATTTCAATATTTATATACGACATAAATCATATGACATAAAATAAGTCTTTTATAGCGGAAATCCCAACAAGTGGTGTTTAAGGGTTAACCCCTTTCTTTTCATTGAATTTATAAGTTTATATGAATTTCTTATGGTAAATTTATTGAGTATGGCTATTTTAGAGTGTAAGCGCGGAAGCGACTGCTATTCCCCTGCATTGTAGTGGGCTGTATCGTAAGGTATGTGAGTTCTTCAAAGGGAAGGAATTACAAACAACGTTCGTAAATTAATACTGCACTTTGATATTGTAATATTTAAGTTATATGTATATGTTTTAAATAAGTTATAATATACATATAAACTATTGCACTTTAAGTATGGGTTTAGGGGAGAGGGTTATCCACTGAGTGATAATTGTTCATTCCCATTTATTACTGTTCCCTTCCCAGGTTTCTGAAGTATCAAGTAAAGGTCTGTCCAAGTAAGCCAAGCTGGAGTGATTGCTGTTCTAGGAGCAAAGTTACATGCTCTATATGTATGAGTTGCAATTGTATTGTTATGAAATCTAAGTCCTTGTGTGCATGTATCGCATATCATCTAGAGTCGCTCTGTATGACCATATGAGCCGATCATCGTTTAGCTCAGGTTGTTTATAGTTGGGATGTAACCCCAGTACTCCGGACGTGTGGTCCGTGGAGTTGTACTTTCATTATTCCATTACCTTAGTATTGAACTGTGCTGGTTGATATGCTCCGGGCGGGTGGCCCGTAGAGCCATGAACTCCGGCGGGTAGCCGTTGAGTTGGTTTTATTATTGCGTTTAATTGCAGGGAATTTAATGTAAGACTTTAAGCCTGAGAAACAGTCAGTTTTCAGGGGAAACTCTGCCCGTTTCTACCCAGGATTTAAAGAAAATCAAAGTATAACGTTAACACTTCTAACCTGGAGTTGGGGGCGTTACAGGATCTCAGTCAAAACCATCAGAACTGATAATGGCTCAGAATTTAAGGATGGGACAGCTATCCAATTTTACAGTCAAAAAGGCATACTGCACCAAACCTCTTATGTAGATACACCCCAGCAAAATGGGATTGTTGAAAGAAAACATAAACACCTACTAGAAGTAGCCAGAGCCCTTATGATTCAGTCTAATCTACCTCAAAAATTTTGGGGGGAAAGCATCCTTACTGCTGCTTACTTAATAAATAGGTTCCCCACACCAATTTTGGATAACAAAACACCTTTTGAAGTTTTATACAAAGAGAAACCCTCCTATACTCATTTAAGGGTGTTTGGCTGCCTATGTTATGCATCTACTCTCAAAAGGAATAGAAGCAAATTTGACCAAAGAGCTACAACTTGCATTTTTCTGGGATATCCTTATGACCAAAAAGCCTACAAAGTCTATGATCTAGAGACAAAGAAAATCTTTACTACAAGGGATGTTGTTTTCCATGAGTCATATTTTCCTTACTCAGGTATACACCACACATCAGATCTTCCATTGCCTCTTCCAATCCTTGAAGAACACAACATAGACCCTTCACATAATATGTATAACCAGCCACAAACACCAACAAATCAAATACATACTGAACCACCATCTACCACCATTTGTTCTAACTTAAATCAAGAACAAAATCATCAACCCAGAAACCAAATTCCAGCACAAATTACAGAGCCAAGAAGGTCTACCAGAAATCATAGACCCCCTCTTCACTTCCAGGATTACATTTGCTCAAATATCCAAAAGAGTTGGTGCAATCTAGTTATTGTACCTCCCAACACTATGACATGTTTATCTACCACAGACAAATACCCAGAACCAAACACTTATGAGCAAGCTGCTGCCCAACCAGAATGGGTAGAGGCAATGCAAAAAGAAGTTGATGCACTGTTAAATAACAATACCTGGGATGTTGTAACACTCCCTAAGGGAAAGAAAGCAATTAGTTGCAAATGGGTTTTTAAAACAAAACTCAAATATGATGGTTCTCTCGAAAGGTTAAAAGTAGGGTTAGTGATAAGAGGCTTCACTCAGCAATATGGTATTGATTATCAAGAAGTTTTTTCTCCAGTGGTAAAAATGGCCACAATCAGGACACTCATGGCAGTTTCAGCAGTAAAGGGTTGGACAATGTACCAGCTGGATGTTAATAATGCTTTTCTACATAGGGACTTGGATGAGGAAGTGTATATGCAAATGCCAAAAGGTATATCAAATCCACATAACAAAGTTTGCAGACTAAGAAAATCTCTATATGGTCTTAAACAAGCCAGCAGACAATGGTTCAGTAAGCTGAAAGACACTCTTATCTCTCTTGGCTATTCTCAATCTAAAAATGATTATTCCCTTTTTCTCAACAAATCCTTTGATAACCTCACTGCCATAGCAGTATATGTGGATGATATCTTGATCTCTGGTTCAGATTTTGCAGAAATTCAGCATGTTAAACAATGCCTCAATGACAAATTTGGAATCAAGGACCTTGGACAACTGCACTACTTCCTGGGCCTGGAAGTACAACAAACTCAGCAAGGTGTTGTTCTTTCTCAACAAAAGTTCACTAAAGAACTATTAAGAGACTGTGGACTTGCATTAAAGAAGAGCACTGCCACCCCACTTCCACTCAACTGCAAACTACTCCCTGATGAAGGAGACTTATTGCATGATCCAACTATCTACAGGGCCTTAGTTGGGAAACTAAATTTTCTAACAAACACCAGGCCAGACTTGAGTTTTTCTATGCAATATCTCAGTCAATTCCTACAAAATCCAAGAACAAGTCATCTTCAGGCTCTAGCACATACAATAAGCTACATTCAAGGCACAACAACACAGGGAATTCTCCTCAAAGGTTCAACTCAACTATGCTTACAAGCCTTCTCTGATTCAGACTGGGCAGCATGCCTAACATCAAGAAGATCAGTAACAGGATATTTGATCCTCCTAAGATCCTCCCCCATAAGTTGGAAATCAAAGAAGCAAGGTACTGTTTCAAGGAGCTCCTCTGAAGCTGAGTATAGAGCAATGGCACAAGCTACTTCAGAAGTTACATGGATAGTCAGATTACTTCAGGAACTTGGCATCAACAACCTTACTCCTGTCACCCTCAACTGTGACAACCAATCAGCCCCACACATAGCTCATAACCCAGTGTTCCATGAGAGAACAAAACACATAGAAATCGACTGCCATTTCACCAGAGAAAAAGTACTTGAAGGACTTCTGCAACTCAGCTATTTGCCTACCACATCCCAACTACCATATGTTCTCACAAAGATACTTCCCAGCCATCAGTTTCAAGAACTAATGTCCAAGCTTGGCATGGTCAACTGCTCAGACCATTCCAGCTTGAGGGGGGGTGATAAGCCTCCTCCTAACTAATCCTAGCTGGCAACAAGTTGTTACAAATCAGTTACAACATCAAGCAGCATCAAGAACCTGTAACCAACAAATTGCCTTGTGTGTGTGTGTGTGTG
>JACYFF010019584.1:103151609-103189813 GCA_017589665.1 Selenicereus undatus
TATGCTTTCAATGCTCTCTTGATTTTTCCTTCATTCTGTTTCATCAATACTTTCTTGATTTTCCTTCATTCTGTTTCATGCTATTCAGAGAGTCAAATTAGTGACAAATCTTCGATCTCTACCAGATAAAGAGACCTATGAGGTTCAGATCTGCAAATCCACAAGAGATAGAGGTTTGAGTGTGCTAGATTCGACGACCTTCCCTATAAAACCAGTTTCGGGTGAATATCCTCGACCCATCGAGGATTTTCATGAAATCAAGCTTTGCCGGGTCACAGACAATGACGGTCTCAGACGTCACATAACTCAGATAAGTCCCTTCTCCCTATCTTCCTTGTTTCACTATTTCTTTTTCTACCCTTGTTTAGCAGAACCTACACACGCCTATTTGAACAATGATGACATCATTTTGTATGTTTTTTATCTAGGAAAATGAAGTAAGAAGGAACCTGTACAATGTGTTGATAGTTATGAGCATGGTTTGATTGTCAAAGCTTTTATTTGCACTTTAATTGAAATTATATATCATATAATTATCTATCCTGTTCTATTCGCTGCAATTGTTACCTTCCCCAATTGGAATGGGTGGGATTGTGGCTGGAGATTATCTATCCCCTTTTTGGTGCTTAAGGGAGTATTGATCCTTCATTGCATTTGGCTTGCTTTTCATTTTCCTTTAAGTTGTTTATTATATCACCAGGATGTTTTTTACATTTTGCACTATCACTACTTAAATGATATTAGTGAATGCTCTACTTTATCTCCACTCGCATTCAGAGGATCTGTATGTCTATTCAAGATCAACCATGTTAGTCATATAATCTTTGGACTCTGCTATTGCAGTCTTCATTACCCTGCCTCTATGGCTTTGATTTCTGTGGTCATCTCTATTGGTCTGATAACTAGATTAATAGACATCTTCCATGATAAGTTGCAATTCAACAACCTCAATTGCTTAGTTGTGGTTATAATGGGTTGCTGGATATGTCTCGACTATTTGTATATGATGATGTGCCACTTTAGCCTTTTCACAAATGACATTATCATCGTCTACTTTAACTCTATAACTTATGTTATAGAATATGTCATCTCTTCATACAAAGTGTTTATGCATAACTTAGTTTACTTTGCCATGACTATTTACCTAACAGCTTTAGAGACTACTTTGGGAATTGCTATCAAAGTGTGTGTGGCTATACTAATGACTCAGGCATACCAATTACCCTCATGGGAACCTAGGACGAATGTAACTATGGGCAGCATCATGCAGGACATGAGGAAAAGGAATGACCGAAGGAATAGAGGCGGCCAATGCAGTTTTGGAAACTTGACTAAGGGAGGGTGTTCAACGTCAGCGAGTGAAGAACAACACTCACCACTCACTCGGGATGAACTCCTAGCCTGCAGTCTTTGGGCTACCAGGATTGATGACCTATTCCCCAGGCTCAGCCGCGATTGTGGCAGTGGTATTATTTCTTATACTCCCTACTATGAAATTACTTTGGCGAGAGAAGAGCAAAGGGACCCCTATCCCCTTAGCTCCTCCAAGGCCCATGTCCAGAATGCCTCTTAGCTTGACTACTTTATGCTGATAATTAAGTTGCCAAAGCTTTGTACTTTGCCCCTCCTGTTTTATGTAAGGTCCAGCGGGGACCTTTTGTATCTCTTGATATTTGCATCTTCTTTTCTGCAAAGAGTAAATGTATTCTTTATAGTGAGAAATTATGATTGGGCCCCATTAGCAAACCCTCGAGCACAATTGCTGCATAGTTCACGCAATCTCAGTCCATATGCGCAATACTGCTTACTTACGTATAGAGGACCAGGGCTATGTTGGCTTCTTTCACGGTATTTAAGCACTAAAGAGTACCGTCGAGGTATAGGAAATGAGCACAATGCACCTCTATGTCTCTGGAGTATGTATTTGAATTTACTAAATGAAAATAATTAGTTGGAACGTTCAAGGTACAAAGAAAGTTCGAGTATTGCAAGAGCTACAACTCTTGTCTAGAATTCATAAACCAGATGTCCTTTTTTTATTGGAAACAATGGTGAATGAGGAAAATATAGCCAAACTTCTGCCCACGCTAGGATATGATCAATATGATTACGTACTTCCAGTAAACCACTCTGGTGGTATTGCCGTTTTATGGAATAATGGACAAATCTATGCCTCAGTTCTATTTAAAGAAACCAGAGCGATCCATTTGCTAATCCACGATGTCCAAACAACACAAAATTGTTTATAATAAACAAGAAATGGCGAATCGAAATCAATGGCACCAAGATGTTCCAGCTTACGAAGAAATTAAAACTCATCAAGCATGAAGTGAAGGATTGGTTAAAAAACCAATTAGGAAATTACCATGATAAGATTTCCAAGAATGAGCAAAAAATCGAATATGTTGAAAGACAGCTACTTAATAGTCCAAACAGTTTCAGGTTAAATTCTTGGATGATACGACTCATTAAGCAAAGAGAAAAACTAATGTTGTTCAACCAAAAGTACTGGGGTAAATTTCGGAGAAAAGATTGGCTAGTGAATGGTGACAGAAACACAAAATACTTCCAACGAATGGCTAATGCCAGAAGAAAAAGGAAACTAATCATCAAGTTAAGAGATGACAATGGTGTTTGGATTGACGATCAAAAAGCGATTGTTGATAAGTTTCTATCCGACTATGTACAAGGATTTAAATCCCCACATAACCAATTCAGAAGGCTACCGAATCTTGGCCTTCCACGGAAAATCTCAGATGATGACAATCGTCAACTTATTAAGCCCCCAAGTGTGGATGAAATTAAAAATGTCGTCTTTAGCATCAACTCTAATAAAACCGCAGGCTCTGACGGTTCGAAGCCAGGTTTTTTAAACGGTATTGGAGAATTATTCACTATGAGTTAGTTAATTGCATATTGGAATTTTGCAGGAATGGAAAAATCCTCAAGGAACTTAATCATACTTTTATCGCTCTTATTCCTAAATTTGAAGCACCTTCACAGACTACTCACTTTAGACCGATCAGTCTGTGCACAACAGTCTACAAAATAATTGCTAAGATTTTGGTTAATAGAATGAGACCATTACTCGACAACATCATATCCCTTGTACAAAGTGCCTTTGTACCTGGACGGTCCATTCATGACAATATCTTACTCACCCATGAAATTATGCATAAATTCAAGAATATTAAGAGCAAGACTTCTTGGGCTACAATTAAGTTGGATATGGAAAAAGCTTATGAAAGGTTTGAATGGGACTTCATTTTAAAATGTCTACAAGAACTAGGGTTTTACCCTATTTGGAATAAGTGGATTATGGAATGTATTTCTTCAGTTTCTTATTCGATTATAGTTAATGATGAACCCAATGGCCTTTTTACTCCTTCAAGGGGAATTAGACAAGGAGACCCCTTGTCGCCTTATACCTTTATCATATGTATGGAAGTCCTTAATCAGTTTCTAAATGTCGAAGCCATGAAAAACAAATCGGGTATTGGGATTAAACTTCGACCCCGAACCCCAGTTGTTCCATGCCTGATGTTTGTTGATGATTGTTTGCTTTTTTGTAAGAACAATGCTAGTAGCTGTAGTATGATCAAGAATACCTTGGATAAGTTCTGCAATCTCTCCAACCAACTTGTTAATTTCCATAAGTCTGCAGTTACATTCTCAAAAAATGTAACCTCAGCACAAAAGCAAGCTACTATGAGCATACTGAACATCCCGCACAAAGATTCACTAAGGAAGTACCTTGGATGCCCTGTGTTCCAAGGAAAGCCTTCAAAAACTACTTTCCAAGAAATTATTAGCAAAGCCACCTTTAAACTGGCAGGATGGAAAGCAAATTCCCTATCTAAGGCAGGAAGGTCAATTTTGATTCAATCGCATTTAGAATCACTACCAGCACATACTATGCAATGTTTTTAGTTTCCACAGTCTACTTCATACCATATCAATAAAATTAGTCGCGATTTTTTTTGGCAGAAATCTGATACAGAAAATGGACAGCCTCTTATAGCTTGGGATAAGGTTTGTATGCCCAAGAACAAAGGGGGTTTGGGGCTCCGTAAAATAGATTCGGTCAATAAAGCCTTTCAATGCAGGTTAGCTTGGAAAGTTTTGACCAATGAAACCAATCTATGGATTCAAATACTTAAAGATGAGTATCTAAAAGACACGACCTCATTCGAATACAAAAAGAAAAATACCAACTCACCAGTATGGAAGAGCTTATTAAGTTGTCGAGACCGCCTGAGGTAGGGTCTCATGTGGACATTGGGGAATGGGAAGCAAATCTCATTCTGGTTTGATAACTGGATAGGGAATTTCACCTTAGCTGACACGATAAATCTTCCTGTTAAAGCTCTGCCTTCTCCAGAAGCAAGGGTTAGCGACTTTATTCTTCAAAGTCATACATGGGATATTGATCAGCTCAAACAGACTCTTCCGGATCATTCTATTATAATGAAAATCCAAGGAATTACTATTCCGGTTCACGATATGGAGGACTCCTTCTGTTGGGGATTTCACAGCTCAGGCAACTTCTCCACAAAATCAGCTACATGGCTTGCCCGTGGGCCACAAGCCCCCCCTAATTATGACTGGCCGCACAAATGGATTTGGAAAATTGACACCATGCCAAAAATTAAAGTCTTTCTCTGGCAATTATGCCATAAAGCTATACCTGTAAGAGGATTGCTCCTAAGAAAGGGACTACATATTGATCCTATATATATGTCCTATATGTCTAGACGACCTCGAATCCATGGAACACTTGTTCAATCAATATTGTATAATCAACAAAGTTTGGACGTTTGCGGAAAACCACGGATGGTTACCGCCAGGTACATCACCTGACCATAACCAAACCATGCTACAGTTCCTCCAAAAAGTTAAACGCAGTGGGAATTCTGACATTCTTCGGAAAGTCACCTTCCTACTCTGGAGTATCTGGAAGAATAGGAACAAAGTGGTTTTTAAAAATGAAGTCTTTCAACCCTTAGCATGTACTATCCAGGCCAAAAAGGCATATGCTGAATGGAGAATCCGAGCTTCTATATCGGTTGATACCTTTCCTCAGGGGATTTCTTCTCCCCCTCCTACACCAAATTTTTTTTGTGAGATGGCACTCCCCCCCTATGGGAGCTGTCAAACTAAATTTCGACGGATCACTCAAACACTCGTCAGCAGCAGGTTGGTATATTCTAGGAGATTGGACGGGAAAGATCATCAAAGCAGGAGCAGCAAACTACGGCCACACAACCATTCTGGTAGCATAAGCACGAGCACTTCGCGACAGCATTCAAGTAGCAATTCAAGTAGGGTACAACAATATCTTCATAGAAGGCGATAACCTCACGGTGATCAAAGCAGTTAATGGGGAGGGTCAGAACCCATGGAGAATCTCTAATATCATCAGAGATGTTCAAGGTTGGTTAATTCAGACTACTCATTTCAGGTGCAACCACATTTTTCGGGAGGCAAATATGGTCGCAGACTAGCTAGTCAATTTCGGGCATTCCATTACCGGTGTCTTCTTAGCTGATTTTTGTTTCTCACCCTACCTTTGTCATATTATTGCAGATGATGTTGTTGGGCGTACTCTTGTGAGAAGAGGCGCTTAACTGGTGTACTTTTCCTTTACCTCTGTTAAAAAAATAAAATAAAATGAGTGGGAGTGAGGGAGTGGTAGTGTGGTAGGGGGACGTTTGGCCGTTTTTTGAGAAGAAAAAAAGAAAAAAGTTGTGTGTAAAGTGGGATCTTGTATTTTTTATAAAGGGAATTATAATTATGTGGGATTTATGTGGCCTTTCAAGAACTTCATTTCCAAATAATCAGGTGATAAATATTAGAAATAATATTTTCAATTAAGATGTTGTAATTAATTTAGATATACATGATTATTTTTTCTTTTCTTTTTAAGAAAAAGTGAACTGTAAATATACTTCTACTCGTGATGCATAAAACATGAGACTATTTCAAAATATTGTGTCTAAAAAATTTAGCTCTAATGAAAAATATGTGGTATGGAGAGTCATAGACATCAATTGTCGGATTATTCGTTATTGTGTTTGTGGATTGAATGTATGGAAAACTTTAGCCTTAAATTTATGTTTTTGTTGTACTTTATCATCTTGCATATAACTATGCAGTGAAATTTGAAAAAAATATATAACAAATATATATAACTATGCATATATATATATATATATATATATATATATATATATATATATATATATATATATAAATTTCAGGTTCACTGGGTCGTGCCGGTCTAACCCGGTTTGACGGTAAACTGGGTCAACCGGTCCAACCCTGGTCCAAGCGGTCCGACCGGTTGAACCATTGACCCACTCACTCGACCGGGTCGATCACCGAGTTGGATCTCTCAACCTTGGATTAAAGTGGGTTGAAATGAGTTGAATTTTTTTGTATGATGGGTAGAAGTTGGTTAAAATAGTGAAAAATGGGTTGAAGTTTGTATTTTTTTTACAAAAGTTCATGAAGTGGGTTGATATGGGTTGAAGTTGGTTGAAGTTGGTAAATTTGAATTTACCAACAAAAAGAACAAGGTTTGAACATATGTGTATTTTTTTCACTGTTCGTATTTGATTAATATGTGAAGAAAAAAATACATCCGTAATTTATTTTACGAATAACGAAAATTATAATTTTTTTTTGGGTAATAACGGCCACGAAACAATATTTCGTACTTGAATCAACACAGAAAAATATTTTTTCAGTCTAAATTTTTTTTATCATCGGTAATTACTATCACAAATAAAAGATTACATTAAAAAAACAAAATACGTAATTTACAAGTTACATCAACTCACCCACTTCATTCAACTTCTTCCCCCCTTTTCCGCACTTTAAAAAAATACTACTCCTACCCACTCCTATCCACTCATTCCCTTCCTTTCCTACTCTCATCCATCCCGCACCTGCAATTTCCCAACGAAAAGAACATGACCTATAGTGGTTGAAAGAGATTGTGCTAGCATCATTTCAAGGTTAAAGGAAAGGGCCAACACAAATTCTGGTTTTGGTTTGATAATTGCTAATGTTGTAACTTTTCTACAAATTAAAGTTAGATTTTTCGGGTTTTTGCTCATGTTAAGAGAATGGCGAATATATACTTACAACCTTGCTCATCTCTAACTTTATAATTATTCTTGTAGATCATGGGAAAGGGAGGTTTCACATTATGCCTTATAGTTTAGCTCTAGAAGACTTATACATGAGAATCATACTATCCAGTCCATGGTACGTTGGTCGATGCATGGTTGCCATGTTTGGTCTGTCGCCCATTACCATATTCACTTGTGTAGTAAGGAAGCCTTTCTTATCACAGAACCAAACTGAACTTGTTCTCAGACAATACGTGTGTTATGTGTCCTAGCGCAAGCTTAAAGCAACACAATTACATCGATATATCTTAGCTAACTTTGTAATGTCAGATCCAAAATATTTCGGTGACGTTGCCCCACTTTTATTTTATTTTTGTTAAAAAAAAATTGATAAGACTACTTAATTTATATAGGTATTTATTTAAAAATTGTAAGGACATATATGCACATGCACGCACGTGTGCTAACTTGAAATTAAATTTCTTAATTAATGGGTATCCTGGGTGCCATTGTGATAGTAATTTGAAGGAATCAGATCTAACCAGTGGCAGAACTCGCAAATAATAATTTTTTGGAAGGGGGGTGGGTGGAGGGGGAAGGCTTTACACCGTCAACCTCTTTGTCGAGATAGGAAAAATTCTACCATAATTGTAACATAAATCTTATGTGTATTATGTATATAAACACATTATATCTATATAATCACTAGTATAGACCCGTGCTTTACACGGTGATTTATAAAATAGATAATAAGTTGTTTACAAAAGACACATAGTTACTGTTATCATTTAGAAAGGAAGACACAAATAAGTTACTTAGTTAGTGATGTTGTTATAAGTAGAAATAAATTTTCACTATAAAAATTTAATAAGACTAGTTATTATAGTTAGAATTTTTTAGTATTATATACTTTTTTATCATTTTCTTTTAGAAATTTTTTTATCTTTAAAAATAGATCTATTCTAGTCACAATTTCATTCAACTTATCTCAATATGTAGTTACAATTCGTCAAAATTGGTAATCCATGATGTGCTTAGGCTCCTCATTTTGAAATCATGAAGTTAGGTGACCTTTTGTTGGAAAATATGTCATCGAATTATTCTTTAGACAATATACATCCTCAAGATTAGTATTTCACTTCAATCATAAGTTGCAACACAAATGAGTTGTTCTAGATTTAGGACCATAGATTTAGTGATTTTAGGTGATTTGAATTAAGCAAATTTTATTTTTTTTTGAGAAAAGGGAGACTGTAAAAATAGTGGATGGATTTAGAAAAACAATAAAAACTATCATATATGGTAGCTGGTCTATTGATTTGAAACTACCTACCAATTTATATAAGTTGTCCCTTCTCAGAAGAAAAAAATAATGAACTAGCAAAAAGACACATGTTCAAATATTCTAGTTAAATCATGGATCATAATTAGTTGTAGCATATTACCCACAGAGTTCTGACTACCTGATTGTCTTTTAGTTAACCCATAACTTAAAAACCCAACAAAAGTATTTTTAAATTTGTTCATTCGATTAGTTAACCTCAAAGGGGGTTATTTTATTTCTTGAAATCAGAAGAACCCATCAAAATCTCAATTAACACATGATTTTCAAAAAAAAAAAAAACCCAAGAAATTAAAATTTACTATAACCTTACCTTGTGATTTGTGTCTTAAGTTAACTATATGACATCATTAATGATTTTGAACATTTGTCATGATTTATGAAAAAAACCTACAAATAGTATTCAAGAATGCATTACGGTATTTTACTAAATTAAACAGCAAAAACTGTTACATTGATTCAAGCATCCATTATAGTATTGAATGTATGCTATGATAAAAAAATATATAGAAATAGTATTCAAGTATGCATTGTAATTTATAACTAAACAATGGAAATATTCAAGCATGCATTACAGTTTCTAACTGAACAATGAAAACAGAAAATTACATTGATTCAAACATGCATGTAGTATTGAACGTATGCAATGATTTTAAAGAGAAAACTAGAAAATTACATTTGATAATATTCGAGGCATATTTTAAAGGTGAATAAGTTAATCAAAATCGTTCTAAAGACTTTAAAAATTATGATCAACTTTTTAATATTAAACTCATCCCATATGTCCATTAATGCAATTTAATTCTACTGCTAGGGTTCCTAACCCAATGAAATCCCCCAACACCCCCTCCATATTGTTCTAACTTCTAAACCCCAACCTGATCGCCTCATTCAATTTCCAAAATAGCAAAACTTTTGAAAATAAAGAGGACTATACTCTTATCTACGTATGTAAAAAAAGAAGTCAAATTTTATGGTTTCTTTTATATATCTTAACAGTAACTTTTGTAAATTATGAAAATCATATTATAATTCGCAGTATAGATATTTGAAATTTTTTAATTGATGTAAATAAATAGGTCACCAAACAATTTAGATACATGTGAAATAGTTTGCATTGTTGTTTCCATTAAAAATTTGAAACGTCGAGGAAGAGGATCAAATTATTAGAGTTTTTCTTATAAAAAAACAAAAATTCATAAATGAAAAACATAAATAAAACATGAAAGAATCTAAACACAATTAAGTTACTAATACAATATAATATAATATAAGCAAAATTTTTTTAACCTAAGTCATAAATCGGACGGAAATAGTTAAGAATATAAACGAATCAAACCAAACACCACCACTATTAATCAAGCCTGACAAAAACTACACCTAAAAAAGTGAGATTACGAATTGTAGCAAGAAATCAATAATGGCGCCAATTAGTGAAAGATTAAATATGAAGAAAAGAAAATTAAGCCACATATAAGAGAGAATTATGACAAAAAAGTACAAAAATTTCAATCAAATACGATCAAGCGTTTTGACACTACTAATTACAAAAGAGGAGGTCACTTGCTAACGAATTAACAAATTAATACAAATAGATATATGAGGAAGGGAATGATAATTATTATATATCTGGAAGCGAGGTAAAAAATTAAAGATCATTTTGACACACATAGGCAATGAGCAATACGGCATAATTGATTTCAACTATGAGACGTATTCTAATGTATAATTTCAAATATGACTATGAGTAAGAACTACTTGACTATTTATACTAATATTGAAGGTTCAAGAGTGATATCTTTTTTATCTATAATTTTCGTAGTTATTCGTTACTAACTACTTCATAATTCATGTATCCATAATTATGGGATTATTCTTTATTGGCATTTGACTTTATTATTTAAAATAATACTAAAGGCATAGCCATTTCATATATTTATTTCAACCATTACAGAATTATACTTTCCGGGATTATGCTTTCCTAGGATCATTTCCTTAGTTGTTAGTGATTTTTTTCCACAATTACGGAATCATACTTCTTGATATTATACTTCCCGAGATTAATCTTTTCTACAATCTAGTGGTGATAAGGAGACAGAAGGAATTCAAAAGGTTTAAGAAGGATATTTTTTTTATAATTTCCATAAACACTAATTACCACATAAGCATTCCTTTTAGAAAAAAATACTCCATAATCCTCATTTCGACAATTATGGAATTATACTTCATAAGATTATACTTTCTTAGGATCATTTTCCTATTAATGATTTTTCCCTTACTACTATGTGAGAATGGATTATAAATTAATTATTTTCAACAATCATATGGTTGTGATGAGGAGAGAGAATGAATCCAAGGGTTCGAAATCTCTAATTAATGAGAATACAAGAAAATTCCACATCATCACAACATTGCTTTTATATATAGTATAGATGGCCAAAAAATAAAATAAAATTAGGAGGGGAACTCGGCCCCTCTCACCCCCATAATAGTTCTATACTAAAATTTTTGTACATGTAAAAATAAATCAAAATTATCTCTCAATGACGCAATTTCGTCCTCCACCAAAAATTTGTTGGTTGAGGTCATTTTAGCAAGCAGACATTCATCTCAATATGATTACACGTTTTCGAGTTTCTCAGATTGATTTCTCTTTACATTTTTTTAAACAAGGATAACACAAAAACAACAACAATGTTAGACACTTTTTCTCATAAGGGTATGCCCAATTAGATCCTCTACTAAAATTTCCCTAATAAGCACTGTTGAAAAACATAAATCAGTTGAAAATGAAGCAGTAATGAAATACTTAAAATTTGGACAACTAATCTGTTGCTATGTTTGCATCTCTAAACACATGGTCGGTAGTAATTTGAGCGACTTGATCTCTCCACACTTGAAGACCCTTGAATCTTGATACATGAAGCTTGCAAAGGATGTGAATCTTCCCTTCTAAAGCATAGATGACTATGTCTTGTTATTGTTTTCTATAATTAATTGACCGAAACCTGCTTGAATAATTGAACACAGATCATTGCTTAGCACTCTAACCTCTGCCACCAATATTGAAGTATTACGTTGTCATAATAAGCTTCTCCTGTCTTGAGTATCTGCTACTTTGGTCTCGGACTATGAAGTCTCCTGCTATTGAGGAGTTGATAAGTGATCCATCAAAGTTGAATTTGGCAAATCTTGGAGGGTGGAGTGTCACCTCACAAAATGAATTGAGGTGGAAAGGGGAGAAGAAGCCCCCTCGAATTAGTATCAACCAACGTAAAAGTTTGATTTCTCTATTCCGTGCCAGCTTTTTTGCCCGTACTAGGCTTGCAAAGGGATTGAAACATTTCATTTGTGAAGATCATTGCATTCCTGGATTTTCAGTTGCTACACAATAGAAACGAAACTTTCGTTTTAACATTGGGTTATGGGAGGATTGAATTCTTCCTAAACTTTGTGATAAGTCTTGGCATCCAGTGGGAGAAACACTAAATGGAAGCTAATGGTGTTTATCAGCAATTGCTCAGACCTTAATTATTTTGCAATCTTTGAAGAGATGTTATGAAAGTTTAACATTACCAAAAGATATAGCACAAAGTGGATCATATTGAGTCCTGTTCTCAAAAGGATACCTAGTGATAGAGCTTTATGACAAAGTTGTCATAGAAAGACTTTAGTTTTACACATAGTATCAATTTTTCAAATTCAATTGAAAGACCATTTGATATGTCTTATTTGATTGTCAATAAAAAAATTAGAACAATGATAGTTGTATGCTCTTAATCTATCAACTTATTCCCCTCCCCCACAAAAAGTCAATGATGGTTAACTTGGCTTTGAATAAGATTTGGCAATGGCCAGGATAGGTAGATACTATGGTTTGGTTGTGAATTCATTTTGCTATTATTTCTTTTTAAATGTGTTTAATGTTTAAACTATCAATATCTTATGTTCCTTTTAGAACGACACTGGGATTAAGTTAGAATGTTACATTACTCTATTGGCACATCAACTATCAATTTTCATATCTAAAATTTCACGTTTGTATAGATATTTAGCTTTTGGTTTTTTAGATTTTATTATTGATTTGATATGCCCTATTTATGAAAACTTGTTCATGATTCATTTTTGTTGGACAAAATCAGGACTGACCCGGATGCAGCAACGACTGTTAGAGATAGTCCACGAATTAATGATGATGGGGTGGCTACCAGAGTCGTCTTATGGATGTCCATGTCCTAAACCCGAATGTTTGGCAGTGATGGTAAGGCAACCATGGGGAGGGGGAGGAGAGTGTGAGAGATGAGACTTGTGCGTGTTTTTGGCTAACCCCCCTAAACCTCCTTTTATAGGTTATAGGGGGCAGCTAGGGTTGCCTAGGGCAACACTTTGTGGCCGTCGGGCCTCACTTAATAGGCCAGGCCAACAGCTCCCACTCCGCCACAAAGGCCGCAAATACATGCTCTTCACAAATCATGACTCCTCACGCTTCATATTAGGAATAGGACGTGGGACCGAAAAGTAACAAGCAGTGCTATATTAAGTTACCATCTAACTAACATAACATTTTCACGAAATGCGATACCCCAAGTCATCCTAAACATCACAAGTAGCATTTCTAATCCCTTATGCCATGATATATCATATGATTATATACTCAATATAATTGCTTGGTTTGGTATTGGTGATGACGGATAGACTTTTCCTTAAACACTCATGATATTGCATCTTAGATTAATTGCTTTCCTAAGATGTTCTCGTTGAACCGTATACATCGTGGTTCTTGAGAAAATACATTAAAGTAGCAACATCAAGTCTTGACTTTGTACCATAGCTTTAAGTCAAGGGGTCATCGTCTACAAGGTCACACAGTGACAAGAGATAGGGAGGTCAATTGTCACTCCGTATGTGGTCGTCTTTTAAGCACACACAGTATGAGATGTGTGTCAAGACATAGCTCCCACTTACTTGGGATCGTCACTCTATATGCCATACGAATCGCCACTCTAGATTTTTATCAAAAAATTTAACTTGAGTCACTAGATTAACATACTAAATGCTAATCTTGACACTAAAAATTCGGCTTTCAAGGCTTCAATATGAAATCATGTGTGAGACCCGCGTTCTTTATTTTACGTTAAGCTGATTGTCTTGCATTTTACATTATAAAATCGTATTTTTATTAACTATACGAGTTAAATTATTACTGATACACTTATGTGAGCGATAATTTTATTAAAAAGAATTACTATTGTTATTATTGATTTTGAGATTAATTCGTGCTTATTTGTGCCAATAGTTTAATTTAGTCGTTTTTCGAGTACGATTAGGTTGTTAACCTTAGAAGTAGTTCGATGTTTAATAAATCGAACATTTCTATTTTTGGGAACGAATAGTCGATAGAAGGCCGTATTAACGATTTGGTTTTAGAGTTCGGGATACGAACTAGACTAGCGGTGCCAACTACTAAACAGCTTGAGACAAAAAAAAAAGAGTAAAAAGGGGGCTAAGCCCCTTTCTTTCACGATAGAGAACACGAAAGGGGGAGAGGGCTTTCTTGAAGCTCTTCACGACCATCCTCCTTGACACCACCACACAAAGAGAGAGAGATCGGCAAAGAGAGGGAGAGGGCAACGGACGGCGGTGCCACCGCCACCATGACCGGCGTTCGCCTCTTCTCTGCGACGACCCTGGCAATCCGAAGACACATAGAGAGAGAGAGAGAGAGGGAGGTCAAGCGAGAGAGGAAGGACCGGGGTCAAGGTCAGATGGGCGGCGATGGTGGGCCAGAGATGGGTAGCGACGGCGACGCTGCTGGCTGTCCGTTCGCTGCTGGCGACAGAGAAAGAGAGAGAGATTGAGCGAAAGAAGTGAGGGAATGAAAGGGGATTCGAGACTGGCACGACCCGTGACAGCGACCGTCGCGACTGAGGCTGGTGACCGGCGGCGGTTAAGGGTGGTTCCGGTGACCACCAGAATAGCACAAACAACAGCCGAATCGAGCTTGGCGCATACTGATTCGGGTCAACGTTGGTTGGCAAATCAGGAGACCAATTTCTGAGTTCTTGAACATCCAAATTCAGCCCCAAAATCCCTTAGAACGGGTCCTTAGCTTGGAGTCCAGGTGGGTGTTTCTTGCCTCCTAAGTATTAGTAGTTTCGAAAACGTTTTTAACCTAAAGTGATGATGCACGTTGGTTTAGGTTTAGATTGATTGATTGAGAACATGGAGACTGATTGTGCATGTTTTATTTTAATTGAATCAACCTCGATTACGCATGTATAACTGCTGCCCAAAACGAACCGATTTTATGCCTTAGAGTACTCGAAATTTATACATGCTAATTGGATTGTCTGATATGCCTAAGATGTTGTTAAATTGGGTTAAAACGACCTCCTTAGCTGGGTAGAAAGTATGCCGTTAAAATGACAGCATTGGTGATTTTCATGTTTAGTGAATTACGTATTATGTGAGTGAACGGCATCGATGCATGTTAATATAATCAATTCATGCTTGAAAATATAGCCTTGAAATGACCCAATAACGCTTTGAATCGATATACGTTAATTTCAGTTAATTAAGCTTGAAAATGACTTCGAATCGGTATATGTTGGTTTAGTTAATATATGCTTATCAGTAGCTTCGAAATGATATATGAATACCCTGATTTGATGCTTGCTTAATTAGTTAATCCATCCCTCATTAGTAACTTCGAGATGTATACGAATACATTGATTCGATGCTTGTTTAATTAGTTAATCCACGTCTTGAATCGTATTATGCTTAAATGGCTAAATTAGGCTTGAAGTGTAACCTCAAAACAATGAATGAATGCCTCAAATCGATGTTTGTCTATTTAGTTGAATTATGCTCGTGAAGTAGCTTGGAAACAACTTTCGAACGACGAAATGAGCATGTTCACCCCCTTAAGTGCAATACATGAATGTAATTGTGTTACATGCCTTTTTAGTTTAATTTAGCTTGCTAAGCATTCGTTTCAAGTTAATGTGATATGAATACATATATATGTATATATGGTTATAATGGTTGGCTGTAGCACACTGCGGAATGATATTTGCTTGATCGGTAAGTTATGTATTGCTAAGTTTACATATCGCTTTTCAGTATGACATAGGGGATTTGAATGTTATGATTATTAAATTGAAAACTGATATGGTAGTTGAATGGTTTGAGGTAGAACTATGAGTGGTTCGAGGTTCTTTGTGGTACGGTGCTTGTGAGAAGGGAGCCTAGGTTGTGAATTAACCGCAATCGTGTGGATTGCGAGTCCATGTGTGGGTCATTGTGCTGAATTGATTATAAAGAGCTTGAATGTGATACACGTGTACCCCCTTCCCTTCCATGTCCTCAAGTCACGTTATGTGCATAAGGGTGAATTTTAAAAAAGAAGGTTTTCATATTTTGAAATGATAGTAACTATAATTATTAGTGCATGGTGGCCTATTTTAATTAAATAAATACAGTTTTGGAAGTGAACTCGCTTGAACGGGGGAATCCCTAAAGAGTTTTAAAAAGGTGTGAGTTGCATGATAAAGGATTTTGCTATGAGAGGCAGCAAAGTTACTAGTCGTTATGACCAGACGCTTTAAATGGCTAAGATAAGTGCTTATGGACAATAGATGAGAGTGAACCTGCTTGAACGGGGGAATCCCTAGCCTAGGGAGTAATCCCTAGAGACCCTGACGAGGGTTAAGGTCAAAAAGTTAGTTGCCATCCCGGGAGTAAGTGCTTAGTGTGAGTTAATTTCACTGGGATTGAGTGTAGATCTCTCCCAACCAGCACTTTATGATGATCTTATGCCCAGGGTAGTTTCTTATTAAGTAAGAAAAGCAATCGGTGTTTCGCCTTTTTAAGTATTTCAGAAAGAAAGTTTTTAAGGGTCATTATGAGACCAATATGAAAGGGATTTTATGAAGAATATGAGCTTAAAGAGGCTAAGTAAAGTGTTTTCAGAAAAAGAAAAGAAAGATTTTCATGCACATCATGTGAATAAGAATCTAAGTGCGGTATAAATGAAATTCAATGTACAGTCTGGTCATACCCTTATAGTGCATCGATTATATGAGTTTGAATGTGCATGTTTAGCTAATGAAAGTTTGTGGCATGATCTCTGCTTCATATGTTTAGCATCTCATATGAGTAAATTAGATAGATAAAGCATAAATCTCGAATTATATCACATAACATATGAAAGAAAGTTCTATGCTTAGCCTCGTTGCTTGCTTAAGTGTTTGACTGCCTGTTAGTAAACAAGTTTGGTCATTTAGAGACCTAGAAATGTGTTTGAGCGGTTAAAGTAAAGTTTATGGTTAGTGATATTTCCAGAAGAACTTCGTGAATGCCTAATATGATAGTAAAATATGAATACGTGACATGTGACTACTAAAGATATTATTGCCTGCAACAGTTTGATTTTAACGGGGTCGGGGGACACTCACTGAGTGTGTGGTTGCTCATCCCACTACTCTTTCTCCTTTTTTCCCAGGTTTTCTTTATGACAGGAAGAAGTTGAGTCAGCCATGTTAAGATAAAATCTATTCCTCCTTGCAAGGTGTCATGTGTACCCATTTGAAGGGATCTTACGTGTTTAATGAAGTCATGTAATGTATTCTTAGTTTGTAAACGTATGTAAACCAAGTATTCTAGTTCATGTAATGCGTATGGTATAAAGGTCGCTCTATATGGCTGTATGAGCTAACCATCTAATTAGTTGGACGTCTTCTTGGTTAAAGCTGGTTATGTTTTGGGATGTAAACCCCAATACTTCGGTTGTGTGAACCATTGAGTTGTATCTTTCATTTATTCTTTATTAATGAACTATTCTGTTTGGTGTACTCCGAGCGAGTGACTCGTTGAGTTATGAACTCTGCCATGTAGCCGTTGAGCTTCCGTTAAATGTTTTACACTGTCATTGATTTGCAGGGGTTATTGTAAAGCTTTTAGCCTGAAAACGGTCCATTTTAAGGGAAACTCTGTCCGTTTCGCCCCAGAATTTAAGTAGAAAGTTAAGAGAACGTAACATTCTTGGCCCTGGGGGCTCGGGGTGTTACATCATGTCTCATATTCGACTCCATCGAGTCTCATCTTAGTCTTGCTAAGGCGAATATTTCCCATACACTTCTAGTATGAGTAATTAATATTGCACCCCTAGCGCTAATATGATTTTGTCTCATCTTGCTTGCTGCTCAAGCGTCAGGACGATTGCCTGTGTGACTAGGCCAATCAGAAGCCTGTGACATTTCAACATGTCTAACAAATTAATCACAAAGCATTTAGAAAAAGAACCTTTAATCTTTATAAATGCTCATTACAAGAAGAACGTATATGTCATACATAAAAAGATTTCATCCAAGAACTAAACTCTGCGAAGCCCTAGACTAAACAAATGTGCTTTGAAAGCATCTCTAGGAATCGACTTAGTTAATGGATCAACGATCATCTTGTTAGTGGGTATATACTTGATGGCAACCTCCTTTGTCTTTATAGCGTCTCGCACAAAGTGATAAAGCCTCTTGATGTGCTTGGTCTTCCGATGAAACTTCGGATCTTTAGCGAACTGGATGGCGGCTGTGTTATCACATAACATCTCTACAGAATCATCCACTCTTTGTGGCTTGGTGAGTTAATTGCCTCTTGATAATAGGTAGGCTCCTCGACTTCCAAGGGAGTGCATAGGAATATTTCCTCTTCGATTTGGAAATATCATCGAGGAATTCTTCCACGCTCACTCATTCGAAACCTAGGGCCTTCATTGTTTTTCTGCCTGAGTGAGACATCCCTCCCCCTTTCTCTAAGGGTGTGAGACCCTGAGCATGTGGAGAGTTGCTCCCACTATTCCTCTGGGGCGTGGGATCCCGAACATGTGGACTAACTGCATGTTCGGGAACTGGAGAATGAGGTCGGACCTTAATCGCAGGTTGACTTTCGTCATGGATAGGAGATCGAGGACGAATCTCAGTCTCCTGGGCAGGCAAGTCTACCCCATTCTCTTCGAATAGGGGAGGCATACCATATTCGGTGACTTGGTTAGAATCCAATTTCTCCCCCTCACCGAATGATGGTTGGATGTTTTGCTGTAACTCAAACAGTTCGACATCCTTCTTGACTTCACCAATGGTCGGGAACTCATCCTCGAGAAAATCGACATTGCGAGAATCTATTTCTATCATGCCACCATTTGGGTCCCCGTACATCACACATCCTTTAGATTGTGCGGGATACCTAATTAATGAACACCCTTTTGGTAGCTCTTGGACCAAGTTTTCTATGTTTATAGGTTGGGTTATGCACATAGCTGGCCGAACCCGATGGGCGTAAATGGTCCAAGCATGGCTTCTTACCAAACTATAACTCATATGGTGTGGTAGGTACACCCTTGCTCGACACACGGTTAACGATATAGGCTGCCATAGGCAGCGCATCACCCCAAAAACTGATTGGGAGGTTAGCATATCATTGACCTGACCATGTCAAGCAATGTACGATTCATGCGTTCCGCAACACTATTCTGTTGTGGAGTGCGTGGAATCGTTAGCTGTCTTTGTATACTTTTTTCTTCACAGAACTTCTTGAACATATCAGAGAGGCATTCACGACCTCGATCAGTTCAAAGGATCTTAACCCTGCGTTCCAATTGAGTCTCTACTTCTGCTGCAAAACGTTTGAACACATCGAGTGCCTCGTAGCGATGAGATAGTAGGTACACATACCCATATCGTGAATAATCGTCTATGAGAATAATGAAATAGATAACCCCATGTCGTGCTGCTTTAATGTTAATGGGTCCGCATATGTCTGAGTGGATTAATTCTAAGGGACTCGATGCTCTCGAGGCCTTACTGAAACGCTTCATTGTTGCCTTTCCAGCTAAACATGATGCACACTGTAACGGCCTGACCTTAATATTCATATTAATTACATTAAATCATCTTAATTATGAATTAATTACGTTGGGCCCCGCATTTCAATCCAGCATTTTTTTCATTTCAATTCAGCAATTTCTTTATACGCATGTATACTTGTACGATTGCAGGTTGAATCGACAGAATGACCTCGAAATGAAATTTTGATCCTCCTCGAATAATTCATTGAAATGCTAATGAATAATTGAACATCTGTTAATATGGAAGTGTCTCTCAAAATTTTATATCAAAAAGTTTAAAAAAAAAAAGAAAAAAAAGGTCAATGGTCAAAGTCAGTTTGACCGGTCAAACCGACTTTGACCGGTCAATGGCGGTTTGACCACCCACAAAAAAAAAATAATCACTTTCTGCCTATATATATGGGGGGGTTTGTTTCACTGCACAACACACACACACGTGAGGCAGAGGAAGGAGAGAGAAAGAAGAGAGAGAGAGAAAAAAAAAGAGAGAGAGAGAGAAGAAGAAGAAGGGAAAGGAGAAGGAGGAAAAAGAGATTATGGTTTCGGGCTTGAAACAAATTCAAGGTGAGTAATTCCTGACTTCTTGACCTAAAGTTTGGAATTTGATGTTTTAGGATTTAGTAGTTTGGAGCATTAATGTCAATTGGTAAAAACCAACCGTATGGTTTCATGTTTAGTGGTGATGTTTTGATTGATTGGGTATCGTGACATGATGATTATATTATAAATTCACCCAATATGGATTCGAAGTTATGAATTTTAGACTGAATCTGTCTAGTGAATTTATGCTGAAATGTGATTAACGTTTTGAGTATTAGGAGCTATCGGTTGGACAACATTGGGACAATTTTACGGTCGAATATACATATTATTTTCAGATTTATGATAAAGTTTCATGAATATTGGAAGTACATGTTGTGAGTCAGAAATCCTAAAAGTGTATTTTATGGGTTATGGATTTTAATTGGAATATTATGTTCGACGAAATACGATTATATGAGTTCGTCATGTTACGTTTTTAGGAAAAGAGCTCATGTCTTGATTGAGGCTACGACAGAACATTCTAGAGCTATGACCATAATAGTGGCTGTCGTTATATGACTTATTGCCATGACGTGGTAAGGCAATGGTACGGCAAGAATCAGTAATATACTAAAAACGTTAATAACAATTCAAATAAAAATAGTCATAATTTAAATTATGCAATCGCAAACATAATATTATGGGCAATGGCCCACAATGAAACTAATACTAACAATTTAACAAAATATCGATAAGTAACGAGCTTATATCAATTATCAGAATAATATGGAGATAATGTCATTACCTCATTTCATATTTATGACTGATATCCATTAAGTGCATGATTAGCAGTATAAAGGAAAGGAATGATAGTACACAATCAAGCCAAGTCAATAATTTCTTTTACATGCTAATAACTAGCACGGAGCTCAAGAAATTCAAATTATTTTTTAAACCAAGAAGTTCAACCAAATTTCATAATCTCGCACTAATCAAAAAGGGATTATATATGTAAAGCAGGAATGAGGCCACATCTGTCGTTTCAAGCTGCCAATGCATATTCGTCATTTCAAAGGAGAGAGAATCTCAAACGTCAGGTACGTACATTGCCTATGTTTTTTTTTTTTAAAAACTCACAGTGTTCTCAGCAATGAAAAACAATTAATACAAGATTCATTTAATGAACCAAGTTCTCAATGTTTTGTCACATAAACAAGTGGCCCCGCCAATAATCATCAGGGCTTATGCCCATCAATCATCAAGACTTATGCCAACCAATATACCCGCGTGCGGTGTCAACTCAGGCTTCTCGATCGGCCTGGGGGGTGAGCACCTAAAGTACGATCGTTTCAAAATGTACATCGACCAAGGGGACCACTTTCAGATAAGAATCAGCAAATCAATTTTGCTTATACATTCTCTCTCTCCTGTTTGCAGAATAAAATATTTTGAAATGCGGCCGGCCCAACCAATTTAACATAAACTTATTTTACTGCATAGGAATGTACGTGCTGAGCTTCGGCTCATCGTTCGCATGTTTTGATGTTTTTTGTTTTAGGTATGGGAAGAAATGAATAGTCATCCTCCTGAGCAACCAGAAAGTAGCAAAACAAAGGACATTTACGGATTGCTAGCCAGTCAGTGCTCACAGTGATAATAGGTTAGTAACCTGGTGATGGTGTGTTGCTATTCTCTTGGAATCTAAGGATAATAATGCTTACCATTGGTATATCAAATTATCACATGAGGGACAAACAGTATGAAGAAGCATGCATGTATTTTGGGTGATTCCAAAGGTTTAGTAAAGTAGATAGCCTTGTTCCATTCCGGAACGGCAGTAATGCCTCCAGTCAGGTTAAAAGTCTTTCGCTGCAGTTAACAATAAATGAGTAGTCAAGCTTGAGTAATCAGACATTAGTAATTGGGGGCGTTACACACACCTAGGCAACTTAAGCCTAGTGAGTCGGTCTAGAAGACCTTCTTTAGCTAGCCTATTTCTCCTATCTTGGCCCACATGACCAAGTCTAGCATGCCACTTAACAGATACAGAACTGGAGTAAAAGTATGAAATATAAGTAGAGGATATATTATTATAGATATCATCCAAATCTAAAATAATGAAATCTCCTTTCAAAGTTGCTTGGCCAAACATATTGCCATTGTAGAACAAATCTACACCGTATGAACGAAAACCAAAAGTAAAACCTAATCTTACTAAAGAAACATAAGAAACTAAGGAGCATCGCACCCCAGGTGCATAGAGGGCGTCATGAAGAAGCAACTTGTTTCCTCCACGGAGTCTGAGTTGGTATGCTCCTAGTCCAAGGATATCTTCTTCACTGTCGTTCCCCCGTACGACAGTCCGTGAACCCATCGGGTAGTGATGGAACTCCACGAATCAAACCCTATCCTGAACTATGTGCTTTGTTGCCCCCATGTCTACAATCCATTGAGGAAGAGAATTAGCAACGAATGCATGGAAACAAACATATAATTCAGGAGTTTTAGTGAAAGAAGGTACCTTAGCTAGCTCAGGACAATTCCGAGCGAAGTGGCCTTTCTTTCCACAATTATAGCACTTCACACGTGCCATATCCTTAGCTCCGCTGCCCTTGGCCTTATGCCTCTTCACAGTGCCACCATTGGAGCTAGAGTTTTGAGGAGGACGAGGGCCCTTTTTAGGTTTCTTACCACAGTAAGATTTTCTGCCCTTGGGGCCCGATCCTTTGGCAACGAATGTCACACTAGGAGGCGCATATAATTTTAAGCGCATAACATTAGGCCCTGCCAACAGCTCCCACTCGGCCATATAGGCCACAAAACGTATGCTCTCCACGAATCACAACTCATCACACTTCATACCAGGAATAGGACGTGTGACTTAAAAGCAATCAAGCTAAGATGCAGTATTATGAGTATTTAAGGAAAAATCTATCCATCATCACCAATATCAGTCTGGGAGATTATATTAAGTATATAATCATATGATATATCATGGCATAAGGGATTGGATATGCCACTGGTGATGTTCAGGATGATTTGGGGTATCGTATTTCATGAAAATGCTATGTTAGTTAGATGGTAACTTAATATAGCACTACTTGTTACTTTTCAGTTGCACGTCCTATTCCTGGTATGAAATGTGATGAGTTGTGATTCGTGGAGAGCATGCGTTTATCGGCCTTTATGGCCGAGTAGAAGCTGTTGGCCGGGCCTAATGTTTTAGCCCGATGGTCACTAAGGCCGCTTAGGGCGGCTTCCCTGATTGTTCCCCCAACCTATATAAGGAGGTTTCAGGGGATCAATTAAGGTTACACATGTGACACAGAAACCACGTACTCTCCCTTCCCCTCACACAGCTGCCTAATCATCCACCGGGGTTTGGGGTCTAGGACGTGAACCCTAAAGGCGATTCTAGTAGCCGCCTCACATTCAGATCGACGTGGGCTATTCTCGACAGACAATTCTGCATTCCAGGTCAGTCCTATTTGTCTAACAATTTTGATGTATATTTTTTTGTTTTTTGGGGTGGGGGGGTGGGGGAGGGGGGGCTTGCCTACGTGGCTTTTCTAGATAGAAGGGTTGCAAATATCTTCATCAATAAATATCAAGTGTATTCTTATTTTCCATTAAAAACCCCTCTACACTTCAAACCCTTGTTCATGGGACCAAATCAGAAGCCAATCTCTTTCCCACCCTGCCTCTTCCAAGACCCTTTCTCTCTCCTCAACCTCCTGGAAACTGCATGCTCAAGCCAAAGGATTTGGGTGCAAACAGTGCAATGAAAATGCACCAAAACTTAGCAGCAAAAAAGCAGGAGGAGAAGAAGATGATGATGACCAGATACCGCAGGTCATATTCAACAGGATGATAAGAAGAATCCTGGCATCAGTGGGAGGGCCATTGATGGTGGGGGTTGTGTTGCTTAAACTGTTTGATTTGTTGAAGGAGAATCATGTGTTGGAAGTGCCACTTTGGGTTGCATTTATAACAACATTTGTCACCTTTGGGAGCTCTGCTCTTGGGGTTGCTTATCGCTTTTTATCTACTAGTTGGGATCCTGAGGAAGAAGGGTCTTTTCTGGGGTTGGAACAAGCTACCCAGAATTGGACTGAGATGTGGCAACAGGATGAAGCAAATAAGTGACAACAGAGTGCCCCCCCCCCCCCCCTCGTCTCTCTCTTTTTCAAGGAATGTAGCAAATTTTGCACAAGCAAATATATTTATATTGTAGCTCTAATCCCTATCTGTTTCTCTGTGTATGCTTGGGTTGGAAAATGATGCTTCAAATTGATTTCATAATGAGAGTTGGCTATAAGCTTGAAACTTTTGCCTACCGGAGATTAGATAACACCGGGGGGGGGGGGGGGGACCCCCCCCCCCCCCCCCCCCCCCAAAAAAAAAAAACAAATCGAACTTTAATGGACTAACTATTAGTCGCTTGGGTAAGGGCACTAGACTGTATACATCCAAATCTGCTTAGACCTTACTGTAGCAAGATTAGCACTGAATGGTGTTAATGTTGGATTACAGTGAACTTGTCTGCAATCAAACTGTGGTACTTCAAAATCAGTGAGGGCTTAAATTAGAAAGAAAATAATTGGAGTCATTTGAAAAGCCATTGTCAACATAATTGGCATCGGTATTTTCCTTAAGAATTTGAGGAACCACTTGAGCAGTGGTGGATCTCGTAAAAAGAATTTAGGAGGGACAAGATTTGAACCCCTAATGAGTGAGTTTTACCACAAATCCAACATTATCTTATGTATATTACAAGTAACACATTATGCATATATAATAATACAATAAAAAGTTGGAGGCTTGGGGGGGGGGGGCCCGCCCCCAACAAAGATCTGCCCCTGCACTTCAGTGCAATTTTCCTAGCCAGTTCTTTGGTTCACAGAGATTCAACAATGTAAAAACTATATATAGTTGGATACATGTCATCTTCAATAACATGAACTATTTTCTCAAGTAGTTCAGAATAACCAGGCTGTCATAGCTTCTCATATGAACCAAGCTGCTTCTGTGGTGAACTCCTCATCAGACCTGAATATGTTGCGGGAGAAGCTAGCCTGGATCTTGCAGGAGAACTCAGCAGCGTGGGTCTTGCTAGAGGTGGCAGCATGAATGGTTGCACTGGTGACCCCAAAATTGGAGTATTATGGTATGAGGAACGGGGCGATGCCACAGGACTCCTCCTACTTGGACCGGAAGATCTTGGAGATGACCTTAGCATGGGTAGCATATTGATTTTGATCCTGACATTTGCACAGTTTTATGCCACTTTGAGTTACCACCTAATAAAATTCTGAGGCCTTTTTTTTGGGCGGGGGGGAGGGGGTTACTCTCAAAGTAAGGCAGGGCCCAAGCCGAGGGTAACTAGGGAAGGGATAGCAGAAAAGAAAGCTTGACCAGGCCAAACCCAACCAGATAGTCACATCGGCTAGGGAGGCAATGTGTGTCCTGGGGCTGGGACCATGAAGCCAAAGGCATCTTGGTACCTAATAATTCAAGTTAAAATGGGAAAATAAGTTTGAATATAGCCTCTACTTACTTGTTATGAACATCAACATACTCATCGGTTTCATCAAATATTTCTTCCTGTAATCAATAAAAAGTTGTCAGTCGAATAAATTCTGATTGGAGGATAAGGAATGGGGAAAATGACAATTAACTGAACTGTTATGTGATACTCTTAATGCATGGATCCACTAACACAGATACAGGGAGGTTGAATACTAGAGGCCTACGACCAGAGACGCGTGTGGCTCTTGTACTTGCAATAATGAAAGTCTGGAAAGCTTTCACGGTATGTGGACATTAATTACAGAGGAATTTTCTATCCTAATGTAGTGGGATCTCATAAGGTCAAGATGTACAGTCCTGAGAGGAACTATCAGAGAATTTTTGTAAAAGACACATGGAAATGTTTAAATGAATGCAAATTAAGTATAAACTTCTAATGCTAACCAGTCTACCACTACTGAAAATTTATGCAACTAGTGGTACTAGTGGAAGATGTGACAACTAAAACATACTGAGAAAATGGTATTAGAGCATTCCCAATGGGAGTTCCAGATTTTGGAACTCTAGTCTGCCACGTTAGTAAAAGTTCCACAAATTTGGAACTTGTATTCCATCACTTCTCCAACCTATGGAACTCAATTTTAATCATCCAATAAAAATATTTGTCATGGACCCACCTTATAACACACAACCTATTTTTTAAATCATTTAAAAATTATATATTTACTTCAAAAAAAAAAGAAAAAACAAAAAAAATATTTTAAAAATATGAACAGTGACACACGGGAAGACACGCACAGGCGTGCTCCCCCCGTGTCACACGCGTTTCCACATTGCTGGGGAAGCAAATTTGGCACGCAGCAGACACACGGACCCCACCATTTGCCTCGTGCCAGCCGCTGCCAGTGCTCTTAGTGAAAGCAGACAAAACTGAGGTGTTTATAAAAGGGCACAAAGACTAAGCTGTATTACACCTAATAAATAAATAAGTTCAACAAAAGCTATAAGAACTTGCACTGGATCCAAAAATACACATAACAGAAGTGGGGGGGGGGGGGGCTAATTTCAATGTTCTATGGAACACTGCATCGCAGGAGCGTAAGAAGTTACAAAGTTGTAGAATGAGAAAAGATGCATGCCCCTGCCCATCCAGAATTACCTGCAGTAGTTCCTCCATCACATCTTCCATTGTGATTATACCAATCACTTCTTCATTGGGATCCGGAAAAGCATCGAGGTCTGGTGGTTGTAGAATGATCGCATTTCCATTGGGCACAAAGGCCTCTTTGCCTAGCTCCGTCGCATTAGTGAGCGAGACACTATGAGTTCCATTTTCAGTTGAATGTACACTCAATGTGTTTCTTGATGCTTTTTTTTGCTCTTTTTTAAGACACAGACACTGCTGATATGTCCCTGTGAATTTATGCACATAGCAGGCCAATGTTAAGTTCTAGACCAAGTTCAGAACTGTAGCAGTGAAATTTATCCTCCACACTGAAGAAATGTCGGGTGGACAAGAAGTCGAACTCTAGGCTCAATCGGAGACACCCCTAAGCTTGAACCCCCAATCTTACCTCTCTTGTGTATTGAGGTCCCAGTACTAAAAAATAATGTATAATAATAAAATTAAAAAGTAAGAAAAAGCTCACTATACCTTTCTTCTGAAATTGTTCTGGTGTTGAAATCATATGAGGCTTCATTGCAGCCAACAAAGGTCGTTTGCTCTTCACCACTACTCCCATATGGCTGTTACCCTTTTGAAACAGATTCAATATATCATATAGGGGCAAGTGATCATAGAATCTGCAACAAATGAAAAACACACGTTAAGTCGCTACCAAAAAAAATCCATGTGGAGATGACGTGCTGATGGCTGTGACATATACAGTGTCAAACCTTGGGATTTTTCTAATAGTGAGATTTCTTATCGGGGTTTCATCTTCAGCGCGGCAGGCAATCAAGTTTTTTACCTACAATTGAAAGTATAGGTAAATAACCATGCAAAGTTTAAATTTTAGCCAATGCAAAACTCAAAACTGCACGAGTGAAACTACATGTAATAACTCAAGAGTCACAGATCAGATAATTTAAATTTCTTCATAATGGATAAAAGAGTTGCATATTCCCTACTTCATACCAAAATAAGGCCTATAATATTCGTTGGACTGCCAGAGTAGACTGGCACACGACTATGACCCTTCCTCATTATCAAGTCGATCGTGTCCCTGTAAATAAAGCTCAGTGATGAGAAACTGAAAGAAAAGAAAACATATGAGGAAATGACGCAAGAGATATGAGAAGCTTACTGGTGAAGTTTAGCATTTATATCAAGTGAAAATACTTTGGATATAGGAGTCATAGCATCATTAGCCGTCTTTGCTGTTAACTCCAGAGCTCCACCAATGATGGTTGTTTCCTCATGAGTCAACTCTCCGCCTTTGCCAGCCTGGCGACAATAATTAACACTTTCATGTTATGAAAATCTACAATTCAATATGAGCAACTTCACTTCTATATCACTAACCTCATTGGCATGGAGATCAACAAAAGTTTTCAGTTCTGAGCGTCTTAGCAGCGCAGCGTGTCCTTTGCCAAGCAGCCAGTCCAAAAGCTGATATTATTTGGACAAAAACCGTATTTAATATCAAAGTCACCATGATCGTAATATCACTTGTATTACACTATTACTCCTAGATACATGGACGGAGCTACATTGGAGCAAAGGGTGAATTGACCCCCCAATTTTTTGGAAAAAAAATTAAATATAAAATATTTTTATGGATAAAAAAATAGATATATATTAATTGGTTCCAATATATTTTGCAAACTTGTACTTAGCAGGATGGTTGGTTGCCCCCCTGTTTCAGGTGGTCGCAAGTTCAACTCTTGCTAATTGCCACTTTTCTTCTACGGTCCCTTGTACGTTTTTTTTTTTTTTGAGTCTTGGACATTTATTTTCCCTAATTTATGCGTCTGCCTCTCGACTCTCTCTAGTCTTTTGCTCACCTCTCGACTCTTGCCAGCCCCTGCCCACTTACTCTCTCTCTCACTCTCTGCAGTTAGCCGTCGTCCGTCGACCGGCCACTTGTGCCAGCAGTCGCCTCTACTCATCCTCAGCTCTCCTCCTAAATCCCAAATCCCAATTTGAGGTAATTCTCAAAAAGACTCAATTTTTGTTTTTAATTTTATTATTTTGCAAATAATTATGTTTATTTTATTGATTTTAGTTAGATTTATGTTAAATAATTGATTAATTTAGTGAATTACTCCTGATTCATGAATTGAAAAATGAAAATTTTAATCTAATTGCCTTCTTGGTTGAAGATTTAAAGTTGGGCTAATTTTATTTGTAATTGCTTCCTTATTTATGTTTAGTTTACTAATTTTTATTGACTTTGTGTTGAATAAGTTGTTAATTTAGATATTTACTCATCAATTAACTTTGTGTTGAATAAGTTGTTAATTTAGATATTTACTCATCAATTAAAAAAAATCAGGTTTTGTCTTTCTTGATTGAGAATTTAGAAATTAGAATTAGGGTAATTTATTGGTTGTTGTTTGCTTATTTGTGTTAAATTCATTGACTTTAGGCAAATTTGTGTTTGTTTATGATAAACACAAATTATCCCAATTCTAATTCCTAAATTCTCAATCAAAAAAGGCAAAACTTAATTTTTAGAAATATTAAAGTTTATATTATGTGTATTATTAATCTTGTCCCTTCTTGGTTTGAATCCTGGCTCCATCCCTGCCTAGATATCAAGAAGAAATTGTACAAATTCACCAAAAAAGCAATCAGTAGAATTCTGCCAACATATATATCTGGAACCCCCATGTACCATGTTCCAATTCAGGCATTCGGGGAATGGTGCACGATGAACAGATCATACCAAACCATAACCATGGAGTCTCACCAATGGAGAGTGTGGGGGAGAGGTAAGATGTATGCGGCCTCAACTCTACAAATGAACCGCAAAAAGCAGTTTTTATTGAACCCTAGATCTAAAAGGCGTTGATGGCCTACTACTACTTCAGAACGAAAGAGGCGAAGATGGTTTAACAAGACATTTGCTATGGCTCCTTATAATCCTAAGAAGAAAAAGACACCCTTTAATGAATCTTTAGCAGCCTTCAGAAGTAGATATAAACAGTCTCCCACGGGCCACTAGCTAAAATCCCATGCAATTTTTTATGTTAGGTGGTGCTTTACAGATTGCATTGCATTCCAATTTCCATGCATACAAGTGAATAAACCTTTAAAGGCAAGAAGAACAAACCCTTCACTCGACAAATAAACTTTCATTTCTTGAATCTTCTGCTCCATCCCCCCCCCCCCCCCCCACCCCCCAAAAAAAAGAAAAAATTTGCTATGCTGATGGCTTATTGCGGAAAAACATACCTTGCTTATTGGATAAGATAAGGGTAGCAGGATAATCACGAGTATACGGACAACAACAGCAAGTTTTGCACCCACACTCAATCCATATTGTGAGCATACAGCTTGAGGGATTATCTGCAATATGATGAATACACTTTTTGAATAACCGTAGACATAATCCACCATTCAAGATGTGGGTGTGGGGTATAGGCAGAAAGGAGACGAGGGAGTGGCAACTTCTTCAACAGTTATTAGGAGCATCCATAGCAAAGTTCGTTGGTTACCTCACCGAATGCAAGTATGAGTGTGACTGATATCAATATAGCACCCCAGGCTGGGAGAAGAGCATCAAGGAAAATTGGCAAAGCCTGGAGGACAAAGAGCTGATTATGTAAACAAGAAAAGAGAAACAAAACATCAAAATTTTCAGCGATCAAAAATACCTCCATGGCCATGGCATTGTATATGAGGAGGGTGCATAGGAGTAGGTGCTGATTCTTAACAAGAGGCAAAATTTTCTCTGCAGACAGGAAGAACAAGAGAAACAAGAAACAGCATTTCATTTAGGACAGGACATTTCTGAATATTAACTAAACATTAGCAGCATATTAGACACCAACCTGCATCTTTCCTGTCCTGGGGCTGACCAGACTTAGCAAGAACCTCAAGATCAACCAGGCTAAGCGACATAAGTCCTAAGGTAAGGCCTGACATAAGGCCAGCAAAACACACAAGAGCTACAGATACGACTAGATAAATCCAAAACATGGGTTGACAACACGGGACATCATTTGCGGCCATCTTTTCCTAGAAATGCTAGAGAGAGCTTTAACCAACCACTAAAACTAGTGAAGCATTGGAGTGGAAATCTCAGTTAAAACAGAAAAGCCTGCTTGGGAACAAGAAAGATGGTAGGGGATATAAAAAGAGCAAAAAGTAGCACAATACAGGAATTTGGTTTTGGAAGATTCTATGGGGAACAATGTCATCATATGCTCAGAAACAAAAGAATGAGAAACAAGACAAACTGAAAGAAATGAAAAATATACATTTCAAAAACCAAATGCCAAAAGAACATAAAATGATAACTGCTAGGCATATAATGCACTCTAATACACCTAAAGGACAATGTTAGGAAATACAGAGTACAAATTAATGGGAACTGAAACACAATGCTTAAACTGTAGCTGAAATAAACAAATTTAATAAAGCAATATCTCAGTGGCAATATGTCAACAATTAGGACCAGCATCAAAAGAACAAGACTTCTCACCCTCATCATGAACTGCTAACAGTCACAATATGTCCAGGGCCAACAATATAAAGGGCCAAAATGTCCCATAACAGAAAATGGCTTTCACCTAGGTGGTTGGGGCAAAACACAATCCAATCTATATATTAACATAGAAACTTGGAATCCTAATCATAAAATCTTTAAAAAGTTTCTAGCTGATGGAAAATTACTGCAGTTACTTTTACTATACTACATCTGCATTGCAGAGGTGATCAAAAAGTACTATTCACACAAACACCATAGGACGCCTTGACAACTGTCAAGGCACACATGTCCAGAGAAGTCTGCAACGCCATTAGATAATCATATCACCAAATTACCTGTATAATTAATAACTGCTCTCTAGACGAAGGTACTGCAATAATATGTACCTAATACATGCAAAAATCCAGCACACTACACCTAATGATCATGCGTACTATTTATGTCATTATCAGCATGTAGCATGCATACTATGTCCAGAAACAGGGATCATGCATGCAAGAGTCTAAAGCAAGCTCTGTCCCTATTGAGGTAAAAAACAACAAAATGTTTATGTTTCCATTAGTTCCTCTTTGAAGATATGAATTACCCCAAATACTAGTTAAGGAGCTGGTTACCATCACCCAGAGATGGACAAACAGATCAATCCAAGTATTAATGTAGTAGGTCTATACATACAGAGAACAATTCCAGGAAATCTATTAACAAGCTAATTTTTGTTGAAAAAAGCATAGTAGACATTTGTTTTCTTTTCCCCTCAGATTATCTCCTTCCTATAAGACTACAAACACAAGGTACATGGGTTAGGTACATCAGTGGATTTATTATTCAGAAAGGCAGCTTCTTGGATACTGCCCAAGATGTGGAAATGATGATGGAAACATGCAGACTAACAAAAAGGAACTGGCTGTTCCACCCAGCCTTTGACATCATTGCCAACTAACCGAGCCGCCCAACTAATGCTCATGAACAATCAACTGGACCACCAATACCATAAACTTTGGCTGCAAAAATGGAGCAATTATTTATTTATTTATTTACTTTTATGAGAGATTATTTTTCTTGGTAAAATGGTTCGTCTTCAAAATCCTAAGTTGAAAAGCTCCAAGCCATTTTTTGGGGGGAAAATTTTAATCATTAAATGTGATGCAACCAAGTGATTTTTTTTACAACAACTGAGTGTTGCTTTTGGAGGGAAAAACAAGTGGGCTGAATTTCAATGAGGAGATGAATTACCAAACTACTTTTAATGAAATTATTAGAGGAAAGAGAAGAAGGTGTGAGAAAGAAGTCACTAGAAACATTTGGGGCTTTTATGTTTGCTCTGTTTCTCTCCATTCAACCTCAGCAAGGCCATCAACTCGCTACCTCCTCTTCGTACATCTACTGCTCCACCACCTCGCTCAACCTCTCTGCTGTTTATGCGAAAGGGAGGTAATTTCGACGTGAATTCGATGATTGTCAACATGAATATACAAAAGGGTGAGAAGAATGGGATGACGCAAGGAGCATGGTGGTCCACCTTCAACTTTAACAACTCTATCAATCATTTCTATACTTCTTTAATGTTTATGACGAATGTGGAGAGATTATGATGAGGACGACCGATTCGAGTGAATCAAAAGAACTGGAAAGTTCGTATATGGCAGTGGAAAAAACAAATAGATATATAATAATTAGTTCTAAATACTTCACAAAGAAGAGTGTAGTAGACTGGTTGGCAGCTTGTTACTCCATATGGGAGGTTGTGGGTTTGACTCTTCATGCTGCCTTCTATGTAATTTTTTTTTTAATCTTTTTAAAATTCTATCGAACAATTATATCATACTTTACTATCAAAACATGAGATCTCGTTGATGACGACTTTCTTGAATGTATTAGCTACTCACTTCATTTTTGCAACAATTAAAGTTTATGTTATGTGTATTATTAATCTCGCTCCCTCTTACTTTGAATCCTGACTTCGTCTCTGATATATGGGTAAACTGCTATAAATAGTTGGGTAAACAATAGGTATGTCATACTTGGTGGTAAATATTAGTTATATTTTAGTAGAATGCGCTTCTTGTTTTTGTTATTTTTGTTATGGATGGCAATTGACCGGGTATATACAGGGGCGAAGCTATGTGGGGCTTAGGGGTGTTCATGGACACCCCTAACTCCAAAAAAAAAAATCTATATTAAAAAATGTAATTTTTTATTTTTGGACACCCAAAAAAAAATTAGTGTATATTAATAACGATATTAATTTATAGACACCCCTAATTTGCATGCCTAGATCCGCCACTAGGTATATATGTATGCCATGATTCTGTTGATTGTTTACTATGGTAGTAGGGTGTCATTACTGTGTAATCTAAAGTGCATGGAAATATTGTAAGGGTAGTGTACCATAAAATTGTGGCAGAAGGCAGCTATTTTTTTTAAAAAAAAAAATAGTGGCATGACTAGGTACATAGAATTTTATATGGCAATGCAAGTGCGAGTGGATAAGATGTAGGGCAGGCAATAGTATACTCATGGAGACAAAATAAGATGTTATAAAAAAGGGATGAAAGGGTGATAATGCTGGTTGAATACCATCATAGGGGTAGTTATAAACCAGGGTAACATTAGTTATATTCCATGGTAGACATAGTTTAGCAATTAGGTAAACCGATGGCTATAGAGGTGGGAATAATGCGAGCCACTTGTGAGAAGTAAATAATATACTAATGTTTGAGTTGATAAATTATTGTTATTATAATACATGCAGGGCAAATACAAAGGTATTAGAGAGGTTAATGGAAATGGCTGTTATGACGATCACATAAAATGAATGTAGACGTTGTCGTTATAGGAGCCGGGGAAGGAGAAGGGAATTAGTTGTGTATGTGTTATGGGGGAGTGTTGGACGAAGGTGGAGATGAGAAAGTAACCTATGAAGGAGAGTTAAGGAAATTTATGCTAGTGAAGGAGGGAATGGGGATAAAGGAGGTGCTAAGAATAGTGACGGAGACTATAGGTGGTGATTTGTTGGAGCACAAAGTATGCTACAGCTTGAAGTATCACAAAAAAATGCTAATGCTGGCTGAAGTGAATATGGATGTGAGGATGATTTTCAATGGAAATGAAGAACATGGCTATTTATATGAGTGGCAATGATGGTTTGAGAAGGACCTGTCGTAATTCCCAAGCTGATTTTTAAGCAAATTGATGCCCGTGATGTAGTTCAAGTTGAAGACTCGCAGGATAGTTCATATGTGGCCGACACAAGTCGGACGTGATTCCAGGGTGAAAACTTAATGACTTTATTATATTTTTGGTATTTTCAAACACTTCTAATATGATAGGGGTGTACTAATTGTGTCACTTTGTGGTATTTGTTGTAACGCCCCCAAATTAAACATGTTTCACTGTTTATATTCTCCTTAATAAATCACTCAATTGTAATATGATAAATCCAATGATAGGGACGTTACCGTCGTCCAAAAGGACAAGGCTTGAAACATGAGTGTTATAAATAACACAGTTAAGCATAACCTCCACTGCACACATTCACATATGATCATCCATCACAATCAAGTAATAACCAATGTAAGGTTTATAAACCATAGCAAGATAATTCACCATGTAATCTACATTTTCACCCACAGAAGAATTTCAAATACAACTTTAAAGTATGCATATACGGCATTACTTCTGATCCATCCGGATTTCCCTGCTTCACTTATTCTCTTCAGCTGATTTGCTGGCATGAGGGCAATACTCTGAGCATTTGCCTAAAACAAAACATGAAAAACATTTCGAACTGTGAGCCGAAGCTCAGTACATGCGTTCCTGAATTGTTAAATGATCATTGAACACTGGTTGGGCCCGTTTTGCAATTCATTTAGCTAAAACAGTAAATAAGATGATGTAAAACTGCATTGCTAGTTATTATCTGATAGTGAACCCCTTAATACTGTTACGATCTATGGATAGGTGTACACCTGCCAAGCCGATCGGGGGACTTGGCCTGAAACCGCGCGGGTAACTGAAGGGCGAATGCCCTATAGATGATAGCTGACGGGGTCACTAATTAACTGATAAATCACTGTGTAAACTGATTCATTGATGTACTTACCAAAACATGATAACGTTGATAAATACACTGTGATTTCTAAAGATATAGGCAATGGACGTACCTGAAGTCTTTAAAAAATGATATTTCACTTGATAATACTTATGCACAATGGAAATGATATACTAGGCCTCAACTCTGTTTCATAAATGTCACTGTAAGTATGTGTAGTCAGTAAACGATTCTTACTCGCATAATTGAGTAAGTAAAAGTAGGTGTAACAGAAGTTGAGTAATGAAATGGGATACATAACTTGTGCATTTCAATATAATAAACTAATTTTAATTCAATATATGACAAGTTAAACCAAAATGAACTGATTTAAATTAGTTAGGGTTATTGAACTTGAAATGCCATAAATTGAAGTAAAATAGACCAAATGGAGATGATGGAGGTGATAATGAAAAGATTTTAATTGATATAAATGAAATATGGGTTTCTGATATTTCTGAAATGGATAATGAAAAGTGTGATGCTTCTAAAATGGATAATGTGAGGTTCAATACCATGAGGGGTGTTGTGAGGTTCATAAAAGCTCAAATAATCTCAGTAGATCTGATAGACACTAACTTGAGTAATTACTGTGCCCACTTCTCAAATTTCATTTTCATGCGCACTTAACTCGGTTTTCAAACCCAGGTAAGCTTCTATACATAAACAAACTTCTTGAACTCACTACACTTTGTAATTTTCTTGCAATACCCATAATTATATAGAAACTTCTGAAAATATTTTCAAATGTCACGATTTCTGCATTCACTCATGTTACCGTTTAATGATCTGCAATAGAAAATCCCTATCTTTCACTCCCGACCTCCAAATAAGATGTAAAACCCCAATATGAAAAGCTCATAATGCCCACTAAAACATTCATTCAAGACACCAAGTATGATTCCCACAGTAAGGTCCCTAAAATTAGGGTAGAACACAAACGTGCACAATTTCTATTCAATCTGCGCAGTCGTAGCAAAACGACCATAACTTTTTTCCACAGAATTCGGATTAAGGCGATTCAAAAGGCATGTGAAATATAACTCATTGATCTATCCACACACCAAAAATCACAAATTTTCAATGAGCCAATCAATACCAGTTTTTCCGTAAAATTACTGTTCCGGTTCAGTTCCCAGTTTTAATGTATTCTGCACAATCTTGAGTAAATTGGTCATAACTTTGTCCACACAATTCGAAATTGAGTAATTCCAAAGTATATTGAAAGATAACTCATCAAGATATCAATACACCAAAAATCATGAATTTTGGATGTGCCAAACAGTACCATTTTAATCCCGAAGTGACCCCTGTTTCAGTTATGTTGACAGCTCAATAACCACATATTTGCAATCTTTTCTTCACATAACCACCCATTAAAATCACTCTTTAACTTATATAAATCAGCATAAACATCTTGATACTCATTACCAATGCCAAAGATCACAAAATCTCATTTAAAACAATCAAAATTCAATACTTGAACATGAAGCTTGCATGATTAAGATAAAACCATAAACCTAGCTTCAACTCCAACATGATCCACCACCAAGATGATTCTTAATTCAATAAAAACAACATGATCCATCATCAAAATAACCAAAACAAGAAGTAAAAACCAAAAATTCAAAGAATAAGATTGAAGTCACTTACTTTGAGCTTGAAATAAGTGAGGATATAGATGATATTGGGTGATTTTGAGGATGGAAAATGGTAGCCAATGGAGGGAGGTTGTTTGAGGATTGAAATCCTTGCCGGAGAGTGGCCAGAAAGTGGCCAGAAAACACCACTTTAGGGGCTGGGGGGCCTGCTGGCCATGGGTAGAGAGAAGGAGGAGAGAAGAAGAGAGAGAAAGTGACTTGTATATTTGCTTGATGAAGTAAAAAAAAAAACACTTGGTTGATATTTATTTTGCCTTAATTGCTTTACTTGGCTGAGATTATCCCTAGCAAAATGAGCTTAAGCCAATGGAAATTCAACACACAAGATTACTTAGCCAAGCAAAATGAAGTGGATCCTTGTTGGGCCAAAATTGGCATTAAAAGAGCTCGGGTTGGGAAAAAAATGCCAAACAGGGTGCAATTAATTAAATTTGTTTTCCCGAAACTCGAAATTAAATGTGATATCATGAAAAATAATTTAATCTTTTAAATCATAATCATTGAGGCCTAATATCAATTTCTCTGAAAAATTATTTTCGGTAAATGAAACTCGAATTGCAAAATAGGACCCAAAATGAATTCTCCCAACCGGGATAATTAAATGAGAAAAATGAATAACATGGCTTAATTAAATAAATAAAAATGATTTAGGTTCGGGCTATTACATTTGTTGTTGTAGCCGCTGAGGGTGATGAATATATCACTTTAGAGCCATAATGTTTGGTTGTTGTACAATTCATATATGATGAGGTTACATTCTTGCAATTTCAGTGGTTGCAAACAACATTATTGTTTACCTAACTGCAGTGTCATGTTTACTGCGATACGCAATAGCTACACCTAGTGTACGTACTGGCTGTCTTGGAGGACATGACGAGTGTATAAAGATGTGCTACCGGGATGAGGATCTATCATTATCCCAATGGTGATCTTCATTCCTACTTCCATGGTGACATTGTGGAAGTTGAATATATAAGACAAGGTTTGGAAGGGCCAGACAGAAGAATGCTCGTAGTTGCTAGCGGCAAAATATGATAAATTTCTTAACATTGTTAATCCTTCTAAATAAATGGATAATTGGGTATGTATAGCAATAAAGTCCACTTAATTTTCTGAAATAGATTACATCGGCGAAACTTAGTTCAATGACTACCTACATTAAATGGGTATAGGCCATGTTTATTCCAACACTTGTAAGGAGCATGTTAAGCTAATAACAAGAGATGTTCACCTCGTTACCTCCTCAAAGGTGGCACAATGTATTGTTAATACACATTATTTTAGAGGTTGGTGCAAGTAGAAATCATGTAAATGAAATATTTGTTAGGGTTGAATCGAATTGCAATTCGATATCACAGCGGAAGCAA
>JACYFF010019584.1:103189823-103205628 GCA_017589665.1 Selenicereus undatus
TCTTCCAACCTCGACCACAGTTCCAACGCAGTTGTGCGATCAAGCACCTCCCTCAGAACATGAGGCGCTAAGCACAGTTGGATTGCGGAAACCGCCTTCAATTCCAATTCCTCCCAATCCTCATCCGTCAATTTTCCACGACGCTTCTTCTGGTGTTCAGCCCATTGTTCATCTGTCATTGTTGAAGGTTTCGTGTGCGGCCCCTGCAGGACCTTCCACAACCCATGTTGAATCAGTACAGCTCTCATCTGTACTTTCCAGAGATTGAAACTCATCTCCCCATCAAATTTCTGGATATCCACCTTCATAATTGAAGACATCCTGACAACCCTAATTCGCTCTGATACCACTTGTTAGGGTTGAATCGAATTGCAATTCGATATCACAGCGGAAGCAATTAGGATGAATAGATAAACAGAAATATGAAACCAATAACAAGAACAAATCACACCAAGAATTTACGTGGAAAACCCCAATGTGGGTAAAAACCACGGACGGCGACAAGCCAGGAACAATTCACTATGAGAATCAAAGTACAAAGATTGCAATCACAATGCGTGATTCAATCTGGATGTTACAATCCCTCAATTTGCACTCAATCTCACCAATTGTGTTTGGGAATGGAATAGCGAACTCAGAATCGCCCTTTTTCGCACTTGCACGGCGGCTCTCAGTGTTTTTCGCTCTACTGCAAAACCTAGGTCGCGAAACCCGAGAAATCTCGGTTTCACTAAAGTGGCACGGTCGTGCCATGTGGCACGGTCAGACCGTGCCAATTCGCTGCCCGCTGAAATCTTCTTCTTTCTTCGACCCAGCGCCAACTGGTGACCATGCCACCCAGCAGCACGCCCGTGCCTCTGCCCGTGCCGCCCCGATGGCTCAGATTTTGGGCCATAAACCCAACAATATTGAATATGAATACAATGACATGGAATGACCTAATCGTTATTATTGTACACTAAAAGAGACATTGCAATAAGTCTAATTTGTTGAAGTTTATCTGTACGAAGTAAAAAAAATTCACTGTGAACCACTCCATACCTTCAGTACTTAAGTATGTCTACAATGATTGGCTTTAACAAATGTCATACTCAATATAATTGCATAAATAAGTTGCAATTATGTAGTTGGTCGTTTGATTCAATTGTAACAAATATGGCAATGTGTTTCCCCAACAAGCAACAAAGACCATACACATTTTATTAAATCTCTATCATGCCAGTACACTATATTTCACTTATTTTTGCATTCGAACATGGTATTATGTTCCAAAGATAGACATAGTTCGATGCAACTGAATTTATCATTCCCTCCTGTATTCCATCCCATTGCCATTGGCATCCATCACCTTCATTAATGAGGAAGCAACTATTATGTCGACCCTTTCGCCTAATATTGGTTGGATGGAGGGTCCAAATTTCATCCCCTTCGACAACCTAGCATTACAATTTTTTATGGATTTCTCCTTACAATCATGGGATGACTTTGACGGTGTCACACCATCACCTGCCCACTATTGTGCGAACTCAGGTGCATGCGACCCTCATTGGTATATATTTCGACACAAAATAAGAGAGCTAGTTCTAATTGGACCCAACAATGTCGACGTTTAATGTCGACTAGTAGTATGTCACTGTTACGAGTTCAACAACTTGGCACAAAAGAAGGCATGCTCAAGATGTTCAACATAGAACTCATCCCTACTTGTTAATCACCCCACGTAGGACATTTGCAATGTCTTAATCCATACTGACACATGAATTCTACGGTTGGAGTGATGACACGTACGTGTACATCCTGTAGAAAGGTATTGCATGATAGGATATCATTTTAGAAATTAATGATACTAGACAGGTTGTCACAAAGGCCACCAATTTATATTTACTACTACATGTGCATGCACACAAAAATAACCAATTAAACAGACAACCTATCTTCACTAATGACATATTTATTGAGCATACTCATTCCCATATGCCATTTGAACTACCCGTATAGGATCATTCATCAATCATACTATATACAATAGTGCGCATATGCACACATTGCCCATCCAATCGTTCAAATAAACTCCAGATACCTGTCTCTCATTCATTACTTATGACGGTAAACATTACATAAGTAGTGGAGGAACAGCGATTATGGGTACAACCACTGCACCTGTAAAAAATGATCTCTTCTCCTTCAGTCCAATAGCACACAAAATTTTTATATTGGGTTTTATTGTGACATAAATGTCAATTTCATAAACTCCAAAAAGGGATACTATAATGGTGTACAATTACTACGGACCATGCACAAATGGGTTAAAAGCATATCTAATTACTAAAATGTGGACCAAACCATCATATTTTGCCACTAGCAAGTCAAGCATTCTTCTGTCTAGCCCTTCCAAATCATGTCCTATATATTCAACTTCCATAATGTCACCATGGAAGTAGGCATGAAGATCACCGTTGGGATAATGACAGATCCTTATCCAGGGAGCACATCTCTATACACTTGGTATGTCCTCCAAGACAGACCATATCAGGTGTCGCCATTCCATACCACCGTAAACATGACACTGTAGTTAGGTAAACAATAATGTTATTTTTAACCACTAAACCTGCAAAAATGTGACCTCATCATATACGAGTTGTACAATAAGGCTCTAGAGTGATATATTCATCACCCTCAACGGCTACAATAACAAATACCACAATGACATGCAATTAGTACACCCCTATCATATTAGGGTTAGAAGTGTTTGAAAATACCAAAAATATAATAAACTCATTAGGTTTTCACCCTAAAATCTTGTCCGACTTGTGTCGGCCACATATGAACTATCCATCGAGTCTTCAACTTGAACTACATCACCAACATCAATTTGCATAAAAATCAACTTGGAAATTATGGCAGGTTCTCCTCAAACCATCATTGTTGCCCATATAAGTAGCCATGTTCTTCATTTCTATTGAAAATCATCCTCACATCCATATTCGCCTCAGCCAGCATTAACATTTTTCTGTTATACTTCAAGCTGTAGCACACTTTATGCTCCGACAAATCACCACCTATAGTCTCCGTCGCCACTCTTTGGACCTCCTTTTCCCCCATTCCCTCCTTCACTAGCATAAATTTCCTTAACTCTCCCTCTTAGGTTACTTTCTCATCTCTACCTTCCTCCAACACTCCTACATAACACATACACAACTAACTCTCTTTTCCTTCCTCAGCTCCTATGACAACATCATCTACTTTCATTTTACATGATTGTCACAACAGCCATTCCCATTAACCTCTGTCATACCTTTGTATTTTCCCTGCATGTATTATGATAACAAAATTTTATAAGCTCAAACATCAGTGCATTATTTACTTTCCACAAGTGGCTCACATTGTTCCCCTTCTATAGCCATTAGTTTACCTAGTTACTAAACTATGTCTACCATGGAATACAAGTAATGTTACCCTGGTTTGTAGGTACCCCTATGGTGGCCTTCCACCAACACTATCACCCTTTCACCCCTTTTTTATAACATCTTAGTTTGTCCCCATGAGTATACTATTACCTACCCCACATCTTATCCACTCGCACTTGCATTACCATATAAAATTCTATATACCTAGTCATGCCACTATTTCTTTTTTTTTTTTAAAGAATAACTGTCTTCCGTCATAGTTTTATAGTACACTACTCTTACTATATTTCCATGCACTTTGGATTACACAGCAATGAAACCCTTACTACCATGGTAAACAATCAACAAAAATCATGGCATACGTATATATACCCCGATCAATTACCATCTATCATAACAACAAGAACAAGAAGCATATTCTACTGACATATAACTAACATTTACCACCAAGAATAACATACCTATTGTTTACCGAACTACTTATAGCAGTTTACCCATCTACAAACATTCCAGTTCTTCCGATTCACTCGAATCGGTTGCCCTCATTATAATCTCTCGACCTTCATCATAAACATTATAGAAGTACAGAAATGATTGATGGAGTTGCTGAAGTTGAAGGTAGACCACTATGCTCCTCGCCTCATCCCATTCTGTTCACCCATTTGTAGATTCATGTTGACAACTACCGAATTCACCCCAAAATTACCTCCCTTTCGCATAAACAGTGGAGAGGTGGTGGAGCAGTAGTTGTATGAACAGGAGGTATAGAGGTGATGACCTCGCTGAGGTTGAATGAGGAGAAACAGAGCAAACATGAAAGCCCCAAATGTTTCTAGTGGCTTCTTTCTCACACCTCTTTCTCTTTCCTCTACTAATTTCATTAACCTCCCCATTGAAATTCAACCCACTTGTTTTTTCTTCCAAAAGCAGCACTCAATTATTGTAAAAAAAAAATCACTTGGTTGCATCACATTTAATGATTGACCTGCTTGTAATTTTTCCTTTTTTCAACTCAGTTTCATGATTTCAAATAAAATCATAATTAAATTGATTTGACACAATCACATAGGAAGACTATTTACCTTGATGGGGTCACTAGGACCTAGTTGGAATTTTAGGAATTGGAACCGAACCCGGTTGGAATCAGGTCATAAAATTTGGACCCGATTCCAGACCCAGTTGGAACCGAGTCCTAGAATTTGGACCAAATCCTCGATCCGGATCCGGTCGGGACCGGGTCCAGTTCTAAGCACCCGGTTCGTAATAATTTTTTTTGTTTTCATTTCGCCCCTAAAAAAGTAAAGAGAGTGAGGGATTGAAAGAAGTTTTGGACTCATATCTGAAGTCAAATTCCTAAAAACCAATTTTCGAAGCTAAATTAAATACAAAATGAGCAGTAAAGAAGATTCACATTTTTTAAAATAAACTTTGAAAATCGGAAACAATATTAATCAGAAAACACAAATCAATATTACAAAACGAATGAGAGACCTAAAAATTATTTTAATTCGCTTGAAATAGAGAGAGAAAGAGAGGGAAACCAACAAAATAATATAAAAACAAACGTATAGCAAACAACAACGCTTATGAGGAGAATAGTTAAAGCTTGAAGGAAGAAATACATAGCGGTCAAGACACATAAAGAGTAAGTTGGAGCTAAATTGAAAGCAAAAAAGACAAAATGTTAAATTGGGGTAGCTAAGAGTTGGGTCTCGGTACAAAAGATACATCACCTGAAGAAGAAGCTTTTACTTTTTATATTTTTTTATCAGAATTCTTTAAATTTTGACCAGATACCAGGTATTAGGTCCGGATCCAAATTTTCAGGACCTGGTACCGACTCCGGTTATATCCAGATCCTAAATTTTGAAACAGGTCCCGAAACCAATTTAACCTGGTCTGGATCCGTACCCATCGGGTCCAAATCGGTTCTGAGTCTGAAACCTGGTACCCAGTTTTTGGGCTCACCCCTAGGTACGGGACTATAACAGTGGAAAATCCTTGAGGTAGTGATAAGTGCTTAATGTATACATCATTTTAGGGCTATTTTGTGTCAATTTTTGGGAGAATTACATGCTTAATATTATTATTTACACTACTATTCTCGATTTATGCTTAGGTATAGTTATTTTATGTGTTTTGCAAGATTTTTAGTCTTTTTACCCAACATTTGACCATAAATAGATGTATTTTGACTTCCCCCATAGATACCCATGTGTTGTTACACCTATGGAGCAAGAAAAAGAGTATAAAACCGATTCCAGCACAGGCCATGACCGGACCGTGGTGCCCGCCATAGACTATGGTGATTAGAGAAACCATTGCCTCTTCGTTTTCCTTCGGCTGTGTGGCTGAAATCATCCCGGTTTTCCTGTAAATAGGGCGCCCCTCAATAGAAAGCACACAACATCCCATCGTTTCATTTCCTTTCTTCGAGTTTCTTTTTAGATTAGTTTAGATTTAGATTAGAATGAGAGAAAGTGAGTTGAAGTGAAGATTTGCAAGGATTCCACCATGGACTTGCAATGACAGTTTAAGTGCGATTTTGGCTGAGCAAACTCTTCTCTCTACTTTTCTCTTTTCTGTTTAGATTTATCATTTTAGAGTAGTTAGATGTTTAATTTAATCATACATGAGTGGTTTAATTTTTATCCAGGGATTTAGTAGTTTATGAAAGTGTTGTTGGATTATGTTTTAATTTAAAAGATTGTCCTTATCTTCATGATTGGTTTGATTTCATTCTGTTAAGTGTTATTTATGTTGTTAGTGGATTTTTGGCCAAAGTTTGCTTGCACACTTGAAACAATCGGGTGAAAAACTGAAAGGTGATATTTGGTTGTTGGACTGCTTGATTAGACCTAATGTGGAGTCATCTCGAAAGAGAGATTTGCATGTTAGGAGGACTAGAGAGTAATCGAAGATATTGAACTTGAATTAAGACAAATTAGTTCAAAAGAACGACTTTTACTTAGTTTAGACAAATTTGGTTCATTTCAAAAGAATATGCCAAATTTTTGGATAGATTGCAATTCCTCGAAATTAACCGATTAGATAAAAGCACATGTTCATCATTTTGATCCAATCAACTTTTTGGATAGATTGCAATTCCTCGAATTTTTTGGATAGATTGCAAATTTGGTTCATTTTAAAAGATCTGGCTCAGGATAAGAGGCTATTGCGGGATAGGATTAAGATCTTAGATCGCAGAGAGTCATCTCCGTATATGTTTTTTCTGGTTGCAGTGGCATAGTGCTGGTAGTGGTTTTCGTATGTCGTGTTTGTTTGCAGGTAGTACTTTCTTCTGGTAAGAGACAACTTGATTGTTAAGGTATATTACCTTCCTTTGTTATATTGTTCTTGTGTTTCATAGTCTCAGAAATTTGTCCTTTTAATTTATCTTAGTTATTCCTCGCTATGTGGTCTTAATTTTTCCCATTAAATGTTTTCATAAAAGCTTTCTTCTATAAAATATTTTCACAAAATTCTTTTTGTGGGTCTCTTGGAATCAGCCTCTCTACGGGTAGAAATGCCAGTAGACGGAAGGTTGCCTACAGTTGGATCTCCCCAGACCCCGTAAAAGCAGGACCCACACTGGGAAGTGTTGTTGTTGCAACTTTCATAACTACATGAATTCCTAGGCATTTTCTCCTTAATTGATTTAAAATTAGTGAATTAGAAGTTGTTAAATTGAAACCCCTTGAATTAGTTATAGTTGTTTCCTTATCTTCGTATTTTTATCAATCTAAAGTTTGAATTCGCTTAGCATATCTTGAGGGAATATAGCATAATAGATCAACCTAGTATCTATGGGATCGACCTTGATTTGCCACAATGTCATTGTGCGCTTGCAGCAGTATCAAGTTTTTGCTGCTGTTGTCAGGGACTGACGTTGAATATTGGGTTTTTCCCGATAGGTTTGACTAAGCATGTTGTTTTTCTTTGATAAAAAACGAAAAAATTAAAAAATCGAAAAAAAAATCAAATTTGAGGAAAAAACAATGGCAATTTTTCATTTTTCCCAATTCGAGCATGAATTGTTTTGGGGGTATTTTAAGCGATTAAGTGTCTTTGTTGCTTACTGTGGTTATCGTGTTGGCAAATTGGAGTTTTTGGCCATTGTTGATGAGGATGTAAATAGTAAAATCCGACCTCTTTTAGGGTGTTGGGATTTTTATAGTAAAAATATTGATGATGTATGGTATTTGTTTGAGTGGATTGCTTAGGATTCGTTTGAATTTGAGAAGGTTAGTCATGTTTCTAGATATTTATTTCCCGATCCTTGCGCATTCTATTCTAGATCTTATTATGCCCTTTTTTTGGTGTGATTTCTGCAATTCTTCTGACCCTGAAACTAATTTGTGTCCTTATTACGCATGTTATACTCAACCTTACTTTGCATCACCTATTGACAATATTGATGTTGTCCTATCCTTACATGATTCATCCTTCCCTTCAGCTCAGTGCATGGGAATTGAGATGGGTGAGCCTTTTGGGGTAGTTGCTAGGTTTGATATTGCTGATGCATGTTTTAAGTCGGAAGATAATTTAGATGAGGTGCATGATCTAAATGAGACTCCTTTGGAGGGATCATGTGATGTGTTTATGCATGAGCAATCCCCTAGCCTTGGTTTTGATAATATTGCTCTCCCCAATCCCCTTGATCATTCCCATGTTTTACCTATTTGTTCATTACCCTCTCCTTCCCCCAAGTATTACATCGATGTGCCCATTGATTATCCTATGATTTTTGATACTAATAATGATTTGGGCTATGAGAATAACGTGTTTGATGTGCTTGGTGGGAATGCTAATAATTTTGTGTCTCTAGGTTACTTTAGAGGGTGTGATCCCTCCATTGATCTTTATTATACATGCCTAGAGGACTTGCCTAAGAAAATTACGTGGACTACATTCTTTAATCCTTCATATGATTTTTCTAAGACCATTGATAAGGTTAAGAGGATGCTTAATGTCTTTGGAACAATTTTGGTTATTACATTACCTCTTACCTTTTATTTTCTAAATCGTGGTCCCAGGAGTTTGATAAGCCCCTGTGTGCATTGACGACATCTGCTTTCATGAGTTGGGAGTTGAAGTTGTGATGGAGTGGCTGATACTCCAAGTGCCCCTGTTATTACGAGGCCGCATAGCTTAGGTGTACCCTGCACCTAACCTGGTGAAATTATTTTCTTTTGTTCCCCTTCTCTAAATTTTCTTTCCTTTGAATAATAATGTTTTATCTAAGCATGGGGGAAAGGTAGTTTATATGTTTTCTATTTTGGTTATTAGTTTGCATACATGTTAGAGCATATAGTTTTAGGCTCCTTTTTGTTTGCGTTAATGTGTTGCACTTAATTACATTTTAGGTTTGCATATAGGATAGCATGTAGGGATGTTGTTGATTGGTTTGAGATAACCTCCAATGATGCTTTTGCAAGGCAAAATAGCTTTCATGAGCTTGAGTTGCTTTTGATGTGTAATCCCTTTTGGCGCTAAACTTTTTGAAGGTTTTGTGAATACTTCTTGTTTTGACCTTTGTCTTGATTGAGGACTATTTTATCCCTTAGAGTCGTTGGCACTAATGTTGGTACATGGACTCATTTTATGAGCTTATTGTGACTTTGGTAGATATCTCGTGAGATTTTGAGCCTTACTTGGACTAATCATTGTATTTAGTCTCATGTTTCTTTCATGTGTGTGACTCTTCCATATTGCATATCTAGAACTTGCATTGACTCTTGTTCAAAACCACATTAGCATGTGCATATTTAATGATATGATAGATGCATTCTTTCTTCAATTATTTTAGTCACATAGGCAAATAGCATACTCTTGTATTATATGTTTATTCCCTTTGCTAACCCTTTTGAGCTTATATCCGTCTTTGTTGTAATCCCTTCATATTAGACCTTGGCCAAACATATATTTCTACCTTTAAGGCAAGTCAATGGAGCATCACTTCACCTATGTAGTGGGTAGTTTTTGGGATAATTAAATTTAAGGTGGCTTTGGTATATTGGTTCGTTGAGGGATTGATGATATTGAGCATTTGCTGTAGTTCCCTCTAGTTTGGATTGTGTATGTATATATACTCGATTGTGAGTTGATAAAGAGTGATCATATGCCTTTCAATAATTGCAATTTTTGTTTCATTCACCAAAAAAAAATTGTTGAAGAAAAAAAAAAGAACAAAAACAAAAAAGGGGAAAAAAAGTCATGCTGAAAAAAAAAAGGAAAATGAAGAAAAAAAATCATATTGCAAAAACCAAAAGAAAAATAAAGCAAGAAAAAAAGAAGGAAAAAAAACTTGAAAAAAATGACTCAATGATTGACATGGGATATGTATATACCTTGAGTTTCTTCTTTGTCAACTCATTTCCTACTTAATTTATTGGGATATGTTCATTGTATTTTGATGTTTTGAGCATTAGTGAACTTATTAGTTTCTTGGTGTTTTGATTGGTTGCTCCCTAGCCACTTAGCTAAGTAGCTCCACATTGCCCAAATTCATTTTAGTGGTGGAGAAATTTTAGTGGTGCCCAAATCCACATCTTGATTGTCTTGTGCACATTGCATTTTAGTGGTGGAGAAATTGAGAGTCTTTACAAACATATGGTAGATTGTATCTTTGGAATGAGTCTTGAGTGAACCTATGCTATATTTTAAACACATGAGCGGGAGTGTTCCACAATTCTCAAAAGTGAGGTTCTATCGGTCTATTTGGCTCTAATCAATTCAATGTGCTCGCATAATGTGCTTTGTGGTTGTTTGGAGATGATCAAGTTTGATATCGAGCTTGTGGCCTCGGGTTTTTTCGAAAACATTCACCTTCTCCTTCTAATTTTAAAATGTTTCGTGCACTATTTGCAGTTGTCGTTGATTGATATTCTTGCTTGTGATATGCTATGGCTTGTCTACTTTAAAGAGGTTTCATGTTTTGAGTTTTAGGTATTTTTCCCTTCGTCAGTGTTATTTAGTGTTTGCTTGAGGACAAACAAAGGTTTATGCATGAGGGAGTTTGATAAGTGCTTAATATATACATCATTTTATGGCTATTTTGTGTCAATTTTTGGGAGAATTATGTGCTTAATGTTATTATTTACACTTCTATTCTCGATTTATGCTTAGGTATAGTTGTTTTATATGTTTTACAAGATTTTTAGTCCTTTTACCCAACATTTGACCATAAATAGATGTATTTTGACATCCCCCACAGACACCCATGTGTTGTTACACCTGTGGAGAAAGAAAAGAGCATAAAACCGATTCCAGCACAGGCGACGGTCGGACCGTGGTGCCCGCCACGGACTGTAGTGAATAGAGAAGTCGTTGCCTCTTTGTTTTCCTTCGCCTGTGTGGCTGAAATCATCCCGGTTTTCCTATAAATAGGGCGTCCCTCAACAGAAAGCACATAACATCCCATCATTTCATTTCCTCACTTCAAGTTTCTTTTTATATTAGTTTAAATTTATATTAGAATGAGAGAGAGTGAGTTGAAGTGAAGATTTACAAGGATTCCATCATAGGCTTGCAATGACAGTTCAAGCACAATTTTGGTTGAGCAAACTCTTCTCTCTTCTCTTCTCTTTTCTCTTTTGATTTATCATTTTAGAGTAGTTAGGTGTTTAATTTAATCATGCGTGAGTAGTTTAATTTTTATCTAGGGATTTAGTAGTTTATAAAAGCGTTGTTGGATTATATTTTAATTTAAAGGATTGTGCTTATCTTCATGATTGGTTTGATTTTGTTATATTAAGTATTATTCATGTTGTTAGTGGATTTTTGGCCAAAGTTTGCTTGCACACTTGAAACAATCGGGTAAAAAATTGAAAAGTGACATTTGGTTGTTGAAATGCTTGATTAGACCTAACGTGGAGTCATCTCGAAAGAGAGATTTGCATGTTATGAGGACTAGAGAGTAATCGAAGATATTTAACTTGAATTAAGATAAATTAGTTCGAAAGAACGACTTTTGCTTAATTTAGGGAAATTTGGTTCATTTCGAAAGAATAAGCCAAATTTTTGGATAGATTGCAATTCCTTGAAATTAACCGATTAGAGAAAAGCACATGTTCATCATTTTGATCCAATCAACTTTCATAACGACATGGATTCCTAAGCGTTTTCTCCTTAATTGATTTAAAATTAGTGAATTAGAAGTTGTTAAATTGAAACCCCTTGAATTAGTTATAGTTGTTTCCTTATCTTCGTGTTTTTATCAATCTAGAGTTTGGATTCGCTTAGTATATCTTGAGGGAATATAGCCTAATAGACCAACCTAGTCTCTGTGGGATCGACCTTGATTTGCTACAACGTCACCGTGTGCATAGGACCATTTCAGGTAGCGCCAATATAACTCAACTATCAACAATGTCTATCTAGGCCACTCATGTCTATCTATCAAAGTAGATCAAGTATCAGCAATATAGTCAACTTAGGACCAAAAACAATTACTTATGTAGTTAAACACAATGTAGAAGAAACAATTAGCCTGGAATAGATCCTATAGAAATAGGGTCTAAGAAAGTTCATATGTACACAACCTTGCCTTAATCTACTTAAATACAATTTATTAACAATATCAAACCACTGACCTACAGATGCAGTGGTACATCTTTTTTGGCATGAACCTATGTAAATCGTGACGACGTGTTAAATAATGAGTTGACATCATCAGACAAGTTAGCTGGATTATGACAATTATTTACACAATACTTCTAGGAACTCTTAATTATCCATAAGATTGCAACAAAAACTGTTAACTCCAAGATAAAGAAATAACGAAATAGGAAGCTCAACAAGATTTTTCACTGATTTGACATGAATGGAAAGTTTTAATAGGGGATTCAAGATGTTGTTGTACCAAAGACAAACATGCAATAATTGTTCCAAAATTGCGCTGTGTATGTTGTTTAATGTATTGTGCCTGTTTTAGAGTGAACACTTTGAAGAGATACTGAGTTGTTTTGTTGCGCTATGCTACTATCTATTTATATATCTAAAAATGAGTGAAATAATATGCTTTCGACAAGTGTCTTCATATGATTGGCTAATGCAAACTTATAATTAATTTATTTTAATGAAATAATGTAATTTGAAAACAAAACAACATAAAGATTAAGATAAATGTTTTTGGAAAGTTATTGAGACTTTGATTGCAAGTGGTGGATTAAAAATTTTCGTATGACAATATTATTCTTTTATACTATCTAATAGAAACGTTAAACACGGGTAACAATTATTTTTTAATGTACAATAAATTAAATTAATCATTTTAATAATAATAAATAGTCTTTTTTTCTACACAGTTACGATTATGATTTTGTGGATCCCATTAAATAAGAAGTATAGTTGAAATTTTAACTATTGAGCCTTTCATAGTTAAATTTTTAAGTTAAATTTATTATGTATCAACTAATATATTTTAGTTAGTCTATTATTTGTAAAATAATTAAACTATTTTAGTTTATAGAAATGCTTTTTAAATAAAATGGTAGCTGAATATTCAGATAAGCCCATATTAGAAATATCAACTATACTACTATATTTGAGATATTTCTTCTCTAAAGAGAGTATCTCAATAAATGCAACCTGAACTATTGAACTGTTTGTTCCTTATTATCAATTTTGACTTTGTGTTATAAGAAATTGACATGCCATTGTTGGTATTGTCAAATATGTTATATCCTAAACTACTAAAAAAATTTCTTACTTGATTGTTAGAATTTTTTTTAAAAAGACAATCTAATACAGAAGACTTGTGCCTTACCAAGCTACTCATTGAAGTGAGTTACCAAGAAAAGAAAGCATGGGGGTAGAACTACTTGTGATATGGTCTTCCTTTGCGTTGATTTGCCTTCAATTTTAGGTAGTAGTGTTTGATTTTGTTCACCCTTTGAGGGAACAATTAACACAAAAAGGAAGAGGGGATTTGTTGCGTCAATTTTGTAGCAGTTTGTGACTTGTGCCTTCAAGCATGGAGTGATACAGATTGGGCTTGTTGACTAATGATATGAAGATCACTGACAGATTGGCAGATATTTCTAGGTGTGTCTCATATTTCTTGGAATACGAAAAAGCAGCATATTGTGGCTTGATCTTCTGCCGAAGCATATTATCACTCAATGGTCATGGCTACTTCTAAATTACAATGGCTGAAAAACATTCTATTGAGTCTTTGAGTGCTCCATCCTACACCCATCTCACTACATTGCGATAGTCAAGCTACTTTACATATATCTCACCGGTTTTTCATGAACATACCAAGCACATTAAAGTAGATTGTCACGTTGTTCGTGATGCAATTGTCAAAGGGGATATTCATCACAGTTTTGTTCTAACTAATGAGCAACTAGCAGATATTTTTACCAGGGTTTAGGACAACAATGACATTCATTCTTACTTCACAAGCTAGGCATTTGTGATCTCCATACTCAAACTTGGGGGAGGTAGTATTGTGAGTTATTATTATATTTTTTATAGATAATATTAGGAGAGATATTGTTTGTTATAGTGGGATAGAAATTCAATTCATCCTTTCTAAGTTGTCCTAATTAGGAGTATGTTTCATAGTATCTTTAGAAAGGCTTATGCATATATAACAACCACTGATTTAATGGGAAGGCAAAGGTTTTTCTCTCTACAAAATTCTATAATTTAATTGATCTTGTTAATATGCGTACAAATACTTGATACTTCATTTTAGACCAAGAACATGCAAAATTGTCAGATGTCAAAAAATGAACCGCTATAATACTTGGAGCCTACTGTCTGCAATAATTGTAGCTGAGTCATAGTAACATAGCTTTTGAGAGACACTTCTTGGCAAGCACAAGTTACACATGCATAATATGACCAAAAACATTATTCACAACAGTAGCTTATGTAGGCAATGGAAATGCATTTTGAAGTATTACTTTGCAAACCTTCAAGCGACTCAAACTGCACAGTATTTTCTAATAAAAGGTCAAGGAGATGTTGCCTAGCTAGAATCCTTATCCAATATGTAGTGGGTTCAATGTCGAGATGCAACCGTTTGATTATGGGGAGGACAGTGAGGGTGATAATGACTATGTCCCCGCCCTCTTAAAGGAACACTTCACCACTGAGCGCACCTTATCCTCAACATCCAAGATCTACAAACAGAGTAATAGTTGAAAAATAATTTGATAAGAAAACTCATGCATATAATCTACAGATGTAATGGTGGAACATAAATTTGTTGGCCAGGATGTGGAAATGAACTATTGTTTCTAGCACTGATCACACTAACAAGATGCCATGATAGTCCATTAGTGTTTACTACTCTGTACAAGACAATTAAGCTATGTGATTTAAAGATCATAGAAGAAGGCTAGAATACAAAGGCACTGAGAATTTTGCATGCTAAAGCCTCTCTTTGGGCATTTTTAATGGTTCATATCAATATATTGCATAGTACGTTGAATAAATATGATCCAATGAAAGCCACATCAAATATAGTTTGGGAACCAAAAACACTCAGCCCTGCTCTCCAATATTTGGCTGGTGTCACGAGGATTTGACATGAACACTTCCGGCATTTTAAAAAGAAATTACCATATCCTGAGAACATAGGTCTCAGACCCACTGGTGGATCTATGACTGTGGTTGGATCAGCTATATTTTGAAAGGTGTTAGATTGGTGTATATGAACATGCCTAAAATGAATAGTTTAATAGATTAACACCTCTATTTTATATGTCTAGATCCATCACCGATTCAAACCATGCATTTTTTCGACTTTGAGATGTTTTTCTTGTAATACGGTGAAAATCAATCATTTCTGAATATCCATAATGCAAAATCCAAGGGTTCAAAACTTGAAATTCATGATTCTAATAAAAGAAGCCTTCACAGCCTCACTCGTATAGAGTGATACCATAATTCAATTTGTTATAGGAAACGAGGGACCCCCTTTTCAAGTACATGTATGCAGCTTCAAGTTGAAGATCATGGGACTGAATAACTAAACTTTATGAAGCCTTTTTTTTTTTAATCTAGAAAAGCTCTCTGGATTTCCGCTTACACCATCAAACGTCACAAATAGGACTATATTCAGGGGGTGTTTGGTGAGCAAAAAAGGGTTGGGGACTTGAATCCTCAGGGTTCAAGTTCCATTCCTTAATGTTTGGTGATAAATTTAGGAAAAGGAATTTGATACCTGGGGGAATCAAGTTCCTCCATAAACCCCTGGAACTTGAACCCTCCCATTATTGGGGGGTTTCAAGTTCTCATCCTCAGGGTTCAACATTATTGTTGTTGTTGCTACTACTACTACTACTACAACTATTATTATTATTATTATTGTTATTATTATTATTGTTATTGTTGTTATTATTATTATTATTATTATTATTATTATTATTATTATTATTATT
>JACYFF010019584.1:103206601-103256730 GCA_017589665.1 Selenicereus undatus
ATAATAACTATTATTATTATAATATAATAATAATAATAATAATTATTATTATTATTATATAATCATTATTATTATTGTTATAATAATAATAACAATTATTATTATTATTATTATTGTAATTTATTATTATTATAGTAATTATTATTGTTATTATAGTAAATATTATTATTATTATTATAAATATTCATACTTACATGTAATATTTCTAAAATAAAAACAGAGTTAATTCCATTCCAAAACTACTCACCAAACAGCAAGGAGTGGGACCTGATTCCATTCCAATTTTTACCAAACAATTGGGTTCAGAATTCAAATTCCATACCCAACCCCCTAGGATTCAAGTCCTGATTCCATTCCATTCTACTTTCTCTCACCAAACAGGGCCTCATTCTTTACTAGATCAATTATCAACAATTAACAGATGCACTAAACACATTCTCAATCCCTAAATCCACATCCGTTGAATATGATCCTTGGCTTTTCGTGCACATACAGACAATCTTATATGTAGTATGAATAAGAGCATATTTTATAAATCATCATAAGCACAAAAATTGACACATACCAAATAGGTAATTATGGAAGAAATCTGCAATTGTAGGCGACTAGCTATGTTGTTACTTGTTAGTTACCTCTTTCTCGTTCTCTCTCTTACGTCTGATCAAAGAAGGGTGTCAGAATCGTGATCCTCTCTAACTCATTCCGGTCTTCCCTATACAACAACAACAACAACAACAACAACACCTCCCAGTGTGGGTCCCGCTTTCGCGGGGTCTGGGGAGATCCAACTGTAGGCAACCTTACCTCTACCGGTATTCCTACCCATAGAGAGGTTGATTCCAGAAGACCCACGAAAAGGTTTTGAGAAAAAGTTTAATAGAGGCAAGCGCTTGCAGAGCATACGAAGATGACCAAACAGTGTCGAAATAAGCTGAAACTGAAAGAAAGCTTAAAGAACGTACCTCAACATTCCACGTTAAGCATCTGCCGTCACTCAAAAAAAAGACACAACCTGCATACGAACACAACAGACCCCTACCAGCACTTGCGAACAACTACAGAGACGCTACTCAACCATCTAAGATTCTAATCCTATCCCGCCAAAGCCTCCTATCCTGGGCCAGATCCTCCGACAGACCCACTACTATCAAGTTCTCTCTAATCACCTCGTCTAAACTCTTCTTCGGTCTACCCCTTCCTCTCTTACCATCCGGAAGGTCGATCAACTCACACCTCCTCACTGGTGCAGCCGTACTTCTCGTCTTGACGTGGCCGAACCATCGGAGTCTGGATTCCCTATAGTGAACTTGATAAAAAATTTAAAAAAACACAGGCGCGGTCTTGAGTCTTGATCACATAGGAACATTTCAAAAAAAGTTTGATATTTTAGCACGATGTATTGATTTTGGGTATCTCCGTATAATTAGACTTGAGCTACTGTTGAGTTGTAAAACAGTGGAGTTTCCTCATCACACATTTTCTCTATCTATATACACGTCTCTAACCTGAAATCTTAGAAAAATAAGCGATAAATCACTCAAATCAAACTGTGTTCGTGGAATTGTGTTGTTTATAATCGACAATACTTGTAGCTTAATTTCTTTTCTTAGCAAATTTTGGGGGACCTTTTATCTCTTTATAGTCTTTTTAGTAAAAAAATTAGAATATGATCACTCATCCCCTAATTTAGGTCATTATACAGATCTTTGTGAAGGCCTTAGTGAGTATTTTTCCCGTAGAAGGTCGTCCATATATAATTAGGGACCTCAGTTTTAAAGTAATGAAATAGCATTAAACCAATGTTTCGCATGAACATCTATAGTCTTCTATGTTAGAGTTTCTTTTTTAAAAATATCTAAAAATCAAGTAAGATTTTTTTTACGACTTTAGGATCACAAAATATTTGACAAAACCAACAATCGCAGGTCAACTCCTTATAACATAGAGTTAAACATTGATAATAAAGAACAAACTGTTCAATAGTTTGGGTTGACATTCATTGAAATACTCTCTTTAGAGAAGAAATATCTCAACTATAGTAGTCTAGTTGATATTTTTAATACGACCTTATCTCAATGTTCAACAACCATTTCATTCAAAAAACCCTAAATAGTTCAATTATTTTATAAATAATAGAGTAACTAAAATATATTAGTTAATACATGATAAATTTGATGTGATCCACAAAATCATAATTGTAATTGTGTAGAAAAAAAGACTATTCATTATAGTAAGTAGACTAATTCAATTTATTGTACATTAAAAAATAATTGTTACCCATGTATGACATTTCTATTAGATAGTATAAAAGAATAAACAAAAAGTTTTAAACTGTCACTTGCAATCAATGTCTCAATAAACATTTATTTCAGTCTTCATGTTGTTTTGCTATCAAATTAATTTGCATTAACTAATTATATGAACACTTTTCAAAAGTATATTATTTCACTCATTTTTAGATGTAGTTATATAGATGGCCCTTTAAGTCTCTACATTAATCCTTGGGGGGGGGGGAATACTATAAGTAAATTTCATTGGCAGTAGATGTAATTTTCCTTTATCGCTGGGATCAGAAAAAGGCAACTACAAAATATTTAGCATGCTGTGGGGGACCATATCTTATGAAAAATATATTAATGTTTAGAAGTATAATTTACACCAGACATATAATCTTTTTCATCTCGAATCCTCCAATTTATTACTGTTAAATTACTGTTGATCTATAAAAATATATTAATGTTTGTTAATTATGATTTTTTTCAGGCATGTTCTAGTTGGAGTTGATATATTTGATGATTATATATGAATTTTTCTTTTTTTGGGGGGGATAGGAAAAGAAGCAATACATTAATCATCCATAATTTGTCATACGATAATTCAACTAAACAAAAATACAATTTTAAATATCAACATCATATCTCCACCTCAAAGACTTAAACACCGATCACTCGTTTTTTCGCACACACAATAAGAGCTAGAAAGAAGGTTGAGTCAGGTCGACTGATTTATTAAACGGGTTAATTTCGTGATGGTCTAGAAAATAACTTAAATTTGCTCAAAGATTGAAAAATAATATGTTTCACGCTAAACAGCAAAGTTGTGTCAACTTTGAATCAAAATTAGTTTGGTACTTTGGTTCAGGTCGAGTTTGTACTTCTTTTAGCAACTTCAAATTAGATTCATGTTGTGTTATCATGTCGGATCAGATTTTTTCTACTATACAGACAATGATACAAGAACATATATTATTTTTATATACAACGAGCAAAGGGCGAGCAACGATAAAACCTAGTTGGTAGGCCCACAGTCTAATTGATCAGGTGAAGTATAAATTGTGAGTGTCAAAATTGCAGATTTAGAGCCCCCGTTAACGGCCCTAACAAGCCCACAAAATAGTCCGCCAAAATTTTGTGAAAATATTTTCAAGATGAAATCAGTCGCGCTCACGGGACAGCGTACACAAACTACATTTTAGACAGAGAGAGGGAGAGATTGTCAATCTCAAGGGTTTGGAATTGGAATTCCACTTCTGTGTAGAAATCTGAAATGTCGGGAAAAATCGCCATGGACGACGTCGATCGCTTGTTCCAGTGCTTCAAATGCGGCGCCTCGCCGCCGGGTAATCTCTTAATCTCTCGCTATTATTTCCACATTCGGTTGCTAATTGTTGATTTTCTTCAATTTTTTGGGTGGGTAGCGTATTCTGATTGTATATTTAGCTTAATTGATGCCCATTATAGCACTGCGAAATTGTCTTCACCATCGGATAAAAGAAATTGAGATGTGCAGAAGTTTGAATTTGCTTTTTATGTACGACACTTCTAGGTGCCCGTTGATTTTCTGGGATTTTCAAGAACTTTGGAAGCAAATCGTAGCTAAGAACAAAGGTCTCATGCGATGTGCATTTTTTAATGTATGGATAGACCCAAGTCTTGATTTCTTATATGAAAGTAAGAGTGCAGTTGCTGCGAATAAGGAGAGTCCCAACACTGGAAATAGCCTAAAGGGTCCTCACGGATACCCGCGTTATTATACAAGGATGCTTCTTAGTTGTTTTGGTCTTCTTATTTAGGAATGAGTATTGCTACCGTGAACCTAGAAAACGACCCTGCGTGCCTGAGTATCATTTATTGTGGGATGGAGTAACTGTAACTGCAAGCAGCGGATGATGACAAAAAAGGCAATTCGGGTCATCTACCTGACACTGTGATCACTGGTGGAATTTGTCCACTGTGATACTACAATTTCATTTAGTAAATCCAAAAATCCAATGCTTATATGTGTATATCTTGGTTAGTCCACAGACCATTGAGGTCCGCGGGTACTGCATTGTAGAAGTGTTGCTATTTTCCTCGAACTTTCTAGTGGTGGTGGGCCTTGTTCATGTGGTTTTCTAGGCAGCATTTGAACGTTTGGTTATCTGAAGTTCTTATATTCTTCTAGATAGAGCACTTTTAGATGTTTTATGCATCTTTTATTTTTTGATATTCCATTGCCTAGATAGATTAGATGGTTAATGCCCTTCTTCTTCTTCTTTTGGGGGTTAGGGTGCCACAGGCAATTCCGATCTCGAGTGTGTTTCAGCTTTGAAATGAAATATACTTGATAGTAACTGCAAATGAATCAGATTCTTTAATGTAGTTGAGGATGAAATGATATTCTGTAAACAACTTCTATCCACACTGCATTGCCTAGCATTGCATTGCATTATGTAGCATCGCATTGCATTCTGAAATATGTTTATATTTTTCTGGCTGCAAGTAGTCTTCTATTTAAAGAAATGACATCTCTATGCAGAGTCTGCTCTGAGAGAGAAGAAAACAAGCAGGAGCAAGCTGAATAAAGTAAATTCAAGGCCTGAAGGCAATGAATCCCCAAGTTCAACCAGAACAGACAAGATAGTAAGTCCAAATGTGCATCTATGATCTGCACTGGCATGTTCTATCCCCAATCAACTCAATTGTTTTTAAGATTGCAATTACAGAAAATGTTACTATACTGGATTCATTCTTATCTCCATGGTCAGCACTTAGTTGATTGATCGGAGCTCCAGATTCAAGAATTTAATCTCTGACCTACTGCTAATTTGCTTTCTTTATCTTACCTGTGGTCATTCTGTGGATTCTTGACAAATATATTAACATAGGAAACTTTGCACGGCATTCCTCTAAAAGTCATCACAATCCACAATGTTCCCCCCTTCTTTTTTAGTTTCTTGTGTACCATGTATTGAAGAGCTTAAATCCTGTGTAACTATTTCCTCAGCTTGGGTCAACGTCAGATAAAGAGAACAAATGTAAAAGTCACAACCAAGTCTCTCCAGTCATATTCTATGGTTCACCACATGGAGTGCCTCCAAAGCGACCATCTAGTTTTCTGCGACTGTTGCATGAAATACGTATTGACCTTGCTGAAAGGGGTAAATCTAACTTAAGGTAAGCGCTATACGATTTGTTCTAGTTCACGTGAGTGAGTTTTTCCTCCCAATAGTTGTCCACTTCCTATCAATTTCTACAATCTATCCATCCTCTTAATTGCAATGCTAAATGTTGATTCAAAATATTTGATCAGGAAGCAAACATGGGCTACATTCCCCAAGCAAGATGAAGCTATAAAGTTCATGAAAGAGCAAGGAGATCTTCGCATTTTCAGCTATCAAGATCACTTCAATGGACAAAGAAGATTCCTTGTTTCAAGTTATAATGAGTTCTGGAAAAGGTTACCTATTATGGGAAAAAATTTCTCAAATTCCCACCTTTTATTTTTGTATATCAGTTGCTTGACTGCTTAATTACTGCTTAAAGCAGTCAACTTGTATCCTTATCCAGGTACAAGAATATGAATCCAAAGTTCCGACATCATTATGAGGTGATTCAAGAGGTAAACATCATTCATTTATCTTTTTGACTTTTGAGCCAAAACCACAAATTCATAGCTTCTTGGATAGACCAACCCAAATCAGACTATGCAATGAATTTGGAGTTCAAGGTATTGGAGACTGCATTCTCTGTAAAGCATCTGTCATCCTCATTCCAATTCCTTTGGAAGAATTTTCGGGTCATCTTTGTATAGTTTAGCACCAGCATGCCTGTGCGCAGTGGTGAAGCCAGAAATTTCGGATAGGGGTGTCGGAAGAGAGAGTTGAGGGCTCGAACTGTCGAACAAACAGAGGAAGAGTACCGGAGGCTTAAAATAAATGAAAAAAATAAAACGAAAAAAGGGAAGGATAGAGGACTCAAACCCACAACATCAGAGACAAGCCAACTCACAAATCAAGCGCCTGGACCACTGAAGCAAGGGAGGTTTCATATATCTCTTCAACACATCTGATATGTATAGTTAACTTCTATTTTTTTTTAATTCTCAAACGTATATTATTTTTTTTTTTCGAGAGGGGTGTCGGCTGACCCCACTGACCCCATGCTGGCTACGCCACTACCTGTGCGAAGTGAACTATAACTTTTGACATGATGCTAATTTTATTCCTGCTGACCTCAAATCTGTCTGCCCCAAAATTTATCTTGCTGCATTTTAATATATGACCAGTTTGATAATCAAACAAAGCACAATTAGGCAGAATGTAACGTGTCCTTTCCTCAGACCTACCCTTTGTGGTCACTGAAAGGACAATAACTTTTGAGGGAATTCAAGTCAAGAGAAACTGAAATACCCAAACCCATTATAGCAAATTGAGTAGGGTAAGAGATAACATAAACATTGCCCTGTGCATGTGGAACTGAGATCAGCACAAAATACTGCCCTAGGTCTCTGCTCTGTGAAATACAAGTGCTTTCTAATGCCTAACACATTGGAAACATAAAGGAAGTGATATAACTGTTCAAAGCTTGCTCGTAATAAAAAAAGGTGATAGGGAGGCATGCATACTCTGAGTCCTTTCATATTTTGTGGAGAATTGGTTGTGGTCACATTTAGTTTCCCGATCTTCAAACATAAACAGCACATATGCCATGCAGGTGAGATTTGATCTAGAGAATAATCTAATTCTGTGCTTGTTGATTTTCAATATTCATGTGCATGTCATGAAAACAATAGTTATGACTTATCAGTAAAATTTCAAAAAATTCTGTTGTTTTCTTGTTCAGACATTCTTCAAGTCTTTCTCACATCTTATTTTATTCATATGAGAGATCAGCAGAACAAATTTACCTACCTAACAAATTTGGAGTTTTACATGATGATGACCACCAGATTGCTATGATGCTATCTCTACAGCTCTTTCTGAGAGTGCAAACTGTTACAGATAAGATCGGATTCAAATTGTCTATGCTGCTTTATTCCCTGCTTACAGGGTTTGCCTTGCCATCTGTACTTCGATCTGGAGTTCGAAAGGATGGTGAATCCAGATAAAGATGGCAATCAAATGGTTGATCTTCTTATAGCAGTAGTTTTTGAGGCATTATATGAGAAGTATCAAATGCAAGGGAACAAAGAGTGGATAGTAGAGCTTGATTCCTCCACTGAAGGTAGGGATTTCACTTAGGTAAGCTATTGACAAAGTATATTAATTCATGTTTCTTAAATGCATCCTATGCAGCTTTCTGGGCTGACGTTACTTATTACCAGAAAGCAGTTGCCCAGGAAGCGAACACTGGGTTTTGCAGCTTGATATCTTTTTCTGCTTTTTTAGTTACAGTGAGAGCCTTATAATGCATGGTTACTTTTTGGCAGCAAAGTTCTCCCGCCATTTGGTGCTACGTTTACCAAATACTGCTTTTAAGGATAATTCACATGCTGGTGCTTTCGTTTCTGAGGTACGCTGGTGGACAAAAAAGTTTTAGTAGATTGTTTCCGTAGGCACTGCTAGTGGGAATTCCTGTCTAGTTAACTGTTAAATGTCTTCCACAGCCAAACACCAGGATAACAAAAAGTTACATGTGGAGGGAAGCTGTGGAATCATTATCATATTGATCAGAAGTTACTTGCATTCTGTGCCCCATGCTTTATTTAGTGCCTTTGTTATGACAAATCAGAGATGCACTTGCGTGAAAATTGCGATAGCTCTCAACTACTGTGTTTTAACTTCACATTCCCTAAAGCTGTAATCTACAAAAATTACCTTTTCTCTTTTCTATGTGTGTTCATCTTAGCATCCTTAACTGTTACTGCCATGTCAGATATGCTCACGGATTTGTATTGCAAGAGAGATGGACACCAGATTCCACCAACTCTTTGTTTCCAAAGATTCAAGCTCTGCTGGACCTTCTCAGCAACTTTTTGTAGACAATGCTGTGTATTCAAGAAATCGTTGCTTCCGCTTGGCTTTGTCATCAAAGGCTGGGAAGACCTCTGTACTTCTGCCTACTGGCCGCTTTAAGTGTCGAAACATGGTAAGGAGTTTTCTTTAATTTTCTTTTTCATTGGAGGTTTTCTAAATTCTGAATCTTCGATTCATTCAGTTTGTATATTGACGCTCCCTAATGCAACCTGATTGTGAAAGCAAATAAGTGTTTCTTTCTTTTTTTTTTGTTCCGGTGTCGGGTTGGGAGGGAAGGGAGGAGTTTGGGCCATGAACTACCAAATTATCAACCAAGAAAATTTATCTTAGATATTTTGCTATTCTACACTTCCATTGCCAAGGACATAGCCTCTCTGACAGTTCATGCAAGGGGCAGGATGGCATACATCTTGTTTCCAGACCCTGAGCCAGTGGAATCTATACTGGTTGTTTGAATAGCTTGAAGGCTGTCATTGGTAACTGAAATTGAGCGTCAAATTTCTTTTACATTGTGTGCTTAGATATGCAGAGACGTTTTCTTCTTATTTAATATCATAGGCTTTCTTTATGGTTTGCAGTGTGAAGAGGAAGTATTCATGGCATCCTTGATCTGCAACATCGATGATGAGTGTGAAAAACTTTTAGTCTGCAAAATGGAGTTAGACTGTATCAAAACACTGCAATTTGACACAGAGGTAGTTTTCAGCTTGGTTTTACTGTTGCTTTTGATCCACTATAACTGCCACGCAAGATCATCAGAATCTCTCTTTTAAACCCTGAGATCTTCAAATGTCTAGGAAGGACCTTTTTATCCCAAGAGTTATTTCCGAGGGGGTCCTGATGGTCACTTTTCTCCGTTGAAAGTTCAATGACAAGTTGTACACCATGGAGGCAGATGAATGTTCTTTTGGATCTATGCTCTCTTTGGAAGTCTGGCAGCAATATTTGATAACCTAGAAAAAGAGCTCTCAACAGATTTCTTACTCCTCCCTTTTCAGTTAATGCTATACAACTCTTTTTATTCTAGGAGCCTTAGAAGCCTCTCATTGACATCCTCTTATTGGGAAATTGGGGATTGCGAGGGGACAACATGAGAAATTTTTCATGAATGAATGATGCTAAAAAAAATTGTCTGTACCCCTGGGTTCTGAGAAGTCCATTTATTGTCACAATGCAGGTAAATTATAACTATAAGCATCGGAAGCCTTCAAGTGTCCTTCAAGGGTTGACGTTTAATGCTGGCCAAACTGAAGGGTCAAGAGCATACCTCTTGGGAACATCTCCGTTCCCTACCCTGGATGCCTTCATAGAATCTATTGGTTCTGTTGCAAATGTAACTGGTAAGTATTGATTTGCTTAAGTATTAGATGCCAATAGATTTCTACTCTTGTCAGCTTTACAGCATCACATGGACATTTGAAAAAGACACCAACTGATGTGAATTCTGATCTTATGCTCTAGATAATCTTTTAAAATGGATCACCCCAAATTACATTACCATTGAATCGAATTTCTCTTTAACTAAAGGGTAATACATTTATTTCAGCTTTCCATGTATGACTGAAAATCTTTATGGATATAATTTCTTGCCTTTGTTAGTAGTAACAAAACCAGTGTCATATCTGAGAGTCCAAGGATTAGCACTGTTCTGTGAACTGTAGGGACCTTCATCTTGTCCATCACTTCTCTAATTTCAGCCTTTTATGCTTCTACATCATTGTATGGCAAATAACTAGAATCATGTATAGAGAAAAGCTGTCTAGAGGAAGAATCCATTTCATAAGGGAGCTCTTTAAGTTGATGTTGCTCTAATTATCTCAGATTTTGGAGTAAAGGTAGAACAGTTAGTGCTAAAATTTTAGCCAATCCAAGCATGCGAATGCTGTTCACCACCCCCACAATGTACTATCTTCTGTAAGGATCAATTAAAATTTAATTACTCCCTTGGTCAATGCCATTTATTCAATAAGTAGACAATGAAACCATTGATGTGGTAACTTCTTTTTATTTCAGGGAAGATCCGAAGTTGGTATTGGTTCTCTGAGCTTGGATTGATGGTCTACAATATGGCCAAAAGTAGATACTGTGAGCGGATTGGTCGAGAACATAAAAGCAATAATGGTAAGTCCTACTGACCTGGATTCTCTTTTTTTGTGGATCCTTAAATGATTTAGATACAACATCCAAGCTAGTTTGTTCTTTATATTATGTCCTTACCAGAAAAAACAAAAGCATCCAAGCTTGTTGGACTTTCAACAAGTTGCTAACTTCTTTTGCTGAACTTTTGAAATCCTGACTCATGTTCAGAAATGCAAGCTACTATATCAGTTGCAATCCGATACATATACACACTTTTATCTTCCAACTCCATATTACATGTACTAACAGGGTGCCTTTTCCTGCCTCCAGTTATGTATGTGGTTGACCTACAATGGGCTCTTTACTACCAGAAATGTTATGATCCTGACTGCCGAGGTTTGGCTCATACTACATTTTAGAGATTTTTAAGTAAATTACACTGGGACCTGTTACCCCTTCACCAATTTCCTTGATTGTCCAGGCTATCGATCTCCATCTCGCCCCATCCCAGATGATGTGATCCCTGAAGTTTCCTGTCCGAGGCACATTGGAGGAATTGAGGGATCAGCAGATGATAAGCTTGAACTGGTTGATAGTGACCATAAGCATTTTGCTCATGGTGATGAAGCCATGATAGATGGAGACAGCAATGATGAGTGGTGGCTTGAAGCTATCAAAGTTGCTGATAATGCCGAAAATATGGGAAATTCACTGCTTAGAAACACAGTGAGTACTTCTGCATTGCACTGATAGGGGATCTTGCCATTTAGTTATACTTATGCTGCTACTCCTGATCAGTTGACACTCTTTTCGATATAAATAAACAGGACAATGCATCTGAGGATGATAATGAATGGTGGATGGAGGTTGAGAGGACTGCATCTCTGGCTGAAAACGGTGAGGGTTGAAAAGAACAGTTGAATTTGCAAATGTTCATGTCTTCCTCCTAGCCAGACAACCTGCGGTACTTGTTCGTTGGGCATCATGGCTCATCTGAACTCAGCTGCAATTAAGGTAATTGCCTTGTATATGGAGATAACGAAGAGTGCTTGAGACCCCTCAATTGGAAACGAAAATGCCTCCTGCATGGGGATCTCCAACAGGAAAGCGGCTGCTTAACTGTTACTCTGTGTGGCCAATAAAAAAAGGGTATTGTACTGGACCGCTGGTTCAACCTGGTTACCAATTAGCTGCACTTCTGACTTCTGAGGTTAATTGCAACTTATATTATAACGGCTGCCTGTAACCCAAGCAAACTATGCCATGTGTATTTTCTGTAAAATTCTTCCTTGTATACGGAGCTTCTGATTGCTCCTGAATTGAGTCACGCCATTATGGTGTGAATAAATGTGTGATGGACAATATTAGCTTAGCCAGGGTTAACTGCTCAATGTATAATATGAAATAAATAGTTGGAAATAGAGAGCTCAGGGAAGAGATTTGAGCCTAATTGCAACTTTTCCTTCTTTGCTTCAACTTGTCCAGAATCAGTTTTGACTTATCAAATAATTTTCATTCTTACGCTTAGCATTAACAAAATGCAATTTCTTGGATAAGACTCAGAATGTCACCCACTTAAACTGTCTCCTGCAAACACCTATTACTCAATCAAAACTCCCCCATCAAACCCTCCATTTCCATTCACACTCGCTGCCTTCTGAGCCATCCAATTCTAGATAATCACCGTCTTGATCCCAGACCCTAACACTCAAATGGGCAGTGATCAAATGTCGGATAGAGAAGGGGAGGAGGTTGATGTGGAAAGAGTGGTGGGGTGGGGTGGAGGAAGTGAGGTGCTTGAGAAGGTGGATTGGAAGTGGGCTATTTAGAGCTTTGTGGGTTACTTACGATTGACTGGAGGATAGCAGTGGAGACAAATATTGCGGAGGTTCTGGAGACGACGGTTGTGGTGGGTGAAAGTGTTGGCATGGCGAAGACTCTAGAAAGGGAGGAATGGTCGAAAGTGGGCAGAAAATGTCCAGTAATCTAACCTTTGGCAGTTTGGACTCCAGATGTCAACAATTCAACTATTAGAAATAGCCCTACCAGTCCCACCGTTGAACCATTCATTCTCAACGATTTGTATGAAGGAAATAGTAGCGTTTTTTTACTCGGTTCCAACTTCCCTTTCACTAATTTTTCCTTAGTACAGTTATTTGAGAATAATAGGCCCAAAGGTGGGACTGACGGACCCTATTTCTGAAACTTACATTATTTGTGTCCAAATCCCTAACCCTAAAGACTGAATTATTCGGGTGCAAAAAACTAAAAACAGATGGAGTGTGGACCTTACATGATCGAAATGTTACTAACTAATCTTTGAGGAGATTTTTTTTTTGGGGGGGGGGGGGGGTTGGATGAAATTTAATAAACTTGCATGGGAGTAGGAGAATTGACTGCTAAATTGGTTGACTACTGCCATAGTCGTATAGCATGATATAATCGTATTGATTGGCTTCATTATTATGTGATCAGAATAATTACAACAAAAAATTTAAGTACTTTCAAACCTATTTAAAGTTATTCTGAATTATTTTTGAACTTATTTTGGAGTGAACTTATTCTAGAACGGAGCCTACTGTTATAATAAATTACAGAAAAATTTACGCCAATGATTAGTTGCATGAAAAGGGATGTTAGCAATTGTTGTCTTCCCCAGTTGCTCAACCATATAAGAGTGGTCCACGTGGAGTTCCGGGGCAAAAGGACCCTCTTCTCCAAGGATGGATGTAGAGTCCAACCCTCCAGACTCCCAAGTCCCAACGCCCTTCCAAGTAGTTTGAGTTCTTTTACAGGAGTTCATGATACATAAGGCAGAAGCATAACCGATTTGGTCCATGACATTTGCTTAAATGAAAATAATTATCCATTAAATGTTCATCTTGATAATTCCCCATATCCCATACAAAGATGATCAAGAACCCTTCAATCCCAACAATAATGACATTAAGAAGACCCTACTCAGATGGGATCCATTTCCACACTGATTGTTTCATGTGTAGCAATCAAGGAATTGAAAGCAAGGTTGACCTTGTCAGTCATGGTCATTACACACATTCCTCTTACTGTAGCAACCACCATCCAAAACGGAGTTCTTACAGCAAGGACGAAACAACTTATAGAATCCAATCCAAATGCGTACTGCAGATTGGAGCCAAGGATTTGATATGTGCAGATTGGTACGACTTCTTCAAAAACTTTGCATCAGGAAAAAAAAATTACCATTCAAGTCATATAATCTTGGACATCTTCAAATCCATGCCCAGATTCATAATCCTGTGAAGTACCAGTACAAGGTACAGTTATCCTTCAAGACCATAGGCAATAACACTGCTTTTTGCGTGTGCTGTCAAGAGCAACTACCCCGAAACTTCTGATGCACGGATGAACTTACACATGATGTGCTCTAAGTTGATCCCAGAAGCTTCCACAAGAAGCAAGTGACATTGGACATGTTTCTTTATGATGAGATTGGGTCTACAACCACAACCCAGAATAAATCTCATCAAAGCGAGGTTTGGAAAGATTCAAATGATCAAATCTACCCAACTTGACTATGTGTGTGTTGTAATGCAAACAAACCCTCCCCCCGAAACAATGTTAAAAAGATAATAATAATAAAAGAACTTTCCGCACAACTTGCTTCAAGCAGGGGGGGGGGGGGGTTGACTGAAAACTACAAGATGGACAACTTCGTGCCTTGCCCCCTCTAGTGCTTTACCTCTGATATTAACTTGGATAGGAGCCTCCTTAGACCATTAACTCATCACCTAACCCTTGGTTTTTTTACATAAGCAAGTATATGCTGAAGAGAAATGGGCTGTACTAATTTCGCACTAAATGAAGAGTAAAACAAGTGTTGGCAATAGGGATTTCTTCTCAGTTGAAGAATACACGAGGGCAAGACCTGAAAACTGACGTTTTACCTGCTGCATCCAGAACCAACCTGCAGACTCTATAAGGAAAAAAGTTTGAATAAATATGAACCAGCATCAGCTTTCCTTTCGCCTGGCCTGTTTTACTTTTTGTGCCTTCTGGTGACTTCTTGGGAATAATAAATCATTTAGCTGTCTCTCAGCACTGTACTCTGAGGTGGCCTGCAGGTATAATCAAGACCATTTAGGCTACCAGAACTGCAATGCAGCAATCAAGCCACCGGATGCAGAGGTGATATGCAAGTGACAAAGAACAACAGGCTGTCGTCTTTTTGGGGGGGGGGGGTGTTAATGGGATTAGGTAGGACTGTAAAAAGTTGACCCGACACGATTACCGACCCAAACCGCATACGAAATTAGGCAGGTTTGGGTAAAGATTTTCAACCTATTTAATTAAATGGGTCGACACGATTAATCCGTTTAATTAAACGGGTTAAGTTCAGGTTAAAATTTTCGACACGAAAAAAATACCTATTTAACCCATTTAAATAAACGGGTTAAACATGTCAACCCGTTTAACCCGGTTTAACTCGTTTATGGGTATATGATCATGTGTAATTTTTTTGAATATTTTTGGGCGCCCATTGAAATTTTAGTTTTCACAATTTTTGGCTGGGGGTCGGGGAGTTCAAATTTGGCAATTGCATTTTGGAGAGTACCCACACTTTGCCAGCTCCTAAGCCCATAAAAGCCCACCCTATTAAAAGTTAAAACCCTAGGTATAAAAGGCTTCCTAGCCTTCATTGAGTTCATTCATTCGACATTTCCAGATTCCAGTTCCACCACCATTCCTCCTCAAACCACAGAGCTTGCTTCAGTCGCCCCTCTCATCTCCTCTCTACTGATCTGATTTCCCCATCTCTTCTCCACTCCCTCGCCCCATCTCGCTACTGATGTCGAGGGCTTACTGATCTCCTCATAAGCTGGTCGAAGTAGCGGCCTTCGCCACTCAGAAGCAAGTCGAAGTCGTCTCTGGTAAGCCACTCCCTCAATCCTCTCTCTTTCCATCTCCTCTCTATTGATCTGATTACCCCTCTCTCTCTTTCTGTCTTTCCGTCTCATTACGTGTGTAATATGATGTCGACGGCTTTCTGGTAAATCGACACTCAGATGATTTTTAAAGATTTTTGGATCAAAGAAAATGGGTTTCGGCCTGTTACTGCCTTAACATGTACAGTTTTGTTATTTTTAACCTGTAACATGCATCTGCCTCTATAATTCGTTTTAGTTCCTGTGTCAACAATTTCTCACCCTTCGATCTATAACCCAGCAAGAATTTTAACTTTCGATCATGCTTGTTGATTATGTATTTTGTTGATGGTTGATGTTTCCTTGCTAATTGCAACAATTTTTTTAAAATGCAAACAGAATGATATCCAATTATGAAGGTTCAACGCCCATTGATGTTGATTCAAATGGTGAGGATTTAGTTGAAGTTAACAGTAGGGAAGTGGATTTGGTCAAAACTCAGCTTTGGTTAACTAGCCTTTTATGCTATGTTGCTTTGGACTTATTAATTTGGTGATGTAATACCTTCTGAACATAGGCAGCCTATGATAGGCTTGTTGGTTTGTACTCATTTGATTTGGCTACACTAGGCTTGCTGGTTTGTAATAGCTTCTAAACTTATTAATTTGGTGATGTCATAGCCTTTGAACAGGTTGCTTCCAGTGAGGCAGATGTGCTCATGTGCATTCAATGTCCTTCATGGACAATGGTTGTTGATTTGTTGGCTAGACTAGGCTGGTTTGTAGAGGAGTTGGTTATTGGTATATTAAGAATTCATGTATTGTTCCAAAGTGTTTTGCTACAGTCCCGGACTTATACACATGTCCTTTAATGTTTGAAACTTAAGTGGTTTAAGCGGGTTAAACAGGTAAGTGAGTACCTGATTCTGACCCGTTTAACTTAAACGGGTTATTGGGTCAGAATCAGGTTGACCCGTTTAGAAGTTAAACGGTTTCAGGTTAGATTTTTCAACCCGTTTATTAAACAAGTCAGGTTCAGGTCATAGGGTTTTCAAACCGTTTAACTTCAACCCGAACACAAACTCAACTCGACCTGACCTATTTGACAGCCCTAAATGGGATAAAGAGCAGCACCCAATGAGGCTAGAGGAATGCAATAATGACTTGTGAGCATGAAATATCAGAAAACTTAAGATGATTTTGAAGAAAATTCAAGTGAAATACCCGTGAATTAAACACAAAACGCAATGTTTGCACTTGTGTCCCTGAGCAAACCCTCAGGTCAAAACCAAGGCTATCTATGCCAATAAGTGCTGCCTCCTGCCACAAACAGCGAATGGAATTAAGCACTCAATAATCAAAGTGACTTAGAGAGAATCAAAAAGGCCTGGCAGACTGGCAGATAGGACATGTAAAAGGAATTGACACATTTTTTATTAGATTAATTCCTTCTTTTTTTAAATGAGAGGAATTAACACATGAAGCGGGAAAACATCAGAATAGATCCAGGAGGTTGAAGTCAAGCATTCATACCCCCCCCCCCCCAAGAAAAAAAAAGGCGGGGCGGAAAACATAAGCAGTTAAGAGCTCAGTACAACAAAATAGCAACCTATGCCAGGTTAAAACTACAGTATTAGGTAAACTTCGTATCAATCATCAAACACCAGAATTGCCAGGATTTCATATTTCGGATAACAACTGTCATGCTCCAGACAATAAGGACACTGAAGCATGATTAAACATTTATAATTAAAGAGCACCAATTACTAGAACCTAGGTTGAGAAAATTTTCTCTGACAGACTTCAATCAGGTTTGGGTAAATAGAAGGAAAAGTAGAAAACAGATAAAATAGAAGAACACCCAACTATACATCCATCAATAGTGTCTCCTAGCAAAGCAAATCAATAGGTTTTGATGTTTCACCTGTACTTGAAGGCCCTTACACCTCCAACAAAGGGATTTTAGGGCATTAGTGGTCTTTTCCCCAGCAGCATTTACACGAGATATTACTTTAGCAGCTGAGTGTGCAATTGCATCAGGGCGAGCATCACTGTAATCTTCTATCTCAACAGCAATCTGTCAGAAATGGAGTTCAGGCTCCCATTTTAACGTCAGAATATGAAGAGCAGTACTGAACATGGTCATCATGGCTACCCCACCAAACATTTGGGGCAGGAGGGGCGTAACTGATACCTGATATCCATGGGCAGAAATCAGCCGAATCTTAATCATCTCCAGTTTATAGAATGATGTTCCATTTGCCAATCCATTATCCTTTTCCAAATCCTCAGTCCACAAAGAGTAATCCTCTGATGAAGAGGACTCATGTGCATGACCATTAATTGTAGTAGCATTTTCTATATTGTCCACTGCAGCCTTTTCAGCCTTGCCATGGGCAGGATTACAATCAGGATGATTTGGCCTACGTTTCTGCATTACAAATCGTTCTTCGATGAAGGCAGGTCTTAGGAGCCCTCGTATAGCCAGACCAACTGGAGGTTGCTCCATAAAATCTATGGGCTCATCAGATGCAACCTACATGTCCGCAAATAGTCAAGAATAAAAGCATAACCATGTACAAAGGTTTGATTCCACCTTTTAGTTGGAAACCACAGGACCAAGCTCAAAAGGCATGAAAGACAGGCCATGCATACTTCCTTGATGGACAAAGACAGCAGCATGAAAACATAAAATCTTATGCTTTTAACAAATATGATCAAGAATGAGAGAAACCTCAGAAATCTTTTTCGCAAAATACATAGGATGGGACGAACGCATTGTTTCTAAGTTTGCCCAGTCCCCCAAGGATCCATCGGAATCGCCCTGATCCTCGTCACTATCAAGAATGTCAACCCAGTCCTACAAAGTAATTAGAATTGAAAAAAGTGCACATCAGGCCATCATAAAATTTATGTTGCTTCCAGCAATCTAATAGCATAAATGAAGCAATGCCCGACCCCCTCAAAGTCGAAATCCTCATCATCTTCATCCTCTTCATTGGCATCATCATCATCATCATCATCAAATTCACTGTCTTCGTCTTCAATTTCATCAATGCCAAAATCAATGTCTACTGGACCTGACAATTCCATCTCACTCAACATTTCCCTGGTGTCCAGACCAATAATGACTTGCTGCAATGTGAAATAACATGAGTCTTGCAAAGAAAATTCACAGGAGAGGAATGGGGTAGAACCAGTTTCCCCAAGCAAAATTTAGGCTAATCAGATATATCAAACTTAATTTCCCAGCTTAGATAATAGAAGAATAACAATCATGAATTTATGCAATACTACAAATATGAACCCAAAGTTCATCTGGTACAGCTGAATTTCAATATCCTAGACAGAACGTCAGACCAATGTGTCTTGTCTGGAAAAACAAAACAACCACAAGGGGAAAGATATGCATACACATGGCACATCCTAAAACCCAGTGATACTCAATTCTGAAAAGACCTTGCCAGAAGTATCTCTAAATAGACAGAAACCATGATTAACAGGATTAAGTTCTATGGAAAATCATTGAAACTAACAACTAATATGTTTCATGCCATCAAACAGCAAAATATACTTCACACATTATATTCTCAACATGTTATCTGTGTTTAATTCCTTACCACATAGTTATCATCGGAAGTAAGGGTCTGCATAATGTCTTCATCATTATTCACCTGGAAGTAAATATCTGACAACAAGCCAGATACAAAACACCGAGAAGCAAATAAGCAAATAAGGCTGAGGATATAAAACCTTGAATAGCTAAGACAGAATGGCGCAACATTAATTCCAACTCACTTCCATGTTCATCGGTCAAGTAAGGCAGATCTGGCCAGAAAACGTTCTCATGGACTTCTTCATTGACCAAACCAGAGAACAATAGAGTTGCTTGACTGTTCACCTGAGAACACAATGACCAAACAATTACAGGCCAGAAATCAAGACGAACCAGCCAAATACTCCAGTAAGTTTCACATAAAACAGCCACAACATTGCAGTGTAAGCTGCATTGAAAGCAGTACTTAATGCTTTAGAACCCAGTTCACTCTCTTTTGACTCTCTATGAGTGGCTGCTATCTAGAAGACAAATTCTCTTGAGAATGTCCATTTGGTTAAAAGTTCTTAGTGTCTGCTACACAGATGAGGGTATTAGTGTCATCTTTTGTACCAATGCAATTCATCTTCAATCCATGTTATTGGATTATTTCTCACTGTTGTTTCTCCCTCAAGGATTGAGGAGGGGCTTTCCTTATTATATCATCAAATCTCTATTTTCTTGTGTATTTGCATGATTACTGTTCTTCTGAATGCATTATTGACCTTAGAACACAACAAAAGTCAGCAACAGAACCTCACGAAACTCATTCAAATTGAGACCCGATCAACACTTTTCCTCAAATCAAGACAAGATTGGTATACCTCGAGGATGGTCCTGCTAGTTTCAGCAGCAGTAAGCCGACGCTCCCCAGTTTCTGCAGCTTCTGACTCCAGAATATCTTCAAAGGGATGATACCTCGACTTGCTACCGTCACCACCCTTATCGGAGCCCGAACCCAGATACTTCCCAGATGCTTGAATCCTATTCTTCGCTGACCCATGTCGTCTATTGAATGAATTATCAAACTTTTTCCTCAATCTCTTGATTTTATTCCTGCAGAAAACCACAGTGAAGTTGCAACATTCCTCAACCCAATTCCAGATAAAATCCAACCAAATTAAACCAATGAAGCTAATTTTCCTGCAAACAGCTTAAACTAAAAGCTCAAATTGAAATAAAGAAGCAAACTGTATTTGATTAAACACTAATTTTCCATTCCCAGTTTCAATAAAATGATGGGTTCAAACTGAAATACCAAGGAACAGCAAAGTTGCTTCCCACAACATCGTCGGAGCTCCAAATTGGACGGCAATCTGAAAACCAAACAACACCAAAAGTTTGCCCAGTTGGAGAATTGAAGCAAATGTGAAATAGAGGCGGTAAAACAAGAACCAAAAAGTGGGAAAAAAAGAGAAAGAGCTACAATCATTTACATGCTATGGGGGAAGATGAGCGTAGTCGCACAGCCATGGTAGAGTCAATCAACATCATCATCATCATCTTTGTAGGGCAGTAGAAGAAGTGAGAATGAAGAAAGAGAGAGAAAAAGAGAGCGCAGTTGAAGGGGTGAGAGGGCTGTGGATGAGAGATGGGGGCTTTGGATTTGTCTTTCCAGTTTTGGGACGTCGAGATGCAAGATGCCTTTTTTTCATTATTTTTGGGTCCTCGTTTTTTTTTGGGGGGGGGGGGGGGGGGGTTGAATTTTCAATTTATCCGAAGGCATTCCACCCCCAATTGCAGCATGCCCACCTACACAGCTGCTTTGTTGTAATTGGGCAACAATCTATGCTTGTGATTTCCCCTCTTCCTCATCCAACAAAAGCCAAAAGAACCATCAGACTACGATCTCAAGTAAATCCTACCACTTGGAAGGATCATCCAGTATCAAATTTATTTAATGAATCCAAAACAAGGTGGAACGTATGAAAAATTATTTCTCTTTTTTCTTATTACACAAAAAGGCATATCCTCACACAACATATTATACCAACGGAATTTCCAGGTAGACTATACAAGCCCCTAACAAATAATCGGGGAATATAACTTCCAGTCGGGCTACAATTGGCTAATGAGTCAAAATAAGATGCCTCACGTCAAACGAGAAGTCAAAATGTGGAAAATTCTATGGGCTCTTCGTATTTCATCATGTTGGAAAATACTATTGTAGAAAACCTACTACAGCGCTCTGCCAATTGGGCGAAGCTGACGCATTAAGAAAAATTGGGCACAGCTTTGACTGTCCGCTATCTAAGGACTGTAAAGAATCGATACAAGTCATACAACATCTCTTTCGGGATTGCGATCTCTCTAAACTACTTTGGTGGGTCTCACCATTAGCAATTAAAGTCGACGTGAATTCTAACATCGCTTAGACTCAATGGATTTGTGATTGAATATTAATGATACATTGTTCCCACAACACGACTCACATGGGAGTAGAGATTTTTGTAACTATAGTATGGAGTATATGGTCCTTCCTTAACCAAGTACTACATCAAGCGATTCACGGAAACCCATTAAAAATGGTCGATATACTACAGGCGAATCTAAACACATTATCCAATGTTACCACAAGGAAGGGCATGGAAGGACAAAACCCTCTCATATCCAGTCACCATGATTAGAAGATAAAACAGTGTTGTATGGGAAAATACCACTACACAAGCAATAGTCATCATACAAATTGCTGGAGCATACAGAACAAAACAACGCTAGGCAAGGATTTCCATTCAAGCACACAGACACAACTCGACCTTAATGACATATCAACAAACATTCACCTGCAATTCGAAACTAGAGGTCGTTGCTATAGCTACAGAGATGGCACTTACTTTGGCTATACAGCATAGATGCCCAAAAATCAGAATCTAGATGGACAGCACACTGCTTTTAAGATCCCTAAGCAAGGCAGATAATATGCCAGTTAACATCTCCCTGTTTTTAGAACAATGTAGTTTTCTCAAACAAAACATTGCACACTATATATTTAGAAAGGTAAGCAAAGAACAGTTGTAGTCGACCGTACTCTTAACGAAGCAGACATGGTATCAGTATATGTGTTGTAACTATATTCTGCATTAACCAACAGAAAAAAAAACCCCCCTAAAAGAACCAAAAAAAAAAACCATATACTTTGAGTCAAATTAGATTCTTTCATTACTCAACCAAAAAATAAAATAAAATATATAACTTTTTTTAAAGTGTAAAATGTGTAAAAAGTTTCTTGAAAAGCTAATTGAATACTTATTCAATTTGGCAACTAACTTGCACCAATTAAAAGTCGCAAGATCAATAAAATATTGTAGACTATTCTCTAACTACAACTTCCTAACCCTATCTGCATGTTGATAATGAGTTACAAAATGAGCTACTTGATTTCCATTTCATTTCGTACGAGATCAAGAAATGAAAGGTTATGCGTAAATGTTGAGTCTAACTCAAGTATTTGTGAGGTTTTCTTTTTGGACAAATTATTCAAAAGAGACTAATATCATCCTAACAAATTAGGTGTTCTTTGTGTTGGAAGTCAATACGCCTAAATATCGGTTGTGTATGTGAGTTTATTTCCCCTTTTTTCAGATGATCTTTGATCCTTTTGACAAAAATATGCTATTTGAAATCAATTGAAAACTGAAACTAAATATTTTTATTGACATTTAGCTTATATTATATGCTCTTTATTATATTCTCGGAAAGAACTCAAAACATCTACCTCGATATCCTTAAACCCAACAAATTATCCAAACATTCAAACTAGTATCCAAATAACAAAAAGAAAAGAAACGAATAAAAAGGAAAAAAGAGATGTAGGAGCTGTTTGTTGAACTTTAGGATGACTCGATATTCTTTTTCGTATTAACAATTGATTTGGATATTGATTTATTAGCCAATTATAATTGTGCCTATGACACTTTTATTTTATGAGGCGACACCTAATGAATGATGAAAAAATAACTTCTTGCCCAAACCAAAGGAATTAGGGTCTGTTTCTTTCGTGGGTAAATTGGGTGGGTCAAAAGGGTGAAGTGGGTTAAAGTTGGTTGAAGTGGGTTGAGATGGGTTGAAGTTGGTATTTTTTTTTTAGGTGGGTTGAAGTAGGTTGAAGTTGGTATATTTTTTATGTAGTGGGTTGAAGTGGGTTAAAATAATAAGAATGTAATTAATGTGTGATAATTTATGAAGTTATCCAAAAATTTGTGGAATTTTCGTTTGTTATTTTTTATTATTTATTTTTTTGATTTTTTATTTTGAATTTTTAGTTTTTAATTTTTAATTTGTAATTTTTAATTTTTTACTTTTAATTTTTAAATTTTAATTTTTATTTATGTTATTTTTTTGTTGTTTATTTTTTTTTGTGTATTTTTTTTTATTTTTTTTTTCATTTTTCATTTTTTATTTTTTTTCATTTTTTCATTTTTTCATTTTTTATTTTTCATTTTTTGTTGTTTTCATTTTTTTATTTTTTATTTTTTTATCTTTTTATTTTTTAGGTTTTTTAATTTTTAATTTTTTTTTAGTTTTTTATTTTTTTATTTTTTTGTATTTTATTTTTTATTTTTTTATTTTTTTATTTTTTTTATTTTTTTAGTTTTTATTTTTTATTTTTTATTTTTATTTTTATTTATTTATTTATTATTTATTATTTATTTCTTTATTTTTTATTTCTTTATTTTTTTATTATTTATTGATTATTCATTTGTGTGGTTTTTTGTTTGTTGTTTCTTATTTTTTATGTCGGAAATTTTTTTTTTTAATTTTTCGATTTTTTTTTTTAGTTGTTGTGCAATATTGTGTTGATTTCAGCAGATGGGGCTTTCGAACGCTGAGGAGAAGAGCACAGCAGCGAAGACCACAGCTTCGTGTTTCTACCTTCGCCACCCAACTGGACCTCCCAATTCCGGCCGCCCAGTGGACCGGTGACCGGCGCCGACGGCGAACCCACCTGCTTCCGACCTGTCCGGCGGGAACCTTGGCGACAGACACCGTCGACGTCCACAGCAGCAGCTGCGTTACGGGTGTGAGGACGCCAGCCGTTGCTTCCACCCTGGTTCCACGGCCGTCCGGCGACCGGCAGAGCAGTACTTGGCGCGTTCTCCGGCCAACACCCGCGCCACACACCGGCGACCCTTCCCCACAACCCCCGTACGCTGTAAGTTGGGCTTCACTGTTGTCGTCTCCGTTTTTCGATCTGGAAATTTTGAATTGTTCAATTAGTTGTATTTGTGTTGTTTTTGTTCTCTTATGATGCTCTACACATGTGATTGAATTGATAACTGAATTGTTGAGTGAACTCCACGCATTGTTGTGATAAATCAGAGTTAGTGAATTATGGTGTTGGTTCTGAGTTGCGTGAGGTATAATGTTGCAAAACGGGGCCTCAAAGTTGGTGATTTCAGTTCCGTGGTGCATCGGTGATGCTTCTTGAGTGTTGGTTGTTGGTGGATTTGTCATGTGTCAATTGTGATGTTGCTAGGTAGTGGATTTGTCATGTCTCAGTCGTTCGGTGTAATGCTTGTTTATGACTTGTTTTTTTCACTTCATGATTGGGTACAGCAGTTGTGACTTTGTAATTTGGGAGTTGTTCTTGTGTGTTGTTGGAAATGTGATTTACAAAATTGGGAATGATGATCCATTACCATTGTGTGTGCTTTTGTGTGGCCTGCCCATGAAATGTTGATGGATATAGCAAGTTGAATGTGATGGCCGCTTCTGCCAAAAAATCTGCTAATTGGACGAACAGGGATGATGAAAAGTTATTGGATGTTCTGGTTGAACAAAGAGGTCAAGGAGCAGTTAAGTTTGAGTGGAGTTTAGTGAGAGTGATGTTGAAAAATGAAGGGATTCATAAGGAGACCACCCAAATCAAAAATCGTTGTCATGATTTACGAAAGAAGTTGGCGGCTTGGGAATATCTTGTTGGCAGAACAGGGGTGGGTATTGATCCGGCTACAGGGGCTGTGGATGTGCCCGACTCCGCTTGGGAAGAATTCCTCCAGGTAAATGGTGTACAGTTGTACCAGTTATTTCATATTACGTAACATCGTGGTTGGGATTTCTAATTATAAATGTTCATTTGTGTTATCCTGTGCAGAGATATGGTGGCAAGTATAAATCGTTCGGGAAGAAGATGTCAGCGAACTTGGACAAGATGAAATCCGCATTCCACGGGAAGCACGCGACAGGGGAAATGAGCTTCGCCCCTGGGATGGTTGGTTCCCCGAGCAACCAAACCCAACGGTCGAAGGGAAAGGCGATTGATTTCGTCGAACATGTCGGTGACGGTGACGACACCAATGAGGATGGATCCCAGGACGGTATGGAATGCGTTCGTGCGGAGGAAAGTCGATCTCCACCAAAGACTGATCACAGCTCCCGGAAGCGAAAAAGTGAAGGGGGCACCTCTAGCGATGGCAAACGGCAAGCGCTTATGAGTTGGTCGTCGCGAGAAGATGAGGTCAACCAAGCCCTTGCTTTTCTCCGCATGAGGGAGAAGACGAAGCAACAACCATCCCTTACGAAGCAGGTGCAGGCACGCCTTAAGCAACATCCCGAAGTTTCTGCCATGGGAACGGATTTCATATGGAGTGTTATGGACTACATCATTCAAAAAAAGGAAGAAAGTCTTTTCTTGGATTTGGATGATGAGTTTGTGGTTAGGTACATCAAGTCAAGAGGGTTTTCCATGTGACTGTGTAAGCGGATTGGAGTATGTATGCGTTTATGTTATTGTGTGGTGTTATGTTTGGATTTTCTGTGCGTTACGAGTAGGTTCTCCTAGACATTAGCATAACTTCGTTTTTGAATGACGTTAATTAGTACACGCTAATTACATTCTCATTATTTTAACCTATTTCAATCCACGACATAAAAAACATATCAACTTCAACCTATTTCAACCAACGTCAACCCATTTCAACCTACTTCAACCTACTTCAACTTATGTATTTCACCGTCAACCCAATTCAACGTACTTCAACCTATTTCAACTTACCTCAAAAAAAATATAAAATATAAAAGTATCAAATAGGAAATTTTAAAAATTAAAAATTAAAAATTAAAAATTAAAAATTAAAAATCAAGAAAAAAAATTTAAAATAACAAAATAAAGAACACGGAATAAAAAATAAGTAATACGAAATAAGAAATAAAACAAAATAGAAATTTAAAAATTAAAATAAAAAGTTAAATATTAAAAATTAAAAAATACAAAATTAAAAAAAAACAAATTAAAGATTAAAAATTTAAAAAACAAGAAATAAAAAACAAGAAACAAGAAAGACGAAACAAAAAAGAAAAATAGAAAGTAAAAAAAAAATAAAAAAATAAAAAAATAAAAAATAGAAAATAGAAAATAAAAAATAAAAAATAAAAAATACGAATAAAAAAACAAAAATTATCAAAATATAAAAATAAAAAAATAAAAAATAGAAAATAAAATATAAAAATACAAAATAAAAATACAAAATAAAAAAATAAAAAAAATAAAAAACAAAAAATAAAAAATAAAAAAACCAAAAAAATAAAAAACAAAAAAAAATAAAAAATAAAAAACCATACAAACATAAAAAAAATTAAAAAAAATTAAAAAAAAAAAACCAAAATAAAAAAAAATTAAAATCATAAAAAAATAAAAGATAAAAAAAACAAAAAAAAACAACAAAGTAAAAAAAAAATTACAACTGAAAAATGAAAAACATAAAACTAAAAATTAAAAATTAAAATTCAAAAAATAAAAAGTACAAAATAATAAACAAAAATTTCACAAAATTTCAATAACTTCATAAATTAGCACACAGTAATTACATTCTCATTATTTTAACTCATTTCAACCCACCACATAAAAAATATACTAACTTGAACCAACATCAACCCACTTCAACCTATTTCAACCCACCTGAAAAAGAAATACCAACTTCAACATATCTCAACCCACTTCAACCAACTTCAACCCACTTCACCCTTTTGACCCACCCAATTTACCCACAAAAGAAACAGACCCACTTCAACCTACTTCACCCTTTTACCCACCCAATTTACCTACGAAAACAACAGGCCTTAAATCTCACATGATATTTCACAAATTATTAAAATTATGAAGGGGGTGGGTTGAAGTGGGTTGAAGTAGGTTGAGATAGGTTGAAGTTGGTATTTTTTTTTCAGGTGAGTTGAAGTAGGTTGAAATGGGTTGAAGTAGGTTGAAGTGGGTAAATTGGGATTGACCCACGAAAAGAACAGGCCCTTAGTTGCCCGGTTATGGGTTTGTCCTCTTCATTGGTAAATATAAGTTAGTAAATGGTTAAAATTGGTAAAAAATTGGTTGAAGTGAGTAAAAGTTGAAAGAAATTAATTTATTTTGGAATGATTGTGACACCACGAAATTTTAGTTACTAATTTTGACAAACGTATTATTTTGTGACTTATGTTTATATTTTAGATTGTTTATGTTAGACTTTTATGCTTAGATTTGTGTTAAAAATTACTTATGGAAAACAATTAGAAGTTATTTGATTACTACTAGTAATAGCTTACTATATTCTATTAAGGCGAACAAAAGGAAAAAATGAAAAGGAGAGAATATTTTTTAAAAAATTAAAATCACGTCAAAGAGGGTGGGGGGCGGGGTGTGTTTTATATGTAAAAAGGGAGAGGGTTGACTTTTTTTCCCCCTTTCCCCAAACACAAGCAGAGGGGAAGAAAGAGAAGAGGAGGAAGGAGGAGGAGAAGGAGGAATTAAGTTTAGTTAAAGGACTAAAAGTAAGTAATATTTATTTTCTTCAACCTAAAATTGAATATGAGAAGATTATTTGAATGATTTATACTTGAATTTGAGGATTCAATTGAAGCTTGAAATTATGAATTTGATATTTGCAGGTTTGATAGATTGGAAAACTAATTTCAAATGTTAGAAACCAACCCCTAAGAGTTTGATGTTTAATTGTGATTTTGAGATTAAGTGGATGTTGTGAATTAATGATTATGTTGTGAATTCGTTCATGTACATGCGAGACCATGGATTTTGGGATTGATTACTTGTATTGGAAGAACAAGATGGTAGAAAAAGAGGTTGAATGTTCGGATTTTACAGAGATATTGCCATTTTTCAAATTTCTGTGAATTATTGGAGTGGCAAAAATTTATGAAAATTTTATTGTAGGTTCAGTACTATGTTTGACAATTTTTAGCAAATTTTGTGAATTTTAAAGGTGTATATTATGAGTTATGAATATTTGAACGAAATTGCCCTATTAGTTAGTGTAGAAATTCACCCATTGTTGTAATTACTGTGAGTTATTGGGTTGGAGAAAAATTATAAAAAACTTTACTGTCCATTTTCTATATGTTATCTGTCCATTTTCTATAAAGTTTCATGAATTTTGAATATGTACTTTATGAGTTATGAATTTTTGATTGGAATTGCCATATTCTAGCGCATGATTTCGCTATTGTTTCAATTTTTAGGAGTTATTTACTTGGAAAAAAATTTTGAAAATTTTATCGTATATTCTCTACAACACTTGGCTACTTTATGTAAAATTTCATGAATTTTGGATGTGTACATTATGATTTATAGATCTTCGATTGAAATTTTCCTGTTTTGGTGTATATCATCGGACATTATTTTAATTTTTGTGGAGGATTGGTTGACCAGAAAATTATAAAAATTGTATGGTAAATTATTCATAATATTTGGTATTTCTAAGCGAAATGTTGTGAATTTTGGATGTGTATTCTTCATTCTATGAATTTTTGAGTGAAAATATCTTTCTTGGTGAAATTATAGGTCGTTCACATGCATAAATTGTATATTGATCATGTTGGGAATGATTGAACATTAGAAATAGTATAGTATTGTTATGGTGCCTTGAAAAGTTGTGAAAATTATTTTCGGTGGAATTATTCCTTGATTTGACGAAATTTTTGTGAAAACTGTTGATATAAGTTTTTGAAATATGAAAATGTGATTATATGAGCTATATAATTTTATTAAGTTATGTTTTTGTAGGAAAAGAGGTTCATGTCTTGCTTAGGGCTATTACGTTGCATTTTAAAGCTATGGCCAAAGAAGTAGTTGTCTTTGTGTTTGGAACTGTGTGGGTTGATGGCTGGTACCTTAGGTGGGCATTGCCTGCTCTGCCAATTGACTCTTTAGCTTGTATTATTTGGGAGCTATGTGGGTCTTTGGTACTCCAAGATGTGAATGTGACTCCACAGTTTGTGATTTAACAGCATTTACATACTCTAGAGCCAGAGTGCCTAGTTGGTACCATATGAATGAGTTACAGCCGGTCCACCAGTGTGGTACTATAAGAATGAAATGTGGCTAGCCCACCCGCATGTGTTTGTCACCCTTATATTGTGATGGATTTTTGTGTGAGTCATAAATTGGTTTCCCTTGAACTAAATAGTCTTGGTTAAGTTAAAAGGATATGCGATAGATATGTTATGCAATTGGTTTTTAGCTTGGATTTGGATTTTGGATTTGAAGGATCTTTTGGGGATATCTATGAGATTGTAATTGATTTTGAAGCATATGTGCGATTGATTAATATGTTTAGAGAAATACATTATGTGTTCATAGCAAGTCTGTAGATTTTTGAAAGAAATATACTTTTAAGTATGTGTCAAATACAGTTATAGGTGGATTATTAGCTTGATTTAGCAGACTTTGCTTTCTTTTGGACTTAAGCGAGCATTAGGAGCCCTGAAGATATGGTTGTTATTGGATAACTATAGTTAGTTTAATGAATAGACGACGACAAATTTTGTTTAGGGACTTACGTGAAAACGAGGATTCTTGAATCGTACATAGTATGGGAGATGTACGACTAGTTAGTCTAATTGTCCACCTCATAAAATATGTGTGTATGTGTGTGTTTTGTGAAGTTCATAAGTCCAATATACATATGTATGAATGATATGAGTCGACTTATTCAGCATGAGCATGTTTGCCTTCCTGGTGTTATATGCTATATTTTGATTCTATGTGATATATGTATTATATGGTTACGTGTTAACTGATTAATATGCAAAGTGTAATAACAGGGATGGTAAAAGTTATTCATTGGGCTTGGGGAGCTCGTGACCTCACAATTTTTTTAGGTTTTTGGAAGCAAAAAGAGACCACAAGAGCATTAAGAAAGCTAGTTAGCTATGAAAAACTTTTGAAGAACCTAGTTGTGAGTACGAGCTCCATTGTATGTTTATGTTATGGATTATAATTAGTAAATTCAATATGGACGTATTTTGTATGTAATTTTGCACGACTCTTATGGATTTGACCTCAATATGTATGTAAATGCATGTTTAAGAGTCACCTCGCTGTCTTTGACCAAATTATAGACAATATTTTTGCAGCGATTATCTTCTAATAGGTTAATTAAGGTTAAGAAATTTAGAGAGCTTGTGGGTATCCCTAATCGGACATCCACTGCGGTGACACGCCTATCCCTTTCGGGTGGGGCGTTAGAGATTGGTAGGAGTTGATTAAAGTTAGGAAAGATTTGAAGAATTTGATAAGAGTTAGAAGATGTTGATAAGAAATATAAATGAGTGCAAAAAATTTAAAATGAGATTAGTAAGAGTTGGTAGAAGTTGGTAAAAATTAATTAACGTTAAAAAAGACTGGTTAGAGTTGAAAAGAATTAAAATTTTTAATAAGAATGGTAAAAATGAACAAAAATTGATAAAAATTAATATAAGTTGGTAGGAGTAATTTACCAACGAAAAGAACCAACCCCATACCGATGGAGGGGAAAAAAGAGAAAAAAATTGCTTTGTGCATCGTTTCTTCAACTGCTGTTTCAGGCTCTCCCCTGCCCTTATCTCACTGTTCCATGGTCCTCATTCCCACCTAGACTGCGCGCCCTGTTTTTCTTCCTTTCTTCCACCCAATTTCCATTGTTTGTTGCGAAGAGCTAGTTTTGCTATCTGCTGGGTCAATTTCTAAGGTAAGTTCCGTGATTTTGAAATGAAATTTCTCTATGAATTCATGTTGAATTCCATGCCTGTCATGGACGAAATCACCCAAAATTAATTTTACTTGCACACACATATACTAAGTTAGGTCTTGCAGCTGGGGAAAATACTGAAAAAAGTCACAATATTTGACTAACAAATCCTGAACAGTGAACCCAACAAATGGCTTATTACACTCCACATATTTTTGAGGTTGGCAAAATGATGCTGCACTATTGTTTCTCTATATAAAGCCCAATACTTCACTAGTGTTTCTCTGTATATCCAAACTTCAGTTGTAAATGCCTCTACAACACCAACCCTTTCTGTTTGTTCAATAGTGAATTCAAGTATAAATGATGCTGAAATCTATGCCCATTACCGATTCATTCATTGGGACACCGCTAATTTCGAGGGTTTCCAACAATCACTTATTCTTTTCTGAGATGCTGAGCTTGAGATGCCCTTCTCAAATTAGAAACCCTAGCTGGGATTGCATGCATCATTCTACCAGCAGTTGTTCAAGAAATGTGATTGTAAGTTGGATTACAATATTATTTTTTTTGTTAAAGTTAGCAACTTTGGTCTGAGATTCTCTATTCAAGAATACAGTTTTTGTTTTTTTTTTTTTTAAAAATTTATTTTGCTTTATGTTATCTTGAATGGTTCACAGGCATGTGGGTTAAGAGGGCCAAGACCCAGATATCCTCGAGTATGGAAAACTCGAAAGAGAATTGGAACGATCTCCAAGTCTAGAAAGCTCGTTGATTGTGTAAGCTGTTCAGTCTCATATTGTGTTTCCTTGAATTATTACTGCCTTAGTTTTCGAGAAGTAACCATGAGTTGATTTTTATTGGATTTTCAGGTGTTACAATGTAGCTAAGCTGATTTCTCTTGCATTATGTGGTTTCTCCTTTGCACTTTGCAGAGTTCTTTTGTAGTTCATCTTGTCAGATTTGAAGTGGGTTTTCCATTTCATCGTATTTCGACAGTGTCACGTATAATTCACAAGGATTGATCTCTACATGTTCCATGTCACCACTTGATTAGGAAGGACCAAAGGAGTACAGTAGTTTGTGTAGTTTAAAAGGAATTGCTTGCCAAGATTATGACCTTTTGTATATGAGGCATGAAGTTTTAGTTTAGGTTTTTAAAATTTCTGCAATTTTCAAAAGGGTGAAAGGTGACTTGGTTTTCAACTTTGGAGATAAGCATGTAAATGGAATTTCTCTATGAATCATTGTCGTCTTCTCACTCACACATTAATACTATAATAGCACTCTAGCGAACGAGTTTTCTATTTTGTGTATGAGGTAGCCTATAACTCTTGCAGTGTTACCATTCCACATGTCTGAAACACTCATCCCCTCCAGGCCTCGAAACCCCTTATCCCTGCTTGGGAAGAAAGGGATGAACCTCTACGTTAGAACCTCCCCCTCATGCGTTCGGCTGTCCCTTTGCAGGTTCTGTTGACAGTTGAAGAGATTTTGAGTTCTTGTTACTATGCTTTTAATGAACAAATGCTTATTTTTCTGGAAGACATATGAGAGGGAATATTCATAGTATCATTTTCTGGGTTCAGGCTTGACAACCTCGTTGCTTGCCAGGGTAAGGCTACATACATTTGAGGTACCCTAAACCCAACTTTAGCAGGATCCATATTAGGCTGATTGTTGTTGCTAGTAATTTTAGGTTGATTGTTGTTGCTAGACATATGTGAGGGACCTTCAATTGTGTCTGGAAGTTGTTATCTCCTTCTTTCTCTCCTTTGAAATCAGAGCAGCTTGAACATTGCAGGTGAAGCGCTTGTCAAATGTTAAAGAAGAAGTATATGGAGCTCTTGACACATTCATTGCCTGGGAGCTAGAGTTCCCTCTTATAACGGTGAAGAAAGCTTTGAAGATTTTGGAGGACGAAAAGGAATGGAAGAGAGTAATTCAGGTATAAAACAGGACCAGTGAATGGGAGCATTTTGAATATTGACAAGAAGTTGCTGTTTTCTAATAAGTGCTTTTGGATTTAGGTGACAAAATGGATGTTAAGCAAAGGTCAGGGGAGAACAATGGGAAGCTATTACACGTTGCTGAATGCATTAGTAGAGGAGGATAGACTTGAGGAGGCAGAAGAGCTCTGGACAAAGTTATTTTCAAAGCATCTGGAAAGCATGCCTCGAATTTTCTTCGACAAGATGATTGGCATTTACTATGGCAGAGGAATGCATGAAAAGATGTTTGATGTATGTCCATTCTCCCCCTGTCAGTTTCTCATAATTGGTTTTCTTTTCACTGTGATACTGCTTCTAGATCTGTGGTCGTATCAAGTTAGAACCCCCATTGCTCAGGGCCTGTTAGCAGTGAGATCCATGCTGCTGTATTCCATAAGCTCCTGCATGCCTGGAAACAGTTAGAGTTTTGCGATTTCTAGAAAGAACTGCAGCAGTGCAACCATGCACAGGATTTAATTTTATCGATTGTGTGATGTCATTGCACTGCTGCTGCTTTCATATTTCATAGCTGAGCTCATTAAATCAATCTGTTGGATTTTATTGCTCCTTGAAGCAGTGCGGCAATGAATAACCACACTGCAGATGGGTGGCTTATGGCTCTCTCCAGAAAATTAATGACTCTTTCGTACTTAAGACTCTTCATTTCATTTCTTAGACCATGTGGGTATTCAATACTCGACATTGATATGGACACTTGACTTTCACTTTTGACAAAAGGGCGTTTGGACTGGATGTTGTTTAATCCAAGTAAAATAGATTTCCAACAAAAATTAAATCCAAAAAAAAAACCCTTAGAAAAACATGTTCCCAACATCTTTTTTTTTTTTTTCTTTTCTTGAATTGCCAGTTTTGTAAAAGGATGGTTTAGCATGACTGCTCTTCCACATAACATGATTGTGTGTGATACCTGTTTTGCATATTGCTTCCTTGCCTTAGCGTGTGGCTTGCTGTCTTCTTCTTTGTAGACTTTTGCAGACATGGAAGAGTTGGGTCTCCGACCAACAGCTTCAATCGTGTTGAAGGTGGGAGATGTCTTTCAAAAGCTTGGTATGATGGACAAATATGAAAAGCTAAACCGAAAATACCCTCCTCCTAAGTGGGAATACAGGTACATCAAGGGCAAACGTGTTAAAGTTAGGGCAAAACAGCCAAATGAATCCTCTGATGAATATGAAGATGCCAACGAGTTCAATGGGAGAGGAATAGAGTCTATTGATGCTGATGAGGTGATAAATTCTTCTGATGAGGAAAATGATCGGCAACTGATGGGCTTTCTAGGAGATGACAGTGGCTCTATTGTACTCGATGAAACTAGGGAGGGAACTTTATGAGTCCAATGTTTGTCAACTCCTATATACATGGCTAAAGCACCTATACATTTCGATCCTGAGCAGTGAGGCGAGGGAATGATGCCATGCCAATTGAAAAGACGATGTAAATTCTTGATGAAAATGTGCAGGATAAATGGCAGATACATTAGAAACAGATGCAATTTCATGCTAGAGTAAGGCTTTGAATGAGCTCTTAAACAGGACAACCAGGGAACACACATTGATGCTTGTATGAGAATAAGACTTGTGGACGGACAAGTCAGATTTTCGAGTTTCATAAGCTTCTCCGTATAACCATGTGGTTTGCCCTCCTGTTGGTATCTGTCTTTGGACATTCCTCCCTACATCTTGCAGCATTTTCTACGTTTTAATGTGACTGCAAAATTCATGGCTCGTTTCTTCATTCAGCAATCATGAATCTTGAATTTATGAAATTTCAGATGAATAACTATCAAACCATTAGGCCTTGCTTTCACCCAACTCATTGCAAATAGTACATATATCAAAATATGTTTAATCTGGAGTTTATGCCCAAAAATGCCACTAAGTTTTAACCTTTTATGCCAAAATGCCATCAAGTTACATTTTCCTCCCTTAATATCACTATGTTTTGCATTTTGGGAAGGATATGCCACCAAGTTATTTGTTTCTTTCAAATATGCCACCGAACTATTATTTTATTTTTTTTCCGCAATTTGCCACCGATAGTAACGGGTTGCATAGTCATTCGTTGGCAAATTGAAATTTTTTTGAGTAAACATAGTGACATTAACCCGGGGGGGGGGGGTTGATGACATTTTGGTACAAAAATTAAAAAAAAACACTTGTGGCAATTTTTTTGGCAAAAACTCGTTTTATTTGCGACCATCGGTTAATATCATGTTCATGCGATAGTAATTTGGAAATTCTCATGTTCAACTTTAAAATTTGAATAAAAGAATTCGTAGATTCAGTTTTACAGTTTTATTTATAAAATTTGAAAAATGTCTAGTTAAGTAGGACAAGATTCTGCCACCAACATCTGTTGTATTCGTCAATGTTGCAGTGTGAAAGTGGGGGTTATCCTCTATTGATAAAATTAAAGGTTTTGAGCATGTATATAGCATTTAAGTCACTCCATCCTTTACCAATTAATTTTGGGGTGGGAACATCATTTGAGCTTATATGCATGATTCTTTATTCATGGCTCAATTGATTTAAAAAAATTAATATGGTATGTGAGTGTGTTGCTTGATCTTGATTTGCCACTACCTCTGTTTGATTTATATTGTGCACATGTTGGGTCTTGTTTACAGTCCACACGTGAGGAGGCTTGTTGAAGTGTGTGTTAGGGTTTTAATTAACCGCAAGTGCACGACGTAGCTGTAGCTAGCAACCGACAAGTACGGGTCGAATCCACAGGGAACTAGACTTCAACTACTGGAATTAACTAGACAACTCAAGCTAGGCAGTCACAATTGTGGTTTGGAAACTAAATTAGAAGGAACGACAGCAACTAAAAAGTGCAACGAACTGCAGAATAGAAAATACTTAGGCTGGAATTAACAGCACGAATATGCTAGTGAATTAGTTACTAACCCAATCACACATTCCCAATGCATGCATCACAAATGGATAGATCGTCAATTAAGCCCATCTCCTCCATCTCTCGAGGGTCGAAGACTAATCCTAGAACTATAGTCGCCTATTTTCATGGGACTAAGGGTTGAAGGATTAAGATTCACAATCTCTAATCCCAACTAGAACTTAACTATTTTCATGTTAAAATCCTAATTGTTCACTAAGACGCATTAGGTAAAGGTTTCGTCTCTCAACGCTCCCCTAAACCCCAATAAAAACGATTAATGTTCTTTCGAGCATTTCATCGAGCATGTGGCGTGCATAGCAGAATTCGTAATTGCAAAATAAAGGGGGAACATGGATTGGGCCAGTACATGATTCAGTTATGCATATTCGGCGTCAATCCCAACCTAAGTTGAGGGATTTAGCCGCACATCACTTCACAACCAACAATCAAAATCTCAATTCTACCAAACAACATTTCAATTCACGAAAGCCTAAAACAACAATAAAGAGAAGAGAAAGAAATAGGGAAACGAACTTGAATTGACTCTGCTGAAAAGGTAGATTGAACTTCAATGTTGATGAATTCAATACAAAGCAATGAAATTAGAAAACCCAATGTTAAACCTAAAAATCGCCTAAGAGCGTTTGTAAAGAGAAAACTGAAAACTAAAAACTGGACCAAACTGAAACAGCCCCGAGAGAACTTTTAAGTCGCGACGCGGAACGGGGGTGGCACGGTCGTGCCCCGAGGCACGGGGTGACCGTGCCAAAACACTGACGGACGCCAAGAAAACAGCCGAGCCGAGCCGTGCCAACGCCACGTGGCACGGCCACACCGTGCCATGTGGCACGATCAGACCGTGCCATGTGGCACCGGCTTGGCTTGGCCGGCTCTTCGTCCTCCGGTTGTGCCGCGCGTGCTCGATTGTCCGGGACTTCCGTGCGACGCCTTTTCGCGGCTTTTCTCCCTTCTTTAGCACCTCCTTCTGCCAGATATTATTCATCTTTCCTCTTCTTCAATCGAATTCCTGAAAATATCGAAAGATGCTGCATAAGTAAAAAGTATGCAAAAGGAGGCCGATTTGACCTTTCCTTAACACGATAAAGCGTGAAAACGGGGAAGAAGCTGGGTCACATAGGGGCTAAAAATAGTGTAAAATAGAGGTTCATCAGTGTGAAAGTGGGGTTTGTTCCATATTGATAAAATTAAAAGGTTTGAACATGTACATAAACTTATGAGTCACTTCATTCATTGCCAATTGATTTTGGGTTGGAACCCCATTTGAACTTATATGTATAAATCTTTATTTATGTGCCAATTCATATAAAAAAAAAATTAATACAGTATCAAAGCAGGTAGTTTGATCTTATTTGCCACCGTCCCCAATTGGTTTAAATTGTGCATTTGTTGGACTTTGTTAGTAACCCACACATGAAGGGACGTGTTGGAGTGTAAAAAAAGGGTTTGTTTCACATTAATAAAATTGAAAACTTTGAGCATGTATATAAACTTATGAGTTCACTCCATCCATTGCCAGTTGATTTTAGATTGGAATCTCATTCGAGTTTATATGCATATCTCTTTGTTTATGACCCAATTCATATAAAAAAATTTAACAGTCAACACGTTCCATCTTGCTTTGTATGTTTTGTTAGGAATTCATAGAAAAATACTAGAGGCCTATTCTTTTTGTGTGGAAATTTTGGCTCCCACAACCATTCCATTCTCTTATGCTTTTCAATCATTTCCATTCCTTCCCACCCACCTCTTAAAGATAAATGTTACCCCTTCCCACTCCCTCCTATTCATTTCCACTCCTTCCCACACTATAATATTAATAATTTCATCTTTCTCCCATTTTACTTCATTGCACTCCATTCTATTCCATTCTATTCCCACTCCTCCATTAAAGAAACTACTTCTTCCCACCCTTGCGGAAAAAAAAAAAAAACAAAAACCATTTCATTTTTTCTCATTCCATACTTACAATTTACTTACAAAAAGAACATGCACTATAATAGTACAAGATATGTAATTATCTACAAAAATTGATAGAAATGAAGATACAAATTCTAAAATCTACGGACAATAAAGAATAATCCAAAATTTGGAGACATAAAAAATCTGTAGAAATATATATAACAGTAAAAAACGTGCACAAGTCGGGGGAAAAAGAATCTCTAAGACTCTAAAACCTAAACCTGTAGATCTGAAGAATTTCAAGTAATTGCAGAAACCTAAGCCAAACATGATTTGCACTCTATAAAAATTCAAAAGCCCTGTAGTTGTCAATCATCTATCAAAAATGCATTAACTACGACTCATCCCAAACTAATCTCAGTTTAAGCTAAAAGTAAAGCTTCTGCCTGTAAGCAGTTTATTAATCTACACAACGAATTAATGGCAACTTTACTTCTATCCATCGTCTGAACCTGACCCTTCAGAACCAGATTGTTTATCCTTCTTACAAGCATCACCATTCGCAGATGGGCCTTTCTTGGTATCCCGCTCATCTTCTTCATCTTCACTGTACTCACTCTCATAATCATCATCATATTCTCCGTCCTCATTCTCTTCTTCTTCATCAGCTTCATCCTCCAACAGAGGTCCGTCTTCTCCCATGGTACCACCCCTAGTTCCAGCCCTGGTTCTTTTGAGAACCTTCAACTTCAAGATAGTTTTTGTGTCACAGCCAATCCAAGCATCACACAGGCAATAACAGGTCAAATTATAAGTTCCTTCTGCTGGGGCCTGGAACTTTCCCATAACCAGCCTTGACCCACCCTTTACCTTCTCAACTGCATCCCTGACAGCATTATTGGTTTCCTTTGCACTGGCTCCTGAAACCTCCGCCATCTCCCCAATCGCCTTGGATGCAGTAGTTATGGCTGTAGATTCATCCACAAAGCTAAGCTTTTGAGAGAACCAAACATTATTCAAGTTCTGATCGGCCAGAAGAAACCAGAAATTCTCATCCTTGTGATTTGGGTAGTAAGGGGCATGGGGAAGAGCACCGATCAAGCCATTAGCACGCTCGAGTTTAACCCAAGCTTGGAGTGTCACAATATCACCCTCTTGGATGCCCTCTTCACCTTCAGTTTCACAATTGACTTCCAAAGACAGTGAAGGCATCATCTCAAGTACCCTCTCTACATCCTCTACTTCAGAGGCAGAAAAGCCAGCTGCTTGAGAAAGCAGCTCCGCGCGCTCTTGTAGACTCATCCCACGGAGCTCCTCAAATGTCCGCACCTTCTGCATATGCATAAAGACAGAGCACTGTATCAGATGCGCATTTTTAAAAAAGAGGCATGGAGGCTAGTGCTTATTGTTTCCCACAAATCAAAATATGCTATTATTTATGCACATCTTAAAAAAAAAAAGGCATGGAGGCCAGTGCTTATTGTTTCCGACAAATCAAAATACGCTATTATTTCAGAGTTTACAACAACAAAAACAACACCTCCCAGTGTAGGTCCCGCTTTCACGGGGTCTGGGGAGATCCACCTGTAGACAACCTTACATCTACCAGCATTCCTACTTGTAGAGAGGCTGATTCTAAGAGACCCACAAAAAAGAATTTTGTGAAAAAATATTATAAAAGAATGCTTTTATAAAAACATTTAATGGGAAAAATTAAGACCACATAGCAAGGAATAACTAAGATAAATTAAAAGGATAAGTTTCTGAGACTATGAAACACAAGAACAATAGAACAGAGGAAGGTAATATACCTTAACAATCAGGCTGTCTCTTCCCAGAAGAAAGTACTACCTTCAAACAAACACGACATACGAAAACCACTACCAGCACTAAGCCACTGCAACCAAAAAAACATCTACAGGGACAACTCTCTGCGCTCTAAGATCTTAACCTTATCCCGCCACAGCCTCCTATCCTGAGACAGGTCATCCGTCAAGCCTACAATTTTCAAGTCCTCTCTAATCACCCCGTCCAAACTCTTCTTTGGTCGACCCCTCCTTTTTTTGCTTTCGGAGATGTTGATCATCTCACATCTCCTCACTGGAGCATCCACACTCCTCCTTTCACATGGCCAAACCATCTGAGTCTTGTTTATCTCATCTCATCTTCGATGGAAGCTACTTTTGCTAAGTCCCTGTCTCCCTGATTATTCCATTCTTAATTTTGTCTATTCTCGTAAAACCACACATCCACCTAATCATCATCATCTCTGCTACCATCAACCTTTGAACATGCGACTTCTTTAGAGGCCAACATTCCGATCCATAGAGAACAGTCGGTCTAACTATCATACGATAGACTTTGCCTTTCAATCCTAGGGGCACCCTCTTATCAAACAGCACACCTGAGTTATACTTCCATTTTTACAAGCTCACTTTTATTCGCTGGTTAATATCTTCATCAATATCCTCATTCTGCTGAATGACTGAACTTAAACTTATTGACCTTAGGTATCGATCTCCCATCCAGGATGACTTCTCCCCCCGTATTTGCCCTTTTACTGAAACAACAATGAAGGTATTCCGCTTTCGATCTACTTACTCTAAAACATCTAGTTTCCAGTGTATGCCTCCATCGCTCCAACTTGTCATTAACTTCCTATCTGGTCTCATTAATAAGAACAATATCATCTGCAAATAGCATAAACGATGGTAACGCATCTTGAATCCTGCTTGTAAGTTCATCCATAACTAGAGTGAAAAGAAAGGTACTTAAGGCGGAACCCTGATGCAGGCCCATACCAAAGAAGTTATTTGTAACCTATCCTAGCGTCCTAACACTCGTCCTACCTCCCCGTACATATCCTTAATAACTCGAATATATAAGGGTGACACTCCTTTCTTTTCCAAGCATCTCCATAGCACTTCACGCGAAACTCTATCATATGTTTTTTCTAGGTCAATAAACACCATATGAAGATCCACCTTTCTATCTCTGTACAAACCCATGAGCTTTCTAAGGAGGTAAATCGCCTCAATGGTCAACCTGCCTGGTATAAAACCAATTGATTCTCTGATATCGAAACATCCTTCCGCAACCTTTTTTCAATCACCCTCTCCCATACCTTCATAGTATGACTAAGCAACTTATTTCAGAGTTTACAGTAAGTGCGAAATGCTAATTTGTAATTTTGTTGGGATGCTTTTCCCCCTTTTTTTGGGTTTTCGGGGGGGGGGGGGGAGGAGGGTGCACTAAGAAGGACAACGCCAGCTAAACAATGGATATTCAGAAAGCTAAAGGGTGCAAATGCTATTTCCACTCGATGGCTTTAGAATGATGCTATTAGCGTTATCAATGGGGATTCAAGACCATGGGACCAAGGTTGTTCCCAAGAACTACCGGGATAAATTAAAAAACTACAGTGGTTTTCATGGCATTTTAGGTCCAGGGTCTCCCAAAATAAAAACAAAAGGCTGTCAGATGGTGATTATGGGGTCAAGAGGGCCACATAAAAGTGGCTTTTAGCAAGTCATTCTATGACAAAAATGCCATCACCCTAGGTGGTTCTCAGATGGTTTAAAAAAAGCCAGTCAGATAGTGATCGTTGCATCTTGATCAGGTCCAAAAAATTGCAAAGGCATGTTTGGGATGTCGCAGCAATATCCTGGGTGAAAAGCACTGTGGTCCTCAGATAAAACGAATGAAGTAAATATTTGTGGGGTATAGGTGGAAACTATCATGTTGTGATGAACCCCTCACAGTTCAGGGCTTGTTCTTTTTGTTGGTCAATTTCAAAATACCAACCTCAACCCACTTCAACCCACTCTCACTATTTTAACCAAGTTCAATTTATCACATAAAACAAATTCAACCCACTTAAACCTACTTTAATCCACCTCAACCTATTCAACCCACTTCAGCCTTTTACCTACCCTAATTTACCCAAGAAAAGAACAGGCCCTCAACTGGCATGTTCTAAATCTCGAGATAATTATAAGGATTTAGAAGTTCCCAGAACTTGAGAATTCTAGGGTGTAGGCCAACTATAATGTCATTGACAGTTGCTCAGACATTCGTACAGAACCAGAAAAGCTGTCTGATAATGACCACCCCAGGTCATGATTGGATATGTGGGGCGACACACATAACCCTGCCTTTTCCTAAGTCCTGATGACCAGGCACAAGAAGGCAAATAGTTTTTAATGGGTACAACTACTGCTCCCTAAGGCAACTACTACATTCAAACAGATTCTCAACACTAGGTATGAATTTCCAGGCAGGCGGTAAACAAAAACTTGTTCCATATACCTGTCAGGACCATTTGTCTCACCCTGAGGACCCACCTCACATATTCAACACCCATAGATGGGTATGCACACAAGACACTTTATTTTATTCAGAATAGAACATCATAACTTCAAGAAAAATGGGTAATTCAAACACTTTACTCATGCTGGACACTTGAGACTCCAAGCAACAAAGGTAGGGAGTACAATAAAATATCGAGAAGACTCTACATGATGAGATGTGGAGTTCTATTCCCACAAACCTTGCGTGCAATCTTTTTGGTTACTGCCTCAGTGAAATATGGAAGCTGCAAGAAAGATGCAATACCCTCAGTTGACCCTCCACCAGCTTTTCTAGCACTGAGGGGAACAGCCTGCAAAAAGTTCATCACGAGTAACTAAGGCTTATAAGAGCAATAGCCTGCATTTATAAGCCTGCATACGTCCTAAAATATAACAGAAAATGTAGCAACAAAACCTTAATAAGGGGTCTCACTTCCGTATGTCCCGTTAGTCTCATTAACATAAAGTCCACCATGCGAAAGTGACACAATGTTTCAGGGAATGAAGCACAATGATGGGGTTTCAAGGAAAACCAAATACCAAAGGACTCCGAAACTTCAGACGCTCAGTCAGTGACTGACCTTCCTTCAAAGTGAAGATGGGCTGACTTATGAATGATTACGCATCTGAAAATATTTCTAAATTCTACAAGCAGAGTACATAAAGGGAAGGACTGAGTTTTTCCCGTGCACCTTAATGATATTCCACTAAAGTCATAACATGCAGCCTGGATTCTACACTGCATAGGAAGAAACAGAGACACACACAGACAGAAACCCTAGTTCAAGCTGCTGGCCTACCTCAAACTAGCAACTTTTACACTGAGTAAGATGATCATTCATGCAAGATTGTAATTGTGATGAATTAAGGTATAGCCAAATATAATATGACTTGACATTATGAAGATAGCAAAAAGTTCACCAAGTACAATAAATTACAGCACCTGGATAATACATTGAGAAAGCTCAACAACCCCAATTGCAGGCCTAAGCCATCCATATCCTTGAGGCGAGCGGGGTATCAGAGCCATCTGCATGAATCATGAAGTTAGAAAATAAAGGATCATACAGATCAAAGAGTTAACTTGCCAAAACAAAAGCATGTAATAAATGGAAAGGATTGAAACCAATAATCACAAAATAGAACAGTTCCTACAACAGCAAAAACATAATATTAGTTCACCAGTATATGAACAAATCACACGTGTCTATATCCCCATTCCTAGTTGCATACTTTCACTCAAATGTGCAACTATGTGAGAACCCCCAACAAAGAGAGTCATTCCCATTCAAGATCATAGCCAATAACATCAAGAATAGACCTACTCAGCTGTTAAAAACAGTGGTATTAATTCAATAGCATATTCACAAGAACTCGCCAAGAAAACTGTAAAGGAAAGAATTTGCTAATGAGAAATCCTAAATCACCTTCATTAACTCTTCAAGAAGACGGGGCACGAGTTCCAGTACACGTTTAAGATCACCATTTAGAGTCTGAGGCAGGCCTGCTGTTTCCCGAGTCAAGTGGGCTTGAATCAACAATTGTGTCTGAATGGAAAAAGGAAAGACAAAATATTCCAAAAGTTAACTTCTTAAGCCTTGGATCCATACCTAATTTGAAACAAGACTTCCCATACCTTAACCAGTTGAGGGTGCTGTTTTAAAAATTTAGCTTGCTCTTGCTTGATATTTTTGCTGTCTAGGTTCAGCTCACTCCTAACTAACAGCAACAGTTTGTGAAGTGGTTCATCATCAATCCTCCGAACAGGGATTTCCATATACTCGGCTGCCTTAATGAATACATCCAAAACTTTGCTGGGAAAAAAATTAAATATATATATAAAATCAAGACACCATTGAACAACAACATATCAGACATCACAAGGTAAAGTTCACAAATGCGACAGTGCAAACTAGAAAAGGACAAACAATGTCACTCTAACTGGTTAAGAAGCATAGTAGGAAGCAATGGCATGCCAAAAAGGCTTCAAGACAAGACCAGTCAGCTGCACGCTTTTGCTATAGCCATAGTATTCAGGGCCTGGGGAAGGATATTCAAGGGACTGGTGGTCAGTGGAAAACATAATATATCCACCGACAAACTTAAAAATAGCTAACAGATAGCTACTGGCTTAAAAGGACAGAATCCCTCGAAAAACGCCAGGTCAGTATCTTTGGGCTTTGCAAACTAAGCAAAACATGGAAATGCATATAAAATCCAAACCAAATGAAACCATTATCTGAGAATCCCAGCCCTCGCCAAGGGGTGGTGGACCAGAGACACACAAATGAACACGCAAACAAGGATCATTAATGTAGAGCCACAAGCATCTTCATTCTTCAGCCACAATGCAGGGGGCCTTCATGAACACAGAAGTTCAGCTAAACAACAGAAAGAAGAGCTGTACATGTTGAAGTAAGTGTTCTCACATGGATAGGGTCACCTTCATATTGACTGTATTCATTTCATTTTCCAAAATTTTTCAGATCCTTTGCAGACCTCTTTCAAGCTACATTAGGAGCTTAGATTAAAAAAGCCCAAAGCGCAAAAAGCGCGAAGGGTCCTGGGCCCAGGGCACAGGCTTTTTATACGCGAGGTGCACTTTTACTAAAAAAAAGCTTAAAAATTATTCCAAAACCATATTTCTTCGAAAATAAGCTAGATAATGGCATCAAATAAGTGATTTTCACCAACCCCCAGAGACAAAAAAAAGAATCAATTAAACAGGGTAAAATACAATTAAAGCATTAAACAAATCTCAATTGAATTAGTATAAATTGAACCTCGAAAACATAACACATGCTGCCAGTCTGCCAGGAAGAGAGAGAGAGAGAGAGAGAGAGAGAGAGAGAATCCCAGAGAGATAGAAAGAAAGGGAGAAAGATTAAGAAGCACAAAAAAATAAAAAAAGCAAGGATTCGGTACCGTTGTAGCACTGTAGGAGGCACCATTTTTGACCTCCTTGAAGCCAAAAAAAAAAAAGGAAACAAAGAAAAACCTTCCATGGTTGTCGAATATCAGAGAAGGGGGAGGAGGATGAAGAAAGAAGTCTGAAAGAAGACAAGAGAACAAAGCACTTACTAGATTGCTGTCCACAGAGTTAGGGTTTCCAGCTCCAAACTCAAGTTCAGTGGCAGCATATATGCTTTGTTTACTTCCAGTGATTGAACAGCTTCCGCAAAGAAAAAGAAGGGTCTAGGCTCCTTAAAGGTTTTTTTCTTTTTTTTTTTCTAAATGGCCTGTTATGATCTATAAAGCACGCACTCCTTGGGCTTTGCACCTCGGTCTGAAGCCCAAAAAAGCGCGGACTTGACCTATTCCAAGGCGCAACAGGGTGGACTTTGGCCTTTTGTGAGCGTAGGTGCACCTCGGGCGCGCTTTTTTAAACACGGATTAGGAGCTGAGAATTCTAAAAAATTGAAAGCTCTAACGAAACTTTCAGAGCTCTGTTGAGAATTTCACACCATGGTCCTCACTCTTCACACAAATTTAGAGACTTCAGAGCTCTACTAAAAATTTGAGGCTCCTAATAAAAGCTCAAGAGCTCTTTAAAAATAAAAATAAAAATTGCAGTAGATTGCACAAAGTGAACAACGAACATAGCCATTATAGACAATTATGAATAAGTTTCAAATTGTAAAAGCCATAAAATAACCGCAGCTCATAAAAAAGCTTTAAGCATGAAGGTTACCTTGGAGCCAGGGAGGGTTTCATCAAGTGATAGTAGGCTAGAAGTGTTTGATGCATGACATAATTCCCCGTGTACTTTGACGATCTTGAGAGATAGATAACAGCTATCACCAATGGCAACAGGATACAGACCCCAACAATCCAGAGCAACAATATCCCACCTGATGCCCCATCAATATTTAACAGAAACTGGGGGAGAGCTATTCCCATTTGAAATCCCTGCAGACATCCATTAGAATATCCATTATGAAGTGTTTAATATATCTTTTCTATGAAAAAGGTCCAAAGTGGATGTCAGTGATCCCTGCTAACAATTTAGTCTTCAATAAACAAATAAATGGTACCTGTCTTCCATCTGGATGACCGTACTTTTCATAATTCTCACGAGAAACAGGATCAGTTAAAGCCTGATAAGCTTTTGAAATATACTCCACAAAATACTTGTGGGCCTCTGCATAACATACAATGATATTAAAAATTTACGAATATCTGAAGTGGAAATATTAATCAATGACGGAAATAGAGAAGCATTTACATAAACAGTCTCCACCTGGATCTGGGTTTTTATCGGGATGGTACTGGATAGAAAGTCTCCTATAAGCCTTCTTTATTTCTGAGTCTGAAGCACCAGGCTCCAAACCAAGAATACCGAATGGCTCAAAGACTTGAATCTGAATAACCCAAAATACTAATCAAATTAAGAAATGAACTTTTCCAAACTTAATCTGCACTGATGCAGAATAAAATGTTTGGCATCCACCCCAACACAAAGGAAGTTCAAAGAAACCATGCAGATAACGAGCCATCATCAAGTAGAAAAGCTGATATACAGAAGAAGAACTTACAATTAGTTTCTCTCAAAGAATATACATACCTCAGTGCTCATATTTTTGATGTAGTAAACAAGGAAAGCTATAATGACCCAAAGTAGAACAAGTGTCAAGTTACTGACAGTGGAGAAATTTGAGATCTGCAATTCAAATATGATGTCAAAAGCAGACACAGCAAACAAGTAATGCAGTAATGCTCCTTTTTTTTGTTTTGGGGGGGGGGGGTATACCAGGAGTAGACAGAGCGTAGATGTATAATGGCCAAGCAAAAGGACCACTCACCCTTTTGAACAATGATTTATGGTATTTGCCAGATCGGGCACATACACCACACTGACAATGTATGCTTTTCGTCTTCTTTGTAGCAGCACGGCATAGCTTTAATATAGTATATGGAACTAAAGGCAATGCCATCATAGTCAAAATAAATATAGGAAACAATGAACTGTTCTCTTCTGAAGCTGCCATCTTCCTTTGTTATCCAGGGAACTAGTACGAAATCCTTATCCCTGGAGAGCAGAAATAATGGAAACCAACAGAATTGTTAAAATCCCACATTGCGTGTCGATATATGGAGAACTATATTGAGCATTGTAAGACACATATGCATGCAGCTAATGTCTCGAGGGCTTTTCCAATGACTTAATGAGGGTTAAAGCGTAAAAACAAATTAACTCTGACGGGCCATCACTTCTAAAAGGATTTATTATTTGGAGATAAGAGATTTCTTAATTAAATTTAAAGGCACAAATGGTAGCAATGCCAAAGCCATTTAGAGCACTTCTTTCCCAAAGATAACAGATGAAATAAGGTGCCCAAAAATTGACGGCTGGATTTTACAATGACAAAAATTATTCCACAGTATCAAACCAATTCAAAATGATACCAAACAAACCAAAAGTATGATTACTCTGATATATAAGTATGTTCAATATGCTCTACTGACTGTTTCAAACTACTCAGAAACTATTGAAGTAACCAACTAACCATTCTACTAACACAGAATGCTACAACAGGCAATAGCCATCAAATTCTCAGCAAGCTTAAGCAAATGGATCCTTACATAAATGACAGACAAATAAAGATACATCAATTCTTGGTAAATCATTCTAAACACACCACAAGTGCCTCAAAGCTCACTCTAAAAAGATGTCAAGCATGACTGACACCGCAGCCCCCCCACCCCCCCCCCCTTTCCGGGGGGGAAAAACAATATACAATCTGGGATTGTGAAAGCAATGCCACAACATCTGAAAAGCTTGTAGACATGTTCTAGTCCCATGAAACTAACTATCCGATTTCAACGACGACCAATTCATTCATCTAAAATTTGATGAAGGCAACGAAAAAACAAGGAAAAGGGCAAAGAAACTACTACCCACAGCTTGTATACAAAACATACAAGCTGTATCCATTCAAAACAGGAGGTTAGTCCATTTGTTGCAAGGCTTCCAAAGGGAAAGGATAAGCATATGGATGCGGATATCACATCGAGAGCAGAGGTTTTTCACGTAGGTAGTTTCCCTCCTTTAGGTGTGTTTTCAAAGGCTTTTGATGTAGAGCTAAGTGGTTTAAGAAAGCATTGGATATGGGGCATGTCATATGAATTAAAACCACATAAACATGCACGTTTAAATTCTCTTATCATGTAAAACGTTATGTAAATGTCATTGGTATGAAAAACGAACAGGCTTCTACAATAAAGTGTGTTGTTTCCATTTGGCACCCTTGTGTGTTTGCTAATTCCATTTTAAGGACATACAAGTATAAAAATCCATCCTCTGCTTTGAACACTATGCATACTATGACTATTCCAGTATCCCCTTTCTAATGAAAACAATTGATGCTTTTTAAATTGTAAATTGGTCTGAATTGATATCGTACTTTGTCTGCATTCATATGCTCCCACAAATACATGACAAAAGTTCACACATCCTATCACTAACATGATCTAGACATGCTGAATTGTAAAGGTTCCCATCTTATTAACTCCCAAAACTGAACGTACACCATGGTGATAGTGTGATACATCATACAGGTAGCCCTTATTGGACTCCACACACCGTCTCATAAGAGGCATTGGCAAACGCACAAAGGGCCGAGATAGAATGTCTCAAAAAATATAAATTTGGAATGAAAATTTTTCTAGAAATTCAAAATTATATCCAGCCAGCAGACCCAAACGGTATCTCAGTATGCCTACTGCCATTCAGGTTGTAGTGTCCCAAACTCCCAATTATGGACTGAGACCTCAAACTCATTCCACAACTCAAAGTGTTCCATACCCAATCGAATGGAATCCTGTTGTCCCTCTGGTGGTATTGGACATGTCTCAATTAATTGAAACCCAAAAGGAATAAACCTCTAGAAACTAATACATACTATTTTCCCATTACTATTTCTGCAAGACCGGAAAAATCTACAGCTGGCAAACACATTAACCCTAGCATTAGCAAAGATAGCTGAAGCTGTGAAGCAGAACCAATTGAACACATTCCACCATAATTCATCAGAGCATTAAACGACACTCTCTATCCCATTTCAGGAGAGCTAAAACAGCTTGCAAATCATACAGGCAACCCATCAATGAAGATAAAAACAACTTCATAAGTCGATCAAACAATGCCACCCCTCCGACCCATCACTCTGATAAGACCACCAAATATTTATTTGCCTTCAGAAAGACAAGATCTCGATCTAGGTAATTAAGGAAGAGATATAAAGTTGAAAACCCCATCAACCCCGATTCTGAATTTGTCTTTCCCCATCGTAATATAAGAATTACTTGTAAAACACAACGATGATGAACAAGAGTGCAATTTCCCAAGAAGCAAGATCAAATCATAGCTGAAACTAGATGAAGGAAAAAGAGTAAAAGCTTGCCTTGACTGGAGAAGCGGGTTCAGTCTCACTTCGTCAACGTTGATCTTGCCCTGCGGATCGAGCGAGGAGAGAGACCGGGGGGGGGGGGGGGGGGGCGACAGAAAAAGCAGGGCTTAAGACAGGAGGCAATAACAGCAGAGCTTGCACCTTCAAGGGGTTTTGTAACGATAGGGAGCGCAGGCCCCTGTCCACTGAGAACCCCCCCCCCCCCCTGTTGCGTCTGCTTTATTGAGGGGATTAGAATTGTGTATGTTACGATGGTAATGGTATGTAAATCCTATGGTATGCTCCCATAGTTGCCAATTGGATTGGTAAGATTTTTTTAGGTTCTGTTTGATAAGTAACTGTTAATTATTATCTGTTGACTATTTGTATAAGTTGTTAGCTGTTAACTGCTTGTATTAACAGTTTGAATTAACTGTTTGCTAAAAAACTATTGGTAAAATTAGCTGTTTCTGATAAAGTTGTGAGATAAAAAGCCAATTATTCAAAAAACTCTTCCAAAAAGCTGATGAAGTTAGCTTTTTCAAATTAGCTGTTTGGACCCAAAAAACTCTTATGAAAAGCTCTTTCACAAAACACCCAAATTAGCTTTTTTACTTTGTCAAACGGCTAATTTTGATAAAAAAACTCATCAAAAAACTATTTACTAAACACTCCCTTAGAGTTTCTACACATATTCACCCCGTCGATAATATATTGTTCATTATTTTGTATCGCTTTTTATTACGTAACATCACTTATTGTTTTGTCACTGCTTGTTTATATATATATATATATATA
>JACYFF010019584.1:103256830-103285971 GCA_017589665.1 Selenicereus undatus
CATATATAACTAGTCACTACTATTTACGGTTCGAATTACTGCTAAATTTTATTGTTTCCTCATACATAGACGAAATGAATATGCCTTAATAGAAATTTCAGTTGAATCATGTTTACAGTGACTTACACATAATAACATTTATAACTAAGGAGGGAAAACAAAAATATGAAGTGACAATAACATCTTAGGCTAAAGAATATAGTTAAAATTGATTTTTATGGCTTATTTTTAAATTACCAAAAAGAGATTTATATACAAATGGTATTAGGTTTGATTCATCTATTTCTTGTGTATATGCAATTATATTGGATGTTTACCATATCATAGCTCATATGTATAAAACAATGTTATCATCCATTTAGTCATACAAACTTTTTAAAAGTAACTAGATGTATTTTCTACCTATTATTATTAGTTATATATATTAAATTTGAAAAGTAACTATGAGTAGTTTTTACCTGTTATTATCAGTTACGTATATTAAATTTGAAAAAATCAACTATCGATTTATAATGTTTTGTAATCCAAAGATAGAAATATTAATCACTAAAAGATGAAAAAAGTTACAAATGAAGAAGAAATAAATTAAATATATCACTACTAGGATTATAAATATGCAACAAGCCAAATTCAATTCGTGATAATTTTCCATCTAACTAATCTCAAATCTCAAATTAAAATAAATGAACTTAAACCATTACTCTTATTTAAAACTTCGTAATCCTTCCGTAAAATTCTTTGCGTGGGTTTCATCATCCATATCTTCACCTCCCGTGTCCCTCTCTCTCTCTCTCTCTCTCTCTCTTGTGATGGAACCGGCGTCGGAGCCGCGGCATCGGAACACTAATCATCTCAGCCGTTTCATCCATTCAACAGCCGCCAATTTCTCTCACATCCTCAGCCCGAAGCCAAAGCCCAAAACGGCGTCGTCCCCAGCGCCCATCATCTCCACAATCTCCGGTTCTCCACCGAAAGTCTTCCTTCCTCTCCCCTTCGCCGATTCTCCGGTTGAGTCGACTCAGAATGACTCGCCCTCGTCCGGTTCAACCCAGCCATCGGCTATCCGGTCCAGACCGGCAGACCCTGGCTCGGGTTTCCCGTCGACGATGCGAATTGGGGGGCTGAAGTCGGCGGAAGACGGCGGCGGAAGTGGCGGTCCTGCTTTTGTGGGTCAGGTATTCAGTATGTGCGACATCACTGGCAATGGGCTTATGGCTGTTTCTACTCATTTTGATATACCCTTTGTCTCGAAGAGGTAAGCAATTGCAAAAAGTTTTGATTTTGAAGTGGTTATATAGCTAAATTTGATGTGTTGGTGAACGATTGGAGAACATATTGAGCTCGGTAATCGGGAATAAAGATTATGGACCAGTTAATATGTCTTGGAGGTTTAATGGAGGTCCAATTTGCACTAATTAGGATGAGTTAGCGGCAAATTGTGCAACAAATATGGGTTCTGTAGTGAACACTGATGATGGAGCAAATAAATCCCAATAAAGGACAGTGATTTGTTTGGTAGAGTTGAGAGAAATGAGAGGAAAAATGTGGTGAGAGAAACAGAGAATTTAGTGAGAGAAAGTGTTTCTCATTATTCTGAATTGATCAAATCCATTACGGCAGCATATGCAGCTTATATATGAGTCAGAAGATATCAGTGAAAGCAGTTAGGCTGTAACAGTCTCATTCCAAGTCGTCAATATTGCTATCACGGATTTAAAATGTGGTCAATCAGCCACAAAATGGCTGCATCGGAAAGGTTTTGAGTTGGCCAAACTGCGTTTTAGCCATAATATGGAACGCGATTTATGCATTAGAACGATTTTTCTATATCGCAATCGAAACCGCATTATGCTATAACATCCTGTTGCCATGTCATCAACACTGCCAACCAACTTTAACCCTCCCCCTCAAGTTGGGAGTTGGAAAAGGTTGAAAACTCCCAGCTTGGAAATGGGATACTGAGGCTGCTGAACAGTCAATGATTTAGTAAACACATCAGCCAACTATTGCTTAGTGTTGATGTAGGTAGGCTTGATCAAGTTGGACTTCAATTGATCTTCTGACATAATGACAGTCCATCTCTATATGCTTGGGTTTTTTTTTTGTTGTGTTTTTTTCCTGAAAAACTAGATTTGCTATGTGTAGTGCAGCCTGGTTGTCACAATGCAACGTAGCAGGAGTTAATCCCCTTACACCTAGATCTTTGAACGAGGAAAGCACCAAATGATTTCACAGCAAGTGGTAGCTATTGCTTTGTATTTTGCCTCTGCTAAAGACCTTGCCACAACATACTGTTTCTTTGCTATTCAGTCTCTAGGATATAGGAGAATTATCCAACATCACACAATATCTAATGGTGGATTTCCTGGAATCACCACAACTCCCCCAATCAGAATCACTGTGAGTGAGGCATGGCTGCCGGGTGCACTTTTGAGATGCCTCACTGCATGCTTAGCTGCTTTTATATGCTCATCAGCAGGAGCATGCATAAACTGACTGAGCAGTTGCACAATATAGGTTGTTTCAGGTCCATTTATTGTAAGGTATGTAAGTCTCCTCACCAACTTTCCATAAGTGTTTGGCTCATCCATCTCTTGTCCATGTTCTTGGGACAGCTTAAGGTGTCAACTGAGAGGCAATTCCAAATGTTTCGCGTTTTGCATACCCATTTTTTCCAACAAGTCCAAGGTGTATTTCCTTTGACATACATAAATTCCGTTGTCAGACCTTGCAATCTCCAAAATCAAAAAATATTAAGTCCCTTAGGTCTTTCATGTGAAAATGTGAATGTAAATACTGCTTCAACTTAGTTATTTCAACTAAATCATTTCTTGCGAGCACCATGACATCAACATACACTAGTACTGTAGTAAATTTGCCTTCTTGATCTTTGGTGAATTGAAGGAGTCTGCGTGGGAGTGAACAAACCCGAAAGCAAGGAAGGATGTGGAGAGTTTGGAGAACCATTGCCCAAGTGCCTGCTTGAGGCCAAAAAGATTTTACTAATTTGCATACTTTGGTAGACTTTGTCTTGATTTTGAGCTCAGATACTCCCCTGTCTGGAGAGGCTGTATAACACATCTAGGACCTGTGTAGCCCTGAGGTATAATTATATCGACATCCTCTTCTAAATCACCATGCAAAAATGCATTATATACATCCATTTGAATTGTGACGCAATTCTTTTTTGTTGCCACAACAAGCAAGGCTCTAACACTGCTCATTTAAGTTTACTCATAGTCCACTCCTATGTTACATGAATTCGGATACGAGGTGTTGGACACGGGTATGGATCCAAGTGTTCGACTCCTCAAAACTCTAATTTTAGGACACAGAGACATCGTCCAAAACTTGGACATGGATATGAGGACTCATGATTTTACATATGGAAGTTGCGAATTCAAGTTAATCTTCTTAGAATATTTCAATAGTTACATGGTTATCAACTTGCCAAATGGTTGAATATTAAAGATCCATTAAAATAATAATTAATGAATGAAGAAAGACAAAAACCTCATCTTCCTAATTTTTTTCACCCTTACTGCTTTAGAGTTTGGATAAGGGTCCGACAAGGATCCCATGTCCTATCTACAGATTGTCGTGTCCGACACGGGTACGGCGGAGCGAAAGGAGAGTCTGGGTATCATAGGTCTACTCCATACTCTTGTCTACAACCCAACACCACCAATCTTGCCTTGTATTTTTCCGCATTACCATATGATTTGTGTTTGTTTTTGAATAACGATTTGCATCCTATAGCTTTCTTTCCTTCAGATCAGTCACTATCCAAGTGTCATTATGTTCTAGAGCCCTCAATTCTTCACTCATGGGATCCTGAGAGTCAGTCACAGCAGCAATATAAGCCTGATAATGAGGTTGCAAATGACCATGGTGATGTGATTTGCAATAGGATATGACTGTCTACGATATGACTGTGTTGTAGGTGAGGATGGACTTGTATTTCTGGTACAGCTCAGTTAATCTGCCATCCAGGGTGGCTGCTTGTGAACTCTGGTAGTCCTTCTTACAGGTTGTGTGGGAGTAGAGATGGTTTGAGTTGGTGTTGAAGTTGATGTAAGTGTTGAGGACTTGAGGAGTCACCAGTTGTCACCGTTTCAGCTGCATTAGTCTGTCAAATTTGTATCTGCAGAAGAAGCAGAAGCGTTGTCATTGTCAGCAATATGTGGATCAACGAAATCTTCATTCCAAGTCGGTGCATCTAGAAGAGGAGCTGGAAGAGGATGCAGATAATTGTAGTTGCTTGGTAGTTGCTGAAGCATTGTAGAGAAATATGTGCTCTTGAAAGTTCACATCTCTTGATATAAAGGTTTGCTTGGGCAAAAGATTCAATAGCTTACATCCCTTGTGTGTGGGAGGATACCCAGAAACACACAAGGTACTCCTCTTAGCTGTAGTTTGTGAATTATCAATTGTTCTAGTTGGATTTGAGGCAAAGGCTAGGCAACCACATACCTTCATATGTTGATATATAGGGGCTTGTTTCAACAGCAATTCATAGGGAGTCCTATTTTCTAGCATTTTGGAGGGCAGTCTATTGATGATATATGTAGCTGTGAGCACACAATCCCCTAAAAATGCAATGCTAAAAATTCTTGAAATTTTAAAGCTCTTGATATCTCAATTAAATGCCTGTGTTTCCTGTGTACTGCACCATTTTGTTGGGGTCTATCAACACATGTGGTTTGATGCAAAATACCTTGATTAGCAAAGTAGATTTGGCATTGTAGGGAGTCAAACTCCAAGGCAATATCTTATCCAATAATTTTGACTCTCTTATCAAATTGAGTACTTTCATATTTACAAAAATCAGTAACTGTTGTAAAAGGTTGAGATTTGTATTTTAACAACTAAGTCCATGTCGCCCTTGTATAGTTATCCACAATAGTAAAAAAATACCTATTTTGATAATTGAGTATAAACCCTATAGGGACCCCATATGTCGACATGGATCGATCCAAAGGGTTCTTGCCTTATTTTGCCACTTGTAGTATAAGGCAAATGAGTGTGTTTAGCTAAAGGACAAGTGATACACAAATTTGTACCATTCTTGTCTTAAAAAAGACTGCCTAAGGCATGCCTAGATGTACCTCGGCTTGAGGCTTTCAGGTCAGCATCTTGGAGGGAATGAAGTGCACCTCAAGGATGCAAGGTTATATCTTCCCTTTTTTTCTTCTATTTCTTAGCCTTGCCTTTACCTTTTTTTCTTCTTCTTTTCCTTCCTCGGAGCTAAAAGGTCGGCTATACTTGTGCGGTAAGTGTGTGTATTTGAGAACTATGATGATAAGATAACACATCTTAAAGTTATTTGTGGTTTTAGTAATTATATTGATGTCTAATCGCTTTTTTAATGCATTTATCTAACTTGTTTATGTAAATTACGCTTTGCGAAATGTGAAAGACTTTTAAAAGTTTTTGCTTAGAAGTGCGCCTCTTATCCATGATGCATGCGCCTTCGCTTTGCGCCTTGTGTTTTGGGAACCTATGTGCCTCCGTCACGGTCCTTTTAAAACTTGTATTTTATAGGGTTTAATGTCTAGAAAGACTGGAATATACCTCAGCCTAGCAAAAGGCTAGAAGGCACATGTCCTAGCCTGTGTGCCACAAGTTTACATCATTCTTGTATAAAGTGCCACAAGTCAATCCACTAGCCTCAATCATGGCCTCCACCCATGATTGAGAGACAGCTTTTTTTGACTGCAGATTAGATAATCCATTGTCCAAGTGAAACAATCCTCTAAATTCTTTACCAATCCCTATATTCTTTACCAATCCCTCTGTCCTGGCTGGTGACATAGTTCTGAACAACACAATGCATCTACTGTCCTTGGTCTTAGACACATACAGTAAATTGAACTTGAATGAAGGCACGCACAACTTATCCTTCAACACCAAGCCATTATTCAGCATAACATTGCCTAGGCATGTTACTTGAGCTGTATTACCATCAGGCAAATTAATATGGGACTTGGGACTAAGCATTCACACTTCTAGACTGGTTCAAATTAGATTTGGTGGGAGTAACATGCTCTGTGGCTCTTGTGTCAAGTGTCCTATATGAATTATCAAACATAGCTGAAAGACAAAACACATTACCCGCATCAATTTCCTCATCAGTGGCTGACTGATATTTTGAGCTGGAAGCAAGATTGGGGGGCTGTAGAAGCAGTTTCAGCAATTGTTCTATTTGCTGTGCAGTTTGCCCAGGAACATTCTCAGTATTTGATGCAACTCATTCAATTTGATTTGCTCCTCTCCAATTTTGATTTCCTTCTCTTGCTCTGATGTTCCTTTGTGGTCTGCCAGTATAATTTTTCTTTTGAAAAGATTTCTCTGACTTTAGATGCTACGAGGGATACCCAATCAGCTGCCAGCATTTGTCTTGAGTATGACCTTTATTATCACACACTCTGCTGGTCACTTTAACAGCTCTTGAAAGTAAAGCTGGAGGTTCAGAAACTTGCTTCAAGCTACGAACACTTCTTTTGCATCCTTTCTTGTTGTAAAATTCCACAAGCAGTTTCTACCGTTGGGAGTGGATACATCAGTAAAATTTGACTTCTTTGAGCCTGAGCCTGATATACATCATCAAGTCCATTGAGAAACTGAAAAGCCTTTGGTCATCTTGTTGTTTAGCGAAGCATTTTAAGATTAGCACGATGTCATCTCCAGTTGTGGTAATAGCTGGCAGATCACTTATGGCTCCAATTTCCTCTCAATTAGCCTTGAGCAAAGTGTAGTATTCACTCATGCTTCTGCCACCTTTGTTTCATTGAACACAATTCACGATTGATCTGATACTTCCTCAAGTCACTACTCATAGCAGAATGCCTTTCCAGTTGAGACCAGATTTCTGCTGATGATTGAATGAACAATATTGGTATGGCTATTGTAGCTGAGACATTATTCATTAGCCAAGCAATCACAAGGTTACTACATGCATCCCACTAATCTGCATTCGCAGATCATCATTAGATTGAGAAATTTGACCTTGCACAAACCCTAGCTTGTGCTTAGTTGACAAATTGATCTCCGTTGCTCTCCTCCAGGTTCTTTAATTTGACGAACCAGAGAGCTTCTCTCCACGAGAAATGGAGATTGAACCATCAGAGGGGTGAACACAGAACAGATTTTGCAAATCATTAGCACTGATGTTGCGATTTGCACTCGTCTTGATCGAAAATTCGCAAAGATACAGAGGAAATAATCAGCAAAGGTAGATGTCAGATTTACGAACCTGGATCGACTGAGTGAAGCTTGATTGATTGAAGGATCAATTCAATCAATCGAACATGAAGAATGAATATGTTTGTATGATGTTTGCACAGGATCAGTTGATGAATCAAATCAACCTGATCAAACAATGAAGAAGAAAAGCAAGGAACATGATCCAGATTCTTCATTGATACCAAGTAGAGTTGAAAGAAATGAGAGGAAAAATTTAGTGAGTGAAACAGAGAATTTAGTGAGAGAAAGTATTTCTCATTATTCTGAATTGATCAAATCCATTACAACAGCGTATGCAGCTTATATATGAATAAAAAAATACCAGTGAAAGCAGTTAGGCTGGAATGGGCTCATGCCAAATAATCAACATTGGTATAACAACCTCTTGACATGTCATCAACACTGATAACCGCCTTAACATGTTTTGATACAGAGGAGCAAGTAGAGGCTTGATGCTGTGAAGATAGTGGTGAGGGTGGAAGGCGAATGTAATAAAATGATTACTTTAGAATGTTAAACTTGGAGTAGTTATGATGCTGCAGCACTTGGGCATAATTTGGAAACCAAAATATGTGGTAATAAGTGTAAAAGAACCTGAGAAAGGGGGTTGGGTTGTTTTCATTCAGAAGATCGAGGTAGAAGCCTAGTGCTATGAAAACATTGGTTAGGATGGAAGGGAGATGGCATAGAATGGGAGAATTTGAAGTATTAAAATCATAGCAGGCAACTGGGGATTGGAATAGCTCCATTGCTACATTGTACTTGGTCGGTGCCATTGTGAAGGTTACTAATCTCGTAAAAGCCATGGAATACAAGACAACATAGTTTTAAAAAAGCGCAAGGTGCACTAAGGCGCATAGGGTCCCAAAGTGCAAGGCGTGATGCGAAGACGCACGCATCATGGATGCGAAGCGCTCTTCTATGCAAAAAATTTTTATAAGTCTTTCGGATTTCACAAAACATATTTTGCAGAAACAAGTTAAATTAAGTGCATTAAAAAAGTGATTAGACATTAATATAACTACTAACACTGCAAATAACCTTAATATATGTAATCTTATCATCGTAATTCCCCAATGCACACACTTATTGTACAAGCATAGCTCACCTTTAAGCGCTCAAGGAAGGAAAAGAAGAAAAAAGGTGAAGGTAAAGCCTAGAAAAAGAAGAAAAAGGGGGAAGATATAGCCTTGCATCCTTGAAGTGCTCCTCATCTCCTCAATGGCGCTAATCTTGCAGCCTCATGCCGAGGCGCGCCTCAAGCGGGCTTTTTAAAACTAAGCAAGACAATGAGTGCAGCTCAAGTATGCATAAGTAAGATTTAAATGGCTATTAACTGGAGAAGACGTTGTGGCAAGTCAAAAGAGTGAAACATTTGAGTAAGAAGAAGTTGGAATATTTTCGTCTTGCTTTCATGTGTGACTCCTGTCTCTTCAATATCTAGCCTTTAGCTATAAGTGATGGAGTTTTACGGGAAATAAAAGTTTAGGAATTTAGGAATTATCTTTTTATAGTAGATTATCTATTCATCATCTTTTTTAGCTAAGAACAATATATTTTTGATTATCTTATCTCTTAGTTTCCTTAATGTTTAGGTCTTTTTTTTCTATTTAAACTCCTAGTTATGCATTAAGGAGGCAGATTTGAATTGAATTTAATTAAATTGTATTATTGAGCATTTGAGAATTCTTGTGTGAATATATTTTCCTGTAGGAATTGGTCTTAGAGCATCCTAAATCAGTTGTTTCTCGGTATAGAAATTGCTCTTAGAGGTCCTACATTAGTAAGGTAGTTGCTAAAAAACATTACACTTTGTTCTGTTTCTCTATAGAGCACCGGAGTGGATCAAGAAGATGTTTTCAATCGTGACGAAAAATGAATCTGGTCCTGTCTTCCGTTTCTTCTTGGACCTGGGTGATGCAGGTATGGGATAATCCCAGCTATGTGGTTTCTTCTTTGAGAGGGTTTAAAAAACAAGCTATTTCGATGTTTGGGTTAAGGTTATCATGTAACTTGGCCTTCCCAAACTCGGTCGGTTCTTTCTGTGTTTAGTCTTGCCTTTTGATTTCCATGTCAATTTGTACACGATACGATGCATAGCTTTGTGGGTTGTTTTTTTGTTGGATTATAACTTCTTTTGATTGGCATTACTGTTGTTCGTTATTAGAGTTTGAAACCTTATTCATTCTTGAGCCAAACTGATTTTATGAAATATGTTGATGAGTTTTGGCCCTAATTATTTCTGGTGTCCTCCCTTCCTTCTCTGAGTATTACTTTTTTTTTCCCTCCAGTTTCCTATGTTAAACGGCTGAACATTCCGAGTGGTGTTGTGGGTGCCTGCCGACTTGATTTCGCATATCAGCATTTCAAGGTATGCTATGACCTGTTAATTCATGTTCAAATTTAACATTTAACTCTAGGCAATATTGCTTGATCTGTTCTGTTTCCGAACTGTGGACTTTATGTAACTTAGCCGTATTGAACAAACAAATGTAGCGCATGGGTACTAAACTTGGAGTTTTCAAATTAGACTGAATATGCCTCAAAATTGTTTGGGAAAATTTATGTTGGAAACTTGGTCATTCTTGTATGACACTTGTCATTGTACCAATGTTCGAGGAGTGCAGATATGCTTTTAGGAATCATCCATGACTGCTATGTATGCTTGTACAACATTTACTTTTTGTTTCTCAATTCTCATATATCTTTTGAAACTCCTCTGCAGTTCCTTAGAGCTTATCTTTTTTATTCTGGTTTGATTGATGCACTTCTTTATGTACAGGAAAAACCTCATCTTTTCCAGTTTGTACCAAATTCAAGACAGGTAATTGTTAGATTTATATTGTTGGTATCAAGTTGGAGCTACTAAAAAGAGTACTTCTTTGAGGATTTTGCTCATTCATTCTATGTGTTTCAGGTGAAGGAAGCTAGCAGGCTTCTAAGGGGTAACAAGAGAAAGAGTGCAAGAAAGATTGATGGTGTTCCTGTTTTTTCTGCCCAGAACTTAGATATTGCTATAGCAACGCCTGAAGGAATTAAATGGTATAATGCCTTTCACTTTTGTATAAGATATGTAGTGGTTCTTTTTTCTTCTTGAAGTAGTCATTTCCTCTTATGCCTTGGTGTAAACAATGGAAAAATGGTTAGGTGAGTCCACATTGCTTCCTGTTGTAGCATAGAATTCTCAGAGATATTGAAGGAAGTAGTAGAATATAATGAACAAGGCTTCAAATATTATGAAATGGTTGACTGGGGATTGCAATCGATTTTCTGAGTCTGATATCAAACAAGTTGTAATAGGAATATCTATTCTGTTTTCTAATTCATGATTGCTACTATTAACACTTTCGATTTTCGGAATGGGAGAACTTTCAAAAAGACTACACTATTCACTAAGTGTTTAGAACACTTTTCTTATCAAAAAATGTTCCTGAAAATGTATATAGTCCTTTGTAGGATGCTAACTGTGCGTTCAGCCTTTTGTTTTTGACATATGTAATTCTTCTTTCTCCTTATACAAAAAAAAAAAGTGTAATACGTTCAGCATTTGGCTGGAAGCTCAAGTTGTGAGGCAATCCTGTGCGAGGAGTATGACCAAGACCTAGAATGTGTGGGGAATACGATTGTTTAGGATTTCGTGGTGGTTAAGCAAAGATTTAATAAAACCAAATAGATGCACAACATAACTGGGTGAGGAGTAGTACTTTGCATGAACAGTCTGGGATAGTCCTTAATTTCCTGTACATGATAAAGGGGTTCTGTATATTGTGGATAACCTGAGTGGAGGTAATCACATTTTGGAAGTTGGAACCTTCACAAATTTGGAGATGCATATTTATTGCCTTCCTCCCCTTGTTGCTTTTGTTGAAGAGATTTTGTGTATGGAGGTTTTGTTGGATAGTTTACCTATATTATTAATGCTACGGACATAACGGCACACTATGCTGCTTGATTGCCCCTATGGGCTTTGATATCATTCTCTTTGAATTTTGTTGGGAGATACTAGCTGCAATCACGTTATCTTTTTCTGTCAGGTATACTCCTTATTTTTTTGATAAAAGCATTCTGGATAATATTCTTGAGGAATCAGTTGATCAGCATTTCCATGCTCTAATTCAAAGCCGTCATGTGCAACGACGAGGTGATGTGATTGATGATAACGTAGCAGCAGAGATTATAGAGGAAAGTGCAGATAGCATATGGGAGCCTACAGAGGTTAGCGGAGATCTTATTTTTGCTTTGTAAGTCATAAGAAGACAGAAAGAAACTTGATTACCCCTGCTCTCCCTAACCCATTAAAGGAAATAGTTTATATGCTCCAATTTTATTTTTGGTGTCTTGAGTTCTAAACAATTCCGTTAAACAGGTTCAGGAGTTGATGGATGAGATGGGTCAGTCTGGAATACCTTTAAGTGTGATATCAAAGGCTGCTGAAATGCAGCTGCAATATGCTGTTGACAAAGTGCTGCTGGGGAATAGGTGGCTGAGAAAAGCAACTGGTATTCAGCCGAGATTTCCATACATGGTTGACTCATTTGAAAGGAGGTACATTTCTTGCTTCTTGCGACACTTATTGGTCTCAGATATGGATAGGTGGTTTTGGTTAAAACCTACCGTAGGCAATGCGACTTTTACCCTATCAAGCGTTCATTTCCTTTGCATATGTCCCTTCGCTAAATGTTATTGCCCAATCTTGATATGCTAACATTGTATAGCCTATTTTCTTGCATGTGATTGGAAAATACAACTCTATTATCGATAGTTGTTCAAGTTGGCCTCTTAAATCGAAAAGAAAAACCAACATTATGACCTTTTAAAATCCCGCCTTTTATGGATCTTTCTAGGCATCTTGATCTAGGTAGGCTTCATACAGGCAAATACTAGAGAAAATCTGTGGAGTGAGTGAGTGTCAACCTACTGGACTGTTTCTAAGAGGCTGAAGGATTTGTCATCAGGGAGATGGCATTTAGAGCAGAATGCTTACAAGCAATCTTCAGTTAGATCTTGGTAATAGGCTGTAGGGAGTTCGTTTTAATAATGCCTAAATATAGCTAGATGGCATTTAGAGCAGAATGCTCACAAGAAATCTTCAATTAGGTCTTGGTAATAGGCTGTAGGGAGTTCGTTTTAATAATGCCTTAATATAGCTTTTAATTGCTTGCAGGACTGCACTCTCATGGTCAAGAGCTTCTAAATCAGCGATCTCTTCTGCAAAGTTGGATGTAGAAACGCACAATGAATTGCCAGAGAACTCTGGGTCTGCAAAGCTTGAACCAGACAATAGAGATACAAATGTGCTTGTGCGGCAAGATGATCTTCGTTTTCCATTGGGAGGTTGGCTGAGGTTACCATGGTTAAAACCACACCAAGAACCCAAAAGTGAGGCTGATACAAGGTTTTGATTCTTCTGGTTACCCTTAAACTCTTGACTTGCATACTCACAGCTTGACTCCATCTCATTATGTGACAACCATAGTATATAAATTGACGAGATATGGTTTGTGTGGATTGTCTTAAATGAGAGCAATAAGCCAAGTCAAACTCATCCCCAGAGCTCCACCTTGGCCCTTCTTTTGATTTCTTTTCCCGGGTTTTTTTTTGGGGGGGGGGGGGGCAGGTTGGGTGATTTGTGCAACCTGATTTGTTGAGGAAGCAGCCTTGTCGATCCTGTTTTAGATTTTTGACATTCAGCAAATATTTTCCTTTTAGTTTGTTTGTTTAAATGCTAATTCTTCCCCCCCTTGGTGACATACCTAACTGTTAGCTTTGTTCATCTTCCAAAATGCGCTACTTTTGCTCAGGATGGTGGATTCATCTGGAGCCCACATGAAAGAACAACTTCAGACAAGTCCCCTCCTCCCAAGGATTACAATGGTGGGCATTGCAACCACTGAGCCTGGACAAATGAGCAAAGCCACTGTAGAGAAGACAATGGAAGACTTGAGCAAAGAATTGGAGCAGGAAGGCCCTGAGGCTGAGGGCTCTGCTGGTAAGAGCTCTTCAGACAAGTGCTACCACGAGGATAGAGATCCGCTTTTTGTAGCGAATGTTGGTGATTATTACTCAAACATGGGGAAGACGAGCTCATCTCGGTGGGTGCGCGGCATGCAGAGTTAACCAAATGTATGAGTACTTTTTAGGGTTTTCTTAGGAGAGCCAGCTGCTTTGTACACTAATGTAACTGGGGGTGATTCAAGTTCATAACATTATGGGTAAGCAAAGAAACTTCTGTGATGCGTCCGCTTCAAAAAAACCTTTATTTGACTGGCCAACGTTTGTTCATGACATTTCTTTGCTTGCTGAGGTGCTGTTGTGTTGGGGAAGGCCGTGTACCTGTATGCAACCTAGAACTCTCTGGTTAGGTGCTGTGATGTAATATATGGGTCTAGAGTTGGGCACAAGAAAACAAGTCTTAAGGGTCAGCTTGTCTAGTGAGGGCCCCTCGAATTGTAATATTCTTTTGTATTCGTTCTGACGCCAGTTTTTGTTAGCAGTGTACCTTTCTACGAATCATGGAAGTTGCAGTATCAGCTTTGCGCACTGATGTCTGATAAGAGACATTGCAGTTTAGCAGGTGATGTGCATTCCTGGCCAGCTTTTTGATCCTCCTCTTCATTGAGTTAAATAAGGTTTAGTCCATAAGAGAGAATTTTACTACCACATATCATATCATATGAGTTATTGCATCCTCATGCCATCATACTTTTATTTTTAATCAGTTTTACCATTGTACTTTCTTTTTTGCCATTTGTGCCATTGTAAATTGCATTTCAATGACAAATGCCATCGGAGCCCCATTTGACCGGCGATAGCAGGTAAATGCAATTTTATTAGTTTTCTTTTCCTTTTAACTGTTATTAGCAGATAAAAGACATGACCTTCCTTTTACTATACATGGGCATTCCTATGCTTTGACCTTCCTTTTACTATACATGGGCATTCCTATGCTTAGAACTCTATCTCTCTCCCCCTTCTCTCTTATTTCCATTAGCAATTACACTGTTCTCTCTGTCCCTGCTAAGAAAAACAATATTTTACAGAATGACTAATTTGTATTCGTCATGCAATTAATCTTTAGAAAAACCAGCTTCTTAATTTGTATTGCTTGTCTTTCTCACCCCCAAAAAAGAAGAAAATCTCTCTCTCTCTCTCTCTCTCTCTCTCTCTCTCTCACACACACACACACACACACACACACACACACACACATATATATATATATATATATATTAGGGCTGGCAAAAATTCGGGTCCGGGTCAATTCGGGTCCGGACAAATCGGACATTCGGACAAAAACTTCATACCCGGACCCTGTTCGGATTACAAATCGGACACTCTGACCAGACCCGGACCCGGACCCGGTTGTCCGAATGTCCGGACCCGGTTGTCCGGATGTCCGAATTTGTAATATGATTTTAGGAGATTCTGACCGAAATTTTGTGTGACCGAACCCGAACCCGGTTTTTCAATGTCCGAACCCGGTTGTCCGAATTTATTTTTATAAAATTTTCTAAAGAATTTGGACTAAAATTACATATAAACATAGTTGTCCGATGTCCGAACCCGGTTGTCCGATTGTCCGAATTTGTCCGAACCCGAAATGGTTCAAAAATCCGGACAACCCGAACCCGACCCGGTTTAAATTCGGACATGACCGATTGTCCGAATTTTAAATTCGGACATAAATTTGGTGACCGTACCCGGTTTTTTCCGGGTCGGACAAATTCGGGTAATCGGGTCGGACAAATTTTTGCCAGCCCTAATATATATATATATATATATATATATATATATATATATATATATATGAGTTCTAATGTTGTGGTCACGACATGTGTTATCTGAAGTATTTACTAATATTTTATTTAAAAATAAAAATTTAAACAATATGTAATTTAAAATCTTCATAATGAATGGTGTTTTTCAATTACTTCAATGAAAGAAAAGGAAAAAATGACAGATATGTTAATATTATTATTTCTAAAAATTTAAATTATAAGATTAATTATAATATTTCTAAAAATGTTTTAGCTAAAATTTTAAAACAAGCCACGCGTAGCACAGGTTTAAAGGCTAGTGTTACCAATTTTTGAGACTAGCATTTGAGACCTCACTGAAGAATTAGGACTTATTCTATTTCGCATCTTAAATAGATAGATAGATAGATATAAAGAGATATAAGGAGATGTATGGAGCAGTAAGAAGCTGTAAGGAGTTGTAAGGAGCTGTAAGGAGATGTAAGGAGCTGTAAGGAGATATAAGGAGCCGTTGAATTGTAGAAGAGTTGTATAGTATACTTTGTTTTACAATGAACTTTTTGGATGAAAAATAATAATATTAGAATAATATACTTATTGAAAATAAATAATTAATTAATTTAATTATACAACAATAAAATATATTAATCCCCATAAATTTGGTGAATAAAATTTCGTCTACTTGAGGTGATTTTTTATATGAACATTAGTTTGATCGAATAAGTAAAGTATAACGAAAAAAAATAATTTTTTTTTGACAAAATTGAATACAACTCTTCAAATAAATTCCTATTTTAAGTAAATAATGTTTAACATAAATAAATGCATGATCATCTATAATAATATATATTTTATGTCGAAACTCAAATATAATTTACGTCGTTATATTATGTTTTTATGTTTATGTAAATGTTGTGTTCATAAGAAATTTATAAATTTTGTATATTGGTAGTATCATTTAAAAATATACATACTTTTGTAACTAAAATAAATGAATGTTGTAGAAAATCTATGAGATGTAAGAAGATGTAAGGAGCTGTAAGGAAATGTAAGAAGTTGTAAGAAGATGTAAGGAGCTGTAAGGAAATGTAAGAAGTTGTAAGAAGATGTAGGCTCTTAGCTAAATCTTAAAAAACGCAAAATAGATTAGGGCCTACTTAGCATCAAACCACTTAAATGCAGTCCTTGCAAACGTTGTATATCTCCTTTCTATAGCCACATCAAATGCTTCACTGCTTTAGGTCTATCCGTCTATGAAATCCCATAAGTTGTTGCTTTGATGGTAAATTTATCAAAACGCTATGACTTTCTAACATTCTTGTAAATAACTTGTATGGTAAAATCATTTGGAAGAGTCCAAAATTCTTTTCATCACAAAGAAACTAATGGGTATATGGTGTGATTTGTGAAAAGTAACCCATTATAGTATATTATGGAGATTCATTAGTGTAATTCTTATTGTGTTTGAAACCTCAGCATGTTAAATGCATTAAGCAGAAAGAGAATTTGCAAGAGCATGCACAAATGGTATGCTCGCGAGGAAGAAAAGGAAGAGAGAGAGAATGGTGAGGCAAAGAAGACTCTGCAGTAAGAGGCTCGTGTCTCATGCCTCATGGGGACTCGGGGAGGCTCACACCAGTGAGCTCCCTTGTGAGTTTATTTTGTTTATTTAAAATATTTTTTTATTAATTTTTTCTTTTTTTTAAATTCTAAAAATAAAGTTGTATGTTATGGAGTGAGTTTATAAGTATTATTTTATTGTTAGATGTAGGGTCCATATATATTATTTTATTTGGTGATGGAAAGTGGTAAGTCTATCATTACAGAGAGTGAAAATTGTGAAACAAAAAGTTAAAAAGAAGACTGATGTGACAGTGGTAGGACTCCATTGCTAAACCAAAAAATGGCTCACCATTGTTTTTACTCTAAGGCATCTTTCTTTTTTTACCACTGCCTTCTCCATGATTCTATTAACTTGGTTAATGCCAATGTTGAGGATCCATCTTCACCAATTTCATTTTTTGCCACTGCCTTCTCCATGATTCTATTAACTTGGTTAATGCCAATGTTGAGGATCCATCTTCACCAATTTCAATTTTTGCCTTATTTGTCATATCCAACATCCTCTGCCTCACATCCACCACTTCTTCTGACTCCATGATCTCCCTAACTCGCCGTTCTATCTCATCGGAGCTTATTAACCGAGTCCCCTCCTCCTCGTCCATAGGCAGGGCGAGTGCCTCCTCCACCAGCACCACCCGGTTGAACCTCTGTTCCGCAAAGAGCAACCATGCTATTAAGGGCACCCCCGGCACAAACTGCCTCCAAACTCAAGTTCCACCCACAGTGAGTCATGAAAGCCCCTAGTGCCTCATGGGCCAGTATTGCGGTCTGAGGGACCCATGACTTAACCACGAACCCCCTTCCCCTTGGTCCGGTCCAAGAACCCACCCGACAAGACCTTATCAAGATCCACATCGGGCGGTTTTGTGAACCGTTTCGAAATATCATCAAGGGGAGGCGGGTCCTTCACAACCCAAAAGAGCCTCTGCCCACTCCTCTCCAACCCATGGGCTATCACACCCAATTGCTCCGTACTAAAAAAGGCTGAGCTCCCAAAACAAACAAACAAACACAACGCTCCGACTCGGCTACTAGTCGAGCCAACTCAGTGACTCGTGCCTCCTCTCACCACCACCACCTGAATCCGCCGCCGAAATCAGCGGCCCAATGCAGTAAACCGGTGGCGTTCTAAAACCCTTGGGAACACAAACCCCTTCTACCAAAATCCTAGCCGCTCTAGGCTCAAACCCTTCGAAAGAATTCACAATCACCCCATCAGAATTCGCCATCTAGGCGCCCACATTAACAAATTCCCTATAAGTCTCGCCCCTATCCAGCATCGACGCGGGCAACGCGGTGGCAGGAATCGGCGGCAACCCGGGCATGTCAAACTTAATCCTCGAGTCACGGAACTCCTGACTCGTTGTCCGATCAATGATGGGGAAATTGAGGAAGAAGGCAAGAGCAGAAGCCCCAGATATGAAGAAGAAGTAAGTGGGTATGTTGAGTGATCTTCCAACTTCAACGGCGGAGGTGCAGAAGAAGTCGATGATGAAGGCGGAGATTGGGAGAGAGAAATTAGGGTTTGTCGGAGATTATGGTTGTTGCAGGGGATGAGTTCGAAGAGGATGTCTTAGGTGTTGGAGTAAGTGGAAAGGTGGCGGAGGGTTGCGAGCGTTGGAAGGTGGTGGAAGTTGATGGAGGAAACGGCGGCGGAGACGGCGGCGATGTAAGCGGTTGTGCGTGGCGGAGTTGTAGTCGAAGGGGAGGCTGGAGGTTATGACGGTGTTGGAGAGAAGGATGGTTAGTCACTAAGAGCAATCCCAATGGTTGGCCCGCGTACGTGGCGGGCGGGCTGAGGGCGCGAGGGTCTGCAGCAAATGGCCCGCAAGGCAGGGCCCGCGAGATGGCCAGACAGGGTGAGCGGCCCTCGGCCCACTTTTCCTTTTTTTTGTGTTGTTTTTGTTGTTTTTGTGTTTCTTTTTTTTATGTTGTTTTTTTGTTTTTCTTGTGTTTCTTTTTTTTTATTTTTTTATTTTTATTAATTTGTTGGTTTTGGTTTGTTTAATTTTTTATTTATTTATTGGGTTTTTGAAAAGAAGTTGTAATTTTAAAAAAAAAATTGTTGTATTAGTTGTATTACCAAATTATTGGGTTTTCTTTTTTTTTGGTATTTTAAAAAGAGGTTGTAATTTTGTAAAAAAATTGTTCAACTATTGTAATTTTTTGGTCAAATATTAACCACTGTTCATTTTTTTATTTATTTCCGAACTCTTGCAATTATTATGTGCATATTATTTATCCCTAAAAAATTAAACCCAAATAACCAACCAAAATAAAAAAACTAAACCAATTAAATATTGTTAAGTGTGGGGTCCATTGATATTATTTTATTTCGTGAGCCAAAGTGGTGAACCTTTCATTGGAGAGAGTGAAGATTGTGAGCTAAAAAGTTAGAGAGAGAAATGATGTGGCAGTGGTAGGCCCCCGCTGGTGAGCCAAATTTTGGGCTCACCATTGGGATTGCTCTAAGAGCATTTTCAACGGCTCAACGGCTCACTCACGGGCCAAAAAGTAGCTTTGGAAAGTGTGCGAGCAACTTGTGACTCTAGAATAACTGGCTCGTGCCTCAAGGTTCACGAGCTGGCTTGCCTTGGTGAGCCAGCTCGCCCAACCAATTTTGTGTTTTTCTTTTTTTTTTCTTCAAGTTTAATTTTCTTTTTTATTTTGAGTAAAAATATTTTCGGTTGGATAGTTTTACTTTTTTGTATTGAGTTTTTTTTTATGAGTTGGTCCATATTTTTCTTTTGGACCCTTTTGGATAGAAATCTTATGATAAAATTTGGTGAGTTTTTTTTTTGTTCGGATTTTTTTTTTTCAAAGAAAACAAATTATTTTTTATTGAATTAGATAAAATTTAAACATGTGTGAATTTTTTTTAATTCAAATTCTTTTACAATTTTTTGCAAATAAAATTATTAGCCTCTAATAAATTCTGTTATCAAATTATTATGTGTAAATTATTTTTCACAAAAATAATAAAGCTAAATAAAAAACCAAAACATAAAAATTAAACCAATTAAATATGATTAGGTGTGGGTCCGTAGGCATTATTTTATTTGGTGAGTCAAAGTGGTGAACCTTCTATTGGAGAAAAGGAGGATTGTGAGCCAAAAAATTTGCTGGTGAGCAAAAAAACTGGCTCACCATTGGGAATGCTCTAAACGTTCGCCGAGCTCTATTAGTGGGACCATGTGGTCCATTCCTGGTCTTGGGTATAAAACTATTCTTTCATATCCATTATTTGATTTTTTTTTCTCTTTTTATTTTTAATCTCAACTCACTTCAACCTACTTTAATTCATTTCAACTCATTTCCACTGTTTTAATCAAGTTCAATTTATTACATAAAAAAAATTCAACCCATTTTATCCTACTGCAACCTACTTCAACCCATTTCACCTTTTTATCCACTCCAATTTACCCACGAAAAAAACAAGTCCTAATCAGAGGGGTTTTACTAGCAAATCTAATTTATGTTTTTCGGTTTCCTGATGTTTTGTATCAAATAAGCTCTCGTTTTGTATGCGGTATTAATTTATTTTTTAAATTAGAAAAGAAATCTCCTGAATTGAGAAATGATGCTCTTTTATATATAATTGACGAGAATGGTTGGTAAGTACTGTGTGATAAAATAGGTATCACTTCAATGTCTACAACAACATTTCTTAGTGGGTCCATTTGCTAGTATAGGGTATAATAGGTCTGGCTTCAATAATGTTTACAAAAATGTCATTGGTGGGCCTCTTTTAAATTGATAATGTTTGCTGTCGGTAAAAATGACCATAAAAAAACATGTGAGAAAATCAGTTTTGTTAGAACAAGTTATTAATTGGAGGAGGTCCATTGCATATCTAATTTATATCTTTTGGTTCTTGATCTTCTGTATGGAACAATTTTTGCGAATTGATTTTAGGAAATGTTTCAAGTTTGCTCTATGAGTCTGTTTTTTAAACTAGAGAAGAAATCCCTCCAAATTACACTCTTCTACATGTTACTTGATGACAAGTGAGCCATTCATGGGTAGTGTATGATATAATAGGTCTACAACAACATCATTACTGGGTCCCTATGCTAATTTGTGATGATACAATAGGTTTGGCCTCTTCATTAAACAAAAAAAAAAAAGGATTTGGTTCCAGTAATGTTTATGAGAATGCCACTAGTGAGTGCCTTTTTAAATCGATAATGCTTGCTTCTAGTACATATGGATGTAACAGAATGTACAAGGAAAAAACTAAGACAAAATTTGAATATAAGTCGTGCTATAACTCTTAAATAGAATACGAAGGTTACCATCTGTCTTTGAAAATAATCCTTATTTTTATGCGAGGAAACCTAAAAACATGGTAGTGAATCCGTGGGAAAATGCTTCCTTTGGGCAAGAGCACAAATGGAAACAACCAAGAGAAAAAAACATAGAATAAGAACGAGGCGTTGTTCACGTTTCAAACTTCTAATACGAATGTTCTCTTCAATTAGAGGGGTTTCATTACCCAATCTAATTTATGTTTTTCGGTTTCTTGATGTTTTGTATCAAACAAGTTCTCGTTTTTTAAATAGTGTTTATTTATGTTTAAATCAGAAAAGAAGTCTGTCGAAATGAGAAATGACACTCTTTTTATATGTATTTGACGAGAATGGTTGATGAATGGTGTATGATATAACAGTTATCGCTTCAATGTTTTATGATAACATCATTAGTTGGTCTATTTGTCAATATGATATGATAGGTCTGGCTTCAATATTATTTACGACAATGTCATTAGTAGGTCCCTTTTTAAATTAATAATGCTTGCTTTTGGTATAAATGATTATAGAAAAACACATGGGAAAATCAGTTTTGTTAGAACTAGTTATTAATTAGAGGAGTCTCATTAGCAAATCCAGTTTATGTCTTTCGGTTCTTGATCTTTTTTATGGAATAAGTTTTCCAAAATTGATTTTAGAAAACGTTTTAAGTTTTCTGTATGGGTTTGTTTTTTAAACTAGAAACGAAATCCCTCAATATTACGCTCTTTAACATGTTACTTGATGACGAGAATGATTGATAGGCAGTACATGATGCCATAGGTCCGGCTTTCATGTTTACAACAACATCATTAGTGGGTCCCCTTCTAATGTACGATATAACAGGTTTGGCCTCTTTATTAAAAAAAAAAAAGCAAAAGGTTTGGCTTCAGTAATGTTTATGAGAATGTCATTAATTAGGGGTTCCCTCTTTAAATTAGTAATGCTTACTCCTAATGAAAATGGTTATGAGAAAACGTACATGAAAACAACTAAGACAAAATTCGAATCTAAATCCTGTTACAACCTTTCAATAAAATATAAGGATACCATTTGTCTTCGAAATAATTTTTACTTTTACTTGATAAATCCTAAAAACATGGTGTGAATCGACGAGAAAATGCATCCTGTGGGCAAGAGCTCAAATGGAAACAATCAAGAGAAGAAAACAGAGAATAAAAACGAGGCGTCGGTCACGTTTCAAACTCCTACTACAAACGTACATTACTACATCTTGAGATTCTAGTTTCACGTTGAAGTAGCTGAGGGTAACTCAAGACCCCCCCCCCCCCCCCAAATAATCAAAAGCCTAAGCTCTTAGTCTTCCATTTATTCCTGCTGTTGGCTACCAACTCATCCACCAAATATGCTTTACATCGATCTTTTAAAGAATAATATATATTAGTTACCCAAACGTTGCTCCTTGATGCTACTTGTAAGGCTGTAACTCTTTTCAAAATTTTCTAGTTATATATACACTTGTGTTCTCTTCGATTTTCTTCGATACTTATTGCTCTAGGTGCGTGGTTTGATTGGATATTTGCAACAAATTCGGTATACCTCTTGTTCTTCCACTTCTTTAGATTTTTGCTATTGCAAAAAGACGCTTTTATTTCATTTCATCTTATTAGTAAATTTTAGATGGAGAAATTTTCGAGTAAGCATAGTTTTTACATCAAGTAAATAAACATGCTTCATAGACTTTAGAAACCAAACAAACTACGGATGAAAAAATGTTGAATAATACACTTTGGTTTAATACATTAGTCAGCTAGACATGTTGCCATTTGTGCGTACGTCACTAATGATAATAACTTGAAGTGAAAATAACGTTTGTCAACTCATGTTAATACTTGGAAGAAGTCAACAAAGCCATCATTCATGGGAAGGACTGAACTGTCATCATCTGAGTGACCTTTTTTTGTTTGCAGGACGTTTTCAATTGATAGTATGGTTAATCTTGATATTTTTTGTGATTTTTTGTCCACATAAGGTTGTGTTCGAGCTGCTGATAACCACATATATATCATCCCCAGGAAGAGGAGTTGAGCATAGCACATCATCCAATCCACACATAGCATGAAGAAAATAGCAGCTTGTTTGATATTGGCATTAGCAATCCTGCTAGTGACCCGGATACCGGCATCGGCATCGGAAAATGGGTACCGGAGGGGGGAAGCGATCGGGCATGGATACAGGGTGGAATGGGCAAAGCTTGACTCAGTCACCAGCAAGTCGATGACCGCTTTGCTTCAGCTTGTCAAGACCTCTTCTGTTTACGACCCTGATATTCAGCTGCTTCACCTCACTGCAAGGTCACTTTCTCTTCTTAGTTGTTATTATTATTATTATTATTATTATTATTATTATTATTATTATTATTATTATTATTATTGTGGTCGTTATGGGCATTTTTTTTACCTAAGATAAGATGAGATGTTGGCTGCGTTTGAACCCCATGTATTACTTGCCCTCATTTGGTGAAGTATCAAAGAGACGCATTCTTGTCCTTACATTTTTGTGATAGTGATGTATGTGTGGCTAGCTAGCCTTTAAATTCGGTCCTACATAATCAATATTAGATTATTTTCTTTGACTAATTGGTTGAGCAAAACTACTTGGTAAGTGATGAATACTTTATTTCACATAAGATAAAATATAAATTTTCACTTCTCTTTATTATCGAAAGTTCAAGTACCTTAAAGAAAAGGAAATGCACCATTGCATGCTCTAAGCTCTTATAAGATTGCCCCATTTACTTTAGCTTAAAAGTTAAGCCTGATAAAATATCTATGAGTGTCATAGCCTTGGATTCAAATTCCGCTTACATCAAATTTTGTGTCTCATTCTTACCACAAAAAAAAAAAATCCTCCTTTTCTTTTAACAAATAACGCCCTAATAATATTTTTCGTATAAACTGTAACACCCGGGATTTTATCCTCTTATTCCGCCATTTTATATTGTTAAAAATTGAAATCACATTGACATGCCTGCTTAGGTGTTGTTTTTATTGAAAAGAATATTCTTTCTATTTTAGGATTATATCGGACACTATATTAAGCAGCCTCCCCAATATAACTGGACTGGAGAACCTTGGGACTAGTCCTATAATTTATTGAATCGAACATTGGGAATTAGCAAAATGGGAATTAGCTAAATTCAAGTATCTGGGCTCGATCATCCAGCAGAATGGGGATATTGACGAGGATATTAGCCAGCGGATTAAAGTGGGCTGGCAAAAGTGGAAGTCATCGTCAGGGGTGTTGTGTGACAAGAGAGTGCCCATGGGTTTGAAAGGCAAAGTCTATCGGTTGGTAGTCAGACCGGCGGTTCTCTATGGATCGGAGTGTTGGCCTCTAAAGAAGGCGCAGGTCCAGAGATTGATGGTAGCTGAGATGAGGATGATCAGGTGGATGTGTGGTCTTACAAGATTGGATAGGATTTCGAATGGGGTCATTAGGGGCCTAGCTGGAGTGGCCCCCATAGAGGAGAAAATGAGGGAATCGAGGCTCAGATGGTTCGGCCACGTGAAGAGGAGAAGCGTGGCCGCCCCAGTGCGAAGATGCGAGACTATCAACCCACCCGGTGGTAAGAGAGGGAGAGGTAGGCCGAAGAAGAGCCTAGAAGAGGTGGTCAGAGAGGACCTGAGGGTTGTCAGACTCACGGAGGACATGGCTCAGGATAGGAGGTTGTGGCGGGACAAGATTAAGGTCCCTGATTGTAGGGGATCGGCTCCGTAGGAGGCTGCAGCCTAGGCGGTGGGGGGTGGGGTGGGGTGGGTTTTTGGTTTGCTTGTTTGCAGGTCATGCGGTTACGAATTGTCACGACACCAAGCACCTACGATTCTGTTGAGGTATGTCTCTACCCCCTCTTTACTCGCGTATCAGAACCCTTTTCCTCGCCCCTTTCTCTTACTTCGGAAAATGGTTTTGCAATCGTTTCCCCTCCAACCCTTTTTCTCAAAAATATTTTTGTGGGTCTTATGGAATCAACCTCTCTATGGGTAGGAATACCGGTAGAGGTAAGGTTGCCTACAGCTGGATCTCCCCAGACCCCGCGAAAGCGGGACCCACTTTGGGAGTTTGTTGTTGTTGTTGTTGTTGTTGAACATTGGGAATTAATTATGATATGACAAGTGGATAAGCTCGTATTAATTATGATGTGATAAGTGGATAAGTTTGTATTAATTATGATGTGACAAGTGGATAAACTCCTATTAATTATGATGTGACGAGTGGATAAGCTCGTATTAATTACAATGTGACGAGTGGATAAACTCGTATTAATTGTGATGTGACGAGTGGATAAGCTTGTATTAATGATGATGTGACAAGTGGATAAAATCGTATTAATTATGACGTGACGGGGTAATTATCAAAAACAAAAGAAAAAAAGGAAAAAGAAAAGAAATTATTATTATTTAAGGGGCCGAAGCCCCTTCTTTGAAGGGAGGGGGGAAGAAGAAGGGGCGCAGCGAGGGTTTGGAACCCGTGACCCCCACTGTGATTTCCCCCTCAACCAAAGCGGCCCGCAGAGCAAGCAAGGGTTCGCGTCTAACCCTAATCTGTCCAATTAGCCCAGGAGTTGGGTCCTTTAGTTTGGAACGAGGTGGACTTCCTCTTTCTCCTATTTATTATTAATTTGAATGAAATTTATTGATTATTGATTATAGTTCATTCAGAATTCGACCTGATTATCAGTGATTGGAGGAATTCAAGTTCAATGTTTATTGTTCTACCAAAAGGCAGAAATTCAAGTTCAATATTTATTGTTCTGCCAAAAGGCAGAAATTCAAGTTCAATATTTACTGTTTTGCCAGTAGGCAGAAATGCAAGTTCAATATTTATTGTTCTGCCAAAGGCAGAAATTCAAGTTCAGTGTTGATTGTTCTACCAAAAGGCAGAAATTCAAGTTCAATATTTATTGTTCTGCCAGAAGGCAGAAATGCAGGTTCAATATTTACTGTTCTGCCAAAAGGCAGGATTTCAAGTTCAATGTTTATTGTTCTGGGCAGGAATTCAAGTTCAATGTTTATTATTCTGCCTGAAGGTAGGAATTCAAGTTCAATGCTGATTGTTCTGCCAAACGGCAGAAATTCAAGTTTAATATTTATTGTTCTGCCAAAATGCAGAAATTCAAGTTCAATGTTTATTGTTCTGCTAAATGACAGAAATTCGAAGTTATACGTTATAAAACCATGTCAACTGGTAGAAGAACCAGGTCAATAAAGAATCCCAATCCATATGACGGATTGTAGAACATTGTACTTTAATAAACAAGCATGTGAAGTTCAAATCGCATATTGTTACATCATTAGTAAACCATTCACATGACATAGTTACATGTTTCGCCTTATGGTTATCATTCCATATTTTATCGAAGAGGTCTATTCCTGTATAAGACCTGTTACTGTATGGTGTAGTGAAATCATCAGTTTAGTGACTCCATCGCATTGAACATGATGGCTGTTCTAGTGTAAATGCTAAATTCATATAGTCTATCACCTGACAACATTTTCAACGAAATTTAAATTTCCAGAATTTCAAGAAAAACGATAACATTCATAGCCCTTGGGTTGGGGGCGTTACATAAACCCTTCCCTCCAAATCCCCACAAAAATTAGGTGAATAGCTTAAACCTGTACTGATAATCTCATCTAGCTGAGTGTCTAATGTCTTCTCCCTTTAATTTTTGAGTATACGACCCCCTTCCACTTTCAATTCTCTTTACATCTTTGAATTGAATATTTTTCATATCTAGTAGCTTTGGCCTTTGGACAATGGTTTTACTGAAATTGGTCTGTCCAGTCGTGTTGCTGATGAAGGATTATGGCTAACTTTGCATTATCTTATGTACACATCAAACTCTATCTTATTGAATACTTTGTACTGATTTTACTTTTTTTTAATCACTAGTCTAGACCCGTGCTTTGCACGGAGTATGCTCAAATAAATATTTTGTAGATATGTTATCGAAATAATAAACGAATAGTTATGGTAGACATGATTAATATTATAATTTAGAGGAGATAATGGAAAAATTCAATGGAAAAGTTAAGTATACAAACACTTTGTGCATAATTAATGAGATTAATATTTGAAAACTATATAATTGTGAAAAAAGTCTATATAAGTATAATGGAGACAATAGATAGTGAATTTGTTACAAAGCATGCTAAATAGGGTGATGATAAGTCAATTTATGACGTCAATGACAAAAAGTTCACATCCTCTTCTTGTTGGTGAGTAAAAATTTATGAAGTCGTTAATTATCTAGTGAAGTTAGGTAGAAACTATTTTAAAGTCGGTTTAGTTTTAGTTTCGTATGTAATACAAATAAAATTTGTCTTTCAACGAAAATAATTTGAACATTATATTTATGCTATTATATAACGTTTTGGCTATTTAAAGTGGTTCATGAAGGGGTGCTAATATAATTATGTATTCATAATTTGTACATTTGGTTTTTAGGTCAACGTAATAGTTTCATGGGTTTTAATATAAATTTCCAATGCCCTTATATTGTCTTGCCAGAGTAGGGTTGAGTTCAGATTTGTAAGTTGATATATTTCTTAGTTTGGAATATTATGACGATTTGGGGCATTTTACTTTAAACGGTAAAAGATTAATTATAATTTTAGGTGTTTTATGAAGAGAATTTGATTATTGGATTTGTATGGTTTAAAAGAAAACAAAAATTATTTTATTTTTTCTTATGCATTAAATAGATTACATTTTGGTCAATTTGTTTGAAACGTTAAAATATTAATTATACTTTTAAGATTTATATGAATTAAATATAATTATAAGATACGTATGCTTTGAAAGAAAAAGAAAAATATTTCGTTTATTTTCTTATGTTAAATAGATTATATTAAATGTGAAAAAAATTCAGCTTCAAGGGCCTAATATGATGATCGTGTTTTATTTTAAATTTTTTTCACATTTCACGTTCAACCCTTGCAGTATGTTATATTATGCTTACAATATGTAATTTTTTAGCACAATCCTTACATATATATGATCATAATTAATATTGACTATGTTATCAAATAAAGAGAAAGATAACAACGATGATAATGACAATGACGACAACAACAACAATAGTGATAATGGAAATAATTATGGAAATCATATTTATATTTCTATTATCTCTAATAATACATGCTCTATGTATATTTGTATCAAAAAAACACAATAATAATAATAATAATAATCATGGAAATAAAAAATGTTTATTATTTCTATATAAATGTGTATATTATATTATGTGTTAATAATAAGGTGTCAGATAAGGTTTTACGGCTTGTTCAGTAATTATAATTCAGTTTCCTTAAGTTAAAACTCCTAAAATATGAACTTATTCCATAATAATGAAATAATAAAAAAATTTATATCAATTATAATCTGCTAATCTCTCTTTGATAATTAGATGATCATAATTAATATTGACTATGTTATTAAATTCAAAGAGGAAGATAACATTGCCGATATCGACAATGACGACAACAACAACAATAGTAATAATGAAAATTGTATTTATTATTCTATTATCTCTAATAATACATGTTCAAATTTATATTTGTATTTAAAAATACAAAATATTAATAATACAACAACAACAACAACAACAACAACAACAAACTCCCAAAGTGGGTCTCGCTTTCGCGGGGTCTGGGGAGATCCAGCTGTAGGCAACCTTGCCTCTACCGGTATTCCTACCCATAGAGAGGCTGATTCCATAAGACAAAATATTAATAATAATGATGGAAATCAAAAACGTTTTGGTCCGTATAAGCCACAATAGGCAATACAATACAATGAGGGAGGGGCGAATAGAACTTGAGACCTAATATGTCCAGTAAATAGTACAATACAATGAGGGATGGGGGAATCGAACCTGAGATCTAATGTACCCAGTAAAAAGGGAGAGATTGGCGGTTATCAAGATAAATCCAGCGACTGAGATTGCCTAAGATTTTGATCAACGGTTGTAAAGCTTGGATTAATGAGAAGCTTGAATTGAGGGAGGAAAACATTTTTAGGCATCCACCCATTCTAGCATTTGTAAGATAAAGATTTGTAAGATTAGCTCATTTAAAAAGAAGTAGATAGAAAAACAATAAAGTAACAAGGAGTTCTTGAAACCAAAAGTTAACTGAACTTTGTAAAAGAATCGATTTTGTTATTGAATTATTTTTTTATTCCAAAGTGCCATTAATCATGT
>JACYFF010019584.1:103317607-103330107 GCA_017589665.1 Selenicereus undatus
AAAAAAAAAAGGAAAAAAAGGTTCAAAATAACCGGCCTGTTCTATTTCACATTTTTTAGAATTTAGTTAAGAATTTACATCTCCGCTTCTTACATCTCCTTATAACTCCTCATATCCTTAGCGTATTATATCCTTAACGTAATCCTTAAACATTCTAACATCTTCTTACATCTTCTTATATCCCATATAGATTTTCTATAACATTTATTTATTTTAATTACAGAAATATGTATGTTTTTTTTAATTATGCTACCTGATTCCGGCAGGAATCTGTCTTGTGATTGTGTTGATGACGTGGGGCGAAAGAACGGGTTTATCTGACAGCTGGCGATCAACACGGCGCCGTTCTCGTCTCCTTCTCCGACCTGCAAAAAAGGCCAACCCTGGAGTGTGGTCCGGGGAACGCCTCTCTGACGGTCAAATCAGCCAAGTGTTCCAGAAAGTGTGAACAGTATACAGAGTAAATTCTTCCCTTTTTCAGCCTCTTTTTCCCGAGGGGAACATGTCACTATTTATAGCCTGTTTGTGAGAGGGGTAAAAGAGTGATCTTACTGTAGCTGATAGTCTGAGCCTCCGGTCCTGTAGCGAGTGGGCCTGGGGGAAGGCCCCAAAGGTTGCGTTTCGGGCCTTTTGGGGATGTGACCTCGTGAGTAAGCATATGCGGATATATTCTGGGCCAGGCCCAAAAGATGGTAGGTGTTTTTCCCAAATCACTTAGCCCCTCACATCTTACCTGACCGTCGTGCCTGGTCGGTGGTCAAGTAAGATGTGGATCTAGGGATCTAAGGTTTTAGTGTGAGGCGCGTTGGGACCATTCACCTTGCAACAAAGGGGTTACAGAGACTCGCACCCCCAGGTTGGACGGTTGTTATAGCTGTTACGCACTAAGGCACGGAGTTCTAGGATAAGGGCCTTGCATGCGCCAGGTCATTATGACCTGACGCAGTGGCCCACAATCTGTGGCATCCCCAGGTCTGTCTTGCCTTCCTATAAATACCCTGGGGTTTTTGTTGGAGAGAGAGGCAATTGCAACCGCTGATCAGACCAACCATCGTCTTGAATCATGGCTTTCCCTCTCATTCGCAACACCAGGGAAATGGCACTTTATATGAGGGAAACCCTCGGATGGCACCGAAGGGATGCAACGCAGCCTCCACGTCCCCTCCCCGAGAACTTTTCGGGATTATGCCCGGACTTTTCCTTATCGGAAGCCGAGCAGGCTGCGGCGGAGCTTGGACTCCCTGAACTGGTTCAAGCAACCTTCTATGCGATGCTGCTGAACGACGCCGTTGAATTCGGTGCGGCCCATGAATTCACCGGGGATGAGATGAAGTCTGTGCTCATGGATCTGAAGTGGATATGGTGCATGGACGAAATTTTGAGGGTTGCTCAACAGAATCGCCCGGCCGACGAGATAAATATCTCGGACGTTGATGCCGTCCAGGGAGGAGTTTCTGATTTAGGCGGTCCCCCTTCCCCTTCTAGTGATGAAGCCTAACGGCTTATTGTATCGATGTGTACCCCTCAGTGCATTTGCCTGGGACCTTTATGCAATGAATGCTTGTTTTCTTTCACCTCTCTAATTGATACCGCGTATGTCAGACCCTCAGGCCGCGCTTAATAGCTCCCGGCAATTGATGGGCGAAGAGCGCAGCGACCGGCCGTGAGGCCGTGCGTGAGAGCAATAGCCCTGTCGGGGCTGAGGGTGTTGCGACCAGCCGTGAGGCCGTGCTTGCGAGCCCTTAGCCCCTAAAGGAGCTTAAAGCGTAGCGAACAGCTTTAAGGGTCTTCAGATCAAAAAAAAAAAAGTTAGAGGCGGAACGCGCGGCATTTGGCCGTACTCATGTCTTTCGGTCCCCAAGGGAGCCAAAAACATAGCGCACGGCATTTGGCCGCACTCATACATCTTTAGGGGCTAAGAGCTTAGCGACCGGCCGTTAGGCCGTGCTCGGGCCCTTACCCCTTTGAGATGTTTGGGGCGTGGCGACCGGCCATACGGCCGTGCTCATTTGGCCTTAACACCTGGAAGGGCTAGCGGCGTAGCGACCGGCTGTAAGGCCGTGCTCAGTGGCCTTAGCCCCTGGAGGGGCTAAGGGCGTAACGACCGGCCATAAGGCCGTGCTCAATTGGCCTTGGCCCTTGGAAGGGCTAAGGGCGTAGCGACCGGCCGTAAGGCCGTGCTTAATGGCCTTAGCCCCTGGATGGGCTAAGGGCGTAGCGACCGGCCATAAGGCCGTGCTCAGTGGCCTTAGCCCCTGGAAGGGCTAAGGGCGTAGCGACCGGCCATAAGGCCGTGCTCAATTGGCCTTAGCCCCTGGAAGGGCTAAGGGTGTAGCGACCGGCTGTAAGGCCGTGCTCAATTGGCCTTGGCCCCTGGAAGGGCTAAGGGCGTAGCGACCGGCCATAAGACCGTGCTCAATTGGCCTTAGCCCCTGGAAGGGCTAAGGGTGTAGCGACCGGCTGTAAGGCCGTGCTCAATTGGCCTTGGCCCCTGGAAGGGCTAAAGGCGTAGCGACCGGCCATAAGGTCGTGCTTAGTGGCCTTAGCCCCTAAAAGGGCTAAGGGCGTAGCGACCGGCCATGAGGCAGTGCTCACTTGGCCTTAGCCCTTGGATTGGCTAAGGGCGCAGCGACCGGCTGTAAAGCCGTGCTCAATGGCCTAAGCCCCTGGAAGGGCTAAGGGCGTGGCGACCGGCTGTAAAGCCGTGCTCAATGGCCTAAGCCCCCGGAAGGGCTGAGGGTGTAGCGACCGGCCGTGAGGCCGTGCTCAATGGCCTTAACCTTTGGGCTACGAGAGTAGCGACCGACCTTGAGGCCGTGCTTAGGGTCAGTTAGCCCCTGAGGGGCTAAGAGTGTGGCGACCGGCCATAAGGGTTACTGGGCAGTGCCTCAGGCCTTAGTCACCCTTTAAGGGTTACAGCTGTGACATCCTGGGCCTATGTCTTGGGCCAGGCTATTGGTTAGTTACCACGTGGCATCCCTTCTGAGGAAGCATGGTTATCGAGGAGCGTTGGGGTACGCGAACCGTCTCTTGGCTCTATATAAGGATGGGGTCTTCACCACCGTAGTCATTTGTGCCATACTTGTACAACTAATTTAGAGAGAGAAAATTCTAGAGAGAGAGGCTCTGACATCCTTCGTCCTCCCTCTTCTCAGATTTGCATCGCTGCTTCCAATCAAATCCTTATTTCTTCGACATCCTCAGGTACATGCTCGCCCCCTTCGCCACACTCTTTGTATATTATGTCATCTTATTCATCTAGTGGGGATGCCTCCGAGGAGCATGTTGGTCCTCTCATAGAGGGCCGGCATCCACAACTCCCGAACACCCCGGCCTTTATTGATGGCCGTGCGGTGGCTGGATTCCCCCGAAAAAATAAACCAAGGGAGCCAAAAAAGGTTCCTTACGCCATACCTATTTTTGAACCTGGCACTCCCTCTTGGTCCAGTTGCGAGCATTTTTCCACCCCTAGTATTTTGAGTCCAGAGGTGACTGTGACGTATCCCTGGGAGGTTACCCTTGCTAATTTTGTGCCCGCCTTCTTGGTCCGTGGCATGGCGAAGACGAAGTCAACCCCCCGCATCCGGACTCCTGACGAGCTTCTGGCCGAGGGCTCGATAGGTAATATTCGTTCAGCTATTCCTGAGTCTAACGTGGAAGGCCGAGTTGCTTCATCCAGTTCTAGTACGTCGTCCCGACCTGGCTCATCCAGTGGGGCCTCGAGGCGCACCTCTTCATCTGAGGGGGCGTCGACGAGCTCCTCGTCTGAGTCATCAAGTTTGGGTAGATCAGGGCGCGCGCGCCACCGCCATGCGGTCCCCGTACCAGAGATTGTGGCCGAGGGTCTGGAATTTCCCGGGGCCCCAACTCGTTCGGACCCCCAGGATGGACCGGGAAGCCACTTCCCAGACCCGCGGGCTATCTCCCGGCTCAAGAGATCGACGCTTGATAAGCAGTACCTTCTGCCGGCCGACTACAGTTTTGTAATGCCCGAGCCCGACGACACGGTGGATGAGCCCCCTGCGAATTGTATAGCCGTGTACCGAGCGGCTTTGGATTACGGCCTCCGTTTCCCTTTACATCTGGTAGTGAAGGATATTCTCAATAGGTATGAGTTGGCGCCCGCCCAAATTGTGCCGTCCTCTTGGCACAACATCTGCTCATTTGTGGCTACATGTGAGTTGCGGGGTCTGGCCTGCTCGGCGCGCGCTTTTAGCCTGGTGCATACGGTCCAAAAGGCCCCTAAAGAGACTGGGGACCTGGGGTGGTACTGCTTCAATAACCGCCCGGGCTTTATGACCGCTATTGAAAAGAAATCCAAAGTCAGATACTGGAAGTACGATTTTTTGTTTCTGCGCCGAGCGTCGGGTTGGGGTGACGTTCCTTCTTGGAACGAAGGAAAACCGGTCAGGAATCCTTTTGGGGAACCAACGGCCAAGGAGTGGCAAACCGCCCAGTACTTCATGTTCTATATCCATGAAGACGACCGACCTCGGCCTATTCCCCGATTCATGAGTCAGGCCATTGAGGCCGTGAAGGGTCCCCAGAAGAGAAGGACCAAGTCTAGTGACCGGGAGCCCTTGAACTGGTTACCGAAGCTAAAGTTCTTCGCTAACGACTTCTTTCTCGCCGCGACCGGTCTACTGATTCTTGAGAATTTTACAAAGGGTACACAGTTGTCTAGGCATGTTTTTGTTCCGCATTTTGTGCTGACCTGACCTGTCTTCCTTTGTGCAGATCAAGCGAGGGCGAGACTGACAATCTTTGAGACCGGGGATGCGACGCCCGAACAGGTGGCCGCTGTTGCCGAGCGCAGGAGGGAAGAAGAAAGGCAACAGGCCGTCATTCAGCAGGCTAAAAAGGTACGATACGACCCCCCTTTAATTGGCTGCCTTTACGTTTGCCGAACACTGACTTAGCCTTCTGCAGGCGCCTTCCCTTGCACCTCGCACTAAGAGACCCACTGTGAGTCTGCCTCCGCCCCGCAAGAAGCTGAGGACTGAAGAGGTGGCTAGGGGAACTGGCCACGAAGCGACCGCCCCGACTGCCAGCCGCTCGTCTGAGGAACGGGCGGCCGCTGAGCAGGGACGCCGTACATCCCCTCGCGGTACTGGCGCGCCCGCAGCGACTCCTACTAGTGCCGGTCATTCTTCCCATCCTTCGGGTAGCTTCTTCAAAGCCGATCCTCCGGTTCATCTGGCTCTGGTTCAGGACATAGTCAAGTCCTGGGATTTGTCTGCCACCGGTGCATCAGATCCGCCGCCGGTTTCCGCGGAGGAGATTGGCATGGAGGAAGCCTTTGCCCGGGGCGTCAAGGCCGTAGCCGAGTGCCGGCGCCTCGAAGGGATTGTAAATAGGTATCAGCGGCGGTGCGAACGGCTTCAGTCGAAGCTCGCGACCTGTGAGGCTACGCAAAAGGAGATGCAGCAGAAGTTGGAGCAGGCCGCGGCTGATACGGCAAAGGCCCAAGAGCGTGGTTACCAGCAGGGCCATTCTGATACCCTGACATATCTCCGCAAAGTGCTGTTAACTCTTGTCGGAGAGTTCCATGACGACCGCTACTTCGAGGCATACCTGAAGTATGTCGACGAGCGCGAGCGGGCCATTGCCGAGGGCCGTGACCCAGACGAAGTGGAGTTTGTCGCTCCCTCGGAGGGTGAGGCCACTGCTGATGAGCCCACTCACCCTCTTGAGGTAGCCGGCCTTTCTGAAGAGGAGCCAGCCGACGACAATGAACCTGATGCATAGTGGGTGCTGCTGTGTCTCGTCTTTGTAATTTTGCAACTTTCCCTTTTATGTCGGCATGTAAACGATGTTTGTTTTAATGAAAAGGGGATGTTTGACCTTCTGTTTGTGTTTCCGTTTTCTGCTCTTATTCGTATGAGGGTGGCCCCCAAGCAGAAGGGCAAATATGCGTGAAAACCTTTCTATGTCGCGCCCGAGATGGCCTTAGCCCCTGCTGGGGCCAAGGGCGTAGCGACCGGCCTTAAAGCCGTGCTCAAATGGCCTTAGCCCCTGGTAGACTAAGGGCGTAGCGATCGGCCCTAAGGCCGTGCTCAAATGGCCTTAGCCCCTAGTGGGGCTAAAGGCGTAGCGACCGGCCTTGAGGTCGTGCTCAAATGGCCTTAGCCCCTAGTGGGGCTAAGGGCGTAGCGACCGGCCCTAAGGCCGTGCTCAAATGGCCTTAGCCCCTAGTGGGGCTAAGGGCGTATCGACCGGCCCTAAGGCCGTGCTCAAATGGCCTTAGCCCCTGGTGGGGCTAAGGGCGTAGCGACCGACCCTAAGGTCGTGCTCAAATAGGCTTAGCCCCTGGTAAGGCTAAGGGCGTAGCGACCGGCCTTAAGGTCGTGCTCAAATGGCCTTAGCCCCTGGTGGGGCTAAGGGCGTAGCGACCGGCCCTGAGGCCGTGCTTGGAGCATTGAATGCGAGGGGAATGGTGTGAGTAGTCATTCAAAGGTACTAAGGAGTACAAGATAGCTTAAGTATGATATTTCCTTAAATTGCTGCTGTGCCATGCCCGGGGGACAAGAGTGCCGTCGAGAGTCTCCAACCGAAATGTGCCGGGACGAATTTGCGAGGCCACCTTGTAAGGCCCTTCCCAATTGGCTGTCAACTTGCCGTGTTCCGTTGCCCGCGCAACGCTCTCCATGCGTCTGAGTACCAGGTCAGTAACTCGAATGGGTGTCATTCGGACCGTCCTGTTGTGCCTTCGTGCAATGCGGAGTTTATAGAGGGCCTCTCGGAGCATAGAGTCGCCGCGGATCGAGGGGAGGAGATCCAGGGCCTCTCGCAGAGCTGCATTGTTTGCTGTTTCCTGAAATGCAGTTAGGCGATGTGTATGAAGTGCCACCTCCACAGGAAGAACGGCTTCAGAGCCGTAAGTGAGCATAAATGGTGTCTCGCCGGTGGCAGTCTTCTCAGTAGTCCGAAGGTTCCACAGGACGCCGTGCAGTTCGTCAGCCCAGTTACCCTTGGCGTTATCAAGCTTTTTCTGAATACCATGGAGGATTGATTTGTTGGCTGCCTCGGCCTGTCCGTTAGTCTGGGGATGCGTCACAGCCGTGAAGCGAGCTTGGCATCCCAAACTACTCAAGTAGTCGGTGAGTTTGCTAGTATCAAATTGCCGACCATTGTCGAAGATCATGGTGCGGGGGACGCCGAACCTGGTGACAATGTTTCGCCAGATAAATTTGTGCACCTCCGCGGCAGTAATGGAGGCGACGACCTCAGCTTCGATCCACTTGGTAAAGTAGTCCACAGCCACAAATAAGTATTTGCGCTGGCCGGTTGCTCTAGGAAAGGGTCCCAAGATGTCCATACCCCAGATAGCGAACGGCAGTGGGCTGACAATCGGCGTCATCAGAGTTGTGGGAACACGTTGAACGGGGCCGAACTGTTGGCATTTGTCACAAGTCCGGACCAGTGTCATGGCATCTTCCCGTAAGCTAGGCCAATAATAACCTGTTCGGAGGGCTGTTACGGCGAGCGCCCGCCCACCGAGGTGTGAGCTGCAGATGCCTTGGTGCAATTCTTCGAGAACCTGTCTCCCCTCTGTCGGGGATATGCACCTCAACAAGGGGCGGGCAAAAGAACGCTTGTAGAGAATTCCTTTGTACAATACGAACCAGTTGGACCGCTTCTTGATCTTCTCTGCTTCTTTAGCATCAGTGGGTAACGTACCCTCGGCGAGATATGTGCGGATAGGCTCCATCCATGTAGGGCTCCGGTCCAGCCATGCGACCTCTTGCAAGTCGATACTTCTATTCATCAACGTCTCCCAATGAATGTTCTTCGGTCGGCCGTCATCAGAAGAACTCGCGAGTTTGGACAAAGCATCGGCCTGCCGGTTTTCCGAGCGAGGGATGTGCCTGATGGCAAAGTGCTTAAGCAGCTTGGTGGCTTCGCGAACCCTTCTGACGTAGGCGGCCATAACTTCATCCTTCGTTTCATAGTCTCCGTTGAGTTGACTTACAACAAGTTGTGAGTCGGAAAACGCCTGGACGTGTGCGACCCCTGCGGTGTGACAGAGCTCTATTCCCACAATGAGGGCTTCGTATTCCGCCTCATTGTTGGATGCCTTGAACATGAACTTGAGGGCGTGCTCGTAACGCGCTCCGGTTGGGCTTTCCACAATGAGACCGGCCCCGCTACCATCCTTGGTAGAGGAACCGTCAACATACAAGTTCCAAGGGCGCGGTTGGGAATGTTGCTCCACAGGCGCCCTACATTCGGCGAAGAAGTCAGCCAACGCCTGTGCTTTGATGGCTCCCGGGGCTCGAAGGCTAGGTCATAGCGCGAGAGTTCCACAGCCCACTTCAAGAGGCGACCGGACGCATCCAACTTCTGAAGGACGCTTCTGAGGGGTTGGTCCGTTAAGACCAAGATCTTGTGGGCCTCAAAGTAGGGCCGCAGCTTCCGACTGGCCATCACCAATGCGTACGCGAACTTTTCAATGAGGGGGTAGTTCATTTCTGCACCCGTCAAGGCATGACTTACGTAGTACACAGGCACCTTCTCCCGCGCTCGGTCGGCCACAAGGACCGCGCTGACCGCATGTTCTGAGACGGCCAGGTACAAAGTCAACACTTCCCCCTCGGTGGGACTGGCGATCTGCGGCAGCCGAGCTAAGTACGACTTCAGTGCTTGAAATGCCTCATCCGCCTTTTCATCCCATTGGAAGTTGCCCCGCCGGCGTAGAACGCGGAAGAAAGGTTGGCACCGGTCGGCTGATTGAGACATGAAACGGCCGAGGGCAGCTACACAGCCTGTCAAGCGCTGAACTTCTCGTATAGTCTTGGGGGGCTGCATGTCAAGGACGGCCTGCACCTTGTCTGAATTCGCCTCTATGCCGCGATGACTGATCATGAAGCCAAGGAACTTCCCTGATCGTACTCCGAACACGCACTTTTTAGGGTTGAGCTTCATGTTGAACGCCCGGAGGATCTCAAATGTTTTCTGCAAATCAGCGGGGTGGTCAGTCTGGAGCTTGCTCTTGACGATCATATCGTCTACATACACTTCCATGGTCCGCCCGATTAATGGCTCGAACAGCTTGTTGACAAGGTGTTGGTAAGTGGCCCCGGCATTCTTTAACCCGAACGGCATGACCTTGTAGCAATAGAGTCCGCGGTCGGTTATGAACGCCGTCCTTTCCTGGTCCTCTGGGCAGAGGGGTATCTGGTGGTACCCTGAGAAGGCATCTATAAAGCTAAGTAGGGCATGGCCGGCTGTGGCGTCCACCAGCTTGTCGATTTTTGGAAGGGGGTAACTGTCTTTTGGGCAGGCCTTGTTTAGGTCCGTAAAATCCACGCACATCCTCCATGTGCCGTTGGGCTTTTTTACCAACACCACATTTGAAACCCACTCTGGGTACTAGCATTCTCTGATAAAGCCGGCTTCCAGCAGCTTCTGAACTTCCTGACTTGCCGCGGCCGCGCGCTCAGGACCCATGTGGCGCTTCTTCTGGACGACCGGCCTGTGTGTTGGATCGGCGTTTAGGTGGTGCTCCATCACCGCGGCGGCTATGCCGGGCATCTCGCTGGGGTCGAAAGCGAAGATGTCCTTGTATTCTCGCAGAAGACAGACGAGGGGTTGACGTTCTGCGTCAGCCATACCGCACCCGAGCTGGACCGTGCGCTTTGGCCGCCCTTCTTCCAACGGTATATGCTCGACTTCAGCCTCACTTTCCGCTCGGTGTCGCGGAAGTTCAACGTCGACGGAATGAATTACCAAGGTCTCGGGACACGGCTCGACAGGAGTCCTCTTTGCTCTTTTTGCGGTTGCAAATGGTGCTGCAACCTCTCGCTCCCGGGTTCTTTCAATGAGGGGTTTTATGCTAACCAGGTAGCACTCGCGTGCCGCGCGCTGATCCCCCCGGAGCTCGCCCACGGCTCCGTCGTCAGTCTCAAACTGGAGCTGGAGGAGATAGGGTGCGACGACAGCCTTAGCCTTATGGAGCGTAGGCCGCCCGAGAATCACGTTGTACGCCGTGGGTACATCGACCACTAGGAAATCAACTTCCAAACTTCGGAAACGGGTCCTGTTCCCAAAGCGCACCGGCAGGCGAACGGTCCCAACAGGAGTCACCTCTTGTCCTCCAAACCCCAAAACGGGGGTCGTAATGGGATCGACCGTGCACCCTGGGTGGGAAAGTTTCTGCAGGCAGTCTTTCGTGATGATGTCCACGGAGCTGCCGGTGTCTACGAGGATACGGCGTACCACCGCGTTTGCAATTTTTATCTCAACCACCAGCGGGTCGTTATGGGGGGTAGCTAAGCGGGGAGCATCTTTTCCTCCAAAGACCATGGTGGGCGCCGTGAGGCTAGGCTTCTGCTCCATGGTGAGTACCTGTTGGGCGCTTCTCAGCTGTGCCTTCCAGGCCGAACGTGTCATGTCCGGCATGCTGCCGCCTGCAATGGTTGCCACGATTTCCGTCGAGCACTCCTCATCTCGCGGCTGGGATGACTCTGGGTTTGGCTCTTTCCGTAGCAGGCGCGGCCCCCTTCTTAAGAAGCGATCAATTTGCCCTTTGTCTGCGAGCTCATGGAGAGCTTTCTTTAGCTCTCTACACTCGGTCGTGGTGTGACCGCTCTGCTCGTGGAACTCGCAATATTTCCGTGCGTTCTGTGGCCGGGGGGCCATCGTCATTGGGGGCGGCCGACGCAGCATCGGATGCCCTCGCACCTCCATCAGGATATTCCTTGCATCCGTGGTGAACCGGGCATCCAGAGTTTCCACTGGTGGTCTTCTGTCGCGCGGAGCGGGGTTCCTTTCACCGCGAGTGAAACCCCTATCCCCTGGGGCCTTTCCCTTCTTGGGGGCGTCTAGTCCCTCAGCGCAAATCTCAGTGGCTCGGATGAAGTCCGCGGCCTTTCTCAGCGCTTCAGCTAAGGTGGTCTCTTTCTGTTCCGCCAAGGAGAACTTAAAACGTCCATTTTTGAGGCCATTCAGAAAAGAGGTGTACGCCACACCCTCTTCCAATTCTGGGATTAAGACTGCCTCCTGATGGAACCGCCTGACGAACTCGGCTAAGGACTCCTGTGGTCCCTGCTTAATTTTTGACAGGTGAATGTTAGTACGTCATTCCTTACGACTCGCAATAAACTGTCTAACAAACTTGTCAGCCAAATCCTGAAAGCAAGCCACGCTACCCTGGGGAAGACCATTGAACCAGGATTGCGCTACCCCCTTTAGGGTGGCGGGGAAGTAGCGGCAATACGAGGCATCGTCCACGTCTTGGACATACATTTGAGCTTTGTATACACCCAGGTGCTCCTCCGGATCCCCGGTTCCATCGTATAGATCAATCATTGGCATCTTCACCTTTCCGCATCTTGGGGCGTTTACGATCTCTGGGCAGAAAGGGGTTGAGAAAGAGGGGGCGGCCAAGCGGGCAGCGGTTCCTGATACCTTGATGGGGGTACCGCGGCGCCGTTCGACCTCCACCACAGAAGGACTTTTCCTGTCTTCATTCGGATGTGACGCGCGTTGTGGCGAGCGATTCCTGATGCGGAGCTCGTAGTCACCCGCTTCCCTCACCAGGGGACTCCGTGCCCGGTCCCGGTTATTGCGATGTTCGGGGCTGTGGCGACGACCGCGCGACCGCTCCCGCACGAGCCGGGAAGTGTGTTCCTGCTCCTGAAGCCACCCGGACGGCCGCGAATGAGTGGCGTAAGGAGTTGAGGCGGTAGCCGAGGCTACTGAGCGTCTGCGCCCCGACCGACCGGCCATGTCAGCTGACGCACGGTCCTTCTGCCGTTCGTCCCGGAGATGGGGTACTTGGTACGATCTTTCCTCCCGAGCGAGGCCTCGTGAGCGTAGGGACCCCGACTCTTCCCTGGGGGATTCGGCCCGTGACCTGAGGTGCCGAGGAGGGTCGGGAAGGTTTCTTGTGCCATTCACCCCCAGAGCCCTCTGGACCTGCTCGGTGACCTGTCTGGTGATGGCGTCTGCCATGGTGGACATAAGACCCTGGAGCGCGTCAACCGTGACGTAAGCTGGAGGTTCTCGCTGCAAGGCCCCCACTGGCCGAGGACCTGCCCTGGAACTTTCGCCGGCATCCTCAGCCGTGGGCGGCGCAGAGGGACCCGCGGCTGGCGCATTTTCTCTGCGCGTCCTAGCTCGTGTCGCATCACTAACTACCATCGTTACCGCTCCTTCCCCACAGACGGCGCCAAACTGATTCCGGCAGCAATCTGTCTTGTGATTGTGTTGATGACGTGGGGCGAAAGAACGGGTTTATCTTACAGCTGGCGATCAACACGGCGCCGTTCTCGTCTCCTTCTCCGACCTGCAAAAAAGGCCAACCCCGGAGTGTGGTCCGGGGAACGCCTCTCCGACGGTCAAATCAGCCAAGTGTTCCAGAAAGTGTGAACAGTATACAGAGTAAATTCTTCCCTTTTTCAACCTCCTTTTCCCGAGGGGAACATGTCACTATTTATAGCCTGTTTGTGAGAGGGGTAAAAGAGTGATCTTACTATAGCTGATAGTCTGAGCCTCCG
>JACYFF010019584.1:103335107-103352445 GCA_017589665.1 Selenicereus undatus
AACTAAATTCCTACCGTCTAATATATAAATTTTCATTTATATTTTTTAAAAATCTTATTTCCTACTGTTAAATGCTTTCTTAGCTTTCTGGTAGATGGGGGTTGTCTTAATTCTTGTACTGAAAAATTTAGATGTTTGAATTTTCAACTCCTCTTGTCAAAATCTGTGATCTATGGTGGTTTATTTTTTAGGGTTTAGCTCCTTTCTTATCTGGGTTTTCTGTTCCTTCATGTTTGATTCGTGTCTATCTTCTGGTGAATTTTAAGATGCGTAGTTTTGGGACTTCAAATTTGGAATCTCCTAAATGAGGATTTTCAGGAACTTTAGAGCTTTGACATGCTTTTGGTTGGTAATTAACTTTGCTTTTTGAGTGATGGTTAGGCATGTCTTTTAGGTTTAAGTATTGCATCTAACCCTCTCTTTTTCAATTTTTAAATAAACCATTAGTTGAATGATTCAGACTAATTATTGTGTTATTGCATTAGTTTAAGTATTACATTAGTTAATTTTCTCATTGATTTGGCCTCTCTTTTAAATATTGCATTGGTTAATTTTTAAATAAACCATTAGTTTTCTAGTAGACGGGTTGTTTAAGTATTGCATCTAACCCTCTCTTTTTTAATATTCGATGGGAACCCGCATGCTCATTATATCATCAGTTAATTTTCTCATTGATTGAGTTCAACATTGAATATCCGTGGATTATGAGGCATTGTTAGGTGGGTTTTTTATTGTGATGAATCATATATTTTAGAGGTAGGTAAACCGGGTTTTTCCCTGTCATTTGTACATGTATGGCAAGTGGGTTGCCCGTTGTGGTTCTATCTACTAGCATATTCTATTGATTTAGCCTTTCTTTTCTTCTGGGGTCACTTATTTTTTCACAAAACCCTTCTTTGATAAAATATTTTCACAAACTTTTGTTTTTGTGGGTCTCTTTGATTTTTTAGTTCAATTTAGGCACCTATGATTAGTTATATACTTACAATTATCTCAAAGTATTCATTAATTATTATTCCATTGGCAATATAAGTATCCTAAGGTGAGAAGTACCAAGTTGAAATTTTTTTTACACAAAATGAAACAAGGCCATATTTTCACATAATGAATACATTCATAGAATGAAGAGAAAGAAAAAGTTACAAGTATATTTATTATTCCTTTTCCTTCTATTTTCTTATTTAAGTCAAATGCAGGTTTGACTATTGTGATTGTAAGGTGATCTGCATAGAGGTTTCACATCTTCACCCATTTGACCAGGGTTTGACATTTCTTCTTTTTGTGGCGATTTCTAAGTTCATGGTGAGCATTTTCTTCTCACTAGCTAAATTTGGTTTTACGTAGTAAGCATAAGTAGTTTTAATATTTGTTACAAACAATCGAAATAATTCAAAGGTAGTTGAGCTTAACAAATTGTATGTTGTGGCTTCTGTGAGCATTATTTTGCGGCTTTTGCTAGTGTTATTTTGCTTGGATATTTTGCTTGATGATTAATCTTATCATACAGGATATGAAAATTCCTGCACATCGTATATAGATGATTAATAGACTTATTTTGGATCGCAGAGGGGTAGAAGAGTTTGATGCTTTTGCAAGGAGTCAACTAGTGTATTTAAGAGAGGGCCCCCTTTGAGAGCGCAACGATGAGTGATGCTGCAGATGCGAAGAAGATCATTGACTTTCTGGTTGAGGGCATTGAGGGATGATTGCATATCGGTGATGCGGTTATGGAGGGTGGCCTGATTGTGGGCAATGCCATCCAAAGCATCGGTGTGCTGAACCAGAATGTAGTCAAGTCTGTCCGCGGTGTCTTGGAGCTCATAAAGACGCTCATCAATATCCATAGTGTCACCAAGGATGGAGGTGTGAGGGGTAAGGGAGGGAGAGTTGACCCGTGGTTTAACATGCTTGCCATGCATACTGCCGGGAGACCGATGTGACTTCCTCAGGAGTCATGTCATCAACGAATTTCCAGTGGCCAGAGGAGGTTTGGAAGAACTGGATATGTTTGAGGGAGGCAGGAGTGAGGAGAGGGACAGGTTTGGTGTCGAGAAGCTCATGGGTGAAACTGACGCCAAAGCGTTTGAACACAGCTGTTAAGAGGTTGGAATAGGGCAATGGGGCGGGACGTTTAATGGATCCAACTTTGGCCATGGTACTGAGAATATAACGGGCAAAGTTCACAGGTTTGCCAGTTAGGAGCAGATAAAGGAGTTCAAGGGTTTTATTGTTAATGCTGTCAGTGGAGTGAGACTTGGGCAGAATGGTTCGAACAAGGACATAGTATAACAAGCGGGGGTCTTGTTTGAGGATGTGGGATGACAAGTGAGCCGGGTGAGTCTGATAATTGGGTTTGGCAAATTCAGCTAGGCAGCGAGTGCGAGTTTCAGTCAGGGACAGGGAAGGCGGGGGGACAGAGGGAAGGTCCAGTATCGAGTTTAGGACAGATTCAGTGAGAGTAAATTTTGTATACTTAACTTGACATTCAAGGGAAACAGTGAGACCGGTCTTGACAATTCGAAGGTTAGCGTAAAACATTCGAACTAATTGGGGGTACGATTCAGTACCTAAGTCTAACAGCTGGCCACAGGCACTATTCAAGAGATATTCAATAAAAGTTAACTGGGCAGCCATAAACGAGTCAACATGGATTCGGTCACAAGGGAGGAGGGGGCGATTAACAAGTTGATGCATGAATTTTTCCCGAGCCAAGGAAGAATGAAACCAGGTAAGGGGAATTACCTCGCTGGGGGCCGAATTGGGGCGAGGGGAGGGAGTGGAGGAGGGTGGTGGAGTGGCGGTGGGTGAGCGGTGGGCAACAGAGGCCGGTGTGTCTGCCGTGGAGAGGGAGAACTCGTCGGCGGCCCGAAGAATGCTGGAGGTGGGAGGTGAGGCCGGCAGAGACGACCGTGGGCTTGCGGCGTCAGAGCTGGTGTCGGAGATGGGGACGGGCGAGCCGGCTGGGAGCAGAGGCGCGGTCCGGTGGACCGGTTTGACGGAGATGCGTGCGCTACGGCGGAGAGGGGCCGACCGGTGGACCGGTTTGCGAATGGGAGTGGTGGCAGGCACCGATTTACGGGGTTTGGAGGATGAGGGTGTCAACCCTTTGGTTTTGGGTGCCATTGCAGAATTTTGGGGAATTGCTTGAGAGATTGGTGTTGTGGGAGGCCGGGGTGCTGGATTTAAGGGAGGAATTGTGCGATTTTGGGAAGATTTGGGGGGCTGAGTAAGGGAAGGGGAAGGATTTGGAAGGAGAGTGGGAGCTTAATTTGGAAAACAATGGAGGAGGGTTTCGGGTAGGTAGGGCCGAAGGGAGGAGAGAGAGTGGAGTCAATTTTGGGAAAGTAGGAGAGAGAGAGTGGTGGTTAGCACAAATAAGGGAGAAGAATAAAAATTGATGGGAGATTGAAGATGAATTATGAAGTCTGATGGTGATTCAAGAAAACAGAAAATTTATGACTAAAATTTTCTGTAGTTGAATTCGCTCAATTTTAATGTGTTGGGCTATTAGGCATCAAAAATGAGGTTTTGAGCCAAGAGAGAAAAAAATAATAATAATAATAAAAAATGAAAAATGGAAAAGCGTACCTGACTGAGAGGTATGGCGTTGTGATTAAGGCTCATGTTTCGGCAACATCCTTCATAAACTTGGTTAGGTAAAATAGAGGGCTCCCCCTCAATTTATGCATCTATGTTAATCATTCCAAGTTCATGACAAATGAAATTAAATCTGTCCTCGCTGAGTGGTTTGGTAAAAATATCAGCTAATTGATAATCAGTAGGTACAAATTTGAGAGTGACATCACCTTTTTCAACATGGTCGCGAATAAAATGATGACGTACCTCGATGTGTTTAGTGCGGGAATGTTGAACAGGATTTTTAGTAATATTAATGGCACTTTGATTGTCACAATTTATAGGTACCTCTTGGAGATTGACTCCAAGATCCCGTAACTGTTGTTTAATCCACAGTAGTTGAGCACAGCAGGCACCAGCAGCGATGTATTCTGCTTCTGCTGTAGAAAGAGCAACAGAAGTTTGCTTCTTGGAGTGCCAGGAGATTAGGCTATGTCCAAGGAACTGACATGTACCAGAGGTACTTTTTCGATCAACTTTATATCCTGCATAGTCTGCATCAGTGTATCCAACTAAAGACAAATCTTCCCCTCGAGGGTACCATAGTCCCAAATTTTTTGTTCCCGCTAGGTATCTAAAGATCCGTTTTACACATTTTAAGTGGGATTCTTTAGGAGAGGCTTGAAATCTAGCACATAGACAGACACTGAACATAATGTCGGGACGACTAGCAGTGAGATAAAGTAGTGAACCGATCATTCCCCGATAAAGCTTTTCACAAACAAATTGGTCATCGTTGGCGAGATCTAATTTTTCATTAGTGGCCATTGGTGTTTTGACAGGCTTGGCTTGATCCATTTTATATTTCTTTAAGAGTTCATTGATGTATTTACGTTGATTAATAAATATGCCCTCTTTGCTTTGTTTAAGCTGAAGGCCTAAGAAGAATGTTAATTCTCCCATCATGCTCATTTCAAACTCTTTGCTCATGAGATTCGAAAATTCGTCGCATAAAGAATTATTTGTGGCCCCAAATAATATATCGTCAACGTAAATTTGAACTATTAAAAGATCTTTGCCTTTTGTTTTGGTAAACAAGGTTTTATCAATTTGACCTCTTGTAAAACCATGATTTAAAAGGAATTTGCTTAGTCTCTCATACCATGCCCTAGGAGCTTGTTTTAGCCCATAAAGGGCCTTTTGGAGTTTGTAAACATGTGCAGGAAAGTTAGGATCCTCAAAGCCAGGAGGTTGTTCTACATAAACTTCTTCTTGTAGGTATCCATTGAGAAAAGCACATTTTACATCCATTTGATACAGTCTGATGTTCATGTGAGATGCAAATGCTAGTAAGATGCGGATAGCTTCTAATCTAGCCACGGGGGCAAATGTTTCATCGAAATCTATGCCTTCTTCTTGATTGTAGCCTTTAGCCACAAGTCGGGCTTTATTTCTTATTACGGTTCCAGTTTCATCTAGTTTGTTTCTAAAGATCCATTTTGTGCCAATGACTGGATAATTTTTTGGTCGTGTTGTGAGTGTCCATACTTGATTTCGTTCAAACTGGTTTAATTCTTCTTGCATGGCTTTTATCCAATTTGAATCATTAAGAGCTTCTAAATGATTTTTTGGTTCTATATGGGATACGAAGGCAGAGAATGCACAAAAATTACGCAGAGATGAGCGAGTTCTTATACCTGTAGAGATATCGGTTAAGAGATTGTCCATGGGGTGAGATGATTTGTACTTGAAGTGTTTTTGACTTACTTCTTGTTGTGGGGAATTTTCTTCATTTGGAGACTCTTCTTCTTCCTGAGGTGAGGAGTCTTGTAGTTCTTGTGGTTGTTTATTTGCAGAATCTACCTTTTCTCTTGCTTCTTCTTCATCGTCACCATACTTGTTTAACTGTAGATCCTGTGCTATAGATTCACTTAACACACCATTATTAGATTCATCAAAAATCACATGAATACTTTCCTCGATGGTTTTGGTGCGTTTATTGTAAATTCTATAAGCTTTGCTATGCATGGAATATCCCACAAATGTTCCTTCGTCACTTCTAGCATCGAATTTTCCTAGGTTATTTTTTCCATTGTTATGAACAAAGCATTTGCATCCAAATGGTTTGAAATATGAAATGTTGGGTCGCTTACCTTTGAATAATTCATAGGGCGTTCTTTTTAGAATTGGTCGGATTAAGCAGCGATTTAATACATAATTAGCAGTATTAACTGCTTCGGCCCAAAGGTGTTGAGAGACATTACTTTCACACATCATTGTGCGAGCCATATCTTCTAACGTGCGGTTTTTCCTTTCTACCACACCATTTTGTTGCGGTGTACGTGGTGCAGAAAAGTTGTGAACAATTCCATGTTTATTACAGAATTTTGTGAATTCTTTTTGATCAAATTCCCTACCGTGATCACTCCTTATAGACATAATTTGTGAATTTGTTTGAACTTGCAGTTGTTTACAAAGTTTAGAAAATTCTTTAAAGGTTTCGTTCTTTTCTTTTAAAAAGGAAACCCATGTGAATCGTGAATAATCATCTATAATTACAAAGATGTACTTGTTGTGTCCTAAACTTTGTATGGGTATTGGTCCACATAGGTCCATATGAAGTAATTCCAATGGTTTTGATGTACTTATGCTATTTTTTGACTTAAAAGAACTACGTACTTGTTTACCTTTAATACAAGCATCGCATATGTGATCATATTCAAAATTACATGAAGGTAGTCCTCGTACTAGCTCCCTTTTTGCTAATTTCTTAAGGGTATGCATACTAGCATGACCTAGTCTTCGATGCCAAAGCCATTGATCCTCATTGTGAGATGCTTTGAAGCATGACAAGTTTTGAGATGGTACATTATTAATATCTATTGCATAGACATTATCTATTCTAGGTCCATAAAGTGAAATTTTCTCAGAAAATTTGTTTTTAACAATGCAGTGTGTTGAATCAAAGGTAACTAGGTTTCCTTTATCGCATAGTTGTGATATGCTTAATAGATTAAATTTTAATCCGTCAACTAAGTAAACATTTTCAATAGAATTAGCAGGATCTTTACCTATTTTACCGACACCCATTATTTTACCTATGCTTTTGTCGCCGAAGGTGACACTTCCATGCCTTTTCTTTTTGATCTCGGTGAATAAGGATGCATTGCCACTCATGTGCCTTGAACATCCACTATCAAGGTACCACAAGTCTTGTCCGGATTTCAAGCATACCTGCAAAACAAGAAATCAACCCTTCCTTCTACTTTTGGCATTAAATCTGGATTCAAAATCATAAGTCACTAAGTTAGGTGGTCTTGTTCCTTTAGGGACCCATATTTGAATAATTTTTGGGGTAGATTTTCTGAGTGGATGTGAATGGGTGATATTCCCATTTTTTGAGTAATAGTTACTAGTTTTGTCATTTATTTCATGCAACGTGGGTTTAACAAAGAAGTTTCTATAATTTTTCTTCTTGTTAAAGTGATCATACCCAATTCCTTCTTTATTGAAGGAAGCTCTTTGTGTGCTCAGCAGTCGATCTAAGTTTTCCTGCCCTTGGGTAAATTTAAGAATTGTTTTGTGCTTAGCGTCACACTTGGTTGATAATTCTAGATTTTTTGTTTCTAGGTCTTTAATTTTTTCATGAAGTTCATTATTCAATTTTTCAAGATCTGCATTTTTCTGATTCAATTTTCTTATTCCTTTTTTCAGATTTTTATATTTAACCATGTATTTTTGTTCTAGATTCGCAAAACTGATTAAGGCATCAATTAATTCATCCTTAGAACATTCATATAGGCCAGATATGTCTACCTCATCCGTACTTTCGTGTTCAGATGATTCTTCATCCCTGGCCATGAGACAGGCATTGTTTGTGTGTTCTTCGTCGCTTTCACTGTCACTTGCTTCGCTATCGCTCCAGGCGGCGATCATCGCTCTCTTGCTTTCCTTTTTCTTGAACCTCCTTTTTTCTCCCATTTTTTGAATTAATGGACAGTCCTTTAGCAAGTGACCTGGCATTCCACAACCATAGCAAGAACTGATGTTAGTATTTTCTTTATTGACAAATTTACCTTTGGTGTATCTCTCATTCCTTTTTGACGTCGATCCTTTTGCGTTGAATCCTCGTTGGTTGAATCTTTTCTTCATTCCCATTTTATTGAGGCCTCGCACTATGAGGGAGAAGGCCTCATCATTGTTGCTATCAGGATCTTCTTCTTCCGATGGGTAGTCTTCTTTAGCGGCCTTGAGAGCGACTCCCTTTTTGGAACCTTCTCCATCTTCCTATGTGAGATGTATCTCATGGGTTAGGAGTTTTCCAAGGAGGTCATCAAGCTCTAATTTTTTGAGATCCTGAGCTTCTTCAATAGCGGTGACCTTCGGTCCCCATTTATTCTTTGGAAGACACCGAAGTATCTTTCTTACCATTTCCTCATTTGAGTAGCTCTTACCAAGCGATTTTAGATTATTGGTGATGTCAGTGAATCAAGTGAACATGTCTTTTATTGATTCGTCAGCCTGCATTTTAAACAACTCATATTGATGCACAAACATATTCATCTTAGTTTCACGTACTTGACTTGTTCCTTCATAAGTGATGATTAGCTTATTCCATATTTGTTTGGCGGTCTCACAGGCAGAAATTCTATTATACTCATTTGCATCCAGACCACAATAGAGGATGTGTTTGGCTCTAGAGTTTTTGGTAAGTTTTTCCCAGTCGGAGCTTGTATACTGATCTTTTGGTTTGTCAATAAATTCACCTTTGTCATTTTTAATCTTAGGCACAGTATATGGTCCACTATTCACAATTTCCCATAGTTCCATGTCTGTTGATTCAATAAAAATTTGCATGGCATTTTTCCAGTAAGAAAAATTTGTTCCTTTGAACAAAGGGGGTCTGACAGTAGAGCGTCCTTCGATATTGACATCTCCAGTCAAAGCCATGATCGTCACCCACTCGACTGTTAGGTCAAAGAGTGTGGGACTGGCTCTGATACCAATTGAAGAATCGAATCGCCCTAGAGGGGGGTGAATAGGGAGATTCTATAAAAAAAATTTAATGAAAACTTTAAAGCCAAAAATAAAATGAAACAATAAAAGCACAAAGTACACAGCGATGTTTTAACGAGGTTGGGCCTCAACCAGGCTTAAGTCCCCGCCTAGAGTTATCCAACTCTAGGATTCAACTCACTACTCTTTTTATTAAGATGAACACTTCACTATCTTATAGAGCACCACACTCTAAAGATCCCGAATACTTTAAATCAATCAATTTGATTAAAGTATGGGAAGAGTTGAAAAAGCCTCACTACAACTCTTTATGTTCACTCCTTAATAATTCTCCTCAAAATATACTTCAACTCTTAGTCACCAAATTTCAGTACAGTAATTTGTAGCAAATACTCAAGGCTATTCTTTTTGCTCACAACTCAGGAATTCAGTTTACTGATTGCAGTATTTCTCACACATTTGCCGTCCTTCCTTGCTGAGTTAGTTCTCCTATTTATAGCCTCTTCTTGGACGAGTACTGTGAAGGCAACTGTTGATCAGAATATCCTGATGCTGATCTCCAGGATTCTGATTTGAATTAAATCCTTGTTTCTGATTTGGTTGTGATTCTGGACGTGATTTTGCTGATGTCAATCCTTGCCTTGCTGCACTTACTCAACCAAATAAGTCAATAGCTTTAGTGGTAATTTATTTCCTTAGTAAAAATATTCTTGCCTAACTTATTTTTGACATGTGGTTATTTCATGGCAAGAAGCAATCTTTTTTAGTCTAAAACTAAAGCAATGAAACAATTCTTTCTCTGTAATAGTATCAAAATAAAATACTTGCTCACTTTGATTTATTATTGTATTTCATTCCCAAGAGATACTAAGGAGCATATAATAAAACTTCGTTAATGTACTCAGGTAAAATTAAATAATATCTCATACGTATAAACATATATGTTCCACGTTATGAGTGCCAACCTTTTTCCATTAATAAGACTAAGCTTGCGTATGTTTTAATCTCTTGCTAGGTGTCGATTAATTTTGTGTTTCATCAAAACTTCTTTGGTTATTACGGGAGTTAACAGATAAATATAGGTGTCATTGCTCTAAGTGTGAGAATAAAAAGTATCTAATACCAGAAGAAGTCAAAGTCCATCTTTACAAGAAGAGTTTCATGCATGCTTATTGGTATTGGACTTCACACAGGGAGGTTGGACCAAATGTTGGGATGAACATGCATCATAGTTCTTTTAGCATAGATGTAGAGCATGATGATTATAATGGGGTTGGTAGATTACAAAACATGGTCGATGATATTATGGACGTACGTCAAGAAAATGAGTATGAGCCTCCAAATCCAAGTGCCCAGAGGTTTTATGACAAACTTAATACATCTCAACGACCCTTGTGGCCTGGATGTAATAATCACACCAAGTTGTCTCTTGCACTTAGAATGATAGGTATTAAATCTAACTATAATATGTCTCAAAATTGTTTTGATGAAATAGCTTAACTCACGAAAAAGGCGTCCCCTCCCCCAACTTTGTTCCTTCTAATTTTTCTGAGGCTAAGAAGTTGGTGAAAAAACTTGGTCTGAGTGTCATGAAAATAGACTTTTGTCGCAATGGTTGCATGCTATATTTCAAGGATGATGAATCTTTAGAGAAATGTAAGTTTTGTGATGCTCCTAGATGGCAACCTAGCAAGTCCAGCAAGGGGATTCGTAAAAAAGTCCCCTTTGTAAGGATGCATTACTTTCCTCTCATTCCCAGACTACAAAGATTGTATGTTTCTCGCATTTTTGCAGAACATATGAGGTGGCATCATGTTAATCAAAGGGAGGAAGGGGTTATGTGTCACCCATCCGATGGGGAAGCTTGGAAGAAGTTTGATCAGTTACATACAAACTTTGCTTCTAAGCCTCATAATGTTAGATTGGAGTTATGTGCAGTTGGTTTCACTCCATTTGGCTAAAGTTCCAAGACTTATTTATGTTGGCCTGTCATTATCACTCCATATAACCTTCCTCCTGAAATGTGTTTGACGATACTTTACATGTTTTTAAGTTGTATAATTCCAAGTCCAAAGAATCCCAAGGGTAAAATTGATGTGTATTTACAACCTTTGATTGATGAATTGAAAATTTTATGGGATGGTGTGTTGACGTATGACATTTCAAAGAAGCAAAACTTTCAAATGAGGGTTGCATTACTTTGGATGATCAATGACTTTCCTGTATATGGTATGTTGTCTGGGTGGAGTACTCATGGAAAGTTGGCATGTCCAATATGTATGCATAGGTCAAAGGCGTTTTGGTTGGGGAAGGGAGGGAAAGTATCATGGTTTGATTGTCATCGTTGTTTCTTACCTATGCATCATTCATTTAGAGGAAATGCAAATGAATTTAAAAGGGACAAAGCGGATAGAAGCAGACCCCCTAAATGCTTGTCAAGTGAACAAATATGACAACATGTCTCACAATTACCTACTATAGTTGAGAATGCTGAATTTGTGGTGGAGGGTTTTGGAGAGAGGCATAATTGGACCAAGAAGAGTATCTTTTGGAAGTTGCCATATTGGAAGACCAATTTGTTACGTCATAATCTTGATGTAATGCACATTGAGAAAAATTTCTTTGACAATATATTCAATACTGTCATGGATATTAAAGGTAAAACAAAAGACAATGTAAAAGCAAGAATGGACTTAGTTGAACATTGTAAGCGGCCAGAGTTAGAGTTACGTGTTGGTCCTAATGGCAAGGTTGTTAAACCAAAAGCAAACTTTACCTTTACACTGGAGCAAAAAAGGGCTTTGTGCGAATGGGTTAAAGAGTTGAAAATGCCTGATGGATATGCTTCTCATATGTTCAATTGTGTTGATATGAGCAATGCTACATTATCGGGGATGAAAAGTCATGATTGTCATGTGTTTATGAAATCGTTACTTGCGGTTGCCTTTATGCATTATCGGAGTATGTATGAAAGACTCTAACTAAATGGAATCAAATTTTTAAAGATTTATGCTCAACTGTTTTGTGCAAGGACAAGTTGCTAGAAATGGAGTGATATATTCCCGTGATTCTTTGTGAGTTGGAACGTATATTTCCTCCTGGATTTTTTAATGTAATGGAGCATTTGCCCATTGATTTGCCAAAAGAGGCACTAATTGGAGATCCAATGCAGTATCGGTGGATGTATCCTTTTGAGAGGTAATTAGACATTTAGGTTTTGCAGTTATAGAACTATATGCGTTTTTTTGGGTACTTTATTGACACATCTTATTACAGATTTCTCGGAAAGCTTAAGAAAATAGTAAAGAATAAGGCTCGTGTTGAAGGCTCTATATGTGAGGCGTATTTATACATAGAGACCACTTATTTTTGTTCATATTATTTTGAGTCTCATGTGCCATTTGTGAGCACCAGATGTAGACGAAATGAATATGAACTCCATGATGAGGTTGTTCAACTAACGTTCTCCATTTTCAAACTATAAGGTCGTTCGGCAGGGAAGCTGGGAAAGCGATACTTGAATGAACAAAAATATAAGGCTGCCTACTTGCATATCATGTTAAATTGTACGGAGATTAAACCTTATATAGAGTGAGTGAAATGTACTACTACAGTCTATTTCGAAAACTATTTCCTTATAGTTTGACTTTTACGTGCAAGTTAATTATATCACTAAAAATGCAGGTTTTTTAAACAATAAAAACAAGAATATGTAAGCTCATTTTTATCTGACGAGGTTTTAGATAGGATGAATGCAAATGAATTTATACCATGGTTTAGAGATAATGTAAGTTTCCAATAGAATATGTAATCATAGTTTATATGAAAAGTATTGCTTTTGATAGGGATCAACTGTGTGGTTTCTTTTGTGATACATGTTAGAGAGCTTCAACTAGGAGATGTGAAGTATTATCCTTACTTATGCCAAATAGTTATGGGCCCTAAATGAGTCGTGAACACATATCATATTTACTTTCTTAATGGTTATAAATTTCACACTCACAAATGGAGTCAAGGGAGGACCATAATGAATTGTAGAGTTTGTGTCACTGGACAGGAGAATAGCAGTTTGAAAATGAATATTATGGTATTCTTAGAGAGGTAATTGAAACAGAATATATATGTGAACCTCTTAAGAAATGTGTGTTGTTAAACTATGACTGGTTTGATCCGACTCCAAATCGTGGCATGAGGGTGAATAAAAGCTATGGAATAGTAGAGATTCGATATGATAGGAGATATTGAAAATATGATCCTTTCATATTAGCTTTTGTTGCAACCCAAGTGTATTACATGTCTCATCCACACAAAAAAAGGGACAAATTACCTTGGTGGGTTGTCATTAAAACCAAACCAAGATCTAGAGTGGATAACCAATGCACGTTGCCAGTTGCATATCAAGAGGATAACATGTCTGACGTGAATGTTATGGCAGACTATGATGTATCCATTGAAAACTTGCGATATGATCTTGGACACTATGAAGATATTGATCTAAATATACTTGATATGAGTGAAACAAGAGAAGAGGAGGAGAACGATGAAGAAGAGGAGGAAGAGGTAGAGGCAGAGCATGAGGAGGAAGAGGATTTCATTAGCGATGAAGATGAGGAATTAGCTATTGGTGATATGTGTTTGGATGATACCGAGGATGAAGATGATGATTCAGATTCAGATGATGAGTAATGTTTTTATGTTTAGTTTAAGCAATTTATGCTGTTGACTTCAATTGTTAATTTCTTATTCTATCTATGAATACCTGTGAAGATGATGCAGTTGCCATTTAATTTCTCTAATGCGAACATTGTTATGTTTACTATGGTACTTGTGAACGAACTTGCATATATTTTTTAAGTTATGATGCCAGGGTCAACTTCAAGTAAAGGTTTAGCTAAAGGAGGTCGTAGACTGATCCGCCTTGTGAATTCTAGATCAACACCTTCAAATACTACACCAAGCGCCAACACCAGTCCTAGCCCTATTCCTGCCACAACCTCAATTCCTAACCGTACTTCTCCCCTTCCTGATCTAGATGGTAGCCCTTTTTCATCCCCTAGAATCCAAACTCTAGTTTTTAACTCTGAGGAATCACCACAACTTGATGTGGATACTGGTCGTAGTATTTCTTCTGCCGTACAATTACAAAATCCTCCAAATCTTGATTCTTCAACTGAAGTGAATAGTACAAGAAGAGGAAAGATTCAGATTTGGCCAAATGGAAAAGAGTAAGATTACTATAAAACTTGAGTTTCATTTAAATAAATTCTGATGTCATGGTCTTATATTTTATAATAAATGTATTTTTTCTGTAGATTGTTTTGCCTGGAGTTTCATGGGAAAGTCGTTCGAAAAATCACTGAAATTTATGAGAGAAAATATGATGTTGCTTATCCTTCATGGCGGAAGATACCTCAATCAGTTTGTGATATGTGATTTAATGAACTCAATGCAAGTAACTTGCAATTTTCTTTGGAGTTGCAACTTTTCATTTCTAATTTATGATTGAAACTTAATAGCCTATGTCATGCATGTAAACTTACTATACATCCACATTTATAATTTTTCTCTATCTATATATTCCCATTTGTTTTGTATATGTGATTTTTACTAATGATAATCATTTTCTTTGGAGTTTCTTGATTTTTGATCCCATCCCCCCCCCCCCCAACCAAAAAATCTTACAAGTAAAGCATATTTTATTAAACTCATAGTCGCATTGCTATAGATCATGCAAATCATTTTTTTTTAAATGTTAATCCATTAGCAAGATTGATTTAACTCTTTAGGCTTTTCAATCTGTAACTATAAGTACTTCTTGAGGTCCACATTATTGTATCCCCCCATTTTTCATTCACAAGTTAACTAATGCATGATATTATTATACATCACATTTCATGATCTCTATCTGATCTCTTAATTGATTATGTGAAACATGCATGTTGGTTTGTACATTCTAATAATATTATATAATGTATTTTAGAAATACTATTGGTGGGAGGAGTATCATGAAGTGGAGATAAGATAATGCTTTGAGTTTCGTGGTAGTGAGACACTAAAAGATACATTTAAAGAAGTTCGAAAGAAACCTAATAAGTGTCCGCAATGGTTAGATGAAGCTATGTGGAAAGAGCTATGGGCATATTGGAATTTAGATGCTTTCAAGAAAAAAAGTGATGCTGCAAAAATGAATCATGCCTCAACAACTGGTGTTGGTTCTTCTGTTCATACTGGTGGTTCCATTCCGATTAATATACATAAGAAGAAGATGGTAATGTGCTTTAATGTTTATATGTCGCTATTACACGTTCCTTGTGATTCTTATGATGGCATGTTATAGTTATGAAAGTGAAATCAAGTTGGTAGTTGGACGGCTTGAGGTTGAACTAATGAGTACTTTTAAGGTTCTTTGTGGTCGGTGTTGTGTGAGGAGGACGCCTAGGTTGTGATTGATCGCAATCGTGTAGATTGCGAGGTCATATGTGGCTTATTGGCAGATTTGGTCAAGTTGAATTGTAAAGTGCTTGAATGTGTTACGTGTGAACCCTTCCCCTTCATGTCGTTACGCTTTTATTTCCTTCATTATTATAAACTTTATTGGTTGGCATATTCCGGGCCAGTGACTCGTAGATTAGTGAACTCCGGCGTGTAGCCATTGAGCTTATTTTAGAATTTTATATACTTCTATTCAGTGCAGGGATTTATTATAAGGCTTTTAGTCTGGAAAATGGTCAATTTTAAAGGAAAACTCTGTCCGTTTCGCCCTAGAAGTTAAGTAAGAAGAAGTAAGAAACCGTTAACATCATCATCCCTAGGGGTTGGGGGTGTTACACTTATGTTATTTGCTTATGTTTTGCTATGTTTGTTGGAAGTAAGACAATATTGGAGACACCATTCTCACATTTTGCCTACGTTTGCCATGACTATTTTATTTTAGCTCTCTTTATTCCATTTTTCTTTTGCATCTATGTGTTGAAAATTCATAATATTATCTAATCATAGTTCATCATATGTGTCAAAAGATTGATGAAGGCGAGACTCCTACTGTGAGTAAGTTATATCTTCGCGTACATCAAACCAAAGGTAGCCAATGGGTGGATGACAAATCAAAAGCCGCTTATGTAAGTTGCTTCATATCTTTATGTTTAAGCTCATTATACTAGTTGTTATGTATAATTAATTTGTAAATGAAACACTTTTTTAGGAGAGGTATGTACAAAAGCTCTCCGAGACTCAATCAACTCAAGCTACATTTGATGGTGCCACCCCATCGACCCCAAATGAACTTTCTTATGATAAGCAAATGAAAATTTGGATTGATGCGAATGGTTTGACAAAGCGGGGTCGTCTTTGCGGGTTTGGGCCCGAAGGAGACATTTACACAAACTCTCAAATTCCATGCTCTATCCAAAATCGTGGTAAGGCTTATACAAATACATTTGCTACTTTAGCTGATGAAAACAAAAGGCAAAAGATTGAGTTTTGATAGTCAAAAGAAGGTTTTGAATGATGTCCAAGCAAAACTAACTTTGGAGCAAGCTAAAAGCAAGAAACAAACCAAGAAGGTTCAGAAATATGCTAAGGCAAATTAAGATATACAAGCACAAATATTTCAATGGCATTCCCTTATGAAGACAATCATTCCTAATCTTCCCCCACCTATACCGGTGATAGATTCATTGAGTGAGAGTGAGGATGGTGGGGAAGATGATAATGATGATGATGGTGGTGGTGGTGGTGGTGGTGGTGCGGATGAATGATATTTGGATTTGATGGCCTATTTGTGCATCCAAGTGAACCTTTTTTTGATGGCTGGATCAATGTTTGTATATTTTAACACTCATATGCATCTCTAAAAGTTAGCATTTTGTTTGGGACTCTCTTTGGGTTATGTGTTATTTGATATTCAAATGATATTTGGATTTGAATGGCCTATTTTGTTAGTTGGGATCGACTCTATTTTGTAATGTAAGTAAGCTTAGTAGAATCGTGAAGGAACTTGTTGGTTGGTACATTCGAGTGTGACTAATGTACCAGTGATATTTACAGTACATGTGTTTTTATTTGATAGGTGCATATGTATATATGTATGTGTATATATATGTGCATAAGTGTGCATCTATATATATATATATATATATATATATATATATATATATATATATATTTGAAGATATATATTTGTATATATTTGTATGTAATATATATATGTATATAATATACATATGTATATATTTTTTTAACTGTACATATTTATATACACACACATATATATATACATATATATATAGATATATATATACATATATATGTATGTATATATATATGTATATATATATGTATATATATATGTATATATATATGTGCGTGTATCTGTGTGCGCTCGCGGAGCATATGTTGACCCTGTAAGTGTGCGTATGTCTGGCTGTGTTGTGCGTTAGTTTACCATGGTTTACCTCTGGTTTCCTCCTGCCACTGATGTTACCCTCGCGTACATATCTTTGTGCATATACATAAACAAGTACATAGAAATATAGATACACCATTGTATTGTCTATCTGTGCTCGTTATGTTGGACATGCATGTGTGCCTGTGTGTACCATTAATATGCCTTAGTTTACCATAGCATACGTATGGATTCCGTGTGGTAAACTTGTTCCCCTCGCTTACATATCCTTCTGCATATATGTATGCATATACATATATATATATATATATATATATATATATATATATATATATATATATA
>JACYFF010019584.1:103352545-103374160 GCA_017589665.1 Selenicereus undatus
ATATATATGTGTGTGTGTGTGTATATATATGTGTGTGTGTGTGTGTGTGTATGTATATATATATACGTATATATATGAATATATGCGTATACACATGTACTTTGGCAATATAGAGAGACACACACTTGTACGTTACCTGCTCCTACAACGTATTCCCTGCAAGCGGTGTAGTGCAAACTACTGGCTGTGAACAGGCGGGCACAGGATCCGCTTTTGGTGGGGGACACAAGTTAGGAACTCCAACCGAGTTATCCTGCTTCTGCACCTCCTACGCGTAATTGCACAAAGATAATTGGAAAGGTGAATAGTCGTTCCGTGGCAGAGGTGCAAATTACCATGTCATTGTCCACAGTGGTTAGTGATTAACGTCATATCGTACTTCTCGTATTACCTGCTCATCTGTTGCATTGTTTTGGGGGGGGGGGGAATGGAATGGCCACTACAGCATCCGAATGGCTTACTCTACTATTCGAAAACAAAGTCCTCACCTCTCCGACATCGGCTTGGGAGTTCGCACCGACCTTCGCAGCCTACACGCATTTCACCGAGTTCATAAGGTGATAATGACATCGTGCACTTGCATGTGTACGAACCTGTGCGTGTTAACATAAAAACTATCCATACGTACACATATATATACGTCACTACTTTTCCCTCATATATGTTCTTGTACATAAATCTATGTATGTCAGTCACACATGTGTACCACAATACTGCCCCCGGTCTACCACGGTAAACCTTGGCAGCATCGTAGCAGATGCTGCCTGCCTTGCATGAGAGCAGGTTCATCATTATCTCCCCCTCCACCATCAGCCATACATGTCTACATAGCCATACAAGTACATCTCCGCATACACATATAAACACACATACACATTTACACATACATGAAGAAATATATATGCTTATATATATATATATATATATATATATATATATATATATATATATATGTATATATATATGTTTATATACATATATATATATATATATATATATATATATATATACACATATATACATATATATACATATATATATGTATATACATATATATACATACACACACACACACACACACACATATATATATATATGTATGTATTTATATCCGTGTATGTTCGTGTGAATAACATACAGTGGCTGGGGGGGGGGGGTGGACGGGCAACAGCTGCCTCAGTAGACCACATTGTAATGTATGCTTCTATCGTGCACTGCTAAGGTACAATGGCCTTGGAGGTCCCCTGTTCTTCAGCTGGCTGCACACAACAATTACATTGGCGAATGTCATACACCAATGCTTCAACTACCTCCAAAGCCCCTTCGCATTTTACACAGCATATATTTTAACCAATGCTTTCGAACTTGTCCAATTACCTGCAGGTGGGGGGTGTTGTTCACAATCGCCGATGTCTGCGTCGATAGAGCTGCACTGGTCTTAGCTTCCGTATCATGCGTCTCACAACGTACAGCATCGACTCCTGTCGTCATAGGGTTGTCATATGTACCACCTTACACACATACAACGTCAACGCATTGGTATCCAACATGAACACAACAACCCCCTATAGGGTATTCATCCCACAATTGAAAACCATTGCACCTGCCCCTATCGTCACTGCCACCTCATTGGCCACGTGGTTCCCACTTTACAAGAAATATACTAACCTTCTTCGACTGCATGGCGACCTCTGCACCATCCTTACCCATGCGTTCATCAGACTTCTCGTCAGTCACCACCGCACCGATATCAATATCTACATCACACGGTGATTGCCGACATCCATCTCCTCCCTGCACATGAACCTTAATAATGTCGAATGGTTTGGGCTTGTTAACTTATTACACCACATAGTTCACTTCATTGTCAACTCATCTCCTCAGTTGAGTTGTGTACATAGTCCACTGCTTCTTGATCAATTACAGCAGTCCCTTCACCGGCTTCAGCAGCTCCTTCTTTAGCAACCTACATGGGAACACCTCTGTTAGGAACATTCAAATACGATGGAGTCCAACTATCATATTCCCCACAACCAACGCTACGCAATAGTAACATGTGCTGCTCTTGTCATGTTTGCCACAGACATAACTCATGTTTACCACGGTGACCGCAGTTGCCATGTCACACACACATCTCATTGCGTGACGCATGTTCAACACCAGTTAACATATGCATAACTGGTGCCTATACACATACACAACATAACAGTATTTATTACATGTGAACAGGTGCTCCACATTTTAATTTTGGAAATGTTTACCATTCCCATCACCTGCCCCTACCACGGTCAGTACAGCTACCAACATTCATGCAATAGTGGATACCGCGTCATTGAAGGAAAGGAAATCAGTATGTCCAACAATAGCTACAATTCTACCATTCCAACGTCGATGCACCCCTCAACGTCGTTCGCCCCAACTTCGCCCGTGGGGATGCCCTCCTCGGCCTCTGCGCGTATAATGGCCTCCACATTTGCATTCTGCGAAGAACCCAACGGCGACGCTTGACCGACCTACACATGTGCCACCGTCAAACACACAACTTGCTCTAAAATCAAACACTTGTTTAATAGCAACAGACATGTTTGAGGTTACACATTTTACCTTGCCCGCGGGTGCTCTACCGACGTCCTCATCAGTCCCTCGGACATGCGTTGCTGAAACGCCACCCACTTTCTTCGACCGCTTTCGAGATATGTACACATTGCCACATTTACGTTTGCCCTTCGCAAGGGCTCGGTCCGGTTCAAGGTACGGGGACGACTGCATTGAAGAAGGATTTCGGGGCCTAGGAGGTGTCCGCACCCTCTTCGCAATTGATGACTTCGGCCGTTCCTCACCGCTCGGTGACTGCCCCTGCACTTCACCAACCTCCCCTTCCACAACCAACTCTGCGTTCCCCTGATGTACCCCCAACTGTTCTGATGGCACACTCTCCCCCGCTGCGATAGTCTCAGCCACGTCACTTCACTGCACCGGAGACGAGCGAGACGCCCGGTCCATTTCCCCTCGCACGTTTGGGGCAAATATGTCGGTGTTGGTTCCTTCCTCACCTACGGCTGGCCTCTCAGGCGCATCGTCTATGGAGTGCAACCCTTGAAGCCTTGCAAACTCTAAGATGTCGGCAACTGCGGTTTTCATCGCAATTGCTTCCTTCAACTCTGCCAGTTCCCTCTTCATCGCAGCATGCACTTCTTTCTCCTTCGCAAGTGCTTCTCTTTCCTTCCTTAGTGTATCTCGCGCCCTCCGCAGTTGTTCCTCTACACTTATAACACCCTGCAAGAAGAACGTCATCAATTCAGCACTTACTATACCTAACCTTATCCACTACGCAACACACAACACGTACATAACTTATGTATCTGTCATAGTATCATATTAAGCACATCGACACATACCAGCGCATCCTCCACATACGCATTGTACTCCTCCAACGTAATTAACGCCTCCACTGCCTGCATTTTTCTCTCATCATCCCTGCCTTCAATGACCGGAATTATTAACAATATTGAACATCACATTCATTATAAACTGACTCCACACATAAATACGGTGCATCACGTTCTTCCATGCATGCCATTAACCCTACCTCGCTGTCTTTCAACTTGCGGACCACAACTCCCGCATCATATTTCTTGCCCTTGTATAAATTGACCCAACTACTGAGTCTTGGCACCTTCCTCTCATCTGCAAAAACATATATAATGTTGTGTTCATAAAACCACACCTGCATCGCACACCAACAACCGTTACATTTTAAAATCAACATCACACTGCACACCCACGTCGGTTACATTGACATAGAAAAAACAACCATAAAAAACAACTCCATTTAATGCAAAGGAACAGCATCAAATCATTACCCCCAGTTCAAACCATACCTGGAGGATCATCGCAAACCCATTGATTTGCAAGTTCTTCTTGCTCCCCATCTTCTCCTGGCTTTCCTCCATCGCGTGCATCAGAAACTCCTACACCACCTCCGCCTCCGCCCAATTATACTCCCCTACCCTGTCCACATCCTCCACAACATGCACCAAATCCCACGCCGCACCACCTGCAGCACGAGGAAATAACAACCCACTCACCACCAAGAACGTGTACAACTTCTTAAACATCGCAATTCTCTCGACAGTGTTGTTCACCCTACACAACTGAAGCAACACCAACACATAATTCCTGTAAATGCGCACATCCTTCTGTGCTGTCATCCGCCTCTGCCTCTCTCTACACACACGCTTCTTCATTGTTCCCTTCACCACCTACTCCACCTCACTCCCACCATCACTCATCTCAAATGCAATGTGCTTCCTAGTCGCAGGGAACCCCGTTAGCAAGGCAACATCAAAGTGTGAGAATCGTACCTCCCTCCGCCCTACCTTGAAGCACTTACTCTCTGGGTTTCACGCTTGCAAAAGGGCTTGCACCAAGTGGCGGTCCATTAAAAATGTCCTGTACTCTAGCATCGAATGCCATACCATTCCCCTTACAGCTTCCTTCTAGATATCCGTCAACTGGTCATTCAGTGCACATATTGCGTCCAACGCACAACGGTGCCTAATATCCACATCCACAACATGCTCTGTCCGCTCATCCTCTCTTTCATCACTCTTACTTCTCCTCTTCACTTTCCCCACCTTCCCCTTCCCCTTCCCCTTCACTCCATACCCCTTTCTATTCCCCTCCTCTCACTGCCCCTGATGTCGTACGTCACGCCTCTTTTTCAAACGCAACTTCCGCTTCTTGTCATCACTACTGCTGTTGCTAACCTCCTCGCTTGTAGACAACTCCGAACCACTGTCTTGCCTTCCCTCTTCATCACCACTGCGATACTCAGGTCACTCTCTTCACCTATCCGCCCTGACGTCTCTTCGAATCCTGCAGAATGCACACGCTTCCGCCCACTGCGCAACACCATATCAGTCACCTGCAAAACACACAACATTTTCAATCAATTACAAATGTCTCATATCTCACAACACAGGATTGGACACACATACTTCATCCAAGGGTTTCCCACACAGTGTTCACGGGTAACCACAGTCACCACACAGTAATATCATGGTGACGTTACCATTCCCACCATCTTCAGCCCCAATCCCTACTATCCATGGGACAGGTGTTCATCCCATCAAACAACGCCTCCCTCGCCAAAACTACATGTTCATGTCTACCACACTTCATTTCCAATGCAATTCTCCTTCTACTGGTCACGCACTAACAGTGACATCGTTGCCCCGCCATACGTTCACTACTCACACTTCATGGCTACCCAAGCATCACACCTTATTTTACCATTGTCCCTCAACACCGCTAACACAAACAGGTTATGCTCGATAACCATATCCTTTAGCCCTGTGCACCATGGACATTGACATCACTACTTCGGCCTACATTCACATACAAGTCCTTCACTACCTACACTGCATATATATCAGTTCTTCCACTCAACTACACACACATTTTCCCCACAACTACTACCCCAACGCCAACAGGCGTATGTACGTCACCCCCCACCTATTTCCCCATGCCCTCAACCATGTCCACCATGGTGGACACAGGTTATCATGATGGTTGTCACCTCAGCTAATAATCCTACCATGTCCACCACGGTGTACACAGATGCCTACCTAGGTCAACACTGACATCTACCACACATAACCCTCCCTTTCACGTGGCATAATCAATCAACTTCGTATGCACTTTGGCAGTTCCAACCTTATAACAAGGAATCCCTATCTTCTCCATCTACAATTTCCACCCCACACATATCATCACACTCACCACATTTTCCACATTCAGAATTGGCTCAAAATTCACTACAATTGACTACAGTTTGAAATTCGGGAATCTTACCTGAAATTGATCTTCAGTGTCGCCTCCTGCTGTGCGTTATGAGCCTTCCTTGCTCTTTTCCGATGCCCACTTACCTTGCCGCCGTTGAAATCCACCCCCTTCTTCATCTGCCCTGACCTACCATTGCCACGACTTCCTCTACGGTTGCCTTCTCTCTCCCCAAAGTTGGCCACCCCAACCCCTCTTCTTCAACCTCTGACCCCTCTCTTCTCCTTCCCCTTTTGTGCTTGGATCTCTCTCTACCGCTACTCTATCGTGTGCTTGTCGGGATTGTGGAAAGCATGCTGGTGTTCTCCTCACAGTGCTTCATTAACTGCTCCCCCAATCATGTTGTCGTTCCCAATACACTAACTGCCACTTAATTTTCATTAAGGACATTCATGTAATTTCAGCTCCCTTTGCATTTCTCCCCATTTAGTTTTCCCTCCAAAAACAATACATTCTTGTCGCAAAAAATTAAATTTGTAGAAGGCATGTTGGAGGGTGACCCATTGTAAATTTCCCTAAGAAGGATCACCAGTTATTTTTGAAAAATTGGCCTAGACTCATGATGGCCCGAAGTTTCTCAAGTACTTCCCTCTCTTTTCCTTCCAGAAGGGCCTATATAAACCCCTCAGCTCGTGTCTTGCATTGGTTTTTTTATAAAGGTCGTTTAAAAGTCAAAGCGCCTCTTGAACCATCTTCGCACTTTCTCTCTATCTCCTCCCTCAACTTGTAGACGTTCCAGAGTCTTCTGAAGGTGAAAGCTCATCCAAGTCCAACAATGGCGACCGATTTGGAGAAGAAAGCCAAGGAAGCATTCATTGACGACCACTTCGAGTTGGCCGTCGAACTCTACTCTCAGGCCATCGACCTTAACCCTAGCAATGCTGAACTATACGCCGACCGCGCTCAAGCCAACATCAAGCTCTCCAACTTCACTGGTTCGCTTTCTCTCTCTTCCTTCTCTCTTTCTCTTTCTGTCTCTAGTACTCTCTTCACGCGGATTGAGTCTATGGCGAATTTGTTGTGGTGTTTTGCGAGTTTTGGACTTCTCGGTAGGGCTGACAGTGTTGCAAATTCTGCTTCATGATTGTTTGGTGCTATGAATACTCGAATTCTGATGTTTTTGTTCGTGGAATTTCTTGAATTAAATGTTTGTTGACGATCAATTGTTTTCCTTTATCTTTGTCGTGCGTTGACGAGATTTATCCAATTATTTGTTTCTGGTAGTTTTCGGAGTTATGATTCCTTTTTTATTACTATGGAAGTACGTATTCTGATTTCTATGTGGTAAAAAGGCGGTGGAATTACTGTATGGAGCTTTAATTGAGCATTTTATTGGAGTCAGATGATCCAACCTTTTGTTCTGTGGTTACATGGGTCTATTAATTCTTAAGAAACTTTTATGGTTGACTTCATAGGATTCTTGAGTGGTTTATGCTTCACTTTTTTTGTCAACTATGCATCTAATTGAAATTACTTGTTGTTTTAGAAAAGCTAATTGCATGCTTTAATGTTTATTATGGTTTTCTGGGTTTTGTCTTGTACATCTCTAAACTTCGGTGTTTGTTTTCTGGTTTAGTGGTGCACTTAGTGAAAAAAATGTGGGAGATGTGTGCTAGAAAAATTGTTTAAGATAAATTGTTGTGTGTTGCTTAAGTTTTGAAATCTCCAATCTCATGCATTTCAATGGCAGAGGCTGTTGCTGATGCAAACAGAGCCATCGAGCTGGATCCTTCAATGGCTAAAGCCTATTTGCGTAAAGGGTTAGTTTCAACAGACTCCTACCTTACGCCTGTTCTGGTTGTATTTGTTTTACTGAGTGCTTTTAGTTTCAACAGACTCCTACTTTACGCCTGTTCTGGTTGTATTTGTTTTACTGAGTGCTTTTAGTGTTTGCCTCTTTTGGAATGAGCTGTGGTTGTTGTATTTCGTACTGCTTTGTGTTGCTTTGCCTTTTTCTATATTTGTGCATGTACTTTTATACTTCTAGATTTGATGATGTGAGCTATTGTCCTCCCTAAAAAATGGCTAGTGTGTCAAGAAGTTCTGCTTTGTGTTCTTTGTTGGAAGGGTTGCATAATGAAGTTTTCTTGCCTATGTGAATGCTCTTCAATTGCACAGCACTGCATGTATGAAGCTTGAGGAATATCAAACTGCCAAGACTGCCTTCCAAGCAGGGGCTTTGTTAGCAACTGAGGACTCCAGATTCACAAATTTTATCAAAGAATGTGAGGAACGCATCGCAGGTATCATTAAGATGCCACATTTGGAGTAATGTTTTTTTCTATTTGTGATTGAATATGTGGTGAATCTTATCTTTATAATGAGTTGATCTTTCGACATGTAGGAATTGTAAATGCTTATTTGGCATAAACAATTTAGCTGAACTGATGGGCTCTATTTCTACCTTACCCAAGCACTCGTATTATGTGATTGCTTGGTATCTTTTTCTTTTTTTGGGCTTTGCAGTTGGAACACAGATTTGGGCTTTTTTTTTTTTTGGGCGGCTGCTGAGCTGTTATTGGCTTGCTTTTATGTAGGTGCATTGTACTGATATCCATAGCAGTCTATTAGTTGCAAGGCAGATTAATTATATGGTTGTTATATCTTTATTTTCGGTTATTGGGTCTCATTTCTCATTCAAAACTTGAGACGATATATGTTGTATTCTGAAAAAACTTATAAGAAATTTGCCTTGGATATGTCTTTTGTAAGGTTTGATCATAAATGTCCTATTCTCCTGTCTAAATTCATAGTCTCATTCATGGTCTTGTTAGTTATAACTTGCCCCATTTACCTGAGCAGAACAACGATATCAATGTATAAGCTTTTTTGGTCTTTTGTTATAACTTTGAGGTTGTTACTTGTAGAAGAAAATGCTGCTTTGCCAAAGCCACCCGTTGCAGATTCTACTGGTGCACCACCATCAAATGCTCCTGCGGTTAGTGATCTTTCTACCCCAGCTAATGTTGTTGTGCCGCCAAGGCCAAAGTTCAGGTGAATGTTTTGGCTGCTGTAACCTCCTTTTTGTTTTTTCTGCAAATTTCTGATTGACACAACAAAAAACTGAGCTAGGTCAAAGTTCAGGTGAATGTTTGGCTGCTTTAACCTCCTTTTTTTGTTTTTTTCTGCAATTTTTTGATTGACACAACAAAAAACTGAGCTTGTGCAATTTTAGAAAAAACACTTCGCTATGCATGAAATATCTATTTGAAAACTATATTCTGGAGCGCATTCTTGCTCACAAATTGCACTTGACAGGCATACGTTCTATCAGACACCAGAGGAAGTGGTCGTAACTATTTTTGCTAAGAATATCCCAGCTGAAAATGTCTCTGTTGACTACGGAGAGCAGATTGTGAGTTTGATTCAATAAGTGTGCTGTGTCTTGTTGGATGAATTAAGTGCTGCAGTTTTGTTTGGATCAGCTGTGTATTTTTTAATTGTATTTCAGCTCAGTGTTGCCATTAATATTCCTGGTGAAGAACCGTACCACCTTCAACCTCGCTTATTTGGGAAGGTACATTGCAAAGTTCAATTGATCTTCTCTGTTCAGGATGAAATTTTTGAGTGCTATCATGTTTTATTTTATAACCCAAAGAGGATAGATAATGCTTGGTAAAGGATATTTCTGGCCCTTGGAAGAACTAGCTTCCTAAAAATATGGCGAAGAGGGAAAATGCATTATCCTCATTTTTCTCCCCTTTTTTTCGGGTCTATGAATTATAGTAAGGTCTAGAGTTCCCTATGCTACTCCTTGCTTTAGCGAGGAGGATCCACATTGGGAATTGTCGCCTGTTGGATTTATGGTTTGAATATTGTACATTTGCTTTGGTATTCATTTGTTCGAAATTTCCTGTATTGCAGATTACACCAGCCAAATGCAGATATCAGGTCTTCCCCCCCAAAATTGAAATTCGACTTGCGAAAGCTCAAGCAATACAATGGACTTCTCTGGAATACACCAAAGATGTTGCAGTTCCTTATAAGATAAATGTATCAACTGGTATGTGAGATGGAAGTAGTGAGAAAACTGTAACTATTGCCATCAGCTAGAGAATCCGACTTCCGGCCCTGTATGGTCTATTCTTAAAATAAATCTGCATATGATCGGACCAAATAGCTGCATTTACTTTCCCCTTTTGGTCTTTATTAATTCGTCAGCCTCTCCCTGACCATGCTGCTCATAGGGTGGATGTGTGGGGCAGCTGAAAGCACTTGCTGATTGTTGGTCTTTTTTTCTTTTTGCTTCCCTCTATTGGTTGGGCACAGGGGATGACCAATGAGCTGGATAAAATTTGCTTAGTTTTGATATGTTGTACCATTGCCAATGGCCAACTGGTAATGATTGCATGAGAAGAGAGGTTGAGAGCGGTATATTTAATCTTATGCATCAAATTGATGGAATTTTGTCCAAATTGATCTGCCTTGCCACTTCTCTGTAGTCTTTATTTATGGTCACGCTAGATATGCATGAAATTCAGTTTTATGGTTTTTCTATACCATTCAGTGTATAGATTTTTGGTAATCTTGTGCAATATAATGTGTTACAGCTGCACAGAGGCCGTCTTATCCATCTTCTAAGCAAAGGGAAGTTGACTGGGACAAACTGGAAGCTGAGGTGAAAAAGGAGGTACCTTTCCCAACTGAAGCATCAATGCTGAAATAACCATTCTTTTCCTGCTTTTCTATGTACATCTGGTTTCAGCTAAAGATGAAGGCATTACACCTTAAATTTCACCTAACAAATGTTGTTGCTCCTTATAGGAGAAGGAAGAAAAGCTGGATGGTGATGCAGCTTTGAACAAATTCTTCCAGGACATTTATCGAGATGCTGACGAGGATACAAAGAGAGCCATGCAAAAATCCTTTGTAAGCCTTTTGAGCATTTGTTTCATGACTAATGAGTAATGCAGTTTTACTAGTACTTCCAACAAATTTTTGTAGAGTTTTTGGCACAACCTATTGGAACTTGGTGGAGTTTGTGAATTGTAACATTGACATTGCGTCTTTGTTACCCAGTTGGAGTCGAATGGAACAGTGCTGTCAACCAACTGGAAGGAAGTGGGCGCAAAGAAGGTTGAGGCAACACCTCCTGATGGCATGGAGCTGAAGAAGTGGGAACATTGAGTTTTCTGTGCTTCGCTTTCTCTTTCAACTTGTGCCGCTTTTCTGTGCATTTTTGGGTGTCTAATAGTAGGCTATATTTTCAGCTGTCTATGAGTTACTGCATAGATACCTCTCCTCTGTTTTAGCTGCTGAACTAATGGGTTCAAATTATGTGAGTATGGCTCCTGTTTTGGCATATTTTTAATATGACCATCTAGCGTTTGCCTGGATCAGGTCCGTTGGTAATCATGAAGCGTCGCCTGCTCACATTTGATTGATGTAGCAAACATGGTTCTTTCCATGCATTTTTGGGACTACCCAAAGTCACTATGAAATTGGTGATTTAGTCGAATGGTAACACAAATGAGGAATGGCTAGTTATAGTGTTCATTTCCGTCATTATGAGCACTCCTTCCAAGGAGCAGAAAACACATCTTCGTCTATTGGACATCTGCTGGTTAAAATTAGGGGCGTTCATATGTCCAGACTCGGACTGCATTGGATTAGAGTGGGTTGGACCGAAGTCAGAATCAGGGAAAAATCAGAGATCGAGGACCTGACCGAATAGCACTAGGTCTGGATGGCGCTGGACTGGAAAAAGCTGGACCGGAGGGCGGAGGGGGACCAAACTGAATGGTCTGAATAAGTTTACAAATACCGTCACAATTATCCAACACGCACCCAAAAAAAATCGAATGCACAGATGTCTTTCCTAATGACCTTCATTTTTGTCATTCAACACCAGACAGACCAAAAACCAGAATAGTAGCATCCCACAAAATTCAACCAAAAATAGAAGCTTCAAATATAAATAGAAAACTAGTCAAGTCCCTTTTCTTGAAATCTGAAAAAAAAAAACCCGACTGATCTCAGTCTGGTCCATTGGTCCATTGGTCCAGATCGGGACCGGATTCAAGACCCAAATACTTAAAATTCAAGAATGAGGACCGGACCAAATATAGTCAATCTAGTCCGATTTGATTCGATTTTGGATCTAATAATGAACAATTCTGGCTAAAATAATGGCATGTCTATACTAATGTGTCTTAAATTATGTCCTTACCTTTGTCAATGGAATGTAATATGTCTTTAAATTACGTCCTTAACTTTTATTACATTCTAAGGTAATCAATAATGTTGCGGGCTTATGTGGGGACAATCTTAAATGGAGTGAAAATGAAACTGATTATATGTCAGAATCAACTAAGACATGCATGTACATGGTACGAATTAATAAATCTGTATACTCATCAATATAAGTGTATATCTATATGGGAGAATATAAGATATACATGTCTAAGAGTTCATAAAGCTATATGTTGATCAATATAAATTTATGTTCGTATAGGAGAATCGAGTTAAATATAAATGTCTGTGAAGTTATAAATGTATACATTCATGTGTATACATGTCAGTGTTTAAAATTGTGCTCTTAGTAAATAAAGAATTTAAAACTATATTAGTTGAATGATGTAAAGTTGTGTATTTAGATTAGTAAGTAAAGTTGGAAAAATATCAAAATTTTGAGCACTTTTTGGACATGAACTTTTCAATTTACGATACATAGTTATTATTAGCATTTGACATATTTCAGAACAATTTAGTACAATTGCATACAATTCAGTATTATTCAACATAATTTAAATGCAATTTAGCACAACGTAGCACTTATAAAAATACTCAATTTATTATATTTTGATTACGTTCAAATAATCAATTCTTTGTTGGTAATTGGACTTATTTTACTTATAATATAAATGTATTTATTATTGTTATTGTAAAGTTCCTTAAAAATTGAATTTTTTTAATTATTTAGCACTTCTAAGTATAATATAAAAATATTAATATTATTATATTTGCAAAATGCATATTGTTTTATGAATTATTATATGATATAAATACATCTATTTGTTATAAATTATATAAAAATTACATATAACTATATCTTATCGCAAAAAGAGTAAGGCTCGTCAACTTTTATGTCGAATATATTATAATATCTATTTTTGACCCTATCTATTGATTAAAAAAATTTACCCTATCTCATTCTCCTCTTAACAACCGTTAAAGATATTTTATCGTAAAGAACCCAACTCTGATCATTTACCACTCCATTACTGACAATGTCGAATTCTAATTTACAAACAATTATCTAAAAATATGTATTCTAGATATTTTTAACAATAATTACTCTAATAATTGAATGAGTTGTACAATTTATTGCTAAGGATATAGAAAATTGTTATATTAATAATAGCAACCACAACCGGAGCATACAGTGTACAACTTAGTCCGTCGCAGTTCAATAATAGCAACTCAGTTTCCATGTGTCAATAGTTGACTCGCAACAAAACTGGCGGCCGTTGATTACGTGCAAAAGAAAGAAACCTCATTCTTCCTTTGCTTCTCATTTGTATTTCTAGCCACCCATTTTGGACCTCCTATCATCCACACTCCAACTTCATTCACCGAGCTCACTTTTTCACTCATCAATGGCGGCACACAGATCAGAAACAGTGGTACTATACCCATCACCAGGAATTGGGCACTTAATCTCCATGGTTGAGCTGGGTAAGCTCCTCATTTCTCGCTCCCCATCTCTCTCCATCACCATTCTCTCTCCTTCTTTCCACTTCAACACTGGCTCGTACTCATCCTACATCTCCTCTGTTTCCTCTGTTTTTCCCTCCATCACCTTCCACACTCTGCCCCCCATCCCCCTTCTTCGCGGAGATCCAGGAAACTACTCCGACATGGAAGAGATCATCTTCGAAACCCTCCGCTCCAACAATCCCAACGTTCATCAATTCCTTAACTCACTTTCTCTCTCCTCCCCTGTTTCCGCCTTCATACTCGACTTCTTTAGCTACCCTGCTCTTGAGATTTCTCGGTCTTTTCAGATACCCACCTTCTTTTTCTTCACTTCTGGTGCATCTGTTCTGGCTCTCTTCCACAATCTCCACGTATTCGACAAGCTCGCCGGAGACAGTTACCGGAATCTGGGAACGACGCCGTTTCATATCCCGGGGCTTTTCTCAGTTCCGGCGAACCACATGATCGAGCCCATGCTCGATCGGGGGCCGACTTACTACGAATTTGTGAAAATGGCTGAGACTTTACGAAATTCCGATGGAATTATCGTCAACACTTTTGAATCTCTCGAGCCCAGAGCGGTTAAGGGTTTGAAAGAGGGAAGTTGTCTTCCCGGAATCCTAATTCCGCCGGTTTACCCAATTGGGCCATTGATTGCGCACCGCGGCGGTGAGGGGGGAGGAGGAGAGAGAAACGAGTGTCTGAGTTGGCTCGACTCGCAACCAAGTCGAAGCGTCGTGTACTTGGGGTTTGGGAGCAGGGGTGTTTTTTCCGCGAAGCAATTGGGGGAGATAGCGGTTGGGTTGGAGAGGAGTGGGGTTAGGTTCTTGTGGGTTATTCGGGCCCCACCGAGCGAGGACCAAGCTGACCAGTTTTTACCCCCACCCGAACCTGATCTGAACTCGCTGCTTCCGGTTGGGTTCATGGATCGGACAAAGGGTAGGGGTTTTGTTGCTAAGTCATGGGCCCCGCAGATTGATATCTTAGGGCACGAGGCTGTGGGTGGATTTGTGACTCATTGTGGGTGGAACTCGACTTTAGAAGCAGTTTGTGCTGGGGTGCCCCTAGTTGCATGGCCGCTATATGCCGAGCAGAGGTTTAATAAGATACTACTTGTAGAGGAGATAAAGTTAGCCCTTCCGCTGAACGGGTCAGACGATTGGTTTATAAGCTCAGATGAAATAGAGAGGCGAGTCAAGCAAATAATCGGATCCGAGGAAGGGGAGGCAGTAAGGGAACGAGTGTTGAAGTTGAGTGCTGAAGCTAAGGCAGCCCTAGGTGAAGGAGGTACCTCCAAGATGGCACTGGCTAAGTTGGTGGAATCCTGGAAATGATGAAACAATCTTATTTGAGTGCCATCTATTCATGGTAGATGTTTCATGTTCCAAGAATGTTTGATTTCGTTCAAGGGCAAGTGGTAAGGTAAGGTTTTAAGCATAATGTTGAGCCTGGTTGTGGTGTTGTAATCTTTGTGCCTGTTGTGGTAGTGTTTGCTTTTAAATAAAATATGAGCTTTGACGCTAGCCATGGTCCAAGTCTCTAATTTTCGTGAAGTGTAGACTTGTAGCTACAAACTAATAAAGCCCCATGTCACAGTAAAAAAGACTTCTTTTCATTAAGTATTTATTTAAAATGATTTTATGTGTGTCATGAGGGACAAGATCCTGAATATAAAATGATACATAATTAATATTACAGTGTTTTTTTAAATATAAAATACTACTCATCAGATTTGGACTTTTGACATAGGACATTTTATTTATAATACTTCTTTTATGTAGATAGATTCATTATTGATGTGCACTTATGAATTTTCTTATAGAATTGTTTTGCTTCAGTATCTATTGTTAATTTCTTTGGTTTTCTCTGCTATAGTTTTAAATGTTTTGCATTTTGAAAGATTTTCAATTTCCAAAATTTTTATGGCTTCTTGACAGGCAAAAATGATCACATCTCCTCAAACTTTGAAAAAAATGGGGCCAACACTAAAAAGCCGCGTTGTTGCAAATGTATTATGCTCCGCACAATGTAAAGATATTCTCTTTTTGGATTCTTGGAATAAAATGCCATGAGGCTTTTCAAAAAATACAATTTTGCCATTGAACTATTTTTTTAGTCAAATGTGCCATTGTCATTCAATTATGTTCAAACATGGCACTTAAGGGTGGCAATGGGGCAGATATGGGACTGGTTTAATCGTATCATCATTCATACTCATTTTTAAAATTAATACCCATATTCATACCTATATCTATCGGATATTGTAAAGCTATACCCATATCTATACCCACTGAGTACAACGGGTATGCGGATTTTATTCGGGTACATATAGGCAAAAAAGAATTAAACCTATTTTGTACCAAAATTGGATATCAAATACTCAATATATCACATTAACACCAAGCTTCCGGCAACATATGATATCACATCAAATACAATTAAAAATTTGCCAATCAAAACAATAAATTAGCACTTGACAATTACAGTTTTAAACAAAATGTTCTGCCGAAGTTTGGAATATCATACAATTCAAAGCAATTAGCAAAATATTCAAGTACAAGTACCAAATTGAAACTTTAAACAAACAAGTATGAGTTTTATATGGGGCGAGTATAAGACGGGTATGGAGCGGGTATTGATAAAGCGAGTATGGGGCGGGTACAACCTATGGCCATGCCTATACTTATATCCATACCCATTTTAGTAATACCCACCCCATACCTATTTTTTTTTTCAATTTTCGTCACCCATACCCATACCCACTGAGGTGAATTTTGCGGATTTTTAGTACATACGAGTTTTTTTGCCGGCCCTAATGCCACTCCCGACCCTGGATGAAATCCGTCACTTCCTCACTTTTCTCATCTGATCTTTCTTTCGTCCTTTCTTCCTATCTACCTGAATTATAGGGAGAATTTAATATTGTAAATCACCATTAGTGAAAGCAATTAGTCATCATCTTCCTCAAGAGAGAGAGGAGTCGAAATTGGTTGGGATTTGAAGGCAAAAGATGAAGGTGACAATGAGTTTTCCTTTGTCATATTTGTGAGAATCATGCATCTTTTCCCACACAGTAATACCTCTCACAATCTCAACAATAAGGGCATAATCTGTACGAATAGGTTGGGCTTCAAGTTGTAGAACATGAAATTTTCTTGGCGTTGCCAGCTTTGATTTTGCCGCCAATGAATAACCCCAACTTAATTCTGCACCATGACTCAAATGAACTCCCATTGAACTCCCCTTTTGACGTCAAAAACCCTATCTCTAAATCTGAGAAATGAAATTTGACAGAACAAAACCCTTCCGTCTCCTTTTATTTCGACACTAAACACTTCTCCTTTTAATCCACTCACAACCAAAGTAAAAAAATGCGATTTACTTGCTGTAATCGATAAATTACAGCTCACAGTGACATATTTGCGCATACTTGAATAATTAGTGGCAGATTTTAGAAAAATAGTTAATTGATAAAATTGCATTTTATAAAAAGTTTAATGGCATCTTATTTTAAAAACTCTTTTTTTTTTTGGGTGAGCGGACTGGTTTCATGTGGCTCAAGAAAAGCACCACTTGGTCATGCTAATTTTGGCAATGAGTTGGATAGGCTTCAAATTGGAGATGGGTTGATTTGGACTGTTTCCTTCTGTTGAGGGAATGGGATTGAAAATGGAGATGTGGGGGATCGAATCCCATGCCTCTCGCACGCAAAACAAGTGTTCTACCATTTGAGTTACATTCCCGACAGAAATGCATCACCCTAAAAACTTATAATCATCATTCTTGGGCCGGATAAAATACAAGACCTCTTTAACAGTAAAAATAGATTATCAGGCCCAATTGAATTATTTAATATTAGGCGTTACCTGACTTAAAACACTCATTTTCTTTTCTTTTTTTCCAACCCCAACTTAAATAAGTACTATAACAAGCTTTAGATGAATCAATTATTGCTTACTTTTTCCTCAAATGATTTTGAATTGAATCAGCTTTTTATTTAGGTGAAAAAAACAAATTACATTTAAAAACGAAAATATCTAACTCCATTTTTTTTGAGCCCTTCAATCGACGAGATTTACTAAAAAATGTTGACAAGATAATATACGAAGTCCATTGAGCTAGCCAGGGGCGTAGTCAAGGGGGGTCAGTGGGGTCACCCGACCGCCCTCTCAAACAAAAATTATATATATGTAAGAAAATTAAAAAATTTAAAGTTAATTATATGTATTATATTTGTTGAAGATATATGTGAAATCTGCAATGACTTAGCGGTCAGTGCCTAGGCTTGGTGTGCTTGAGGTCTCGGGTTCAAACCTCCTCCTTTCCTTATTTTTTCCCAACTTTTTTTTGTTGTTTTTGTTTTTAAAACCAGTGCCCTTTCGCGTTTGAGGTCGTGAAGCCAGCTGTTTCCTTCGACCTTCAATTTTTCGCCACTCCACTGCCCAGACCCGACTCACCCCACCTCCCACCGGCGCACCTGCCACCTGCACCGCGTCACCAACTCACCGCCCACAATCCGCTGCCAACGGATTTGCTATTTGCGCAGTGCAGCAAGGCCCTCACAGCCTCACATCTCTATCCAAATTTGTGAGTTCTCAAATCTCAATTTGTAGGTTTTATTTCAATTGTAGATTAAATATGAATTTGTAGATTAGTTTGATACGTTGATTTTAATTATTATGTTTGAGGCTTGAAGAAGACACCGTGGGTGGGTTTTGGGTTTGCTTTGCTTGATTCTATGGTTTTGCCATTTATTTGAATTGTTGGATGCAATTGTTGGATTTCAATTGTTGGATGCAATTGTAGTGGTTTTGGTCATTTATCTTGTGACTTGTATGCTAATTAATAATTGGTTATAGTTTAGGGGTTTCATAAATGTTTGATTTATATGTTTAATTCTAATTGTATGAAAAAATGCATAGATATTTCAAAAAGAGAGGTAAGGAATACTCGTCGTTACCTTCAAGTTCGAAATCTGAAAACTCGCCATTGAATGAAGAAGGTGGAAACGATGTTACTCAACCACCACCACCACCACCATCACCTTGTGATGTAAATATCAATTCCATTCCGTCGTCTCAAAGAAGTCGGATTAATTCCGACCCCCTTTTGCTAATTTTCTGACTTTGCCCCTGGAGCTAGCCTTGCACAAGGGCTCACTGGATGGACATACTCACCGTTGGCCCCCCAAAAACGTGAAAAATATATCATATAAAACACAATAAGGCAATAAAAAATTTACATTTTGGTCAACTGAATTTTCGTACAATAATTTTTGGGACATACGAAACTTGAAAATAGTCTAGAGGTCCTTTAACATTAGAACAAATAGGGTTTGCCGCCCTGAATTACCAAAGTGTATTCTATATTTTCATTTTTCTTTCTTAATTGATGATAATGGTGATGATGATTATAACAATTACAATGACTATAAAAAATAAATCCTATTATTATTATTATTATTATTATTATTATTATTATTATTATTATTATTATTATTATTAGAAAATATAAAGGCAAAGGGTATTTTAGTTAGTTTAGCACCTATAAATATATTTATTCAAGTGTTGATGGACCTGTAGATTATTTTCAATATTTATAGATCCCAAAAATCATTGTCCAAAAACTCAATGGATCAAATTATTATTTTTTTCAATAGAAAAAAATTATTGTTATTAGTAAGGTAATTGATAATTTCTTATATATAAATATATGTATATCAACAAAGACAAAAAAATTTAACATGTGTCATATGACAAGCTCTGAAAGATCTATATTAATTTCTCACTTAATTTTACACCTAATTCTAGTATTTATAATTTTTTACTTTTAATTTGTGACTATTATTGCTGTTAATAAAGAAATATTTTAGTGCATCAGTGCTTATATCATCATCAATAACCTTTTATTAACATTTTTTGATTCAATCAATATTGATTTATTGTCAATCGATTAAGACTTTGATTTGCATCTGGTAGGGTTTTTCAATTAAGAGAAAAACATATATCAGCTGGTAACTATTTTTAGCTTCATGAGTATACCATGAAAAATAGCATTTTGGAAATGCTTTGTCCTCATTATATAATCTTCTCTTTTTTTCTTTTCTCATGTGAGCACCAAAAACATATATCAGCTGGTAACCATTCACCATTTTACTCTGCCTTTATCTTCTTTTCAAAATGACATAAGTAAGTGGTTTATGATTGTTGATATTGATCACATAAAGTGAAAAAAGAAATGAAACCCAATAAATTCAGCTAATTATTCACAATGATTCTAGCAAGAAATTATTGACAAATTGAAGTTGAACAACGTAGCATATTTGTAATTGATTATCCTGATCACCTTTTGGTCCTTGCAACCCTTTTGATCAGGACCAACAAATAGAGAACCCTATAGAACACAAAGAACCCAACCAAAACATAAACATTATTCCATCTTTGCCCCTCATGCAACCCTCTCTTTTCCAACACGTCATGGCCAGTTACCATGCAACTCTTACTCTCTTCAGATCGCACAAAGCACTTGGTAGCAAGGCAAGAGTACTCATTGATGAGTAGGGCATCAAGGGAATATTTGTAGATCGACAAGTAATGCATGAAGACCCAATACTTGGGCAAGCTCTCCTTCCCTATGAAGTACCCCGAGAAGAGGAAGAAGCCAGCCAGCCAGCACAGTTACCAAGGAGATCCCCGCAATGTATTCAGGGGCCACCGAGATTAAGAATAGGACAAACGAGTTCGTCATGAGGACGATGACCCAGATGACTACGACAAAGTACCCGAAGGACCGCCACGTGGCACATAATCCCACAAGGAAGTAGACTGATATAGAGTAGATGATTGAGATAACAAGCAAATAAGGGAGAAAGACAGGGGTATTTGGTATGAGGTAAGAGGAGAGCCTGTAGACCCACTTGAGGTTTCTCTAATCAAAATGGGTCTCTCATTGATGAAAATTGGTAGGGTTTCAGTGGTGGAAGAGAGGAGAAATGTGAGAGTAGATGCAAAAAGCCCCAGTCTTTTTTGAATGCTTTGTTTGTCATACCCAATATTTATGTAAATAGTACCTAAAACAAACCCAACGATGAGTGCTTCCAAAGTGTTTGTCAAAAGGAGGTGCTTTGTCCTGTAGATAATATTCCAGAACCTGCTAGAAAGTGTGTCTTGAACTCTTATACCTCATTTTCTTCGTCTTTTCAACTACATGATTGCTGGAACAATGATCATTGTCAGAAAGTGGGTTTTTGCTTATGGGTTTGTTCTCAGGGAGTTGATTTAGCACCTCCATGGCATGTTCGAGGGCATTTAATTGAGAGGGGACTGTGAAGTGTGAACCCATGAAATTCTAAATGGTTTTCCAATGAAGATAAGCTTCCATGGTTTATGACTTTCCCTTTGGATAACAGAAGGATTTTGTGAATGATGGAGAGGATCTTGAAACTAGGCTGGTGTATGGAGAGGACTAAGGTCCTATGGCGTGACTCTGCAATTGATTTCAGGGTTTGCAGAACGTTGAAGGCGGACCCACTATCAGCCCTGAAGTGGGTTTGTCGAGGAGGAGGATCCCAGGGTCATGCAGGAGGCTTAGCCCTTTGGAAACCCTCCTCTCCCCACCAGACATTTGATGCACACGAACTGTTCGATAAATGTCCTAGCCGAAGCTCAGCCAGGAGGTCGGAGACCATGGCAGAGATTTGTGTTGGGGAGATACAAGGAGGGAGCCCACTTCAACCAAGGTCTATGGCAACAAGTCCAAGTGAGGTTCCATCCTAAAACCAATTGGCAATAGGAGGAGTAACCCACTTGACTTATATACCATGACCCTTCTTTTCAAACTCCCGATGTGGGACTTCATTACTCATGTGTGATATTCCTAACAATATCCCCCTCACACATGAGTCCTTTCCACACCACATCAATGCACAAGCTCCCCCTTGAGCGGAAGCCTTTACCAAGGTGTCAAGCCACCATCATGAGCTTATCCACGCCATCGAGCCACGCTGCAGCACACGTATTACCGCTCAATCAACACCTTACCAAGGTGTCAAGCCACCATCATGAGCTTATCCAC
>JACYFF010019584.1:103374170-103461648 GCA_017589665.1 Selenicereus undatus
ATCAACACCTTACCAAGGTGTCAAGCCACCATCATGAGCTTATCCACGACATCGAGTCACGCTGCAGCACACGTATTACCGCTCGATCAACACCTTACCAAGGTGTCAAGCCACCATCATGAGCTTATCCACGACATCGAGCCACGCTGCAGCACACGTATTATCGCTCGATCAACACCTATGTGTCACTTCACCAAGCTCGTCCATGGGGTCCACCATGCCACACCTTTTGTCGCCTAGCCGAACGCACCATCGGCTCTGATACCACTTGTTGGGGAGATACAAGGAGGGAGCCCACTTCAACCAAGGTCTATGGCAACAAGTCCAAGACCAAGTGAGGTTCCATCCTAAAACCAATTGGTAATAGGAGGAGTAGCCCACTTGACTTATATACCATGACCCTTCTTTTCAAACTCCCGATGTGGGACTTCATTATTCATGTGTGATATTCCTAACAATTTGCTTCCGGGAGGCAGGCGGTGAAGGTAAACGTCTCGGAGATTGTGAGGAAGGGGTGGTGGGCATCATGTTGGGGGACATAGGCAGAGAGCTTTCTATAGTAGGAGGGGCAGATGGGGTGGGAGTTCAGGACAAGGGAGCCGGTTGTGGGGGAGGTTCGGGCCGCTAGGATGTCGAAGAGGGTGGATTTTCGGGCACCACTGGGCCCCACAATGGCGAGGATTTGAGAAGTTTAGCCAGTGAAGGAGATGTCTTGGAGGATGTAGGTGGGGGGGAAGGGTGGTGGTGCATGGCTTCGAGAGGAAGGTTGGTGGTAGCCGAAGAAGTGGAGTTTATTGAGGTGGGTTTTGAGTAGGATATGGAAGTGGTCGTTAGTTCATAGGTTTTTGTTGGTGGTGGTGGTGGAGATGCTGGTGGAGGGTCGTGGTGAGCTTCCATGATGGGAGGAGCAAGTAGAGAGAATTAAGCTTGGATGGGTTGTGAGAGTGATCAATGCATTATTATATGTGATGTGGAAGTGGTGATTTCATATAGATTTTGTACACTATAGGCGTATAAAATTGTTTGAGGGATCAGAGAATATTAATGATTTGAGCCATGTATGTGGTGTACTTTAATTGGTTGGCCTAATTCACGTACAGGAGATGTAGCATGTGATACCAATTAAACTATTTGCACTAAATCAACACTAATTTAATTAGTACTAGTTCTATTTGATATTATAGTGTAAAAAATTTAGATGTACATAATTCTATCTATATTTCATAGAATATTTATGTAGTGGTTTTAAAAGCAATTAACTTAGCAAATGTCACAATATTAGTGAACCCAAAAATATCACTTTCACTGTACGTTGCATATAGAATACAAATAGTAAATTTACAAAAGGAAAAACATCAGTACTTTATATTTTTAGTTGATTGTAGTTCAGATTTTTTTCTAGCTACAAACAATAAATTCAACCTATAAATATAAGTAATGAGTTGGAAAATGTAACTTGACTTGTAGTCATATTAATCTCAGTGCACCAAAACTTATTTCACAAAGAGTTATAAGATTCTGTTTAGCAAACAGTTGTTAATTAGTTATTAATTATTTGTATCAGCTGTTAGCTGTTAACTATTAACTATTTGAAATAACTGTTTCTGAAAAGAAACAAGTTTGATAGAATTAACTGTTTCAGACAAAGTTGGGAGATAAAAGGTTAATTTTTCACAAAGTTCATCCAAAAAATTCATATAATTGGCATTTTCAAATTAGCTTTTTGGGACTCGAAAAGCTATGGCAGAATTAATTTTGATCTTAGAATTAAACAACTATCTTATGAAGCCCTCAAATTAATTTTTGACTTAGTCAAGTAATTAATTTTTATTCAAAAAACTCTTTTTGGTCAAAAAAAATTATTTACCTACACTTAAGCATTTGATGAGGTGGAATTAAGCCTAATTAATTAAGCAAGTAAGTCAAAAACAGGGTGAGGCTTTAGGGTATAAGACAAACCAATAAAAAAAGAATCACAGGTTGTTATTAAAGTTGTTTATTTAGGCTCCGTTTGGACTCAGGAAAGTTTGGCGGAAAGAAAAAAATTTAGGAAAGTTACTTTTTTTCTTGTATTTGGTTTAAAGAAAATCACAAAGAAAAAAACATTGAGGAAAGTTAGGTGAAAAAATTGTTAGAAATAAGGGATAAAATTTTTCTCATGAAATTGTGAGGAAAGTTTGAGGAAAGTTCCTAACCTCCTCCAACCTTACATTGCTTAGATGATATCAACATGATTCAAGTGGTTCATCAACATTCAAATTTTTCATTCAAATTTTTGTATTTTTTCTTCAATCCAAATAAGAGAAAAAAGCTCATTTTCTCCCTACCTTTTTTTCCTTCATTTTTTTTTTTTCATTCAACTTTTCTTTCTACTAAATTTTCTAAGGACCAAACGAATCCTTAAGGCATCCAAAAAGGCATGCGACACTTTGTCTGATACAATTGTACCCAACAGTAACATTGGTCACAGGAGATGCGCGTTGGCTTACTTGTTCCGACCTCTGTGTAGGAGTAGTATTTTACAGGAAAATTTATAGATGGGTCATACTTTAAAAGGTATGTAATTGACTCATTCTTTTACAACAAATGGATGTTGGTTTTGGAAAGAAATGCAAATAGGTGAAAAAGCAAAGTGAGGCTAAATTATCACAATACCCTTAATGAAAAGATCCCATCTTCCTCCCTCTATCTGATGGCTGATGCACTGACTTTCTCTCTCCACCAAAACCTGGAAGCATCAGCAGGCATCAAAAGCAAGACGCAAAAACGCGGGTTTGTCCCGAGTTTATTTATGCTCTCTCTTTCTCAATCTCTCTCAAAAGTTGAATCTACTCCTGAATTCTGTAGAAGTGAGCAATTGTGCATCAAAATTGAGGGAAATGTAGCCCTAACTTATTCAAGGCAGCTTGGATGTGGGAGAAAAAGGGGGTGAGGCAAGGTGCGTACCGGTAGGTGAGAGAAAGTGCAGAGGGAGGGTGGACGTGAGCTTGCAGTGTTTGGTGTTTGTGGAAAACTAACATTGGAGGTTAGTCGTGAAGTCGGGGGTGGAAGAGTTTGGGCGGTTGATGTTTGTAAACGCCTTGAAATAGAGTGGTAAACATAAGGTATGTTAAATATTGTTTGAACTTTACGATTTTGGTATGTGAAATGACATTTTGGTGAATGACTTAGGCTGTAGGAATGGTAAATGTCTAGGGTAACATGTGTGCCAAGTTGTTAGTCATCATTTACCAGGGTATCATTAATGCTATTGTGTGAAAACCCAATTGCATGGGTGGGTGTGTTGGAGGGTGGGATAGGGCGTTATTGTCATAAAAGGAAGATGATGTAGTTGACACTGACATTGAATGAGAAGGGTGCGCTGTTGAACCAGGGGAATGTGGTGTTTACCATGGTAGAAGTAATGTCCTGAATAGATAGACAGAAAGCAGTGGTGTTGGGAACTCCTCTTATGTACTTGTGTGTAGCGTTTGATGCATTATTGGTTGCGCTAACCAGAAGTTGTTATTGATTGATGTGTAGGGTAATTGGGAAGGTAGTCGACCGATACAGTGGTACGGTAGTCGGTGTTACGATGTCTAGTACAAATGGATGGAGACGGTGTTGCTATGGGAGGCAGTGGTGGCGGGAGAGAGGTAGTTGTGTATGTGTTATGGGGGGCAAGTTGGATGATGGTGGAGCTAGAAAAGTAACGTATGTGGGGGGTTGGACGAAGTGTATCGTGCTGAAAGACGGTATAGGGATGGAAGAGGTGTGAAGAATGGTGAATGAGATTACTAGCAATGATTTGATTGTGCAGAAATTGTGCCATGGTTTGAAGTACGACTAGGGGAATGGTAATGGAATTGGAGGGGGAAGGTGATGTGAGGATGTTTGTGAAGGAGAATGATGAGCACGGGTATTTGTATGTGGGAGACGGTGATTGGCCGAAGAGGCGCGCACAAAAGGCAATACGGAGCTGTGATCATGGTGTCGTTTGTGGGAGAAGCGGTCGGTGTACGGATGATATGATCCAAATGTCGCGTTTCAAGTCAACATTTAGCGCCCTTAAGATACAATCTTGGTTTGTTGAATAGCCTAAAACGATGACATTCGATTAAAGGTTGACTATATTGGTCGGACAGCGAAATTTGACATGTATTCTATCGTATTGCACATGTTGAACAAGGTGAAAATGAAGCAGTAAAGTACACATCCATAGCTTGCTAATAGATGGTCAAGTCAATAACCCCAAAATGAAGCACATCATTTGTGCCTTTCAGATACAACCTTCATTTCACGTCAACAACCCAAACACAGGGGCCACAGACATTCCAACAACAACCCCTCGACCGTTACATTCGCTGCCTGAAACCAAGCTGCCCGTGGGAGACTAATCATTCATTGCAATAACGGTCGCAGTCATAGGTGGGATCAGTACCCCCACCGCCCACGCCAGGCAAATGAGAAGGATGATGTTCAGTACAACCAACATTGCACACCATTGTTTCCAGTTCACCATATCATCCCTCACCTTCTAATCCATTGCCTGATCTTCTGCTTGGATGAAGTGGTGATTGTTTCGTTCGGTGCACACCAAATCTCGAACCTCCCGTAGCTCCTTAGTTAGCTGGTCAATTAGGTCTTTGGCTTGTTTTGGATAGTCGGGGTCTATCATAGCCAAGTATTGACAGGAAGATTCGTTCTACATACGGTCGTCTGTGGAGGGACATGAACAACACGGGTGAGTACGCACCACAAAAAAAGTGGTTTTTACCAACATGGATAGTTCTATTGGAATAAGTACATTTGCTGTTGGTAAAACCTTATACCAACAAATATTGGTCTGTTGCTAGACTATTGATAAAAAGAGGTAATGGTATTAGTTTTACCAATAGATATTGTAATTTTCCGTAATTGCTCCTTAATACCAACATAATGAATCCGTGGGTGAATGTCATTGTGTTACCAACATAGACATAATATATTGGTGACGACAAGTGTTACCATCAGATCATTATGTTGGTACTAAATCAACTGGCGGCATAAATTATTCATCAACATACTGATGAACCTCTATTTTACACTATTTTTAGCCCCTATTTGACCCATTTCCTTTCCTATTTTCACGTTTAATTGTGCTAAGGAATGGTCAAATTGGCATCCTTTTGCAAACTTTTAACTCACATAACATCTTTCGATATTTTCAGGAACTTCATTAAAGAAACGGAAAGATGAACAATATTTGGAAAAGGAGCGCCAGGAAGACGAGAAAAGCTGCGGAAAAAGTCGCACGAAAGTCCCACGGAACCGGACCCACGCACCACGGCCGAACCACCCGAGACCGGCACAACTGGTCGGGCAACCAGGTGGCACGGCCTGGTCGTGCCACGTGGCACGACCGTGCCATGTGGCACGGTGTGGCCGTGCCATGTGGCACTCCCGTGCTACTTGTGCGATGCTCGGGTATTTTTTTGGCAGATTTTTGGCACGGTCACCCCGTGCCTATGGGCACGACCGTGCCACCCCCGTTCCGCGTCGCGACTTAAAAGTTCTCTCGGGGCTGTTTTGAGGGATATTCAGTTTTGCATTCATTTTTACGCTGGTTTTACGTTCAGTCTCTCTCAGTACTCTCCCTAGGCGATTCTCGGGTTTAACTTTAGTTTAATTCTTGTTCTTGAGAATTGTTCCGGGATTGAAGACTATTTTCATTCAATTAATTCCAGGTTTTCGTTGTTATCTCTTCTCTCTTTTGTCCTCTTGTTTTAGAATTCAATTATCATGACTCTTTGGTTGAATGTTGCGATTATTGCGTTTAGTATGATTGTAGGCTAAATCCTCAACTTAGGTTGGGATTAATGTCGAGTATGTATGATTGAATTGTAAACTAGCTCACTTCTTGCTCCCCCCTTTGTTTTGTAATTGCGAATTCTACTCTGCACGCCACATGCTCGACGAAATGCTCGAAAGAGTATTTGTCCATTTTTATTGGGGTTTAGGGGAGCGTTGAGAGACGAAACCTTTACCTAGTGCGACTTAGTACACAATTTAGGTTTTGACATGAAAATAGTCAAGTCTTAATTGGGATTTGAGATTGTAGATCTCGTAATCCTTCAACCTTTAGTCCTATGAAAATAGGCGACTGCAGTTGCAGGATTAGTCTTCGACCCTTGAGAGAGGGAGGAGATGGGCCAAATTGACAATCTATCCATTCGTATTACATTCATGGGAATGCTTGAGTGGGTTAGTAATTAATTCATCTGCGTATTCGTGTTATTAATTCCAACCTAGGTGCTTTTTATTCTGCTATTTACTAAAACCCTGAATTATCACTATCTCTCGTCGTTTAGCTTTCAACCACGACTTGATTTGCCTAGCTTGAGTTAGTCCAATTAGTTCTAGTAGTTGAAACCAAGTTCCCTGTGGATTCGACCCGTACTTGCCGGTTGCTAGCTACAGCTACGCCGTGCACTTGCGGTTAAGTAAAACAGCTAACACATACTGTATCTGCTAGTAATTCTTTCTTTTTTCCGCTTTCACACACCTCATGATTTGAAACATATACTACCAATAGTCCATCCATTCAAGTGGAAATTATTTTTTCCAACAAATGCATCTACACAAAATCAAACCTGCAGGAACAATATTTATCCACAATAGAAGAATCAACTCAAATAAAAATAAAGTGTTATAATTTCGCTAAAAGTTTATGACAAATAAGTACATAACTCCAACAATTGCTTCCATTAAAAATAAAATCCAAACTATAAGTGCAAGCTCATAAACATTACTTGTTCTACTTAAAAGATAAGTCATGACAAAAGTTAACTACATAAGAGAACTCAAACTATGATTGATCATTTTGTTCTTGATCATCAACTTCTTTGGCATTTTCTTCTTCAAATGCATGACCATTTTCATTGTCATCATCAATATCCTCAAATGAAGAAAGAACATCATCCGATATTCCCTTTTAAACAGGCACAAAAGCATAAATCTTAAGAAGTAATAAAGAATATTTATAATTATCTAATGACATTCTCTCTTAATAACATGATGTTAAATTTATCATTAAAAATAAACAAAAATAAACAAGTTATCAAACACATTCCAACCAAATTAACTTTTCATGTAAACCTCTAATCACTCTCTTCCCCCCACCACCTCATGGCAAGAGATGTAATAAATTGCATTGCAACAAATTAATTTTAATTGAAATAAAATGTACAAGACCATCTTAAATTGAAAAAGTTTACCAGCAAGATAGTCAAATTAACTCATCTGCACTCACTTATTATAGAACTTGAGATATAAATGCATAAATTTGTATACTCTATAAAAACTACAGTAGTATCAATAATTTGTTAAATTCCTACTTAAATTCTGGAGCAAAACCAACAGAGTTTCGCCTGAAAAAATGACTATTTTTCAGGCTTAAAGCCTTACATTAATTCCCTACATCGAGCAGAAGTATAAAAGAATGTAGAAATAGGCTCAATGGCTTCACGCTGAAATCCACAACTCTATGGACCACTTGCCCGGCGTATACCAAACATTAAAGTTCAATAATAATGAAGGAAATAAAAGATACAACTCGAAACCAAATTATACAAGGCCAAAGATCTAAATCTACGCATACCACATATAAACTTTATATATGGGCACTATGTCTAGCTCATCAGGAAAATGTATGAAACCAAAGAAAGTTCCCCAGCTTCGAAATTTGTCTAGCTTATCAAGAACATCTACATCACATGAATAAAATATATAGCACAAGTCATTGCCTACTAAAAGACATGTATATCACACATAAGAATTTCTGAGACAAAGACCATTACTCTGGCCACTAGCTTAAAAAACAATTAAGTACCACAGAAATCTCAGTAATGAAACAAATAATAAAATATCTCACATAGGAATACCTGGTGCTTCAAAAGCACTTTCACCAAATTGGTGACATATCCAAGTTTATTCTCCAAACGTTCAATCTTCTCTTGACTTTTTTGTCGCTCTTGCTCGATTTTCATTCTTTTAGTTCGTTCTTCCTCTAAAGCGCACCTTTTAGAAGTTGAATGAGGAACTTTGACCCCAATGCCAAAGGTCTCAGCATAACCATGCATACTTGTCTTCTCCAACAACTTTTTTGAAAATTTCATCTCGAGTAGCATAATCACATGAATCTTCTTCAAAACGAGATAACTCATTTTCAATTGCTTCCTGTCATGTTAGACATTTGTAAAAGGAAATAAGATGAATAAGAAAATTAAATAAAAATAAACACTCATACCTTTGCACTAGCTGAAGCATCATCAAGTTTTGTAGCTTTCTTTGGTGCATAGGTCTTCAACCATATTGTAAGCTTATCTATCTTATTGCCTTTTTCCTAAAAAGTATATAAAATACTAAATAAGTTACCTAAAATCAAAGTGAGCTATAGTATAAATAGGATATATATAATACCTTTTCTTCAGCACGTACACGTGCGAAAGTCTTTGTTCCTCCATAGTGACACATTTTGTTATTGCCTCGAATTTCAATTCATCTTTTAATTCTAGCCTAAATGAATAATTGACAAATCACATCATAACAGTTGCATTATTTCAAAATAATTATAACTGTAAATGTTCATAAAGCAAATAATTACGTTTCCCTCGTCTGATTCCCAAAACTGTACTAAGTTGACCTATATTTCAAGTGGTATGTGTTCTGGTCTTTTGCTAACTGCTTCATCATGACTTCTACCATCAAATAGTGCCACCTTCAACTCACATTTATAGCCTCTCCAATAAGCATGCATTTTCTCCATTGTCCATTCATAAGGTTCATTTCCTTCAGGAAAGTGAAATAAACGTTGTACAACAGATACAAAGAAAAAGAACCAATCAAGACTTAAAATAAACTTAAAAGTCATATTTTTACTTTGAAATCCAAGCACACATGCAGGGCTTGGCGTAAAAATCAGAGTGTGGAGGTTCAACTTTGAAAGTAATGTAATATATACTGAGACATATATACCTTCACCTCTGCCCACACTGAATCCTTTTTCTCTTGTTCAATTTTCCTCCAATCAACACATTCAAGTGGTAGTCTTCTAAGGTCTTGTGCAAGACACCCCATCACCGAAGACATTTGCTTTTGAGAATTACCTATAGGTTGAAGTTATTCGTTCACATTAACAAATACAGAATTCTTCAAAACCTTTATCTTATTAGGTCCACGACCCTTCTCATTCTTTTCCTTGGTTGCTTTTATGCGCCTTCTACTTGTGGTGTTGTGACCACCTTCAGTCGATGATTCACCTCCCATATCATGATTTGCTTGACTTCCTACACGCTCCAATGAGTTTGAATTGAGTGTTATATATGATAATTATAGAAACTAAATGAAATATAATAACAAAAAATAGGAATTGCACTTAGACATAAAAGTAACATATGTACAAATGCACCACAAGTACATGACTTACTTCTAGGAACCTCTCCATTGTCTCTGGGTTCTAAGCTCATGTCACCATTGTTGACATGTGAATCAGCATGCTTTGAGAGCTCCACAGATCGAATGGTATGACTTGGACTATGACGTGACTCTTGTATAAGTAAAAAAATCAGATGGTACAAAAGAAGCATTTTTCGTCGTCGTACGACTACTGAAAACATTGTTGTTTTGGGTTCCAATTGTCTCTTTTTCTATAAACTTCCTGCCAAATGTTTTACTTTAATCTTTAATAATACAAAAACTTGCATTCTGTATTAAAAAAAAAACCCCTACTTGCAGTAGTCTGTGGCAAAGAGGATGTTCTTGATGAGAAGAGAGAACGTCGAATGGAAGTTCCTCGAGACAAAGTAGGTGTTGAGGCTTCTTTTGACCTCAGACTGCGCCTTACTTCTTGATTTAATAGCTAATTTTTCCCAAACGTCAACATATGCTTCATTAATATAAAACATAAGTAACTTAAATAAAAGATTATTACTACTTTGAGACAACTATAAAACTATGATTAATTTATGACCTACTGCAAGTTGATCTCTTGTAATCATCATCTTCTTAGCTGGCAATTTTCCTGTAGAGGACCTAATCTGAAACAAAGTACATATATAAATTATTCAGAATTGTTTCAGAATTAAAATCTTCAAGTACATATATAAATTATATAAATGGTTAGCCAATAAAGAAGTGTTTCATCAAAATAGTACATATATAAATTATTCAGAATTAAAATCATATAATGTCTCATCATCTTCGTCACTTTCAGCACTGCTATTATTTGAGTCTATCTCCACATCATTGTTCCTTTCAATGGCATCAATAAAAGGCTCATTCAATGTAACTCCCACGATATCTTCTCTAACATCAACGAATTCTTCTGCATTGATCGAAGTTGAGTTGTCTACTTGTAAAACTTCCACTTCTGGTATAACATCATCTTCCAGTTCATAAAGATCTCTTAGTTTAGTAGCAATGACTACATGCCGGTTTTTCTCTTTGGACACTGGCACATAAAAGACTTGTATTGTTTGAGATGCTAGGATAAAAGACTCACTTGTTTTCCAATGTGATTTAATGTTAACAAGAGTAAATCCAAACTCATCTTGTTTTACACCTCTAATTGGATGCACCCAATCACATCGAAATAAGATAACACTTCTTCCTTAAGGATAACTCAACTTAATGATTTCAGTTAAAATCCCATAATAAGCTATATCTCCTGTATCTGTGCAAGAATTCACAAGAACACCTGAATTTTGGGTCTTGCTCCTCTTATCAATCTTTTTAATACGCCACCTATACCCGTTACAGGTAATCTTAGTCATTGTCTTTATCCATTCACTTGGAAATGCACTTAGATATTTCAAATCATCAGCCATAGAGCAATCGGCGGGACGATGCCTATGAACCTGAGAATGTATAGGTTTTGTCTATTATGATACATTGACCATGTAAAGTTTGCATATATAAATATCATATGTATATTAAGATACTTACATTTTGATCAAACCATTTTGGAAATGTCTTTTTATAAATCTTACCAACACTTTCATTTAAAGTCTGACATTCAGTACTAACAATCTCATAATGCTCTCTGAAACCATAAAAACACGTCTTAAATTATAGAATGAATTTTAGGAACTTTATTATATCAAATCGAACAATAAGGTGCACTTACTTTGCATAACTTTGAACTTCGTCGCAGTTAAATAACACATAAGTATGTGCTTGGTCAATTAATGAATGGTCAGGATGAATATCTCTCTTTTTGGATAATGCTCGACATCTTAAGGAGAACACAGATAGTCCCTTGTAACATTCATCACCATCATCATTATTCCTTGAGGACCTATTCTCTTTAGTCTCCGCACCAGGTAAATATCCTGCACAGAATATCAAACATTCATTTGCTACGTATCGTTCAACAATTGACCCCTCTGGACGACTTTTATTGCCAATAGAAAATTTTAACGTCCTCAAGTCCCTATGAAAATCAAAATCACATGACATGGCTATTATGTTTAGTTGCAAATAAAAAACTGTGGATGTAAAAATTAAAAATTGAGTATATATCGTTCTACATTCATCCAATGATAAATGACTGGACCCGTAACCTTTGCTTCATATGGCAAATGGACAAGTAAGTGTTCTGTTATATTAAAGAAGGAAGGCAAAAAAATGCTTTCCAAACGACAAAGGGTAACAATGACACGATCCTGTAACCTCTCAAAATCTTGAGGTGTTGCAACTTTAGAGCAAAGCTCTTTAAAGAAGTTGCTTAACTCAATTAATGCAATCACCACATTTTTGTCTTTCATTTTCCTAGCAATCGATGGTAATAGTTGCTGCATTATAATATGATGGTCATGCCTTTTTAAACCATAAATTTTACCGTCAATAATGCACCTTCTGATATTTGATGCATAACCATCAGGCACTTTCACGGCAGCAAGCAAACCAATAAATTCCTCTTTTTCTTTCTCGCTTAATGTGAAGCATACTGGAGGAATGTATACTTTGCCTCTGTCTTCTACTGGATAGATTTTGTCCCAGATATTCAAGTCCTTTAGGTCAAGACGTGATTGCAACGTATCTTTTCTCTTTCCTTCAATGCCTAGAAGTGTACCAAGTATACTCTCTGAGACATTTTTTTCTATATGCATAACATCCAAGTTGTGACGTACCAGAAGATGATCCCAATAAGGGAGTTTGAAAAATATGCTCTTTTTATTCCAAGGCATCAGTTCATCCCCCTTTCTTTTATTTTTCTTTTTAGTCCTGGATGTTTACCAAATATGACATCAAGTTCTTCCATTTGATTCAACAAATTAGTTCCAGATAACAATTCATGAGGAGGTCTCATTTCTGTTCCTCCATTAAATGCCTTCTTACTACGCCAAAATTAATGGTCTCCTGGTAGAAAACGACGATGACCCATGTAACACATTTTTCTAATTTTCTTCAAATAAAGGGAACATGTATCAACATTACAATATGGACATGCATACTTCCCTTTAGTTTTCCAACCTGATAAGCTCCCATATGCGGGGAACTCACTTGTAGTGCACACTAGGGTTGCTTGTAAATCAAAAGTCTCATCCTTTGAGGCATCATAAGTTTCTACGCCTGGGTCCCAGAGTTCCATTAGCTCATCAATTAAAGGTTCTAAGAACACATTAATATCATTTCCTGGAGACTTTGGACCAGGTATAAGTAATGAAAGGAACAGATAAGGTTGTTTCATGCACAACCATGGAAGCAAATTATAAGTAATCAATATAACAGGCAGCCTGGTGCACAAGCATCCCGCGTTCACGCAGGGTCCAGGGAAGAGTCGCACCCCAAGGGGTGAATTATAGGTAGCCTAACCTGACGCCATATACTATATTGAGTGCTCATATTGCCATACAGATTAAATCCGCCACTTAACAAGCAAAGCCTGACATTTTGCGGATCACTAGCAAATTTTGTATACCTATTATCAAAATGCTTCCAAGCATAAGTATCAGTTGGATGTCTTAATCTTCCATCCTCTTTACGTCCCTCTGCATGCCCCCTCATCAAATGAGCTGTCTTAGATGACATGTACAACCTTTTAAGCCTAGGTATTAGGGGAAAGTGATGTAAGATCTTTATTGGAACTGGATTGCCAGAAGTTAATTTCATTATCATCCCATCATCTGCGAGCTTATACCTAGAAGTATTAGACTCAGGATACTTGATGAGTTCAACCTTATCCTTCCAGAAAAGGACGTAATCATTAGGACATGCATCTATCTTTTTGTAACCAAGATCAAATTGTTTAATGAGGCTTTTTATTTATTTAAAGGAATTTGGCAATACTGAATCTTTTGGAAGAGCCCTTTTGAAGAGTTTTGTACATGCATCAAATGCCCTGTCACTGACATTATACATGCATTTAAGATGAAACATCTCGACAATAAATTAGAGTTTACTAAACTCTTCACACCCTGGATAGAGGAGCTGACCCGCATCTTCAATTAGTTGAAAAAACTCCTTTGTTTATTCATTAGGGCCCGAGGAATCATTAACGGATTCATGACAAGCAAAAGCATCCCCTATCATATCATACATATCATGTTCGATTGAACCATGACTTTTATGATTAAATTGATCATCTAGCATCTCATCATCGAATTGGCTCCCCATGATAGACCCATACATGTTTATGGTAGTTAGCATCCATCCCTTTCATAAGAAGGTGAACTCTTACAAATTCCCTTTCATGGTGGAATCGATTAGCACATGTTGTACATGGGCATGGAATCTTATCATCAATAGTAGAAGTCACAAATGCATGATCAAGAAACGCATTTAGATATTCCATATATTCGTTATCCATTCTCCTTAACTTCACCTAATTCTTATCCTTAAACACATCCATAATGGCAACTTCCTACATATTATAATTTCAAATGATTATTCATTCTTAAGATATAAGCTAGCAAACACTATAAAAACAAGTATAGTCCATGGTTCAACAATGACAAATATCTTTTTCAAAACTCACCTTATACAAGTAATCAAGATCAATGACATAAAAAGGGTAGGGGTGCACATAAAACACATTCAAACACTTCATAATTCAACTTAACAGAATGAGCCACACATGGCCTCGCAATCCACACGACTGCGGTCAATCATATCCCAGACTCCCTCCCCACACAACACAGGCCACAAGAACCTCGAACCACTCAATAGTTCTACCTCAAGCCATCCAACTACCAACTTTGTTTCAATTCCATAATCATAGCATTCTAACACAAAGGTCATAATGAAATATCGACATATAAACTTACCAAGCGAGCAACATCCATTCAGCGGCACGTTACAGCATACACAGACATATGTTTAGATATATGTATATATTTCATTGACTTAAATAAAGTATTTAACAGACTTAAACAAACTAATATGGCATGAAACTAGCTTGCATTCGTTTCTCACAAATAGGAAGTAAGCATGCCAAGTTCATGTCATTTTCAAGCATAAATTCGCTAACTTAACAAGCATCGAGTCACGATCTACTTAGGTTGTTTCAGGAGCTACTTTTAAAAATGGTTTACCTAACTTAACGAGCATCGATTGAAATATGCTTAGGTTGTTTTAGGAGCTACTTTTAAACATGGTTTACCTGATATTTTGTTGTTTGTTCTTTCACACTCTATAGATCTGTAGATCACTCAAGACTTAGGCACTAAGCTGGGCATCTGTTCAGAAGTCATAAAATCATATGATATAAAAATTATTTACCTTTTCAATTAATATTTTACCCACTGATATCAATCAATACACAAGCAACAGGATTAAGTAAAAACACAATATTCATTATTGTCTTTGATCATCCATTTAAGCAAAGGAGGCCTTCCTTCAATCTCATCATCATTCAGGAAAAGATGTCTACCAGTTCTTAATATCCAACGAATCACATTGGCAGCAACCTTTCCCAAAGATGTCACACCAAAAAGGAATGGTACGTATACCTAAAATGAAAGCAACTTATCAGATACAACATGATAACCACTCAGGCACAAAAAATAAGGGCAATGACAACTAAAATGAAATTAGGTAACAAAAAACTTCATCAATATTAGAATGAATCCAATACAAAATAAGCAACACCAGAAGTCAGTAAAGAGTAATTAACATGAGTGGGAATAAATATTTTTTTGGGATAAATAATCCCTCAAAAAGTACCCATATCAAATATGAAAATATGCTAACATAATGCACTAAAGTCCATGTACTCAAGCAGCATGGTCTAACCGCAAGCCCCATATAGCAGCAAACCATCTTTACAGGATTTCCCCTTTAAAGTCTTTGCCCGTTTGGCAAGTAGTCGTTAGCTGTTAGTTTTTCAAGGAGTAATTGTGCACCAGACATCTAGCAGACGGAAATAATAGGACCAATAGGAAATACACAAAGGGTTTGCACCATGTCAAATTCAGGTAAAGTTGTCTTATTTCATCACAGATAGATCATGGGTAATATAAGCCGCAATTCTACACAACTCAGAGACCATCAAACTTGAGCGTATGAGAGACAAAAAGCAGCAGCAGTCAGACAATGGTGACAGCCATAAACATTTAATTAGTCAGCAAACACGACCTCAACTAATTACAGGTCAGTGAGTACCTAAACATACCCCTAATATTGTGATGAGGCTTGGCCACATCTCTAGTTTGGTCTAACCTCCATAGCTAGAACAGTGGCGAAGCCAAAAATTTGGGAGAGAGGCGTCGAAAATAAATTGATAATTGTGATTGAGTGATATTGTTCCCACCTTCTTCATTCAATAGTCAGTTTTTAAATTAGAACGTGAAGAGAATGATAATTCTTTAGTTATTTTTTTTGAAATATCTACGCATTTTGAGTTAGAATTCAAATTAATCTACAAATTAAACAATTTAAAAATTAAAATTTGCCAATTAAACTCATAAATTAAAACTAAAAAAGTAAATTAACCTTAAGTTCAATGATTACTCAACAAGTTAAACTATTGAGGTCAAGTAAAGTGCTATTTTTAGAAATATTTATATACTTTGACCCAAAATTGAAATTAAACCCCACAAATTAAGCAAATTCAGAATTGAAATTCACAAATTAAACTCATACATAAACTTAGAAAACAAATTGATTTACAAATTAAGGATTGAATAACAAATTGAAGTCAATTAAAAGTACCAAACTATAATTAGTAAAATTTGAAATTCAAGTTGGAGAGATGCTATTGACCCAAAAAAGTGAGAAAAAATTCCACGACTTCATAAATTGGATTCTAACAATAAAGGCGTTCCCACCGTTGAGCTAAGCACATCCTCAATGAATGCTTACCCCACAGCATTAATTTATATGGTATTTTAGGATTCCAGCTAATTTATTCTACTTCTGGCGGAGGAGGGGTGTTAGTTGACACCACGCTCCCTCCGCCAATGAGCTAGAAGTCAAGTACCTTGATTGTAAATCATGGATGACCAACTCATCTTTACAAACCTTTTTTTTCCCCCTATTTTCCCTTTCTCTTTTCCTCCCTGAATGCCAAGGTCATCTAACTCCTCAAATTTCCAACAACAGAGCAACTGAAGCATGTTTGAAGGTAATAGATGAAGGCAAGAAGCCATGAACTATGAAGCAAAGTTTCCAACAATAGAGCAAGTGAAGCATGGTCAAACACGACATTCAAGCAACTGAAGCAAACTTTGAAGTTTCCAACATATATCAAAATTCAAAATCATTATTGAAATTTCAATCCAATTAAAACGTTCAACACCAAACCACTAGTTGGAATTAAAGCAAAGAGAAGTAGCATGCAAGAGTAAGAATGAAGAAGGTGAAACTGAGAGCTATAAATTAAATTGGAATCAATCCAATTAAGAACAGAGGCACATTATCGTCTTAAATGTCTAGCTTATCTATAAGGTTGTTTGACTTTCTTAACCTTAACTAATATCTCAATAAGGTGGCCAGCCTAACTTTTAACAGATTCTGAATAAATACACGTGGATAATTCTAAGATATACAATCCATTCATATTTGATAATTTTCAAAGAGTCAAACATAGATTACAATAGTTGTCTTTGCAATGAATGATAAGTTGTAAAACAACAAAACATAAAACAATTCAAGTTTTCTTCTTAATGCCAACTCCCAACAAGTCTTCAGGCATTAGGGTCTAAGTTAACTTTTAGTATGTGAGTAATGGTGAGGTCATGAGCTCCTCGAACCCAAAAATTAAAGCTTGTAGATTGTATATTTGGTTCCTACCAAGTGGGGGCGAAGCTAGGATTGTCTATTAAGAGGGTCAAAATCCACATCTATGTTAATAACTGTAAACTTAAGAATATTGATTTTATTAAAAAAATTACAACATTGCAATATACTTAGAAGAAAACGCTTTCATCGTTATGAACTGCACATAATAATTAATCCAAAATTTTAGTCTACTATAATTTTATCGTCACATTTTCACTAGTAGATTTTAAGATAGTGAACAATGCATTGCCAAATTTTATTTTATTTTTAAAAAAAAGAAGGTAATTGTATATGAAGAGTTACTCCAATTACAAGTTTTTACCGTTGATGAAGGGATGCTAATAACTTTGCTGCAAAATATGTATACATAAACATGCCTTAAATATATGATAGGAAGCCTACAAAATATGTATACCGTTGATGGAGAGCACATTGAGCTTACAGAAGAGAAGGTAGTTTTCTTAGAAGGGAGAGGTCATCAATTGAAGGCTGACAGAATGAAGGCTATTTGCCAGCTGATTACGTAAACATTTGAAAGTTCAATGGATTTAGGTCGGAAAAATGGAAGGGGTTCTCTTGGCCGTGTAAATTTTGGCAAGCTCATTACTAAAAAAGTTCAAATTAACGACGAAAAAAATTAACGATGGATTTGGCGATGGAAATGGCGACTGAAAAACAATTTTAGAAAAAAATCAGATTGTGCGACATATATAGTGACGGATTAAACTTTTCGTCGCCATAATTAATAGTTGGCGACGGAAATTCCGTAGCCAAAATTTAAAATTTTTTTTGAAAAAATGGGTGACGAAAATTTCCGTCGCCCCAAAAAAAATTTCGTTTTTTTTTTTAAAAAAATCGGGTTGGCGATGGAAATTCCGTCGCCAGCCCAGTTAAATGAAACCAGAATTTTTCTGGTTTCATTTGCTGTCATTCAAAGAGAAAGGGAGCGAGAGACCGAACGGAATCGCCAACCCAACTCGACCCCGTCCCCCGCCCCGCCAAGCCACCGCCGACCGTCCCCCGCCCCCTACCGCTGTCTGTCGCCGGTACCCTGCCACTGGCCGCCGCTAGCCACCCATTCCACCGTCGGTTTTTGGGAGCACTTTGAGGTATTTTTTTCAACTAAACTACTTATAATTTGTACAAATTTTTGTATTGCATTGTTAGAATTGCATAGTTAGTTCATATTTATGTTAAAATATGGTGTTTGTGTAAGGTTACTGCTTTAATTTGGTTCAAGATTGGGGTAAATGCGATTTACGGTTTAGGTTTGGTAGTTTGAAGTTAAAGTTTGATATGTTGGTAGAATGAAATGGTTTAATTGATAATGTTGTTGAAATGTGCTATTTGTGTGAGGTTATTATTCTAATTCGTTACAAGAATTTGGTAAATGCGATTTAGGGTTGAGATTTGGTAGTTTGAAGTTGAAATTTCATATGTTGGTGGAATGAAATGTTTTAATTGATAATGTTGTTGAAATGTGGTGTTCGTGTGAGGTTATTGATCTAATTTGGTTGGAGATTTTGCTAAATGCAATTTAGGGATTGGGTTTGGCGATGTGAACTTGAAAGTTGATATGTTGGTGGATTGAGATGCTTTAGTTTATAATTTTATTCAAATTTGAGTTCGTATGAAGTTGTAGCTCATATTTGTTTAAAGATTTCGCTCAATGCAACGTCTACTTAGATTTGGTAATTTTAAGTTCAAATTTGATATGTTGGTGGAATAAAGTGGTGAACTAGATATGTATAAATTATTAGTTTTGTGATATTCGTGAGAATATAAGTATATTTTTCAAAATTTATAAGTTTTTTTTGGGTGCATGTGGAAATTTTAAAATAAACATATATAAAGATAATTGCGTAATTTATGTAATTATTATAATTTTGATTAAAATTAATTCTTAGCAAATACCTTATGTGGTTATTGTTATTTGAGCAGAATATAAATAGTCCTCCACATCGTAGGTGGATGTATAATAGATTACTGCCTGAACATAGTGGTTATATGCAAGAATTTCTAGATGGAGTAAACCAATTCGATCAATTTGCACGTACACAGTCAGAGTTTTTGAATGGGGGAAAGTATAGATGTCCTTGTACGAAATGCAGAAATAGGGTGCACTTGACACTTGATGAGGTCAAGATGCACCTTATGTATAAGGGTTTTGTGCAAGGGTATTAGTTTTGGATAAGTCATGGGGAAATAGAACCTTAGGAATATGGTTCTGGGTATTCAAATAGTAAAATTTCCGAAGTTGGAGGTTCAAGTCATGTTAATAATAACCATTCTGAATCCTACATAGATTAGATGGAGGACATGGTTGATGATGCTATAATAGCAAATCAAAACGTAAGGGAAGAAGGGTCAAGCACTTGCCAAGAACCATTTTATAATATGGTTCAAGCTGCTCAACAAACCTTATATAATGGTTACTCCACCCACAGTGAGCTATCTGCGGCGGTGAGACTGTTGAGTATTAAATCTGATTATAATATGCCTCAAAATTGTTTCAATGAAGTTGTTCAATTAATGAAAGAGATGTGTCCCCCTAACAACCGTGTGCCAAACAACTATGGGCAAATGAAGAAAGTTGTTAAAAATCTCGACAACGATGTGGTTCAAATTGATTGTTGCCGGAAAGGTTGCATGCTATTTTATAAAGAGAACGCAAACCCGGATGCGTGCAGGTTTTGTGGGCATTCGAGATGGAAGAGGCAAAGGTCACAACTAAGGAATCATAATCCATTGTCATACTTAAGGATGCATTACTTGCCGTTAAAACCTTGACTGCAGAGGTTGTACGCATCAAGAATTAGTGCAGAGCACACGAGATGGCATTATGAACATCGATGTGAGGACGGTGTTTTATGTCATCCATCACATGGGGCAGCATGGAAACATTTCGATACCAAGTACCTTGAATTTGCTACAGAGCCTTGAAATGTAAGGCTTGGCTTATGCGCTAATGGATTTAATCCTTACACATTGTCTTCAAGATCATACTCCATTTGGTCGGTGGTCGTTGCACCTTATAACCTCCCCCCTGAAATGTGTATGACCACGCCATTTATGTTCTTGACTTGTGTAATCCACGGGTCCAAAAATCCCAAGAACAAGATAGATGTATATTTACAACCTCTTGTTCATGAGTTGGAAGAGTTGTAGGATGTTGGAGTTGAGACTTATGGCATTTCTGTGGGGCATACATCTCAAATGAAGGCTGCACTTATGTGGACCATCAATGATTTTCTTGCATATGGAATGCTATTTGGGTGAAGTATCAATGGCCAATTGGCATGTCCCGTATGTATGAAACAGAAAAAGGCTTTGAGATTGAGAAATGGAGGTAAATTCTCATGGTTTGACTACCATCGGTGTTTTTTGCCAAGGAATCATGCGTTCAGAAGAAATAGAACAGCATTTAGGAAAGATAGAACTATTACAGGGGATCCTCCTCGTCGACTATTTGGGAAAGAACTTTATGCCGAGGTGGAAGATTACCCAATGGTAAGTACAAATGGTGACTTTGTCATACCGGGATTTAAGGAAAATGAGCACAAATGGATGAAGAAAAGCATATTATGGGAATTTCCTTATTGTCAACACCAACTGCTCCGCCATAATTTGGATGTGATGCACATTGAAAAGAACTTCTTCAAGAACATTATCAACACTGTTATAGATGTTCATGGGAAAACAAAGTACAATGCCAAATCAAGAATGGATGTTGCAGAAATATGTGATAAACCATAATTACATTTACATTTAGGCCCAAGTGGTAAGCCGGTTAAACCAAAAGTGAAGTTCGTACTTCATGTGGAGAAACGAAGAGATTTGTGTGAATGGGTGAAGGAGCTTCAAATGCCTGATGGATATTGCTCTAATTAGAGGAATATAGTGGACCCTAATAAGGCTAAGTTTAACAACATGAAAAGTCATGATTGTCATGTCTTCATGGAGACTCTTTTACCAATTGCATTTGGTGCGCTACCAAATGATGTGTTGAAACCTCTTTTTGAGATAAGTCGGTTCTTCAAGAACTTATGCTCAACAACATTGCGGGAGGATATGCTTGAGGAACTGCATCGCAACATTGTCATCACTTTGTGTAAGTTGGAGATCATTTTCCCTCCTGGCTTTTCAATGTAATGGAGCACCTACCATTGCATTTTGTAGAAGAGGTTCAACTAGGTGGTCCAGTACAATACAGATGGATGTATCCATTTGAGATGTGAATTATACTATAATCGATGAAACCTTATATAAATTCTTATATGTGGAATCACTTAGAAGTGAATGCAATTGTGAATTTGGTAGGTTCTTTGGCCGATTGAAGAAAAAGACAAAGCAACAAGCATGTCCTGAAGGTTCAATCACAGAAGCATACCTAGAGGTAGAGAGGACATTCTTCGTCTCCTATTACTTCGGCTCTAATGTGCCCTCCATGCGCACTAGGTGCAGGAGAAATGAGGATGACAATGAACATATTAATCATTTTTCAACTTTGTCCATGTTTGCACCGCAAGGGACCGCTATTGGTAGGGACAGATCAAGGTATCTCACAGATGCCGAATATGTTGTTGCCCATCTTCACGTGTTGTTAAATTGTGATGAAGTTAAACCTTATATAGGGTGAGTGGTATTTTCACTTCCAATTGAGTTTATCATTCAGAGCGCAAGTATATTAATAGGCTTCATAAAATGTGATAGAATTTTCACAGAACAAGTCAAAACTGCACGTCCCAATGTCAGCGACGCAGATGTCGACACCATCATCGAAACTCATTTCGCAGATTGGTTTAGTGAGAATGTAATTATTATAACTCATTTATTTATAATTTTAACATAACAATTAATTAGGTGTATTGTATTAATTAAAACCACATGTTATGTCACCTTAGGTGCATTATATTTAACTATTTGAGACCGACACATATTGCTACTTGAGCCAATTGGATGTGAAGCCAAAGCGGTATGTGTTGACATGGACAACATATAGATTAAATGGATTCAAATTTCACACAGAAGCTCGAAGCGTTGGGAAGAGAACATATAATTGTGGTGTTGGTGTTTGTGGCACTGGGGAAGGCGATATTGAGAATGATTCTTATGGTGTACTAAAGGATATTGTCCAAATTGAGTATGTAGGCGAACCACTTAAACGATGTGTGCTCTTCAGTTGTGAGTGGTTCGACCCCGCATTGAATCATGGGACACGATTTCATAAACTAAGCAATCTTATTGAGGTCCACCGTACAAGAAGGTACCGAAAGTACGACCCATTTATCTTCCTAAACACCACATCACACGTACACTTTATGCCACATGCAAATCGCTCAAGGGATATGGCCAATTGGCTTGTTGTCATACCAACCAAACCAAGGGCGAGAGTGGATCAGCAGTACACTCTACCTACTGTGTACCAACAAACGGACATGACGACTATCGTCGAACCTCTGAATGACGCCATCCCTGCATCATTAGTGGATGAAAGTGCACCACCGAAAGAGGTTAATGATGAAATAGGGTTTTCATTCATTCAGGGTAATGACAAGATAGATGAGGATGATGAAGAGGGGGTTGGGATGACGGTAATGAAACAGATGAAGCTGAAGAAAATTTGCATTTGTATGATGATGATGACGATGACATTGATGATGATGAGGATGCAGATGATTGAGTGGTTATGAGTTCTTATGTATTTGAGTACTTTGCCTATCAAACAATTGGTTGTGACTTTACTTATATTGTATGAATGAGCTTTACAAAATATATGTAACCTATGTACCTATTATGATGTATGAGAAAAACAATTTATATGTGCAATCATTATATATTTGTACTTGGCTTTGTTGTCACCTATTTCAGGTATGGATTCAAGTTCTCGTCGAGGTAAGTCTTCCCCTCGAGGTAGAGGACGAGGACGTAGGAGCTGTACCATAGATCTGATCGTAATGGACATTAATCCATCATCCCCCCAGGTACCTCATATACCAGTTCAGTTAGGAGCCACAATGGCTGCTTACATACTAGGTGTTTCAGGACCACTGCTTCCTCCATTTGGGTCTTTCTACCATCAGACCTCATACATTCCCAACCAAAGCACCATGCACGATCAATTTGCCTACAACATTCCTCTAAACCCCCATGTTGTTCACACTATGCAGCCTACTCCCCAACCTGTTCACCCTAACACAAACTAGTCCCAAGAGAACAATGCAAGTGGTAAAAGTGAAAAACAATCCAGTCATGGGAGCACTCGAGCTAAGACTTGGATTGAGCCAGATGGTAACGGGTAAGACTTCATTTGTTATATCTTATGAAGTACTACATGAATTTTGCATAACAAGTGATCAATTTGATGTGTTATATTTAATTAGGTTTCTCCCCAATGATGGTATTGTTAGTAGGATTTCGCTCATATTTCAAAGCAAATTTGACGGAGCTTGGCCTAGTTGGAGCAAAGTGCCCAAACCAGTACGAGATTTGTGGTTTGGAGAGTTCAAGGTAACTATAGTGACTTCGTATTAACAGTTTTTGTGAATGTGATAAATTACTATTGTATTGTTTGATGTGTTTTTTGTTTTCATAATTGCAGAAGTGGTTTACTTGGGATCCGGTCCATGAGGACCGTATAAGAAGGAATTTTGAAAATCGAGGCAATGTACGCTTGAGAGACTTCTTTGGCAAAGCAAGAAGGCATAACAAGAAGCCTGTTTTGCTCGGTGATGCTAAATGGGAAGGGCTCCAACAGTACTGGGCGAATGAACATTACAAGAAATTGCATGAAACAACCTAAAAGAATCGACTGGGAACTCCAGAAAGTGGTGGTCGATCTCTCCACACCTGTGGCTCGACCCCTATGCATGAGTATAGGGGGCGTCTGGTAAATGAATTAATGTTTGCTATGTATTTGTTTAAATTTAATACTGTATTTTGTGTTGTGCTTAACATCATTCTTTCGGGCACGTACATAGAGGGAACAACTTGGGACGGAGCCCACCATTGTTGAATTATTCAGTCGCACTCACAAACTCCATGACAAAGAAGATGCCCCTTGGGTTGACAAGAAATTACAACAAACATATATAAGTAATTAGCCATTCTCAATCTTCATTGGTAGTTCAACATGAACTTGTGAACTTTATTTTAAGTAATTGTAGTATGCATGATTTCGTGCGCATGTTGTGGTATTGTAGGAATCCTTTAAATGTGATTTTCAAAATGTTATCAACTCTCAAGGGACCGGGGATGACACTTCTCAAGATCCAAACCAACCATTTCCAAACCCAAATGAGTTGTGGGTGAAGACGTTCAAGAACAAGAAGGGGTTGTATTTATGGCATTGGTGACGATGCTGCCAACATGAGGGAATCCGGTTACTTCAGTCCCACTCAATGATCCAGTACATTTTTCATATTAAAGTTTCAACAACCATGGTTATACATTGAATTTACTTAATTGCAATACTAATACGTACTTCACTGAAATACCTGTTAATAGGTACCAGTTCTACGCCATCGCAATAAGAGCTCAATGACTTAAGGGCTGTAGTAACCAACTTAGGGGTGAGCTAACTTCACAAGCTAAAAGCTACCGGTTAGTTATGGAGAAATGTAAGCAACTGGAGGAATCCAACAAATTGCTCACCCAAAGCAACCAACAATTGAGCCAACAAATGATGAGTATCGATCAACGCCTCCAAGCTTTCTTTCAAATGCAACAGGCGTCTGGCTCGGGATCTCAACCACCATTTACTCATCAATCGCAACATAATGAGGAAGATGGTGAGGCAGAGGAAGAGGATGAGGATGATTTTTACCTTGATGATTGAGTTGGTTGCAGTTTTCCTTCAGCTGGTGGCTCTCCTGCTTGGTTTTTTACGAAGTACATCTCTTGCTGCTTGCTTTCCCTCCTCTTTCTGCTTATTTCACTCTCCTTCCCCTGGTGCTTATTTCACTCCCCTCCCATTTGACGTTTGCTTCTCCCTCTTCTGGAAACATATATATAACTTCATTCTCAATTACTGACAACTTCTGGTTTGTTTGGATTTGTGGTTTGTGATATGTAGAGACTTTGTTTGGAACTTGTGGTTTGTGATATGTAAGGAATTTGTTTGGAACTTGTGGCTTGCGAATTGAAAACCCTTGGTTAGAAGTGTTGCGTTGGATGTGATATTCCACCTTTGTGTGGCTTAAAATTATTGAGAACGTTTCGAATGAAATCGTATTCGAAGCCATTGGATGTTGATTGAGTGTGAAGATATTATAAATTTCTTGCAGGCATTGAAATGTATGTACGGATATGATAAAAAACAAGCGATTTTATTTTTTTTTTTAAAAAGAGAAACCTAGCGATGGAATGGCGACGGATTGAGAAGAATTTTTTTTGGGGTAGGGGAGGCGATAGGATGAAAAATTCCGTCGTTGATGGCGACGGATGGTTCATCCCGTCGCCACCCCCTACCCCGCCAATTTCCCCTGCCAAAAAAAATATGTCGCAATTTCTGTCGCTGAATCCGTCGCCAATGACGACGGAATTTCAAAATTCTGTCGCCGAGCACTCAGCGACGAGCAAAAATCCGACAACCGTATTTCGTCGACAATTTCGTCGCTGATGTTAAAATTTCATCGCTGATTCCGTCTTTATTTGGTCTTTTTCTTGTAGTGACTTATTACAGTTAGCGATCCCAACAAAGATGGAAGACTTGTAGCTGAGTAAATGACATGAAACATGGCTAAAAGGGGGATCTATATGAAACCATTAGGATGACAAACTTCATTCATACTGTAAATATACGTTGGATTCAACAATGCAATGTTAATTATAGTACAAGTTCGTGCAATAGCATAATTGGGAAGAAGTATTCTAGACAATCTGAAGCACCTTCTGAAAATTTTAATATTTACTTGATATCTTAGAAACATTAGTACATCTTTGATAAAAATTACGCCACATTTCACAACTAAATAATTAGTGCACAGGCAAAGTCATCATCGATCTACAGATTTTGCAGTAGCCATTTTCAACTCATCAAATGAACTAAAAGAGACATGGTACACCAAGGAATATCACATATGTAATATCTTGGACTAAACATTGGGATGCAACCAAATGAACCAAGAGAGACATTGACATAACAAAGAAATTTCAAACATATTGTCCTGAAAAATCTGCTAAGTTATTATGTTGAAATTATAGCTTTGAGGGTGAGTATAAGTGTTGTCAAACAATGTCACATTTGGTGGTGTGACTGATACATGAGAATTTTCTAGGTCCTGCATTACATTTAACAAGCTTGTTAATTCCCATTAGATCGTCAACAGGGATTTCGACAAACTGAGGGGGCTTTTCTAGAATTTGTTCTATGAAGATAAAAGCATTATATTGCTATTAGAAGATATAACTACTGTAATACTATAGTAGTTACAGAAGTTGGTGAAAATATATACCAACTGAGTGCGCCAACCAGGCAACCACCAGCAAGACCAAACCAACATACAGTTCTTCTGAACCATAGGTAAAGGTAAATTGAGGAAGCCCCTATAGCTTATCCCAACTAGTATTCTTTAAAATCTTGTAAAAAGCTAAGTCTAAATCAGGTTTGTTCAAACATAAGCAGGATCTAGAAACTCCCCCATACCTGGTCTGCATAATATGCCACCATCAGTCAACTTTCTAAACACTCACCCTTGATTAGCTCACTTTTACCACCAAATCTTATTTTTTATCAATAGATGTATGTTGGTGAAAGTTACTTTACTTGTTTTTTTTATAAAAGAACAATTACATGCAAAACATCTTACCCTCACAAATGTAGAGATATGATGAGCCAAATAGCAATAATAAAGATGGTGCCTCTACAAATTGACCACTAATTAGTTCTACTGAAATTCACAAAGTCGATCAGGGGTCTACCTACATTCACAAGGCATAACCTAATGAGGATGGTAAGTTGTGATTGTCATACATCATGGAGTTTGTAACAGTTTATGCAGCCCAGTCATCTAATCCTAGTTGACTTCTATAAGAGATAATATCTAATAATCCATTTTGTCTTCTTTGAAACTTCAGAGTTCAGATTGAAAAATGTTCGCATAGCAAAATAATTTGAAAGCCACTTAATCTATCTCTCCCAAAATTCAGGGTTGTATTGAAAGTTGCTTACAAAAATCTTTAGTCAAATGAGCAAAGCCATCATGACCTAATCTAGTCACATACTCCTCTAGCTATTCCCTCACTCCATATCGAGAAAGATCTATTAGCCAATTAAAATGACAAATTAAGTTGTTCTCCTAGAAGCACACATTCCACCAACATATTGATCATGTTGTACAATACTATTCGTCCTAAAGAGCTCCCCAAAGCATGATATAGACGTTGAATTAAGACTACATCAATAAAAACGTATTGTCTCAACACAAATATGACAAATGAAAATGACAACACAAGCAACCTGCCCTTGTTTATGTGACCAAGAGTGGCTTTTTGATTTGGGGGGGGGGGGGGGAAGTTAACATATAACTAGTGATCATCTTGTGCATTCCCATGATAGATGATGATTTCCCTAATTAGAACCTGATTCCAAAGTTAACCACGACATATAGTAACACAGAGTAATATGCATCTCACAAATCTTATAATGTGCACCACATGTTATGGAAAACACACAAATACAGGGGCTTTAGAGTTCCCATGTTCTGTGAAGCAGAGTCAGAACAGAAGGCCAATAATTGCCAAAAGGGCGAAAAAAACATAAACCACCACTAGCTAATGAACAAAACAATGTCCTCTTGGATGAAGCCCACCTATCATTATAGTAGCATGGCAAAACCATGTTACTTCTGTCATCAAACCAACTCATGATACTGACCAGAAGGACATTAAACAAGATTAGCTTGACAAACTAAAATTCCTCATTACAGTTAAATATCTCAAAAGTTGGCCACTTCTTTTGGCAACTGTTAAGGACTAGGATACACATTGGCATAACTGGACTTGACAAGACCCAGATACAGAACACTTGTAGGTATATCATAAACTTGCATAGGGTTCTCTGATCCTTTATCAGATGGCTTGCTAGAAGGGGCCATTAAAACACTTGTCACAACCTCTATTCCTTTATCAGATGGCTTGCGTGATTACAAAGGTAGTTGAATTTGGATAAGCTTGTGTGAAAGCTTATATTAAGACATCATCGCAAGTTATGCAACCTCAGCCCATAACGTACTAGCTTCATTTTTATTCCACAACTAGCTTTATTTTTACTAAATTTAAAGATATAAATTAGTGTAACAGAGTAGATAACTATATTCCAAGTGCCCAAAAGTAATGTGGGCAATCCACAAAGTGATTACAAAGTTTCAAATTGCAACAATGAACACATGCACTTAATTGAAGGAGAGACAGAGAGGGGTAGCAAGAACTCTGCAAGTTCAAATAATCTCCACTAGCCAAAGCACACAAAACTCTTGATTCTAATCAACTACTACCTTAATTCCTTTTCAAACCCAACAAATTCAATGGAATTTCAAAAACAAAATACCTTCAGCAAACCCTCGATAAGACCGTCCAGAAATTGGCCAATTACTTGCACCAAATCGTCGATTTTTTAACACCAAATCATGTAGAAATTGTCTGCATCAACATAATCTAATGCTCAAAAACTTACAGGAAATTGAAAGAGAAGATCAGAGGAGCGACACATACCTTTGAAACTTTATAATCGAACACCACGATAGTAACAACAATGGCGATTTGTAGATTTTGACTCCACGAACACCAAGAAACCAACAGTAATGGCGATTTGTAGATTCTGACTCCACGAGCACCTAGAAACCAATAGCAATGGTGACTGATGAAGAAGACAAACTAGGGTTTGGGTTTTGAAGGTTGAAGATATGAATATGTTGGTAATGGTCTAGTTAATCGGTACTTCTTTTATTTTATTTATTTCCAAATGTGTATTATTTAAGTAGTTATTCAATTTTTCCCGCGATAACATCCTTTTTAATACCAACAGAAATTCTTTTACAGATGAATATGATGGTAATGTAATTACAATACCAACAGATAATTAGGTTGTTGGCAATGTGACAATAATACCAACACACGATTTAATTTGTTGGAAATATTAGAACCCATTCTTCCCCCCAAAATTGAAAACTTTAATACCAACAAATAACAACATCTGTTGTAAAAACTCACTTTTACCAACAAATTTTATTTTTTGGCACTAGATGTCTATTAGTGAAAGCTACTTTTTTTTATAGTGACCGTGGAGGAGGAGTTGCAGAAGATAACAACAGCTTCGAAATTGAAGAGCTTAAGCATGAAAGAATCACAATTTACCTCAAGTGGGCAAACAAGGTAGCGGTGCATGTAGTTGTCTTCCGTCTCAAACATAACTGCTTCATAATCGCAGTTGTAGTAATACTTTGCGTTATATTGTTGTTGAAGTCACTCCGACTTGATCCCATCCCTCCAGATGTCTGAGTGGTGGACATTCTTCTTGATGGCCAGCGATGTTGAATTACCATTTTTAGAGGACAACGTACGCAATATTACCAGTCCCAAGTGCTCCCTCCTCCCCCACTTGTGTTTTATAAGGCCATCATAGTTAAGTTGAAGGCAATTAATTGTTGAGGCAATCATTATGTGCAACCACCCCAACTCCTTCTACTGTACATTGAATTGTTATATGGAGTGGTTAGGCACATTAAATATTATACTTTGTTGGCATGTATACTATTTACTAAGTCCTACTATTTGTGACAAAGCTGACAGTGGTGAAACGACACGCATCTTCACGGTACACCAATGTCAAGCGGTCTAATTACAACTTCCTCACCTCCATGGATGATAGGACTGTAGTCTTTCTTGTACAAGACCTCCTCTTACAGCCACCCCGCATCAAATTTTGTCCTTTCACCAACATCATGTCACTGTTTACCACAGTACACACTGAGCGTTGCAGAGCTGAACAATTTGATTGGGGTTCCTTGCCCCGAAGTGACGTTAATTCCGAGCACCAGTTCCCCACTAGCCACCATAACCAGGGTTAGTTGTTCACTTCAATTATTGGACTCTTTCACAATGAAATAAGGACCACACATTTTTTTCGTGACATGAACGCCATAATTATGCAATTGGGGTACAGGTGACCGTTAAAGCTGTGCACCCTTACCATTTTCTCCCCCTGCACATCCCACCCTTCCTTTTACATTGGGGTATGCCCATCGATAGGATTGTAGCGACCTGTGCACCAGCAATTAGGTGGGTGGAAGGAACGCACTTCATTCGCATCGAGAACATAATGTTGAAGTCCTTTATCGATTCTCGAGTACGTTATGGGGCACACTTTGCTCTTGCCTCCCGATAACGGCTGTGCAGCCTAGGATTGGTAGAATTAGTATATTCGTACATATTCTATAAGCTCGGGCCATGACTATGAATATCAAGTCAAGTATAAGAACTCCTTCCACCCATGTTCTATATTGTTCTTTTCGTAGCATATTTCATATTACAACATAAACTTATTCATTAACATATTGGACGAGATTCGGCGAATAAAAAAATTGAGATTTAATTTTATTCAGACTTTCATTGGTTTCACGTGCACTGCATCACTGTTGCCGTCATAGTAAGATTGCCTTGGCTACTCGCGTACCTCTCTGCCACCCAGACATGTCTCACCAGTGTGTTTAGGTGACATGTATTACTCATATATGAGCATGTCTGTCAGTTCCCCATGGGTTTACTGGTTGCAGAACATGGCTTACCACAGTGAATGACTGCCTCCTACCAGGTAAACATGCCAGGTTACCAGCCCCTCATGCACTTGCACTAATATACCTTCACATTAAAATACAAACAGGGGTGGGGGTGTGGTGACAGCCGAGAAGCCAGTATGAGTAGAATGCCAAAGTTCCACAGCTACAGTCTGTTAGTTTCCTACTGGTTGCAGACCATGGCTTACCACGGTAAACATCTGCCTCCTGTCGGGTAGACATATCAGGGTACTTGACAGCACAGAACATGCAAAACTGTACTTCATCATTAACACACAAACAGGAGTAAACATGCCAGCCCCCCATGCACATGCACAATGTACTTACACATTAAAATACAAACAAGGGTGGGGGTGTGGTGACAGCTCAAAAGCCAGTATGAGTAGAATGCCAAAGTTCCACGGCTGCAGTCTGTTAGTTCCATATGGGTTTACCTATTGCAGACCATGGTTTACCATGGTAAACATCTGCTTCCTACGAGGTAAACATGCCAGGTTACCTGAAAGTACGCAATATGCAAAACTATACTTTGTCATTAACACACAAACAGGGGTAAACATGCCAGGCCCCCATACACATCCACCAATGTACTTACACATTAAAATATAAACATGGTTGTGTGGTGACAGCTCAGAAGCCAGTATGAGCATAATGCCAAAGTGCATGGCTACAGTATGTCAGTTCCTTATGGGTTTACCGGTTGCAGACCATGATTTACCGTGGTGAACATCTGCCTCTTGTTGGGTAAACATGCCAGGTTACTTCACAGCACGAACCATACAAAACTGTACTTCATCATTAACACACAAATAGGGGTAGGGTTGGGGTCACAGCTGATAACCCAGTATGATCACAATATAAAGCTTACACCACAGTTTCAAATGATGTCTGCACCATTTCCATGTAGCGGGGATCTACTTGTCCGTGAACTGCGAAGAACTGTAGATTGCAACCTCATGTGTTTCAACGATCTGGAATGTACGAACCATCCAACAAATCTTCAATCTCCACAACATCGCCTTTGTAGTTAACATCAAAGTCGGCACAAGGAGCAATTTGTAGTTATCAACTAGCCTCCAAAGCACCATCATGTGCACGAACTCCCTTGCCCTCTATGATTGCATGTATGTAAGCCGAATCCCCAACTCTAACTCTAGATCCTACACAATGTCCCTCGATGCATAATCCAGACGCAACCCCACCTTACCCTTAATCAGGTGTGCAAGGAGTTCGGCTCTAACATGTCGTCTCCCCCAAAACACCCATCTGGCACAGCTTCACGACATTGTGTTTATGCAGTCCTACAAAATCTTTTATCGACATAACCTGCGTGTTCTTCTCTCATCTGACACATATGTAGAAAGACAGTCGGTTGCATCGCACCTGACCACAATTCTTTGCTTGCAGTTCTGCTCAAACCAATAATTGAAGTGGTTTGCAATTGCAAACTTGGAGATAACTTGCCGAAATACTTTGGTTGATTGGAAGATCTGCCCTTCTCTCCTAATTAGCTCCTTCCATATGCTCAACTTATGGTAGTAGCTTTGCACTTGCAGACCCAACCATAGCCACATGCTGTCATTACGGTTACTTTTTTATCAACCCCCTACCTTTGCCGCCTTCTTCCCCTCCTTCTGCCGCTGCCTCGTCGTCGCTCACATCCTTGGATGCCACGGATATTTTATCATCATCAAACAACTCAATTATTTCCCCGCCAAGTCTTAGCTTGGTTTGCGGGTGATCACCAACACATCTGCCGGTTTCACGCACACTCGCCTTGTAAATTCCAAAAAAAAAAAAAAAAACATGTCATGAACTTGTTTTCATAACCCAAATTCAACTATGTCGTTTATCATGCCAGTGTTCACATGTTACCCACCTTTTCACACCTGCTCCCTTACGACCCTCTTTGACCATATCATCCCTATTCCTTCCGCTTCTCCCACAAACGACGCCATGATCACAGCTTAGCGTTCTCCTTTTGCGTGATGCAATCGCCTTCTATGCCCACCTCTTCGGCCCATCACTGTGGCCCACATACAAATACCCATGCTCATTATTTCCCTTCAAAAACATCATGACATCAGCATCCTCTCCACTTCCATTACCATCCCCCGGTCGTACTTCAAACTGTACCACAATTGCTGCACACTCAAATCATTGCCAATAATCTCAGTCACCATTCTTCGCACCTCCTCCACCCCCATCCCCTCTTCCAGCACAATACACTTCCTCGAACCTTGCTCATATGTTACTCTTCCATGTCTACCATCTTCCAACTCGCCCCCCATAATACATAAACAACTACCTCTCTCCCACCACCACTGCCTCCCACAACAGCACCGTCTCCATTCATTTGTACTAGGCGTCGCAACATCAACTAGCGTACCACTCTATTCGTCCACTAGCTTCCCAATCGCCTAGCACGTTAAACAATAACAGATTTTAATGAGCGCAACCAATAGTGCATCAACCACCACACACAAGTACATAATTAGAGTCCCCAATGACACTACTCTCCGTTTACTTATCTAGTACACTATGTCTACCATGGTGAATACCACATTCCCCCTGGTTCAACAGTGCGCCATTCTAAGTCAGTGTTAGTGTCAACAACTTCATCTTCCTTGCATAAGAATAACACCTTATCCCATCCTCCCATATCCCCCCTGCCACCCAGGCAATTGGGTTCATGCAATTGCATTGATGACAGCATGGTAAACAATGACCAGCACCATGGCTCACATGTCACCCAAACCATTTACCCTTCCTACGCCCTAAACCATTCATGAAAATTTCATTCCACACCAAATCCTTACAGTTGAAAAAATATTTCACATACCTATTATTCACCACTCTTCTTGCAATCATCTACCAATGCCAAACGCTCAAACTCTTCCCCCTCCGACTTCAGGTTGACCTCAGTTGTCAGGTATCCACCATCAGCAAGCACTCCAAACTCAACTCCAGCCTCACTCTGCACTTTCTGTCACTTACAGCTACCCACCTTCCCTCACCCACTTCTGCTCCGACAACCAAGCTTCCTTCAACAAATTGGGCCTAGATTTTCCTTAATTTTGAAGCACAATTACTCACAAGCACACAATTTAGGAGTACATTCAACTATGGAGAGAGATTGAGAGAGAGAGAGAGAGAGAGAGAGAGAGAGAGAGAGAGAGAGCATCAACGCACTGCGCCCAAACCCTCAATTTTGAGCCTTAACCGTATACTGCAAGCTGATGTTGGTTCCAGATTTTGATGGAGAGAGAAAGGGACACCATCAGGTAGAGAGAGGGAGTATATTTTCATTAAAGGTATTTTGGTAATTGGGTTTCTCTTTACTTTTTCGCCAACTTGCATTTCCCTCCAAAAGTAACACCATTTTGTTGCAAAAAAAATGAGTTGGTTGAAGCCCAGTCAATGTATGACCCTCTTGTAATTCTCCCTATTTTGTATCTAATGTTACATTAATTAGTCCCCCCGGCGATACATGAGTTTTACATTTTTATTCATTTATTTTTAAAATAATAATGAAAACCTTAATGCGACTTTCCCTAATAAAATTGAAAATGCCATTGGTCATTTTTCTTGAATAATAATAATTATATTGTACACTCAGAGTCAATATTATTTTCATCTACTCCTCTCATGGTTTTGGTAAATATTATTTTTACTCCTGAACTTTTCGAAAAGTTGGAGGTTTGTAATTTGGGGGGTTCGTAATACAAGATATGCAAATGTGAAGGGGATAAATGATAACTCGAAAAGTTCAAGGTTACAAATGATATTTAACAAAACCTCGAGGGAGGAAAATGAAAATAATTATGAGATATAAGGCACACACTTTCAAAGATTTTTCCACATTCAATATAGAAAAAGAAGCACATAGGATTTAAGTAAGAAACTAATAATTGTAGATTGTCCATAATATGATAGTATGACCTTTTAAGATAAATGTGAGATTGTGAGGCAACTTACCCCAACTGGGATGCCTAGGCACATATTGAATATAGAAACTGGGATTTTAGAGGAGAGAGTACAAAGTCCAATTAATAAATACGTTATATATATTTACACTATCATACCCCTCAATTTGGCCGGAATGGTACAGCAGACATATTGACTTTAAATGATGAAAGTTCTGTGAAGAAAATCCCTTCGCGAAAATGTCAGCCACATGAGATTGAGTTGACATGCAGCGAACTTGATGATGCCCATGTGCAACCATCTCGCAGACAGAGTGACAGTCAACTACTTTGATATGTTTGTTGCGGTTGTGTAGCACGGGATTAGCAGCAAGGCTAAGATTTTCAGGCTAAACTATAAGAGCCAAGTTCATATTTGACTAAATGGAGCACTAGCGTCTGATCTCAGCTGCTCAGGCTTGGCTTAGTCGTCATTTAAATGCACTAAATTTAAGAAGTCAGTGAACATGTTGAAATGAACAACAATAACAATTAGAAAAATTAGCTAATGAACATAAAACTACAGAAAGCCATCCTTTTTCGTTATGTTTGAACAAATTTAACTCAATTTCTACCTCGAAAGTATTGAGGATGCCTCAATCCTCTCCATCTCCTTTTTTTAACCATCAGAACTTCAAAAAAGTTAAACAAAACAATACAATAATAAATTAGGAAAACAAAATTATTGTTATTTAATCAGGTTTTTGTGCTCCTTTGTCCTTTGATACATCAAAAGCCGATATGTTGGGTAATCAAAGTTTTCTCTTTTTTTGGCACTTATGTTTGAAAGTTAATACATTAGTAGGTTCATAATCGATTCAGAGTATATTCTTTTCAACTTATCAGAAATGACTTATTATTGATCAATACTAATTAATATTAATAAGCTAATAAATACTTATCATAATTATTAGCATTGATAACTATTGATTAGGACTAAAATTATGAATATGATGTGATTATGTGTTGACAAGTGCTAATTATTACTAGCCAATGGTAATTGTCAATTGATTTTATGAGTAATGGTAAATAATTATAATAAATTGAAAAGAATGGATCTATACAAACTCTCTCCTAATCTATTTGGCTACTCTATAACTATCATTTGATATTTATTCTACTTTTACTAAAATCTTGCACCCCATATAAAAGGAAAACCTTAGTATCCAAGGTAATAGTTATGAACATACAGTATACACTATTCCGTAGCAGTTTTATATTGGCTATTCACTAATCAGAGTCAGTAATTATTGCCGATACAATATCCAAACGATAACAACCATGTCTGTAGGGATGGCGTGGGGTTGGTACGGGGCGATTGGAGTTATACCTACACCTATACCCATTTTCAAAAGTCATCCCAATACCCAACCCATACTCATCGGATTTTCAAAATCTATTTTCATATCCATACCCATAAGGTATTTCGGATATTTCAAATTTTATTCGGATGCATACATATATTACAATACAATACCCACTGGGTACAACAATTTTTTTTACCTAAAAAAATTCATAAAACTAAATTCAATTAGGTAAAATGTTCTAAAGAAATACAATACTCATTAGATTCAATGGTTTATACTTAGGTTATAAGTAAAAAACTGGATTCTAGATATGATTGAAATGAGAGAGTAAGAGACACAACAAATGAGCTAAGATTTTAGGTTTGTGAGTCGAGAATCACGCAACTTTATATATCGGCATAGTAAATGAGCGACATAAATGGATGCATTGCATAGTTGGGGATAGATTGCAATATATAGTTTTTTTTAAAATAAAATAAATTACCAATATTCAAAACTCAAAACTCTACTTAACAACTTAATTACTCCCCAAAAAATTCGGGTACAGTGCGTGTATGAGTATGGAACACGTGATGCCGATACCTGTACCTGTACCTATATTCATATCTGTTTTCAGTGTACCCATTTCATAGTCATTTTTTTAAAATTTCTTATACCCATACTTATTATAAATAGGACGTCGGAACGAATTTTTTAAATTTGGATGCAACTCCCATCTCTACCTATCAGCAACAGTGACCAGCAACAGTGACTCAATTTCCACGTGTGAATAGCTCAGTTGCAACAAACTTGGCAGCTGCCAATTAATGTTAGAAAAGGTTACCAACGATTCGGTTGCAAAGAAGTGTTGTTTCCGGAGGAACTACAGTCGATGGATTCTCCCACCATAAGCGTGTCAGTGCTGTCCAATGCTTCACCTTGTTTAAAGCCATCTCCTTCTGTGCTGAGCTCCCCACTCATAAATCTTGTTGACGATTTTTGTTCAATTTAACTTCCCAGATTCTAATTTATTTTATTTATTATTTTGTTAAAAAATTCAAACTCTGCACAACTTGGCCCTGTTCTTTTCAGTGAGAAATGAAGGGTGTGAAATCGATTATTGTGGGAAAGAGGGGAAGGAGTGGGTGCGTGTGATTTTTTTTTTTTTAAATGTGAGAAAAAGTGGGTGAGTGTGGATGAAAGTTGAATGTAGTTGAATGAAGTTGAAGTATTAGTTATTAATATTTTTTTGTTTTATAATGTAATAATTTTATTGAGATAGTAATTAATGATGATGAAATTTTTTTGTTTTCGTTTATTCTGTTTTGTTCTGTTTTATTTTGTTTATTTTTTATTTTTGTGTTTTTTTATTTGTATTTGTATTTTTTATTTTTCATTTTTTTTTGTTTTTTATTTTTTTTTTTTTAATTTATTTTTGTTTTAAATTTTTTTTATTTATTTTTTATATTTATATTTATATTTTTTATTTTTTATTTTTTAATTTTTTTCATTTTTTCATTTTAAATTTTTAATTTTTTAAATTTTTTAAATTTTTTAAATTTTAATTTTTTAATTCTAATTTTTAAACTTTTTAAATTTTTTTTATTTTTATTTTCATTTTAATTTTCTTAAATTTTTTTTGTTTTAATTTATATGTTTTTTTGTTTTATTTTTTGTTTTATTTTTTTTTATTTTTGCATAAATTTTTTTATTTTTTATTTTTTTGAAATTTTCCGTTGGTTGTTTTTCTGAAATAAAAAAATTAAAAAAATACAAAAAAATAAAAATACAAAAAAAATTTATAATTTAAATTTTTTTTCAAAAAAATAAAAACAAATACAAAAAAATTAAAAAATTAAAAATTAAAAATAAATACAAAAAATTTAAAAATTAAAAAATAGAATCAAAAAATTAAAAAAAATTAAAAAAATTAAAAATTAATGAAAAAGAAAAAAAATAAAACTGTTCCATAACATCCGAAAAATTAAAAATTAAAAAATTAAAAATTAAAAAATTAAAAAAATTAAAAATTAAAAAATTAATGAAAAAGAAAAAAACTAAAACTGTTCCATAACATCTGAAAAATTAAAACTGCTCATAATTGCTATTAGATTATTCGTACACACAATTACGTAAATTATAAAAAAAAATTAAATATGAAAAATTGTTGTTTTATGTAGATATAGGAAGGAGTTGGTGAATGTGAGAAGGAGTGGTATTTTTTTTTATGTGTGGGAAAGAGTGGGAAGAGGGGGGAAGAAGTTGGTGGGTGTAGGGTGGGTCAATTTCCTAACGAAAAGAACAGGGTCATGACAATTACCATAACTCCCACAATATTAACCGTACATATGTCATGATTTAATTTTGACCATTGATTTATTTAAATATAATTGGAATTATTATTACATATTTAAAGTGTATAAAATATTAAGCAAATAATATAAAAATAGTTTTGTTCGGAGTTGTTTGGTTCCCAAATTCATTCAATGAGAAAGAAGACCCCTTTCGGATTCTGACCACCATGACCAATTTTCAGCGACCTCTCTTCGTACGCATTCCTGCATCACTCCCCCCAACCCGCTGTAGTGTATGAACCTCCGGTCACCATGACCATTTTCTGGCGACGGTCGATTCCCCTTATTCCCCCACTCCTCCCCCCGATTTCAATTCTATTCTTGCCATGGATTCCAGCGACCACGGCTGCCGGTTTTCCGAGAGGGACACCAGAATCTCCGTCCATGTGAGTTGTTGCCCATGCACAGAAATTTCATGGGACAACCATATTTTCCGATCATCGAGCCTGGCTAAGCGTGTGGAGAAGGCGTCAATGTGGTGGCACAACAAGGCAACGAAATCTAGCAGAGATGAGGGGTGAATTTCTTCAAAATAGACGTGAGAAACAAAGTTGATAAAGAGGTGCGACAAAGGGGAGGGTTTTTGGGTTCTTTACGCAACATCAAGAGGGGTCGAAAAAAAAAGTTGGAAAATAAGACATATCCGCATTGTTGCCCCACGTCTCAAACCCGCAATCTCAGCAACCCAGTGTCACGGATAAGAGTCCTACATCGGAAAAGTGATGTGAGGGTCCTGGTCTTATAAGCGGTGACGCTGCACATCCCATCAGATTGGCATTTTCGAGAGAGGGTAATGTCACCGTTACAAGTGGTATCAAAGTTAACTCAGACCCAACTTCAATGTCTCGCCAAGCACTCCGAAGGGCCGGATAGGCAGGGGGTTCCATCTATGATGAAGACGTCACAGACTCACGGGATTGGGTGGGTGAGAATGTCACGGACAAGAGTCCACATCAGAAAAGTGATGAGAGGGTTCTGAGCTTATAAGCGGCGGCGCTGCACACTCTATCAGACCGACCTTTTGGAGAGAGAGTAATGACCCCATGACGCCAAGCATCCCGCATATCCATTAGGCCTGCTTCGTTCATTCAATACACTATTTGCTTCTTAATTTATTTATACAAAATACAACGCTATTGCCCATACAGAAAACTCGCTTCTACAAAATGAAAAAGTGGCTGCTACCCATGCCCATCAAATGCGCAACCGTATCGATGCCAAGAATCATGCTTCTCCACTGTGCCAGCTTTGTTCACCTTGACACTTCCCGCGACCTATTTATTTAAAACATAAATAAGATAAAAATGTCTAACACCCATCGAACGTTCGACTACTGCATTGCTTTCGCTGTCCCAGCGCCGACCACACTGACTAGCCATTGGAGGAACTCACCGACACCGACCGAGCCAGGGCATTACTGTATGTCAAAGGCATATCCTTTTAAATTTTCGACAGCAAGGACATTGCATGGAGGGAGGGAACCATCGTTTCTCAACGGAAAAACATGAAGCTCGCCAGAAAATATGGAGACCTTATCAGAAACTATAGAGCTCGCCGGAAAACGTCAATTAGTTGGGGTCATGGGATTAATTATTCTATCCAAACACCAACTAAAAAAAAGATTTATTATCATTTATTACAATTTCATAAATTTAAGAAAATAAATTTTGGACAAAATTAAAGATTGTGAAATTAAAGGGTTAAGATTAAATCATACCACTTGTACAGTTTATATTGCGGGAGTTATTGTAATTACCATTAAGCGGAAATCACTATACCCGCTTTCTTAACTCGAAGTTATTGAAAATACTTTCTAAACATTGCTATTAAGGACATCATTTACAGTTAATTCATTTTTAACAAAAAATAGTGTTAATTATTGACAAGCTACTTTTGTAAATTTAAATTTTGATTAAAAAATTCATATTAATATTTTAAAAAATTATTTTCATTGTAGTAAAATTTGATTAATTTTAAAATTAATTTCAATTCACTTCTAAATTCTTAATATTTATTGAGAAGTGTCATAGGTTTACATCTGTAGCCATGTTTAGCAAACAGTTATTGGGGGTGTTTGGTAGCAACAGCTTTTTGAGAAAAAATAGCTGTTTGAGAGGATTTTGGCTGTTTTGACCAAGTCAAACAGATAAAGGATGTTTGGTAAAGAGCTGTTTGCAATAGCTGTTTGGCTCCAAAAAGCTCTTTTTGAAAAAACTATTCCCATTAGCCTTTTCAGAAGAGCTTTTTGTAGAAATAACATAATTATCCATAAGTTTGAAAAAATTACACACATCTCATTAAAAATTAATTCATAAATAAGGGCATAAATGAAAATTTACCAACATATTTTTTAGAAACAGCTAATTTTTATCAAATACTTTTTCTAAAAACTGTTAATTCAAACAGCTAATATAAACAGCTAACAGCTAACAGCTAATACAAACAGTTAACAGCTAACAGTTAACAACTGTTTACTAAACAAAGCCATTGGCTGTTAGCTGTTAACTGTTTGTATTAGCTATTAGCTGTTTGAGTTAGCTGTTTGTATTAGCTGTTTGAATTAGCTGTTTGTTGAAAAACTGTTTGGTAAAATTAGCTGTTTCTGACAAAGTTGTGAGATAAAAAATTAATTCTTCAAAATGCTTATGAAATTATTTTTTTTAAATTAACTTTTTGAACCTAAAAAATTCTTTCATTAAATATACAAATTAACTTTTTTATTTTATCAAAAAATTAATTTTGATCAAAAAGCCCTTAGCTATTTGCCAAACAGAAAATATGACGCATTACAAGGAGAGAGAGAGAGGAGAGATATATTGAAGCGTGATATACGTGGCCATGTGGATAGAGAAGAGATTCATTCATTATTATAAGAGGAGCAGTAAGTAGCCAAGCGCGACCGATTACATCATGAAAAGACAAAAAGCCGACGGGGCACGAGTATCTGTGCAGCGGAGCAACACCTCAAAGGTGAGCAATATAACTGAGAGCTACAGTGGTTTGTAATTTTCCCTGAAACTATAATCAGGTGCCAAAGAGAGAAGCTTTATTCTTCCTTTTCTCTCAATTGTATTTCTATCCACCGTTACTGATCTCCTATCATCCAGAATTCAACTTCATTCACCGACCTGACTTTTTCACTCATCAATGGCGGCACACAGATCAGAAACAGTGGTTCTATACCCATCACCAGGAATTGGGCACTTAATCTCCATGGTTGAGCTGGGTAAGCTCCTCATTTCTTGCTCCCCATCTCTCTCCATCACCATTCTCTCTCCTTCTTTCCGCTTCAACACTGGGTCGTACTCATCCTTCATCTCCTCTGTTTCCTCTGTTTTCCCCTCAATCACCTTCCACACTCTGCCCCCCGTCCCCCTTCTTCGCGGAGACCCAGGAAACTACTCCGACATGGAAGAGATCATCTTCGAAACCCTCCGCTCCAACAATCCCAACGTTCATCAGTTCCTTAACTCACTTTCTCTCTCCTCCCCTGTTTCCGCGTTCATACTCGACTTCTTTAGCTACCCTGCTCTTGAGATTTCTCGGTCTTTTCAGATACCCACCTTCTTTTTCTTCACTTCTGGTGCATCTGTTCTTGCTCTCCTCCTCAATCTCCCTGCATTCGACCAGCTCGCCGGAGATAGTTACCGGAATCTGGGAACGACGCCGTTTCATATCCCAGGGCTTTTCTCAGTTCCGGCGAACCACATGAGCGAGCCCATGCTCGATCGAGGGCCGACTTACTACGAATTTGTGAAAATGGCTGAGAGTTTACGAAATTCCGATGGAATTATCGTCAATACTTTTGAATCTCTCGAGCCCAGAGCGGTTAAGGGTTTGAAAGAGGGAAGTTGTCTTCCCGGAATCCTAATTCCGCCGGTTTACCCAATTGGGCCATTGATTGCGTACCGCGGTGGTGAGGGGGGAGGAGGAGAGAGAAACGAGTGTCTGAGTTGGCTCGACTCGCAACCAAGTCGAAGCGTCGTGTACTTGGGGTTTGGGAGCAGGGGTGTTTTTTCCGCGAAGCAATTGGGGGAGACAGCTGTTGGGTTGGAGAGGAGTGGGGTTAGGTTCTTGTGGGTTATTCGGGCCCCACCAAGCGAGGACAAAGCTGACCAATTTTTACCCCCACCCGAACCTAACCTGAACTCGCTTCTTCCGGTTGGGTTCTTGGATCGGACAAAGGGTAGGGGTTTTGTTGCTAAATCATGGGTCCCGCAGATTGATATCTTAGGGCACGAGGCTGTGGGTGGATTTGTGACTCATTGTGGGTGGAACTCGACTTTAGAAGCAGTTTGTGCTGGTGTGTCTCTAGTTGCATGGCCGCTGTATGCCGAGCAAAAATTTAACAAGATATTACTTATAGAGGAGATAAAGATAGCCCTTCCGCTGAACGAGTTAGACGATCAGTTTGTATGCTCAGATGAAATAGAGAGGCGAGTCAAGCAAGTAATCTTGTCCGAGGAAGGGGAGGTTTTAAGGAAACGAGTGTTGCAGTTGAGTACTGAGGCTAAGGCAGCCCTAGGTGAAGGAGGCACCTCTAAGATGGCACTGGCTAAGTTGGCGGAATCATGGAAACAATCAAACAATCTTATTTGAGTGCCATCTATTCATCGCTGCATGGTAGATGTTTCATGTTCCAACAATGTTTGATTTCGTTCAAGAGCAAGAGGTAAGCTAGGGTTTTGAGCATAATGTTCAACCTGGTTGTGGTGTTGTAATCTTTGCACCTTTTGTAATAGTGTTTGCTTTTAAATAAAACATGAGCTTTGAGGCGTGCGATGGCCCAATTATCTAAGTTTAGTTAAGTGTAGACTTGTAGCTACAAACTAATAAAGCCCCATGTCACAGTAAAAAAGATTTCTTTTCATTGATTAAGTATTTATTTTAAATGATTTTTGCTTGTAGAGGAGGACACCATCCCGAATCTAAAATGATACACATTTTAATATAATATTTTTTAAGTATAAAATGTTTATTTATCCAATTTTGATTTTTGACACAGGACATTTTATTTATAATACTTCTTTATATAGATAAATTAATTACCGATGTGCACGTATGAATTTTTTATATAATTGTTTTGCTTTAGGGTCTATTATTGTTACTTCTTTTTATATATAATTTTAAATGTTTTGCGTTTTGAAAGATAATTTTTTTTTCAATTTTTTTGTGGCCTCTCTCTATGGGTAGAAATGGTTGTAGATGTAAGACTATCTATGTCTAAATCTCCTTAAACTATGGAAAAAAAAACCAACACTAAAAATTATTGTTGTTGCAAATACATTATATTGTGCACCATGTGAAGATATTGGGGGTGTTTGGTAACTTAATTGTTTAAAGGGAAAAGAGTTGTTTGGGGATATTTTAACTGTTTTAATTAAATCAAATAGTTAGAGATAGTAAATAGCTATTTGAAAAAGCAGTTTTGCCTCAAATAACTATTTGTCAAACAACTATTTTCATTAGCTTTTTGGGAATAATTGTTTGTGAAAATTACTATATTTCCTAAACTTTAATGAATTTACACGCACGTCATTAATAAACCTTATTCCTAGTTTCCTATCTTGCCTTATATCATAGACAAGTTTCACATCCAATATTCTACTTGCCCTCCCTACCTTCATCACCACCCTCCCAATTGTCACTATTTGTAGTTTTCTTTGGGTTGATAAATATCAAATCATTTGAAATCCATGCATATTTTAATTCATAACAAAAAAATTTAGATATATGTTCATATCAATTTCAATTCATAAAAAATCAAGCATCTCTAAAAATACCAAAATAAGGTTATAAAATGTAGGCATTACATAAGTAATTAAGCATTGAAAACAAAAGAAAATAAGTAATAAACACAAATTATTTGAAATTAATAAAAAATAAAGTTCCAAGAATGAAGTTAATTTGTACATATGTCATAAATTTATTTTTTTAAAACAGAATAAGATGATCAATGTATAAAAACTTATTCCATTGAAAAGTATTTTAGCGAAAGCATATCAATGGAATTTTACCAAATATGTTTTCTAGAAACAACTAATTTTACTAAACATTTCTTTTTTCTAAAAACAACTAATTCAAATAGCTAACAGCTAATAACTAACAACTGATTGTCAAATAAGGTCATTATCTTTTTGGAGTTCTTCTAATAGAATGTCATTAGCTTTTCAAAAAATACAATTTTGCCACTAAACTAATTTTTTTAATCAAAGGTGCTATTAATAATTCAATTATGCTCAAATATGCCACTGTCGACCCTGGATTACTGACTTTAGCAAGTAAGTCGTACTTGTTGACCTTTTTTTGTATTTAATTATGAAACGGAGGGTGCCCCCCAAAAACAAAGATTAGAGAAAAACATTCCCTTCCTCTAATGAAATCCCTCACTTCCTCACTTTTCTCATCGTATCCTTCTTTCTTCCTTTCTTCCCATCTATCTCACTTTTGGGGAGAGTTCAAAATTTTGAGTCGCCAGCAATTGGTCATCATCTTCCTCAAGATACAGAGGAGTCGAAATTGGTCGGGCATAATCCTTATGTATGGGTTGGGCTCCGAGTTGTAGAACTTGAAATTTTCTTAATGTTGTCAGTTTCAATTTTGCCGCAAATGAATGTCCCCAACTTAATTTTGCATCATGACCCAAATGGACTCCAATTGAACTCCCTTTTTGATGTCAAAAGCCCTAACTCTAAATTGGAGAAATGAAATTTAAGGGAAGGAAACCCTTTTGTCCCCTTTTATTTCGACACTAAACACTTCTCCTTTTAATCCACACACAACCACAGTCAAAAATGCAATTTACTTGTTGTAACTGATAAATTAGAACCCACAGTGACATATTTAATTTGTGCATAATTGAATAATTAGTGGCAAATTTTAGAAAATTAGTTAAATGACAACATTGCATTTTTTTGAAGAATTTAATGGTATCAATCAATGAAGTCTTAGTCTAGTGGTGAAGACGGGGATACTGGGTGTATTAGGTCTCAGATTTGATTCCCCATTTCTGCATTGTATTGTAATTATATTGTATTATCTTTTGTGGTTACAACAGACCAAAAAAAAAAAGGATTTAATAGTATCTTATTTCAAAAAGTCTATCTTTTTTTGGTGATCGGCTGATCGAGCTGTCTTCATGCGGCTCAAGAAAAAGATCGCTTGATCATACTAATTTTGGCAGTTTGTTGGATGGGCTTCAAATTAATTGGTGATGAGCTGATTTGGACTGTTTCCTTCCGTTGAGGGGATGGTTTAACGAAAAGGATTAAAAACTGGAGATGCGGAGGATTGAACCCAGTGCCTCTCAAATGAAAAGCGAGCGCTCAACCATTTGAGCTATATCCGCAAAACAAATGTGTTTTCCCTAGAAATTAATATTTTCAATTTTTATTTTGATAAGATACAACTCTACCAGAGTAAAAATAGATTATTAGGCCCAGTTGAATCTTTTAATGTTAGGCCCGACAAGAGGAGATCTTATGGCCTCACCTAACTTAAAACACTCATTTTCTTTTCTTTTTTCCCCAACCCAACTTAAACAAGTACTGTACAAGCGTTAGATGGATCCATTATAACTTACTTTTTCCTAAAATGATTTTGAATTGAATCATTTTTTTTTTAGTGGAAAAAAATTGCATCGGAAAAGAAAAACATCTAATGCTATTATTTTCCTGAGCGCTTTAAATCGATGAGATTTACTAAAAAAATGTTGACAAGATAATAAGTTAAAATTCATAAGTAGGTGATTGTGCAGTCTTTTCTCATCCTCCCTCACTGAGTCCATTGAGTCAGCCTTGCACAGGGGGCTCATTGGATGGACACACTCACCATCCCCCTCTCGCGGGGGGGGGGGGGGGGGGGGGGGGGGGGGGGGGGGGTACGGAATACAATAAAGTAATCAAAAATTTTGTACGGTGAACATGTGAGTTCTTTAAACCCACCAAAGGACTACGCCAAGGTGATCCCCTCTCACGATACTTATTTATTCTTTGCTTAGATATTTTGGCTCAAAAGCTCTCATGGGAGACGGGAAAATCCAAATCAGATATTGGAATTAAAATTGCACCTCGGGCGGAACAGCTTTCAAGTCTATTCTTTGCAGATGATAGTCTACTTTTTTGCAAAGCTTCATCTCAAGCAGCCTTTAAACTTAAAAGAATCTTAGATGAATTTCGTCAACATTCTGGCCAATTGGTTAATCTCCATAAATCCAATATGGTCTTTTTAAAGAATACACCGAACCTAAATAAGACTCATATAACTAGCACTACAAGAAAAATGCCAAATAAAGACGGAATCAACGACGAAATATGGTTAATCAGCGACGGAAATTTAATATCAACGACGGAATGCGGCTATCGGATTTTCGCTCCTCGCTGAGTAGCAAGCAACAGAATTTCAAAAATCTGTTGCCTTAGGCGACGGATTTGGCGACAGAAATTGCAACATACTTTTTTTGGCGGGGAAAAGTAGCGAAGCAGGGGGTGGTGACGGAATTAATCATCCGTCACCATCAGAGACGGAATCAGCGACGGATTATTGAATCTGTCGCCCCCCTGCCCAATTTTTTTTTCCTTATCCGTCGCCATTCCGTCGCTGGGTTCCTTTTTTTTTTTAAATAAAATCGCTTGTTTTTTATTAAATCCGTACATACAAATCATTCCCTACAAGAAATTTATAAGATTTTCGCACTCAATCAACATCTAATGACTTCGAATAGGGCTTCATTCGAAGCATTCTCAACAATTTGAAGTCACATAAATGTGGAATTCCACATCCAACACAACACATCACATCCAACCTAGGGTTTTCAATTCACAAACCACAAGTTCTAAATAAACTCTCTATATATCACACACTACAAGTTCCAAACAAAGTTTGTATATATCACAAACCACATATCCAAACAAAATAACCAGAAGTTACCAGTAATTGAGAATGAAGTTATATATATGTTTGTAGAAGAGGGTGAAGTAAACGCCAAATGGGAGGGAAGTTAAATAAGCACCAGGGGGAGGGGAGTGAAATTAGCAGAAAAGGGAGGGGAAGCAAGTAGTAAGAGATATGATATACTTCATGAAGATAAGTAGAAGAGCCACCAGCTGAAGGAAAACTGCAACCAACTCAATCACCAAGGTTTTCCTCTTCTTCTTCGCCTTCCTCTTCCTCTGCCTCACCATCTTCCTCATTATGTTGCGAGTGATGAGTAAATGGTGGCTGAGATCCCGAGCCAGACGCCTGTTGCATTTGAAAGAAAGCTTGGAGGCGCTGATCGATGCTCATCATTTGTTGGCTCAGTTGTCGGTTGCTTTGTGTGAGCAATCTGTTGGATTCCTCTAGTTGCTTACATTTCTCCATAACCAACCAGTAGCTTTCAGCTTGTGACGATAGCTCACCCTCCAAGTTGGTTACTACACCCCTTAAGTCATTGAGCTCCTGTTGCGATGGCGTAGAACCGGAACCTGCTGACAGACGTTTAAGTAAATTACTATATTAGCGTTGCCACTAAGTAAATTCAATGTATAACCATGGTTGTTGGAACTTTAATATGAATACAATACCGAATCTTTGAGTGGGATTACAGTAACTGGATTCCCTCATGTTGACAGCCTCGTCACCAATGTCGTAAATACGACCCTTCTTGTTCTTGAACGTCTTCACCCACAACTCATTTGGGTTGGGAAGTGGCTGGTTTGGATCTTGAGAAGAGCCATCCCCGGTCCCTTGAGAGTTGATAACATTTTGAAAATTACGTTCAAATGTTTCCTACAATACCGCAACATGTGCACGAAGTCATGCATAGTACAATAACTTAAAATAAAGTATGCGAGTTCATGAGTTGACTACCAATGAAAATTGAGAACAACTAATTGCTTACATATGTTTGTTGCGATTTCTTGTCAACCTAAGGGGCATCATCTTTGCCTTGGAGTTTGTGAGTTCGACTGAATAATTCAACAATGGTGGGCTCCGTTCCAAGTTGTTCCCTCTATGTACGTGCAAAAAAGAATGATGTCAAGCACAACACAAAATACAGTATTGAACTTAAACGAATACATAGCAAACATTAATTCATTTACCAAACATCGCCTATGCTCATGCATAGGGATCGAGCCACAGGTGTGGAGAGATGGGCCACCACTTTCTGGAGTCCCCAGTCGGTTTTTCTGCACTGTCTCACGCAATTTCTTGTAATGTTCATTCGCCCAGTGCTGCTGGAGTCCCTCCCATTGAGCATCACCGAGCCAGACAGACTTCTTGTTATGCTTCCTTACTTTGCCAAAGAAGTCTCTCAAGCGTGCATTGCCTCGGTTTTCAAAATTCCTTCTTATACGGTCCTCATGGACCGGATCCCAAGTAAACCACTTCTGCAATTATGAAAACGAATAACACATCAAATAATTCAATACTAATTTATCACATATTTCAAAAACTGTTAATACAAAGTCACTGTAGTTACCTTGAACTCTCCGAACCACAAATCTCGTACTGGTTTGGGCACTTTGCTCCAAGTAGGTCAAGTTCCGTCAAACTTGCTTTGAAATATGAGCGAAATCCTACTAACAGCACCATCATTGGGGAGAAACCTAATTGAACATTACACATAAAATTCATTACTTGTTATGCAAAATTCATGTACTACTTCATAACATATAACAAATGAAGACTTACCTGTTACCATCTGGTTCAATCCAAGTCTTTGCTCGAGTGCTCCCATGACTGGATTGTGCTTCACTTTCACCACTTCCAATGTTCTCTTGGGACTGGTTTGTGTTAGGGTGAGTGGGTTGTGGAGTGGGGTGCACAGTATGAACAACATGGGGGTTTAGAGGAATGTTGTAGGCAAATTAGCCGTACATGGTGCTTTGATTGGGAATGTATGAGGTCTGATGATGGAAAGCCCCAAATGGGGGAGGCAGGGGTCCAGAAATATCTGGTATGTAAGCAGCCATTGTCGCTCCTAGCTGAACTAGTGTATGAGGTACCTGGGGGGAAGATGGATCAATATCCATTGCGGTCGGATCAACGACAGAGCTTCGACGCCCTCGTCCTCTACCTCGAGGAGAGGACTTTACTCGATGAGAACTTGAATCCATATCTGAAATAGGTGACAACAATGCCGAGTGCAAATATATAATGGTTGCACATGTAAACCGTTTTCGTCATACATCAGAATAGGTACGTAGGTGACACATATTTTGCAAAGCTCATTCATACAATATAAGTAAAGTCACAAACAATTGTTTCATATGCAAATTATTCATACACATAAGAATTCGTAACCACTCAATCATCAACATCCTCATCGTCATCAATGTCATCGTCATTATCATCAGACAAATGCAAATTTTCTTCAGTTTCTTCAGTTTCATGACCGTCATCCCACTCCCCCTCTTCATCATCCTCACCATTCTCTACATCATCTATCTCGTCATTACCCTGAATGAATGAAAACCCTATTTCATCATTAACCTCTTCTGGTGGTGCACTTTCATCCACTAATAACGCAGGGATGACGTCATTCACAGGTTCGACGATAGTCGCCATGTCCGTTTGTTGGTACGCAGTAGGTAAGGTGTACTGTTGATCCACTCCCGCCCTTGGTTTGGTTGGTATGACAACAACCCAATTGGCCCTATCTTTCGAGCGATCTGCATGTGGCATGAAGTATACTTGTGATGCGGTATTTGGAAAGATAAATGGGTCGTACTTTCGGTACCTTCTTGTACGGTGGACCTCAATAAGGTTGCTTAGTTTATAAGATCGTGTCCCACGATTCAATGTAGGGTCGAACCACTAACAACTAAAGAGCACACATCGTTTAAGTAGTTCACCTAGGTACTCAATTTGGACAATGTCCTCTAGTACACCATAATAATCATTCTCAATATCGCCTTCCCCAGTGCCACAAACACCAACACCACAATTATATGTTCTCTTCCCGACGCTTCGAACTTCTGTGTGAAATTTGAATCCATTTACTCTATATGCCGTCCACGTCGACACACACCGTTTTGGCTTCACGGCCAATTGGCTCAGGTAGCAATGTTTGTCGGTCTCGAACAATTGAATATAATGCATCTAAGGTGACATAACATGTGGTTGTAATTAATACAATGCACCTAATTAATTGTTATGTTCAAATTATGAATAAATGAGTTTGAATACTTACATTCTTACTAAACCAATCTGCGAAATGAGTTTCGATGATGGTGTCGACATCTGCGTCGCTGACATTGGGACGTGTGGCTCTCACTTGGTCCGTGAAAATTCTATCACATTTTACGAAGCCTATTAACATACTTGTGCTATGAATGATAAACTGAATTGGAAGTGAAAATACCACTCACCCTATATAAGGTTTAACTTCGTCACAATTTAACAGCACGTAAATGTGGGCAGCAACATATTCGGCATCTGTGAGATACCTTGATCTTTCCCTGCCAATAGCGGTCCCTTGCGGTGCAAACACGAACAGAGTTGGAAAATGATTGATATGTTCATCGTCGTCCTCATTTCTCCTGCACCTATTGCGCATGGAGGGCATATTACAGCCGAAGTAATAGGACGCGAAAAATGTCCTCTCTGCCTCTAGGTATGATTCTGTGATTGAACCTTCAGGACATGCTTGCTGCTTTATCTTTCTGTTCACTCGGCCGAAGAACCTACGCAGTTCACAATTGGAATCGATTTTAAGTGATTCCACATATTAGAATTCATAGAAGCTTTCATCAGTTATAGTAAAATTTACCTCTCAAATGGATACATCCATCGGTATTGTACTGGACCACCTAGTTGAGCCTCTTATGCCAAATGCACTGGCATGTGCTTCATGACATTGAAAAAGCCAAGAGGGAAAATGGTCTCCAACTTACACAAAGAAGTGACAATGTTACGATGCAGTTCCTCAAGCATATCCACCCGCAATGTTGTTGAGCATAAGTTCTTGAAGAACTGGCTTATCTCAATAAAAGGTTTCAACACATCATCTGGGAGCGCACCAAATGCAATTGGTAAAAGAGTCTCCATGAAGACTTGACAATCATGACTTTTCATGTTGTTAAACTTAGACTTATTAGGGTCCACGATATTTCTGAAATTAGAGCAATATCCATCAGACATTTGAACCTCCGTCACCCATTCACACAACTCTCTTCTTTTATCCACAGGAAGTATAAACTTCATTTTTGGTTTAACCAGCCTACCACTTGGGCCTGAATGTAAATGTAATTCTAACCTATCATATATTTCGGCAACATTCATTCTTGATTTGGCATTATCCTTTGTTTTCCCATTAACATCCATCACAGTGTTGATAATGTTCTCGAAGAAGTTCTTCTCAATGTGCATCACATCCAAATTATGGCGGAGCAGTTGGTGTTGCCAATAAGGCAACTCCTATAATATGCTCTTTTTCGTTCAGTTGTGCTCATTCTCCTTAAATCTTGGTACGACAAAGTCACCATTTGTGGTTACCATTGGGTAATCTTCCACCTCGACATAAAGTTCTTCCCCGAACAATCGGCGATGAGGACCCCCTGTAACAGTTATCCCTTTCCTAAATGCGGTTCTATTTCTTCTGAATGCATGATTCCTTGGCAAAAAACACCGATGACAGTCAAACTATGAGAATTTACCTCCATTTCGCAATCTCAAAGCCTTCTGCTGTTTCATACATACGGGGCATGCCAATTGGCCATTAGTACTTCACCCAGATAACATTCCGTATGCGGGAAAATCATTAATCGTCCACATAAGTACAACCTTCGTCTGAAATGTACGCCCTGTAGAAATATCATAAGTCTCAACTCCAACATCCCACAACTCTTTCAACTCATCGACAAGAGGTTGTAAATATACATCTATGTTGTTCTTGGGATTTTTGGGCCCTGGGATTACACAAGTCAAGAACATAAATGGTGTGGTCATACACATTTCAGGGGGAAGGTTATAAGGTGTAACGACCACTGGCCAAATAGAGTATGACCTTGAAGACGATGTGTAAGGATTAAATCCATCAGCACATAAGCCAAGCCTCACATTCCGAGGCTCTGCAGCAAATTTAGGGTATTTGGAGTCGAAATGTTTCCATGCTGCCCCATCTAATGGATGACATAAAACACCGTCCTCACGTCGATGTTCATAATGCCATCTCATGTGCTCTGCACTACTTCTTGATGCGTACAACCTCTGCAGTCGAGGTTTTAACGACAAGTAATGCATCCTTGAGTATGACAATGGATTTTGATTCCTTTGTTGTGACCTTTGCCTCTTCCATCTTGAATGCCCACAAAACTTGCGCGCATCCAAGTTTTCGTCCTCCTTATAAAATAGCATGCAACCTTTCTGGCAACAATCAACTTGACCACATCGTTGTCGAGATCTTTAACAACCTTCTTCGTTTGGCCATAATTGTTAGGCATGCGATTGTTAGGGGGACACATCTCTTTCATTAATTGAACAACTTCATTGAAACAGTTTTGAGGCATACTGTAATCAGATTTAATACTCAACAATCTCACCGCTGCAGATAACTCACTATGGGTGCAGCAACCATCATATAAGGGTTGTTGAGCAGCTTGAACTATATTATAAAATGGTTCTCAGCAAGTGCTTAACCCCTCTTCCCTTACATTTTGATTTGCTATTATAGCATCATCAACCATGTCCTCTATTCGATCTATGTAGGATTCAGAATAGTCATTATTAACATGACTTGAACCTCCAACTTCGGAAATTTCACTATTTTGATACCTAGAATCATATTCCTGAGCTTCTATTTCCCCATGACTTATCCAAAACCAATACCCTTGCACAAAACCCTTATACATAAGGTGCATCTTGACCTCATCAGGTGTCAAGTACACCCTATTTCTGCATTTCGCACAAAGACATTTATACTTCCCCCCATTCAGAAACTCTGTCTATGTACGTGCAAATTGATCGAATTCATTTACTACATCTAGAAATTCTTGTGTATAACCACTACGATCAGACAGTAATCTATTATACATCCACCTATGATGGAGAGGACCATTCATATTCTGCTCAAATGACAATAACCACATAAGGTATTTGATAAGAATTAATTTTAATCAAAATTATAATAAGTACATAAATTACGCAATTATATATTATGTATGCCTACTTTAAAATTTCCACATGCACCCAAAAAAAAACTTACAACTAGGTGATAAATATACTTACATTATCACGAACATCACAAAACTAATAATTCATATATAGTTGACCACTTTATTCCACCAACATATCAAATTTAAACTTCAAATTACCAAATCTAAGTGTACATTGCGTTGGGTGAAAATTTTAAATAAATATGAGCTACAATTATATACAAACATCATATTTGAACAAAATAACAAACTAAACCATCTCAATCCACCAACATATATATATATATATATATATATATATATATATATATATATATATATATATATATATATATAAGTTCACATCACCAAACCTAAACGCTAAATTGCATTGAGCAAAATCTCCAACCAAATTTCGACAACATTATCAATTAAAACATTTTATTCCACCAACATATGAAATTTCAATTTCAAACTACCAAACCTCAATCTTAAATCGCATTTACCAAATTTTTGTAACGAATTAGAGCAATAACCTCACACACATTGCACATTTCAACAACATTATCAATGAAACCATTTCATTCCACCAATATATCAAACTTTAACTTCAAACTACGAAACCTAAACCCTAAATCGCATTTATCACAGTCTTGAACCAAATTACACCAATAACCTCACACAAACACCACATTTCAACATAAATATGAAATTTTAACAATGTAATACAAAAATTTGTAAAAATTTCAAGTTGTTTAGTTAAGACAAATACCTCAAATAACTTGAAATAACCGGCGGTGGGGGGCGGCAGAGGGCGGCCAGCGGCGGGGGGGAGACCGGCGGCGGCGGCGATGGCTGGGAATGGCGGGAGTCGGCAGGGCTGGTGGACGAGCACTCGCACTCTCTCTCTCCTCAGGTGTTCGAATGAGTTGAATGAAACCAGAAATCTGGTTTCATTTAAAGGGGGGGGGGGGTGACGGAACCCCCCCTTTTTTATAATTTTTTTTTTAAAAGACGAAAATTCCATCGCCCATTTTTTTTCAAAATTTTTTTTACTTATGGCAACGGAAATCCCGTCGCCATGCATCGATTCTGGCGACGGATTAACATTTCCGTCGCCATATCTGTCGTCTAATCTGACTTTTTTGTAAAGCTATTTTCCCGTCGCCATTTCCGTCGCCAATTGTGTCGTTACTTTTTTCTGCCGCTGAATTCCGTCGTTAATATGAACTTTTTTAGTAGTGTGGTATTTTTAATATCGCTCATAGCTCTTCTCTCGGAAGGTACCTTGGTTGTACTGTATTTCAAGGTGGACCTCGCTTTCACACCTTCCAGGAACTGCTAAGTAAATCCGAAGTCAAGTTGCCCAAGTGGCCAATTGCAACTCTTTCAAAAGTTGGGCGAAAAATGCTCATACAGTCGAATCTTGAAGTTTTACCGGCACATACTATGCAATGTTTTCAACTTCTGACTACTGTTACGAAAAAATTAGACCAAATCAGTCGGGATTTTTTTTGGAAAAATCTGCTATTGAGAAGGGCCTTGCAATGGTTGCTTGGGATACAATTTGTAAACCAAAAACATTCGGAGGTCTGGGCCTAAGAAAATCTGGTGTAGTCAATACTGTCTTTTTGGCTAAACTAGGATGGAAGTATCTTACGCAACCAGACAATTTTTGGGTTAGACAGAGAGCAAAATATGGTCCACTAGAACAATTTTTTTCTGCATCTTCAAAGTCATTTCACTCGTGGGTTTGGAAGTGTTTGCTTCGCTAGCGAAGCTTTCTTGCCCAAGGAATGCGCTGGCAATTGGGCAATGGACAAACCATAAACTTTTGGTTGGATGCATGGTGCCACACTAAACCATTGGCAGAACTATTTGCTGAGGATAGTAACCCAATTCTGGATTTGACAGCAAAAGTTAATGAATTTATTCTACCAGACAAAAGATGGAACATTACAAAATTGTCGCAACTTGGTTTTCCTCTAATACTTCCGCTTGTTTTAGCAGTACATATCCCATTTACTGATATCCCGAACAAGTTTTGTTGGGGGTTGACTGGAAGTGGAGATTTCTCCATTAAATCTGCCACATGGAAGGCACACGGAACACTCGGGCCTGATCTAAGTCAATGGAAGTTTCAATGGATCTGAAAAGTGGATGTGTTACCGAAAATTCAAATATTTCTTTAGCAATTATGTCACAATGCATTATCGTTTAGAGGTAATTTTCTGCGACGAGGGGTCGTAATTGATCCCATTTGTCTGGCCTATCTTGCACATATCGAGGATTATGAGCATCTCTTTGCACTTTGCCCGTTTGCTGATCGGGTGTGGAAGTTGGCCTTAAAGCATGGTTGGATTTGTCAAGCTCCCTTTATGACACTACAAAACACTATCAGAGATGTGTTGCATGAATGGTCCAAGAACAGTTGGTCTTCCATGTGTAGAATTGTTGTGCTCTTATGGAGTATCTGGAAACATCGCAATTCGCTTATTTTCCAAAATGCAGTGCCCAATCTTACATATACACTTATACGCGCCAAACGTGCTTAGGTAGAATGGAAACAACGACGTTGTTCACCACTTCTTCCTCCTTCATTTGCTAAACCACGACTACCTTATTCACTGATGTCCACCCGAATCATTAGGTGGATCCCCCCTCCTGACAGTGTTCTCAAACTTAACTTCGATGGAAGCTTGTCGCCGGCTGGTGTTGTAGCAGGATACATTTTGCGAAACGCTAGCGGTCGACTCATCATTGTGGGAACGCGATTTTTACACGATGTACCAATTCTAGTTGCAGAAGCTGTAGCCTTACGGGATGGATTACAGGCTGTCATTGATACAGGATTACCACATTTGCAAATTGAAGGAGACAACCGCATTGTTATTCAAGCAGTTAAGGGTGAAATTCGCACACCTTGGAGAACACACGTACTGGCCCAAGATATCCGTAATCTATTATCACGGTTTATGTCACCATCTATTCAACATGTTTTCCGTGAAGGCAATATGGCTGCGGACTGGATAGCTAAACTGGGAGTGCTGCTTAAGACAAACACAACATTTACACATTCTCCGTCTCCTGAGTTATCTAGAATTAATCGTGATGATTACCTAGGTAGATCCCTTGGGAGAAGGGCCATATAAGGTTTACCTATACTTATCCATTGCCAAAAAAAAAAAAGTAATCAAAAATTTACATTTTGGTCAACTGAGTTTTCGTACAATAATTTTTAGGATATACGAAAGTTGAAAATAATCTAGAGGTCCTTTAACATTAGAACAAATAGGGCTATTGGTCCAGAATGACCAAAGTGTGTTCTATATTTTCATTTTTCTTTCTTAATTGATGATAATGATGATGATGATAATAACAATGACAACTACTACTACTACTACTACTACTACTACTACTATGAGAAAATACAAAGGCAAAGGGTATAAATATATTTTTTCAAGTGTTGATGGACCTGGAAATTATTTTTAATCTTTATAGATCCCAAAAATCATTGTGCAAAAAGGATCAAATTATTATTTTTTTGGATAGAAAAAATTATTGCTATTACTAAGGTAATTGATAATTTCTTATATATAAATATATTGCAAGTAACCAGTCAAAATTGAATTTTACATTACTTGATCTATTTATCTATTTATATTAACAAAGACAAAAAAAAAAATTTAACATGTGTCATATGACAAGCTCTCAAGGATCTAAATTAATTTGTCACTTAATTTTAAACCTAATTCCAGTAATTATAATTTTTAACTTTTAATTTGTGACTATTATTGCTATTAATAAAGAAATAATAATTGAGTGCATCAGTACTTATGTCATCATCAATAAACTTGTATTAACATTTTTTGATTCAATCAATATTGATTTATTGTCAATCAATTAAGACTCTGGTTTACATGTGATAAGTTTTTTCAATTAAGAGGAAACATATATCAGCTGGTAACTATTTTTACCTTCACGAGCATATTGTGAAACGTATTTTAACTTGTACTCTCATATGTAGACTTTTTGGAAATCACGAAAACTATTTGGAAATGCTTTGTCCTCATTATGATCATACAACTAAAATCCCAAGTTTTATGATTGCAATAATACTACAAATTATTATTTGGGAGGAGTCTGCATATATAGCATTTGCTGATCAGTTCACGTGTGGTAGGTAGAAACAACACAACCCGTGAACTTATTATATAATCTTGGCTTTTCTCATGTGCACACCAAAAACAAGGGGCTTCCATCTACCCTCCCTCACTGTGTGTGAGAGAATTTTTGTATAAAATTTCACAAGAACCCGTGACATAGTCAGTTTACAAGATAGTCTCCGCCTACTATACATAATATTTTTTAAAAACCTATTCTCGATCTATTTTTAGAGCATTTCCAGTGTAGTTTTAGATTTTGGAACTCTGGCTTGCCACGTCATCAAAAGTTCTATAATTTTGGAACTTGCATTCCATCACTTCTCCAACAAATGGAACTCTTTTTTAATAATCCAATAAAAATATTTATCATGGACCCACCTCATAACACACAATCTATTTTTTAAATTATTTAAAAATTATAAATTAACTCAAAAAAATAAAAACAAATAATTAAAAAATCACAAAAAGACAAAGGGGAGAGAAATGGGGGTGGGAACGCCTGTGCAAGGCTTCCCGCGTGCCCCACGCATTTCCCTCCCACAGCCAGCTTCATCTTGCCTTGCATGGGACACGCAGGCCCACTTGGCCACACGCGTTCCCATCGCTGCTAGTGCTCTTATGGCTTCTCTTTCTAATTCTATGGTCTAAATTGTGACACATTACCAAATTCATAGATTCGAATATATGATATAAGTGTTGGGATCTATGATATCTTTGGATAAATTGTGAAAATTTTCCACCAGCATTTGTCATCGGAAACCAAGATCCTCATGTGCCATCTTACTCTAACCATTTACTGTGCCTTTATCTTCTTTTTAAAATGACATAAGTACGTGGTTCATGATTGTTGATATTAATCACATAAAGTGAAAAAAGAAATGAAACCCAGTAAATTCAGCTAATTATTCACAATGATTCTAGCAAGAAATTATTGACAAATTGAAGTTGAACAAGGTAGCATATTTGTAGTTGATTATCCTGATCACCTTTTGGTCCTTGCAACCCTTTTGATGAGGACCAACAAACAGAGAACCCTATAGAACACAAAGAACCCAACCAAAACATAAACATTATTCCATCTTTGCCCCTCATGCAACCCTCTCTTTTCCAACACATCATGGCCAGTTACCATGCAACTCTTACTCTCTTCATATCGCACAAAGCACTTGGTAGCAAGGCAAGAGTACTCATTGATGAGTAGGGCATCAAGGGCATATTTGTACATCGACAAGTAATGCATGAAGACCCAATACTTGGGCATGCTCTCCCTCCCTATGAAGTACCCCGAGAAGAGGAAGAAGCCAGCCAGCAGCACAGTTACCAAGGAGGTCCCCGCAATGTACGTGGGGACCACCGAGCTTAAGAACAGGACGAATGAGTTTGCCATGAGGATGATGACCCAGATGACTAGGACAAAGTACCCGAAGGACAGCCACGTGGCACATAATCCCACAAGGAAGTAGACTGATATAGAGTATATGATTGAGATGGCAAGCAAATAAGGGAGAAAGACAAGTGTATTTGCTATGAGGTAAGAGGAGAGCCTATAGACCCCACTTGAGGCTTCTCTAATCAAAATGGGCCTCTCATTGATGAAAATTGGTAGGTTTTCAGTGGTGGAAGACAGGAGAAATGTGAGAGTAAATGCAAAAAGCCCTAATCGCTTTTGAATGCTTTGTTTGTCATAACCAATATTTATGTAAATAGTACCTAAAACAAACCCAACGATGAGTGCCTCCAAAGTGTTTGTCAAAAGGAGCTGCTTTGTCCTGTAGATAATCTTCCAGAATCTGCGAGAAAGCGTGAGAATCTCATGCACTCTTGAGCTCTTATACCTCATTTTCTTCGTCTTTTCAACTGCATGATTGCTAGAACAACGATCATGATCAGAAGGTGGGTTTTTGCTTATGGGTTTGCTCTCAGGGAGTTGGTTTAGCACCTCCATGGCATGTTCGAGGGCATTTAATTGAGGGGGGACAGTGAAACCATGAAATTCTAAATGGTTTTCTAATGAAGATAAGCTTCCATGGTGTATTACTCTCCCTTTGGATAGCAGAAGGATTTTGTGAATGGTGGAGAGGATCTTGAAACTAGGCTGGTGTATGGAGAGGACTACAGTTCGATGGCGAGACTCTGCGATTGATTTCAGGGTTTGCAGAACGTTGAAGGCGGACCCACTATCGAGCCCTGAAGTGGGTTCGTCGAGGAGGAGGATCCCGGGGTCATGCAGGAGGCTTAGCCCTATGGAAACCCTCCTCCTCTCCCCACCAGATAGCCCGTTTGATGCACACCAACTGTTCGATAAATGTCCTAGCCGAAGCTCCGCCAGGAGGTCGGAGACCACAGCGGAGACTTGCTTCCGGGAGGCGGTGGGAAGGAGGAGGTGGGCGGTGAAGTTAAACGTCTCCGAGATTGTGAGGAAGGGGAGGTAGGCATCATGTTGTGGGACATAGGCAGAGAGCTTTCTATAGTAGGAGGGGCAGATGGGGTGAGAGTTGAGGACAAGGGAGCCGGTCGTGGGGGAGGTTCGGGCCGCTAGGATGTCGAGGAGGGTGGATTTTCCGGCACCGCTGGGCCCCACAATGGCGAGGATTTGAGAAGGGTAGGCAGTGAAGGAGATGTCTTGGAGGATATAGGTGGGGGGAAGGGTGGTGGTGCATGGCTTCAAGAGGAAGGTTGGCGGTAGCCCTAGGGAAGAAGTGTAGTTTATTGAGGTGGGTTTTGAGTAGGATATGGAAGTGGCCGTTAGTTTATAGGTTTTTGTTGGGGGTGATGGTGGGGATGATGGTGGAGGGTCATGGTGATCTTCCATCTTGGGAGGAGCAAGTAGAGAGAATTAAGCTTGTATGGGTTGTGAGAGTGATCAATGCATTATTATGTGATGTGGAAGTGGTGATTTCATATAGATTTTGTACCCCATAGGAGTATAAAATTGTTTGAGGGATTAGAGAATATTAATGATTTGAGCCATGTATGTGGGGTACCTTAATGGGTTGGCGTAATTCACGTGAGATGTAGCATGTGATACCAATTAAACTATTTGCACTAAATCAACATTAATTTAATTAGTATTAGTTCTATTTGATATTACAGTCTAAAAAATTTAGATATACATAATTCTATCTATATTTCATAGAATATTTATGGGGTCTTTCTAAAAATAATTAACTTAGCAAATGTCACAATATTAGTGAATTCATTGTTGCATATAGCTAGAAAACAAATAATACATTTAAAAAGTAAAGAGATTAGTTCTTTATATTATTAACTGATTGTAAGTTTGGATTTTTTCCAGCTAAAAACAATAAAATTTGACCTATAAATTAATATAAGTAATGAGTTGGCAAATCTGACTTGACTTGTGAGCGAATGTTAGTCATATTAGTTTCAGTGCAACAAAACTGATTTGATAAAGAGTTAGACACATTCGCAAACAGCTATTAATATTAACTATTAGTTGTTATCTATTTGAAATAACTATTTAATAAGCTTAACTGTTTCTGAAAAAGTTATGAGATAGAAAGTAAATTATTTCAAAAACTCTTCCAAACAATTCGTCTTTTCTAAACAGTTATCTTACCAAACATTCAAATCAGTTTTTTGACTTGGTCCAATAGTTGATTTTGATTCAAAAAATTCTGTTTTAGCCAAAAAAAAATTCAAAAAGCTATTTGCAAAAATAACCTTAAGCTTTTGATGAAGTGGAATTAAGCATAATTAATCAAATAAATCAGCAAAAAACAGGCCGAGATTTAAAAATGCAATAAGACAAACTAGTAAAGTAAGAATCACGGGTCGACGAAGGGAAAAAAGCTGTTTATGCAAGGCATCAAGACAAAATATGAGACAGAATATATGATTCAATTGTACCCAACAATAACATTGGTCCACAGGAGACATGCATTGGCTTATTTGTTCCCACCTCCATATATGATGGAGTAGTATTTTATTACAAATTGAATACTGACAAGAATTTGTATCTAATTTTAAACATTAACTAGCCTTAAGGACCTATGTGATGTATGAGTTTTACTGTTGTATTCATTTATTTTTAAAATAATAATGGGAACCTCAATGACAATTTCCCTAATAAAATCAAAATTATCAGTGATCATTTTCCTTGAATAGTACTTGGTGTATTTTACACTTAGAGTCAAGGGCGGGATATAAGGCACACACTTTCAAAGATTTTGCCACAATTAATATAGAAAAAGGACATATAATTAAAGTAAGAAACTAATGATTGCAGATTGTTCACAGTATGATCTTTCAAGATAATTGAAAGAGAACTTCCCCAACTCGGGTGCCTAGGCATGTATTCATTGCGGAAATTAGGGTTTTAGAGGAGAGAGTACAAGACCCAATTAACAAATATGTTATTTATATTCATATTATTACACCCTCTTAATTTGATGGGATGTAACAACGGGTAGATTGACCTTAATTAAACTGATGAAATTTATGTGAAGAAAGTCCCTTAGTGAAAAAAAAATTAGCCACTTGATTTGGTTGGTATGCACCGAACTTGAAGATGCTCGTGTGCAACCATCTCGCGGACAAAGTGATAGTCAACTTTGATATGTTTGTTGCAATTTTGTAGAATGGGCTTGACAACAAGGTAAATGGCAAAGACATTATCAGAAAACAACTGAATATGAACTCGTATAAGAAAACCCAGGTCTAAAAGAAGCTGACGCGACCATTGAATCTCAACAGTAGTATAAACAACTACCCTATATTCAGCCTTAGTAGAGGAATAAGAAACTATGGTGTACAAAATCTCTCTTTCTTTCTTTGAGACCCCTTGATCTCTGTGAAATCAAGGGACTTCACTGAGCTCATTATCACCCCATCCTCTCCACACCGCCACTGCTCTCTTCAGTGTAACCTTCGACACTAGACGCTGCAGCAGTTTCCTCAAAAACGGCCGTAAATACTACCCATATGGTGACCCGTCATTGACTTAACGAAGCCACAACTTCAACTACTTGCCTATCCAGCCAAAACAACCATGCAAATGAGTAGATTGACCGTCGATGAATTGACTAACACGGTCCACTCGCTCAACACGCCATTCATGGTGGTGGCGTGTGAACTTCACACACAGCCTATTTTGGGTTTTGAGTGGATTTTTCAGCGGGGAGGCGTAGATCGGTGACGTCGAGGGCTATTGGAGGAAGAAAACAACCGTGGTTGTTTTCATGGGTAGTGCGTGACCCACACATGCCATCCCTAGTCCAAGCAGATATGATGGGTATCAGATATGTCTTTTACCCTTTTTTTGAGTTCGTTGGGTGGCTAGCATACACATGTTGGGACTAGGTGGCAGAGGGTCAGCGGTCAGATCTGCGAGACCATAGTGGGGTCCAGCTTGGGGTCACACGGACGCTGTTTAAAGAAGGAGGGCGTCGGATTTGGGATGCATTAGGGTTGGCGTGGTCTCGGTTAGGGTATTCGTCTCAATTTAAGGCATATTAAGTTTAGCACATAAAGCATTGGTCTTGGTTTTGCATAATCTCATGTCACACATAAGAATGTTAGCATTATATGATGGATTCATATTCTACACATATTAGTCTCACGAAAACAATATAATCAAAATCGAGTATTAACATTAATCTTTTTAGGGCTAGCAACAAATAGACTAAGCTCTGATACCACTTTAGGATAGTGAGGACTCACCTCGATTAGCAAATTACCTCAGATCTTTCTGTCGTCTACTACCAAAGAACAGGTGGCTACTAGAGTCACCGGAAAGGCTCACACTCCAAACGCAAATCCTAAAGATGGCTAGAATAGTGAGGGAGAAGGCTGAGAGTGCATTTGATCTAGGAGATGCATGCTCTGTGTTGTGTGTTTCATCCCTTAATCTAAACCCCCTTTTATAGTAGCCCAAGGTTGATATTGAATCAAGTAATTCAATTGGCTGAGTAATACCCAATTAATCACTTTGTAGCTGTCAAATCAATAAGCTGATTACGGTGAGATTATGGTGACAATTACTTTTGGTCAATAGTTCACAAAACTTAAAATCTGCCAGCAATATACTTAGTTATGTTACTTGACCTCGGCCATATCCACGTTGAAGTAAGGAGTAGACTCGGCAAATTTTTGAAAAGTTTTGGATAATTCTAGTTTAAAATGAAGGGTTGAGTGTTGAGCGTTCGACATGGGTGCTTGACGGAAAACGAAGAGTCCAAGCAACATATTTACTCAGTCCCAGCCCGTCGCTCTTTCTATATAACTTTAACACACTGGGACGAATCTTCTATCTAAACCTCATGGTGAAAATGATGATCATCATGTTAGCTTTCTTGAAGCTCACAATGTATTTATTAATATCTTTTGATGAAAGACAAAAAGAGATTAATCAATTGATATATTCATCACATTGTATTTGAATTATCTTGAAATTTATATTGTTGAAATATGTTATGATTCTAAGTGAATATTGGCATGCTAGTGCATATTGATTAATTGAGTTTATACAAGTTGCCACAATATCTCAAGATGATTTAGAGTTCAAATTTGAATATGTGATCTTTATGATATTATATTGTGTTATTCAAATTTGAATATGAGATTATGATTCTCTAACTGTGGACATATCTTTTGAAATTAAATTCTAGTTGTCGCTTTGCCTGACAATAGCAACTAATAGATTTTATAAGCTAAATCCCCAAGCAAAATTAGTAATTTGCCGTTGAAGAATCAGTAATTAGCCATTGAAGATTTTGGGAGCTGTTGTTGCTGAAAATTAGCCGCAGTTCAAGGTCTTGAAGTTGGATTAAAGACCAGCTTAATGTTTTCTTTTCCTTTTTGAATGTAACGGCTATTTCAATTCCATTTGTTATAGAAGGGGAGTTCCTTGCAGTTGAAAGTGACACAAGACAAGTGAGCACAAGCAAAGAATGAGAAGAAAAAGAGCTACACTTGTAAAATTAAGAAGAAGACATTGAGAGATATATCAAGCTTATATTGGCATAACTATTGTGTTTATTTACATCTTGTTGTATAAAGTGTATTTTGTTATATTTCTTTGTATTAGGTTGGGTTGATTAGTCGGAGGACCGACTACCCAAGTACAGTTGGGTAGTAACGCGTACATTGGGACATCTAGAGTTGTAGGGTCAACTCGCAGGTTGTACAATTAGTCAATCATGTGTAATCGACCGACCTAATAAAAGAAAGATGTTCAAAATTCTATCGGCGAGTAGCGCCTGTGGGTAGAGGATTAGGCGTGGCCGAACCTCTATAAATTGTGTGTTTTGTCCACATTTAGTTTTCCATATTTTCTATTTCGATTATCTTGCGACTTTAATCATCACCCTATCCACTGCCTTCTAGGGTGATTTAACTATCCAAACCGGTCCAATAATTAGTATCAGAGCAAGTACTATCTTAGTGAGATTTTGCCGTCTAATAGTTCGATCCTATGGCTAGTTATGATTTTAACTCTGATTGCCCTTCACTTTTTAAAGGTACTAATTATTTGTTGTCTTAGGAGACAATAAAACTTTTTATCAAACACAAGGGTCTCGATCTTTGGGAGATCATGGTCAAAGGTCCAATAATTATTGAGAAATCAGAATATGAATATACTAAAGATGATTACACGCGGATATCCAAAAATTTTTAAGTTATAAATATTTTATATTGTGCTCTTATCGTTTATATTTATGAGTTTATCTCACATTGTGATACTGCCAACGAGATTTGAGAGACTCTTTATTATTTGTATGGGACTAATCGAAATGTGTTGTTAAGAAATTTTGTGGCGGAGGATGAAATGAATATATATGGATGGAAATGTTAAGAAAGTGGAGGATCATCAATTATATGAAGAGTAATAATATGCCAAGGAGTTGCTTGAAAATAGTGAGAAAAATAAATATTCTTGTAATTCATCCATTCTCCAAAGTGATAAGTATGAGGTAAAATCCATGGTTGAGTTTTCAAATAATATTTTATCTCCAAATTGTCATATTTTTGATGACTTAAATACCCCACCAAATTTTCAATTTTCAAAAATTGTTGATTGTGGTGTTAAATCAAGAAAATGTGTCAAGATTGAGGGAAAGAAAAATTTTACCTCATTAGTTTTTCTTAGTTCTAACAATTTTGAATCCAAGAAGAAAAGGTATCAAGATTTGGTCAAACAACTTCTTTCGTGAAGAAATCAAAAAAGAATGCGCGTGTTTGTGGGATGTTGAATTGTTGATTCCTTATTTACGTGCTAATAATGAATTTTCAATAGTATTTAACCTCTTGAAAAATTAAGTGGACAAGGAAACATTGGAGCTCCATTTGCAATGGCATATGATAAGTTATGGTTTGCCAAAAGTAAAAATAAGGTAAATTACTTGTTTTGTCATTTGCCTAGATTTCAAGGCCCTGTAATACAGTCCAAGGCCTTGAAAATTAGGCTGAATCTAAGATGGTACTGCTTGTAAATAACTAAAATCAAGGGTTTGAATTTTTTTGGTCAACATCTTGAATAGTGGAAATATTTGATTCTAAGAAAATGAAAATGATGTTATCTTTGCTTGATCTGCTTCCTATTGATGGAATTTTGATTTTCAAAATTTTGAATTTTAATTTGTTTTATTATCTTTGAAATGTGAGCATGACTAATATTTCAATATATCTTATACTATTATGACATATGATTATGCAGATATGATCTCAATGCTTTTGTCCATAATTATTATGCTCCCTAATATTTACATAGATGATATTGCTTGTTTCTATAAGGGGAAAAGTATATCACTTGATCATTTTTCGATAGCCTTGACTTACTCTTGATAGGGGAAGAATTTTGTTAATCTTACTATATGTTAATCCCTTGTTACATCCCTATGTTGCTTGCGAGAATTTCGAGTCAATGAGCATTAGCATATGTGATTGATTTTGTTGTTAGTATTTAATCCTTATATGTTTTCTATGAGTGCCATAAATTAAGGGAGAGCATATTTATATATCATTGATTTGTTAAGGGGGAGCTATATGTGTTTGTCATAATTTTATACTTCAATTTTTCTTTCTCCTCTTGTGCTACCTTTTGATAAAATACAAAAAGGGGGAGAACTATCTGGAAAGCTTTTCATGGTGTGTCATTCAAAATTATATTGATATGTTATTGGGTTTTATCTTTCATCAAAAAAGGGGAGATTGTTAGCTTTCTTGAAGCTCAACAATAATAACAACAACAACAACTCCTAGTGTGGCTCCCGCTTTCGCGGGGTCTGGGGAGATCCAGCTGTCGGCAACCTTACCTCTACCAGCATTCCTAGCCGTAGAGAAGCTGATTCTAAAAGACCCACAAAAAAGGGTTTTGTGAAAATATTTTCTGAAGAAAGATTTTGTGAAAACAGTTAATGGGAAAATATTTTATAGAAGAAAGATTCTATAGCAAGGGATAACTGAGATAAAAGATCAGTTGTTGAAGTTATGAAATAAAAGGACAACATATCGGAGGAAGGTAACATACCTGAAAAACCAGTAGTAAGCAAACGGGAACTTTTTTCAGAAGACAGTACAACCTGCGTACAAACATAACAAACCTCTACCAGCACTATGCCACAGCAACCAAAAGATAACTACGGGGTCGACTCTCAGCGATCTAAGATCTTAATCCTATCCCGCCACAACTTCCTATCCTGAGCCATATCGTCCGTCAAACCAAAAACTTTCAAGTCCTCTCTAATCACCTTGTCCAAGTTCTTCTTTGGTCGTCCCCTCCCTCTTTTGCCTCCGGGGATGTTGATCCTCTCACATCTCCTCACTGGAACGTCCACACTCCTCCTCTTCATATGACCAAACCATCGGAGTCTTGTTTCTCTCATCTTATCTCCAATGGGAGCTACTTTAACTAAGTCCCTGATAACTCCATTCCTAATTCTGTCTATCCTCGTATAACCACACATCCACCTTATCATCCTCATCTCTGCTACCGTCAGCCTTTGAACTTGCATCTTTTTTATAGGCCAACATTCCGATCCATAAAGAACTGCCGGCCTAACTACCATGCGATAGACTTTGCCTTTCAATCCAATGGGCACCCTCTTATCACACAGCACACTTGAGGTATACTTCCATTTTTGCCAGCCTACTTTTATTCGCTGGTGAATATCTTTGTCAATATCTCCATTATGCTGAATGATCGAGCCTAGATACTTAAACTTATCGACCTTAGGTATCGGCCTCCCATCAAGAGTGACTTCTCCCCCTGCATCTACCCTCCCACTGAAACAATAATGAAAGTACTCTGTCTTCGATCTACTAACTCTAAAACCTCTAGATTCCATAGTATGCCTCCATCGCTCCAACTTGTCAATAACTCCTTGTCTGCTCTCATCAATGAGAATAATGTCATCTGTAAAAAGCATACTTCAAGGTAACTCATCTTGAATCCCTCTTGTAAGTTCATTCATAACTAGAGTGAAAAGAAAAGGGCTCAAGGTGGAACCCTGGTGCAAGCCCATACCGATGAAGAAGTCATTCGTGACCCCTCCTGGCATCCTAACACTCGTCCTACCTCCCTCGTACATATCCTTAATAACTCGAATATACAAGGGTAACACTTCTTTCTCCTCCAAGCATCTCCATAACACTTCACGCGGAACTCTATCATATGCTTTTTCCAGGTCAATGATCACCATGTGGAGATCCACCTTTCTATCTCTATACAAACCCATGAGCTTTCTAAGGAGGTAAATCGTCTGTATGGTCGACCTGCCTGGCATAAAACCAAATTGATTCTCTAACAACGAAATATCCTTTCACAACCTTCTCTCAATCACCATTTCCTATAACTTTATAGTGTGACTGGGCAACTTTATACCCTTACAATTATTACAATCCTGAATATCACCTTTGTTCTTGTACAAAGGGATTACTGTACTAGACCTCCATTCTTCGGGCATCTTAGCAGTCCTAAAAATAACATTGAAAAGCTCCGTTAGCTACTCTAATCCCTCCTCCCCCAAACACTTCCACACTTCCACAATGTGTTTATTAATATGTTTTGATGAAAGACAAAAACTAATTAATCAATTGATATATTTATCATGTTGTATTTAAATTATCTTGAAATTTATGTTGTTTAAATATGTTATGATTCTAAGTGAATATTGGCATGCTAGTGCATATTGCTTAATTGAGTTGATATACATTGCCACAATATCTTAAAATGATTTAGAATTTAAATTTGAATATGTGATCGTTATGATACTATATTATGTGATTCAAATTTGAATATGAGATTATGATTCTCTAAATATGGCCTTATCTTTTGAAATTAAATTCTAGTTGTCACTTGGCCTAAAAATAGCAACTAATAGATTTGATAAGCTAAATCCCCAAGCAGAATCAGCAATTAGTCGTTGAAGAATCAACAATTAGCCGTTGAAGATTTTGGGAGCTATTGTTGCTGAAAATTAGCCTTAGTTCAAGGCCTTGGAGTTGGACTCCAAGGGCTTGAAGACTCGCTGAAGATTTTCTTTCCCTTCTTGAATGTAACGGCTATTTCAATTTCATTTGCTATAAAAAGGGGAGGTACTTGCAGCTGAAAGCGACACAAGACAAGTGAGCACAAGCAAAGAACGAGAAGAAAGAGAGCTACACTTGCAAATTAAGAAGAAGACATTGAGAGGTACATCGAGCTTATATTGGCATATCTATTGTGTTTATTTACTTGTTGTTATAAAGTGTATTTTGTTATATTTCTTTGTATTGGGTTGGGTTGATTAGTCGGAGAGCCGACTACCCAAGTACAGTTGGGGAGCAACGCATACGTTGGGACATCTAGAGTTGTAGGGTCAAGTCGTAGGTTGTACGATTAGTGAATCATGTGCAACTGACCGACCTAATAAAAGAAAGAAGTTCAAAATCTCATCGGCGAGGGGCGCTTGTGGGTACAGGATTAGGCGTGGCCGAACCTCTATAAATTGTGTGTTTTGTCCACTTTTAGTTTTTCGCATTTTCTATTTTGATGATCTTGCGACTTTTGTCATCTGCCTATTCATTGCCTTCTAGGTTGATTTAACTAGCCAAATTGGGTAAGCACATCATTTGTTAACCTTGGAAAATTTAACCAAGTATTTGATATGTCACCCCTTCCTACAAATAGGACAGTGTTTTCCTAGAGTCTGACAAGGTGCGTAGTATGTATTGTAATAGGCAAACACAAAACTTCGACCATTTCGACATGTTCATGCATGCTTTCCAAAGCAACTCCAAAGAAAACGTTTCTAATGTGAGAGCTCATTCAGGTCGAACTGCGAGCTTCCCTGGAAATTTGCAAACTGTTACTGTTAGGAAATTGGAGCAAACTAATAGCGGAAGCAATAGGATGAAACAAATATTCAGAAACTTAAAGAAAGATAACAAGAACAAAACAACGACACACAAGATTTACATGGAAACCCAATGCGGGAAAAAATCACGGACGATGACGAGCAGATTCAATCCAGTATATGAGTAGGGAGAATATAAAACGATCACAATCACAACAAGTGATTTGATCCAACAGCAGAATTACAACTTCTCTTGTAATCTCTCTCACAATTCTCTACCTCTTAATGTGTTTAGGGATTCAGGAGTGATTCTGAAGTAATTTTAAATCCTAGGTATGACCTCCTTTTATAGGGTCTAGAAAACCAGGGTTTTACCCTTAGAGACAAACCCTAGCCGCCAGGAGAAACTGAGCTTCAAGACAAACCCTAGCAGCCTTTGATTTTGGGCTATGAAGCCCAACAACCCAACAATCTTCACCTTGGACCGAAGCACCAACTCTGTAACACCGTCATAGCACCCCGAAGGGTGATGCCCCGAAGGGCGCTTAGATACTATGAATGCCAACTAAGTCCAAGTAATGCTCGAACTTAATTAGCTATAGGTAGAGGTTTGGTTAACATATCTACAGGATTTTCTGAAGTATGAACCTTCCTTACCATTATTTCCCCTGCAGCAACTGTATCTCTGATATAGTGGTACTTGACACTGATGTATTTGGTCTTCGAATGGTAGGCATCATTCTTAGTCAGGTGGATCGCACTCTGACTATTAGAGAACACCATAGTGGTAGCCTGTGGAACTCCAAGCTCAGTAACGAGGCTCCTCAACCAAGTAGCTTCCTTCACTCCTTCAGTAGCAGCAACATACTCAGCCTCTGTAGTAGATAGAGTTGCAATTGACTGAAGCAATGCTTTCCAAGAGATAGCACCTGCACACATAGTGAAGATATACCCAGATATGGACCTTCTCCTATCAAGGTCACCAGCATAGTCAGAATCAACAAAACCTGTAACATCATTTGTAACAACTTTATTCTTATCAAATGCCAACCCTCTTTTAACAGTACCTTTCACATAGCGAAGGATCCACTTCACAGCTTCCCAATGATCCTTTCCAGGATTATGCATATACCTACTTACCACACTCACAACATGTGACAAGTCTGGCCTAGTTCATACCATGGTATACATCAAACTACCAACAGCACTAGAATAAGGGACATTAGACATTCTATCTATGTCCTCCTCAGATTGTGGACAACACTCAGCAGACAATCTGAAATGTGCAGCAAGGGGTGTGGAAACTACCTTATAGTTATCCATACTAAATCTGCCTAGTACTTTTTCAAGGTAGTGTCCTTGAGATAAGTACAACTTACCAGCCTTTCGATCCCTCTGAATCTCCATGCCTAAAATCTTCTTTCCTTCACCCAGGTCTTTCATCTCAAACTCCTCACTGAGTTGAGATTTCAACTTGTTAATCAAGGATTTATCCTTAGAGGCAATCAGCATATCATCAACATACAATAACAAGTAAATAAAAGAACCATCAGAATATTGTCTAAAATACACACAATTATCATATCGACTGCGTGTGTATCCTTGTGCAAGCATGAAGGTGTCAAACCTTTTGTACCACTGCCTAGGAGCCTGCTTAAGTCCGTACAAGGATTTTTTCAATCTACATACTAGTTGTTCCTTCCCAGGAACAACAAAACCTTCGGGTTGCCTCATGTAGATCTCCTCCTCTAACTCCCCATGAAGGAATGCAATATTCACATCAAGCTGCTCCAACTCTAGATCAAACAATGCAACAAATGCAAGAAGCACTCTAATGGAGGTATGTATAACAACAGGTGAAAATACCTCATTATAGTCAATACCTTCTTTCTGATTGCAACCACGAATAACCAGGCACGCTTTTCACCTTGCATTTTCAACTCCAGGAATACCTTCCTTTTTCTTGTAGATCCATTTGGCAGTTAAGGCTCTCCAGCCTTTAGGTGGCCCACATAATTCCCAAGTCCGATTCTTTTGCAAACTCTCCATTTCCTCTTGCATAGCTAGGATCCAATTAAATGAATTTGAGCAGGAGATTGCTTCAGTATAGGTAGAAGGTTCCACACCTTCAGCCACCTCCTCTACAACTGAAGGTGCATATGCTATCAGTCCCTCATCGTCATTGTAGCGGGCAGGTCTCCTGATCTCCCTTCGAGGACGATCACGAGCTATAGAGTGAATAACCTCCACCTGAGGCTGATCAGAACTAATAGTGTCAGGTTCAGTACCCTAGGCCTCCTTGTTAGGGTGATTAGCAGCTCCACCTTGAACTGCAACGGTCTCCACTTCTATCTCCATACTGGTATCCTCTTGATCACCTGTACCAGTAGAAGAAACAACATAATCCTTCCCAAAAGATAACATATCAGTCTCATTGAAAGTGACATCCCTACTCTGAATGACTTTCTTAAACTCAGGACACCACATGCGGTATCCTTTAGACTCAGATGCATATCCAAGAAACATGCACTTGACAGCCCTAGGGGCTAACTTCCCATTATTCACATGGGCATACACAGGACATCCAAATATTCTCAAACTAGAATAATCAACAGGATTACCTGACTATACTTCTTCTGGAATCTGAAAATCAATGGAGGTGTGCGGTGAATGATTCACCAATTAGCAGGCTGTAGAAATAGCCTCTGCCCAAAAAGCTTTGTGATCCCAAAGCCCGGCATTTGAAAGCATACATCGAGCTTTATCCAGTAAAGTCTTGTTGATTCGTTCTGCAACCCCATTTTGCTGTGGTTTACTAACCAAAGTCTTGTACCTAGCTATGTTATTCATTGTGCAGAACTCTTCAAACTCTTACTCAACGAACTCAAGACCATTGCCAATCCTAAGTTTCTTGATTTTTTTCCCAGTCTGGTTCTCAACCAGAGCCTTGAACTTCTTGAACATGAAAAATGTCTCATTTTTTTGTCTCAAGAAGTAAACCCAAACTTTGCGTGAGAAATCATCAACAAAAGTTAGCATGTAGCGCTTACCTCCAAGAGAATGAACCTTCGAAGGACCCCACATATCAGAATGAATGTAGTCAAGGATCCCCTGAGTACGATGCTTCGCTTTAGAGAAACTCACCTTCTTCTGTTTCCCAAAAACACAATGATCACAAAATCAAGCTTACTCGTACCAGCGCTACCCAGACAACTTTTCTTACTTAGAATGGTCATACCTTTCTCATTCATATGGCCCAATCTCATGTGCCATAACCTTGTATCATTAGCATCTGCTGATGTTGTACCAACTACAGCTACTGTTATGATTTTTCGCAAGTGCACGGTTTATCGCCATAACAATTACAGGTATCGTCCTCAAGGATAGCTTATGAAATTAGATTACCAAAAATTCTAATATAAATTAAAACTAAATGCTAAATGAATCAGGATAAGTCTATGAAACTATGGTCCAATGGGTGACATGTAAATCTAGCTAAAGTAAAAGGAACCAAACTGCAAACATTTTTACCCCATCAACACTTAGCCACAATTATTTCAGAAATCTTGAACAATTGAAGTAGCAAAAAGAGAACGAAGGAACCCAGCAAAGATAAGGAATTAAAATACAATGAACGAATGAGCCCAACAGGGCAATCGAACCCAGTAGCAGAGCAAACGACACTCACAAACTTGTGTCCAGAAATAACCGGAGTCCAACCATGGTTTTCTTTTGTTGCAAACGCAAATTTGAACCAACCAACTCACAATTTCATCTCCAAAATTAGATTACTCTTTCAATTCAAACAAAACTGAGTCAATTACATAGACGTTCAATGACTATAGATGAATTCGGAATCGTAAAAATGAAAAAATTGCACAAAAATGAACTAAGCTAACTCTCCTCTTCCCATGCTCTACCCTTCGACCCTCCATTAAAGCTGCTAATGAACCCCTTCACTGCCCCCACATAATTACCCCTTTGAGTACTTAAAATAGACCCATTGAAGATGATGAATAATGATGGAGCTAATAAGTAGAGAGAAAAGGTAAAACGGTTGAGAGGGGAAGATGAAAGGGCGCCATGCTCTGTTCTTGTTCTCTGGGGCTGCACGAAGAATCGAGGAAGAAGAAGGAAGAAGGGGAAGCATATGGGCTGGCCTGATGGGTTCAAGAAATTAGGCCGATTCTTCTTCTTTTTTTCTCAATCAATTGCTTGTTATAACCCAATCCAATTTTGATTCAATTTTCTCTCTTTTTCTTCAAGCAATTTATTTATTCTTCAAATGTCTCAAATTCCTACAAAAAAAAAACCAATATTAAAATATTAAATTAATAATTTATTTTGACCAAAAATTAGATAATAAAGGGGCATAAAATATCATAATGTTTGGTTAAACAGCTACTCCTGTAACTGTAGTTCCTTCTAGGATGTAGAGACTGCCCTGCCGCAGTCCCTTCATTACCACCATGGCTCCCTTTGTCACTTTTAGGACACCATTCTCCACAACAATCCTGCAATAATTAGTCTCAAGAGTACCCAAGGAGATCAAACAAAGAGTCATATCAGGTATGTGACGAACCTTAGACAAAGTTCTAACTATACTATCATGGATTTTAACTTATACAGTACCTATTCCTGCAACTTTGCACTCAACGTTGTTGCCCATAAGTACAAGTCCAGTATCAGCAGGCTCATAAGTGACAAACTAGTCCCTACGAGGACACATGTGATACGTACAACCAGAATCTAAAATCCAATCATTCCCTAACCCCTTTTCAGAGGTGGTGGCCAAAGACATGGTAGCAAGCAATACATCACCATCAGACTCTGACTCTACTACACAATCAACTGTAGCAGTTTTCTCCTTTTCCTCTTTCCCTTTCTTTTTCTTTAGTTTCCAGCAGTTAGCCTGAATATGACCCAATTTATCACAGTAATTGCAGGTCTTATTGGAATGAAGATTCTTAGACTTAGATCGATTCTTTTTCTTATTACCGTTCCCTTTTTGCTCAATTCTACCCCTAACAACTAATCCCTCAGCCAGATCAGTATGGATATCATGGTCAAATTTCTCCTTAAACAGCAAATTAGACTTGACATCCTCAAAGATATAGTATCAGAATTACTATATAGCATAATCTCCTTAAAGTGTTTATAAGAAGGGGGTAGAAACACAACGATTAGAATAGCTTTATCCTCATCCTCAATCTTTACATCCAGACTCTCCAAATCAACCAGAATAGAATTAAATTCATTCAAATGTTTTTGAACAGGGGTACCTTTAGCCATACAAAAGGTGTACAACCTTTCCTTCAAACAGATCTTATTGGCTAGACTCTTCGTCATGTAGAGTTCCTCCAGCCGAGTCCACAGATCCACTGCAGTTGCCTTATCGAGCACCTCTCGCAGGACATGTGGTGCCAAGCACAACTGAATGCCTAAAACCGCCTTCAACTCCAGTTTTTCCCATTCCTCGTCTGTCAGCGATCCACGTCTTTTCTTTTGGTATGTTGCCCACTGTTCGTCAGTCATCTTCTCGGGTTTCACATGAGGTCCTTGCAAAACCTTCCACAACCCATGCTGGATGAGAACTGCTCTCATCTGCACCTTTCAGATATTAAAACTAATCTCCTCATCAAATTTCTGAATATCAACCTTCATAATTGAAGACATCCTAAACCAAAGCTCTAATACCACTTGTTAGGAAGTTAGAGCAAACTAATAGTGGAAGCAATAGGATGAAACAGATATTCAGAAACTTAAAGAAAGATAACAAGAACAAAACAACGACACACAAGATTTACGTGAAAACCCAATGCGAGAAAAAACCACGAACGGTGACGAGCACAATCAATCCACTATATGAGTAGGGAGAATAAAAAACGATCACAATCACAACAAGTAATTTGATCAAACAGCAGAATTACAACCTCTCTTGTAATCTCTCTCACAATTCTCTACCTTTCAATGTGTTTAGGGATTTTGGAGTGACTCTGGAGTGATTTTAGATCCTAGGTATGACCCCCTTTTATAAGGTCTAGAAAACCAGGGTTTTATCCTTAGAGACAAACTCTAGCCGCCAGGAGAAACTGCGCTTCGAGACAAACCCTGGCCGCCTTTGATTTTGGGCCACGAAGCCCAACAACCCAGCAGTTACTACGAATCGAAAAGCATAAGCAGCGTCAGCTGGGAGCCCACTGTTATCACAACTGCCTTTGCATAGGCAAATGCCATCATAACAGCCATAAATTTTGTCTTTAAGAACTAAAAGAAGTGCTTTCATTTTGATCAATCCATCCCCACCCAATTCTTTTATAATAGCGATGATGACCCATGTTGCTAGAAAAAGAACCACTCACCTTATAAATATGTTTCTGCTTGCTTTGGTTTCGCTGTGCTACTGTACTCCTACTTATGTGATAGCAGGCGCTAGCAGCTACAATAACAACATCAAGTATATCGTGGAGAATGGGCGATCTTCTTAAGTTCGAACAGGGCATTGAAGCGGACGCTTGTAGGGTTGCCCATTTATTAGAGCACTAGCAATGGAAGACACGCGGGTCATGGGTGGGGCCCGTGTGTCACATGCATGTCAAACATCCTCTAGCAGCAAGAGAGAAATGACGGGCACACGCGTGGAGGAATCCGTGGGGGTTCTTCCATGCGTGTAAATTTTGGTATTTTTTATTTTTTTTTTGTTTTTTTTTGAAGTAATATATAATTTTTATATGATTAAAAAAATAAGTTGTGTGTTATGAAGTGGGTCCATGATAAGTATTTTTATTGGATGATTAAGAGCATCTGCAATGCAAGGCTCGTGAGCCAAAAATTTGGCTCACGGTCCAAGCAATACCATGCATCAGTGATCCGCTTCGCTCGCCCTACGGTCCAGCTCATGGCCATGATCCGCCCCCACACATTCTCTCTCTCTTTTTTCTTGCCAACTAAGCATTTAAAAGTCTAAAACCCAATAATATGGTAGTAGTGGGGTCTATAAAATATTATTTTATTTGGTGATCCAAGTTGGTGATCCATAGGATGTAGAGAAAAAAAGAAAAGTTGACTTGTGAGATGATGTGGAGGTTGTAGACCCCCACTTGTGATCCAAACTTTTGAATCACCAATGCGGATGCTCTAAAGTTGAGTTTCAGTTGTTGGAAAAGTGATGGAATGCAAGTTCCAAAATTGTAGAACTTTTGTTGACGTGGCAGGCTAGAGTTCCAAAAACTGGAACTCTACTGAAAATGCTCTTAGGGGGATAAAGAGAAGACAAGAAAGACTGTCGTGGACTGCCATCAATCCAGTGCGATAAAGTGCACTGGCCACGTTATCAAGCTTGATCTTCATGGACTATATGCTGATCCACTAAGTGAAGCTTGTCTTTTGGGTAATGTTGGTCCTTCCCTCCTTGAACTAAAGCATTTGAATTATTTAGACCTTAGCTGCAATGATTCTCGTGGGTAGCCCATCCCAATCTTCATGGGTTCCCTAACCAAATTGAAGTACCCATAGCTTTCTCATGCAGCTTTTAATGGGAAAATCCCACTGCACTTGGGAAATCTCACCAGCTTGGGGATAGTTGGATTTTCTTCCATGCTGAAAACTTGAAGTGGCTTTCACGATTAATTTTGTTGAGATGCCTGGATTTGTCTAGTGCTGAGCTTAGCAGTGCCACTGCTAATTGGTTTCATATCATCAACAAACTTTGTTTCATCATCGAGCTCTATATGAATAGTTGTCACCTTTCTCCTCTCGTTCCATTCTCTCTCACATCAATTCCACAAGAATACTGTGTCCTTGAACTTGAAAAAGAAAAATCATTTACCTATTCAGCGTACCAATGGTTGTTCAACTTGAGTAGAATCGACACTCACCTTGTAAAAGTTGACATCTTCTATAATCAAATTTAAGGCTCCCATTCCTAATGAATTCTCAAATCTGAAGAACCTTTCCCATCTCTATCTCTTTGGTAATAATCTTCAAGGACGTCTTCCTTAAAAACTGGTGATTTAGGTAGCTTACAAAAACTATACCTAGGAGACAACAATCTCACTGAAGAATTTGACAGCATTGTTGAAACATTATGCGGATATGCACAAATGGAACTGCAGACTTTAGATTTGAGTTGGAATGCACTTTGGGGTTCATCATCTGGCATTTGTCTTTTCAGTAGATTTCCTTTGCTCGGATACTTAGGCCCTCGCAGCAATAAGCTGGATAGCACAATCAGTTAAGATATTAGACTGCTTTCTAATCTTGAGTTTATGGACCACAGTGATAACTCCCTGGAAGGCAACGTCTCTGACAGGCACTTCTCAGGACTTCTAGGTTACAGAGCCTGCAGTAGGTGAAAACCATGAAATGTTGCTCAGCTTCAGTGACAATTGGCTTCCTCGTTTCCAACTGGACACCATAGATTTCACATCTTGCATTCTAGGGCCACGATTTCCAAAGTATTTCCGATGCCAGAATATCATATTCTATTCGTTTCTCATTTTAGAGCTCATTATAGCCATATATGATTTATTTAAACATGTCTTGCAACAAGATATCAGGAACATTTCCAGATTCACCAATAACATTTGCTTCCCAACCGTTAATTTATCTAAGTTCGAACAAATTCAAGAGAGCACCACCGGTATTAGTGTACTACAAGGTAAGGTTAGATTGCTATTCCTCAGTAGCAACATGTTTCAGAATACTTTCCTATGCCAAATGGCAAATGCAAGGTATTTAAGCTTCATTGACCTTTCAAACAGTTTGTTATCAGGGGAGATTCCTAATGATTATTGGAAGTATATGTACCACTTAGAATTCCTCAGCAACAACGGCTTTCGGGAGAATTACCATAATGTTTAAAGCCTTGTAGCCCCTTGCTTGTTCTTAAGCTTGGATATAACTCATTGTCTGGACATATATCTCCAGAGCTAGAGAGCAAATTTCCTCCGAGCCTGATTGTTCTCAATTTGCGAGGCAATAATGTTCTTGCAAGCATACCTCATAGCATTTATGAACTATCATCTATTCAATTCTGAATCTTTCTATCAACAACTTTCAGGGACCATTCCTAAATGCATAAACAGTTTTGTTGGAATGATAGGATCATCAAATAGAAGTCCAACATCAAACAGAAGCCCAACCATTAACTATAAGCATGGCTTTATCAGGATCCTTTCTAGTAGTACATATATGATCCCATTCACACAGTGATGTTGCATTACTTGTATAGAAAAGGACGGCAGTGAGCAGTTCTACATTTTAGGAGCTGCAAAAATGATTGACATCTCAAGCGACAAACTAGAAGGTGACGTTCCCGAGAGGCCGAGACAGTCTTTTCTCACTGGTTTGAAGTCTGTGAACCTATCAAGGAGCAATCTGACTGGAAGCAACCCTGAGAAGGTAGGCCGATTGAGCTCATTAGAGACTCGATTTGTCAAGCAATCGACTCTCTGCAGAAATGCTAACAAGCCTCTCCACTCTGAGTTTTCTTGGCGTCTTAGATTTGTCAAACAATAATTTGTCTGGGAAAATAACATCTGTGACTCAGCTGCAGGATGTTGACCCCTCAACATAAATGGGGAATCCTCAACTCTGGGAAACCACTCCCTCAAAATTGACCAGGAGATCAGGCCCTTGTTAATTCTGCAACAGAGGAAAGTTTTGGGGAGAAAGGTAAGGATGATAATAGCTATGCATTCCGTATACATCAGCATAATTCCCCGGTTCATTACAGGGTTCCAGGGTGTATGTGGCAGTTTAGTGCTTAAAAGATCCAACAGAGATGCCTATTTTTAGTGATTGGAAGACATGAAGGATAGAGTTCATATGGCAATTTCTGGAAATGTTTGGAAGAAATTCAGAAACTAATGGTAAGTACTCCCCAATCCTATTCTCTATCCCTTTACGATTATAATACTCTTTATGATGACTCTTTCTTAGTGGCAAATTTTCATCTAGCACCGTTAATTTGTACAGTTAAAAGAAATTAAATATAAGGCAAAAAAACTTGTCCAAGTTGCTGCAGTAGGTTTGTGAACAAGACCACCCAGAGGCTCGATGGTTTTGGACTTCCCTTAGAGCATGGAGATGAAGGTACAATCATTGCATTACTCTGGATATGAGAAAAACGGAAGTCCAAACACCAGAACACAACTCACATTACAGAAGAAGTAAATATATCATATACGTATTCATCTTGAATTTGAGGAAAAAGGGACACTGAGCCTTGAATTAGGAAGGTATTATGGTAAAAGAAAGTGAGCAACTTGAGGAAGTGCTTTCTGCTGGGATGTGTAGTTGATAAGTGCTTAACGTATACATCATTTTAGGGCTATTTTGCTTCATTTTTAGGATAATTATGTGCTTAATGTTATTATTTATACTCTTATTCTCGATTTATACTCGGGTATGATTGTTTGATGTGATTTGCAGGATTTTAGGCCTTTTTACCCAACATTTGGCCCTTAATAGATGTATTTTGACTTCCCCCACAAACACCAATGTGATGCTACGTCCGTGGGACAAGAAAAGAGCAGAAAGCTGGTTCCAGCCCAGACCACGGTCAGATCACAGTGTCTGCCACGGACCGTGGTGAATAGAGAAACTGTTGGCTCTTCGTTTTTCTTCGGCTGTGTGGCTGAAAAAATGTCTGAGCTCTCCTATAAAAGGACTTCGCTCTAGCAGCAACAGAGAGGAGATCCATAGGAATATAGAGTAGCATAGTTTATTCTCTTTCTCAAATTTTAGTTCTCTCTAGTTTAGATTTTAGTTTGGTATTTGAATTGGTGAGTAATCCTGAATGTGAGTGTTTGATCTTGAGGCGATTTTAAGCCCTTGGTTGAAGGATACTCTTAGTCAAGCCCTTCTGCTTAGATTTTGCAAAACGTTGGTTAGTTGTTTAATCCTTAATCATGCATGAGTAGTTTAATTTTTGTCTAGGGATTTAGTAGTTTATGAACGTGTTGTTGGATCATGCTTTAATCTAAAGAATTGTGCTTATTTTCAAGATTGGTTTGATTTCGTTTTATCAAGTGATTATCATATTGTGAGTACATTTTTGGCTGAGGTTTGCTTGCACACTTGAAACAATCGGGTGAAAAACTGAAAGGTGATATTTGATTGTTGGACTGCTTGATAAAACTTGACATAACGTCGTCTCGAAAGAGATATTTGCATGTTAGGAGGACTAGAAAATAATCGGAGATGTTTAACTTGGATTAAGAAAAATTAGTTCGAAAGAATGACTTTTGCTTAGTTTAGGTAAATTCAGTTGATTTTGAAAGAATATGCCAAATTTTTGGATAGATTACAATTCCTCGAGATTAACCGATAAGAGAAAATGCACATGATTGTCGTTTTGATCCAATCACTTTTCATAACTACATAAATTCCTAGGCATGTTCCCTTAATTGATTTAAAAATTAGTGAATTAGAAATTGTTAAATCGAAACCATTTGAATTAGAATTTTACTTAGCATATTCTGATAGACAAGACTCGATAGATTACATTAGTCGTTAAGAAACGATATCTTTTATCTATACTACGACTACCCATGTGCTTACGGCAATGGTTAAGTTTTTGGCGCCATTGTCGGGGACTAAACTGTTAACTATTAAGTTGGTCTTCCGAAAGTGACTAAATATTTTATTGTCTTTTACTGTTATTTTCTTTTCTTGTTTGATTGCGTTGATAGTGTTGGTGATAGTGCTTGCAAGAATTTTTTCTGTTTATGCGAAGTCTAATCTTGTACGAACCTGATCCTGAGATTGAAAGGGCTTTCCGCTTAAGGAGGAAGAAGAAAATAATTGAAGAACAAAGACGCGATGATAGAAGGAATCCAACAAACATGGCAGGTGGAGGAGGTGACCAAAGAAGAACGCTTCGAGATTTTGTTACCCCTGGAGTCCAAGGGATCGCCTCAAGCATCGCTCGCCCTACTATTGATGCCAACAATTTCGATCTCAAAATGGCACTTATTTCGATGGTATAACAATCTCAGTTTGGAGGAACACCTTTGAAAGACCCGAATCTACACCTGTCGGTCTTTTTAGAGGTTTGCGATACGTTAAAGCTTAATGGAGTCTCCACTAACGCGATTCACCTGTGCTTATTTCCCTTCTCATTAAGGGATAAAGCAAGGGCTTGGTTACACTCATTGCCATCTGGAAGCATTACCACTTGGGATGAGTTGACAAGAGCCTTCCTTGCCAAATTTTTCCCTCCGAGCAAAACAGCAAGCTTGAGAAATCAAATCACCAACTTCACACAAAAAGATGAAGAGACGCTCTATGAAACCTGGGAGCGATTGAAAGATTTGTTGTGCCTATGCCCCTCATCATGGTCTTTAGCGTTGGATGATTATCCAAGCCTTTTATAATGGTGTGACCCAATCTGTAAGGACTATTATTGATGCGGCCGGAGGAGGAACTTTGATGAACAAAATTACGGGTGAAGCCTATAACCTAATCGAGGAGATGGCACTTAATAATTTTTAATGGTCCACCGAACGAGGCCAACCCAAACGGGTTGGAGGTAAGCTTGAAGTTGATGTGCTTACTTTACTTTCTGCTAAAGTAGATGCTATGACTCAAAGACTGGATCGAATGAATGTTAATGCTGTGAATTCTAATGCCTATTCCCTTTGTGAAATTTGTGATTCTATTGAGCATGTAACTTTGAATTGTCAAGTTGGGAGTCCTTTTTTCCAAGACCCTAATGAAGTTAATTATGTTCAAAACTTCAACCCGAGACCGGTCAATGACCCTTATTCTAGTATATACAATCCGGGTTAGAAGAATCATCCGAATTTCTCCTGTAGGTCTAGTCCAAACCCATCAAATGTGCCCCACATAAATGCTAGACCCCCCCCCCGGTTTTCAAAGACCTCTGTTCCCTTCTCAAATGCCCCAAAAGTCCAATTTAGAAGCGATGATGGAAAATATGCTTATGGCACAACAAAAATAGGATGACTATATTAAGAAATTAGCCTCAAATATTAATGTACTTACAACTCATAATAGGATGTTGGAAGCCCAGATTGCCCAAAAGCTAGTTTTTCATCTACGCCCCCAGACAAACCTCCTAGCAAGCCTGAACCTAACCCTCGTGAGCATTGCAACTGCATCACTTTGAAGGAAGAAATAGAGGACTTAATTGATTCCGAGGTTGTACCAATAAAAGAGGGTAGGGAAATAACCATGGCTGCAAGTAAGGAAAGGAACAATGGTGGCAAGACTGCCACATTGGTAGAGAATAAAACTGTAGAGTTTTCGATAATTTTTCCCCCTAAGCTCCCTGACGCAGGTAATTTTTCTATCCCTTGCGTTGTGGAAAAAGTGAAAATTGAGATAGCTCTATGCAATCTAGGTGCAAGCGTTAATATAATGTCATATTCTTTGTTTCTTAAGCTTCACCTACGACCATGACTAGCCGCACCCTTTTCACTACAGTTAGTTGACGGTTCTGAGACGCGACCCATAAGTAGATTGTACGATGTGCCAGCCAATATAGGAGATATTTGGGTATTGGAGGGCTTTATTATAGTTGATATGCCTGAGACCGATGATGCTCTCCTAGGTCGGCCTATTTTGGCTACAGTTGGTTGCCACATTGATGTAAGAAATGGACGGGTTACATTTGAGGTGGAATGGCGCTATGCTATGTTTTGTCATATGAAGAAAGACGTGGTTTCTCCTAATTGTTCTTTATTGGATACATTACCCATTTCCCCTAAGATTGATATGGATAATGTCTTGAATTGTGAAGACCCTCTTGATTCTGACTACATTTCTTATGAGGACCTCGACTAAAGGTATGTGAAGGTGGAGTTTGTTGCTCCTATGCCACCTAACATGCCTAAAGTTGAGGTCCATGTACCTAACGAGTCTTCAATGAGTGACTAGTGCCGGTTCGCACAAGTTGTTCTCTCTACGCCCCTTATGGAAGGATTTGATGCAGAGTTTGATTTAGGGTTGAACAAGTTGATAGTGACCTGCTAGATAGGCCACAGAAGCACTTTGTTTTGTACGCAGATAATGCGTTATGGTGTCGTGTCATGAAAACAAAGGCCCTTCAACTAGAACTTTTAACATGGTACCTTCGACTGAAGAAGTTTGACATTGTGGTCCAGGATAATGCCAATGTCCATACACTTTCTGATCCGGACCAAGCATAGAAGAAGGATCAAACTCTTTACCTTAAAAGAGCGCTTCTTGGGAGGCAACCCAAGCTCTTTTCCTTTTTCTTTTCTTAGCTTTTCTTTTTACTATTTTTCTAAGCTTATGCTTATTTTAAAAAAAAAGGTATAAAAAAACAAAACAAAAAACACAAAATTATGAATAAAATGTTAGCCACCACGGCCAGATCCCCAGAATCGCGGCAGTGGGGTACCACCCAGAAAAATCGAAAAAGAAAAAAAATGGACCAGCGGACACCACTGTTAGATCGTGGTGAACGCCACGGTCCGTGATGTACTACTACGGCCCGTAGTCTAGGTTTTTGACCACGGTGCCCACTCATCTTCCTTACATTTCATCTTCAACCTCGAGCCTCTTTATCTCTACCTCCATTTTCTCTCTCTAAACCCTCCATAGCTAATACCTTCAATCTTCCCTCATTTCTTCTCCATTTTTACTCATTTTCAACCAAAATCATTTCCTTTCACTCAATCTTTTCTCTTTCCCCATAAATTTCATCTTTTTCTTCAAATTCATCTCACTTCACTTATCCACCACACTCATCTTCTTCTCTGTCTTGTTCTTCTTCTTCTTTTTACTTAATTTCTTCATTTTCTTCTTCAAATTTTCTTAATTAGTTTTTAGTTTTGATTTTTGTTTTGGTTTTTGCAAAATGGCACCAACCAAGGGACAAAGGAGCACCAAGGAGGTTGGTTCTTCAAGCCAAGCATCACTTCAACCTCAAAGGACATCCCGAAACGTATGTGCTAGATGTAACATTCCTTACCCTCTTGGTTTGATACATCTTGATCATGTTGCTAGGTACAATTATTTGAATGAACGCATGGTTGTAGCAACTAGATATTATGATGAGGAACTGTTAGCTCGGTTAGAAATGTTAGACTGTTAGCTCGGTTAGAAATGTTAGATGATATTACATGGTTATTTGCAAGAGGTGGTATGGGATACTTTTTGGAAATCAAAAAGCATATATACTGGGACTTGACCCTAGAATTTTCAAGTACACTCCATGTCGAGGTCACTAGAGGACCTCAATGTCAAGGTGGATACAAATCGTTTTATTTGCAGGGTCAATTTTATAAACTGAACTTAGGTACCTTTAACAGTATCTTTGGTTTTCTACCTAGTATGGATTTACCGAACTGCCAAGTCCCCTGTGAATTCAACCCGAATGCATTTTGGGGTGAACTTTTGGAGAGTGTTAGGTACAACGCTAGTTCATCAAAGTACACACATATTAGAAACCCTTGCATTAGAGTAGCACAATGCATCTTGGCTTGTTCCTGTTTTGCTCGGGACAATAGTCTGAATGTCCCGAGATTATCTAAGTTGTACTTTTTGTCATGTATGCTTGATGGTGCCCAGCTTGACCCAGGTTCCTTTTTAGCCAGACAATTGCATAGTGCTTCTATTAGCACTAAAGGTAGGATAGTCATAGGTGGGATTGTAACTACTATTGCTAGATTTTTAGGTGTTGAGCCCAACCTTAAGGATAGAATTTCTAGGTCTAAGTGGGTTGATCAAGTTGCTTTTGAAATTATAAACTTTTGTGAATTGAGCCTGGGTGTTTGTGTTGGATTTACCCTAGGGAGCGGCTTTTGCCGCTTCCCAATGTTGATCGAACCACCTTACTTCACAGGGCTAACCCGTATTGGGTACTTGGTGATGACAAGGTTGTTCGACGCACACCCCATCATCCAACCCCTAATTATAGTCAAGCAGGACCTAGTTCTTCCTCTCAACCACCCCCTCCTGACTATAACGACCTCCACGAAACCCTTAGATCCATTCAAGAAGAGCAAGTTTCCCTTCAAGCATTTGTTACTTCTGAGAGCACGGCTTTTCGGGACTTTGTCCAAGAGCGCCATGAAGAGCTTCGTGGGATTCTTGCTACCCAGACACAGTATTTTTAGGACTATGGAGCATGTCTAGAGACCTAGCAGGATTGACATATTTCTTATGGCCAACCACCCCATCCTCCACCACCACCTCTTTTTTGATTGTTCTGTGCTACTTCAATGCGTGATTCAAGCATGGAGGAGTTAGTTGTTGTATTTGGCGTTTGACGCCTATTTTGGTTTGGTGTGATTGTGCTTTGTATATGTAGTTAGTGGTAGTTTTTGGAGTTTTGATTTAAGTTTTAGTTTTGTTTAGAAGTGCATTTAGTTTTCTTTTCATTCTAGGTTGCATTTTATTTTTTCTTTTATTAGTTTCCTTTGCATGTTAGGATGCATTGTTACTATGAGCATACATAAAAAAAAAAAATTAAAAAAAAACACAACAAAAAAAGCAAAGCATTAAAAAAAATCCTCAGATGATGATTTTGTTTTAGATTTGTTAAACTTATTTGGTTTAGTTTGATCCTTTTATTTGCCCAAATTGTGCATAAAAATGTTTGCGATTGAGTTTTTCGACATGATCTCCATGTTTTAACCACATGTTGGATGCGAATTTATTTACCTCATGAATCTTTACGTGAATTTTGGCATATGTTTACTAGTGAACTAGTTTAGACGTTAGTAGATGTCCCGTGAGATTTTGAGCTTTTGGATGCTATTTATCAATTTAATCTCATGTTTCTTTCATGTGTGACTCTTTGACATCATTTCTCTAGAACTTGCTTTGATTCTCATTCAAGATCACATTTCGCATATGCATTTAGGCATTATGATTGAGACATTTTTCTTTGATTTGTTAAACCCCACGGCCAACTAGCTACCTTTGTTGTGTAATGTATCCCCTGCTAGCCCCTTTGAACCTATATCCGATTTTCTTGATTTGAACCTCCTGTTATAGCCGATGGCCAAATACTAACCTTACCCTTAAGCCAAGACTAGAGGAGCGTGATATTCTTATGCATCATAGGGCGCTAGTAAGGTGGATTGTTATCTTTTAGTAAATTTTGGCTGTTTAGTGAAGGGATGTGACATTTTGATAAATCCCTTGTTTCATTGCATAAAGTTTGTGAGAAGAGTTGAAATTTAAAGTTCGTTATGGATTTCTCCTTGGCTATCCTTGTTGAAAAAAAACCAAAAAAAGAGAGAAACGGGAAAAAGAAAAAAAAA